>JBBMOC010000024.1:1214698-1814698 GCA_037975185.1 Centropyge bicolor | reverse complement strand
CAGTGGAAGTCTGTCTGCAAGCGAGTTTAAACAGTGTCTGCCGGCGCTGCACTTTCTCTCTGCACATGAACATTTCTATCACTCCGTATTTATTAGTATTCATGAGTCAAAATGTGTCCCATATACACATTCAGGTAAGGTGTAAAATGATGGCGTCTGTGTGTATAACAGTGTGAGTCATGTGATCAGGCTGAGGTAAAAACCCTGCTGGCCCCTGGGTTCTCTGCGGTCACACCTCTTCCAATTACTTTATCAAGTCTGAGTGCCTGTGTGTGTGCGAGTGTGTGTGTGTGTGTGTTCACACAGCCCCCGGGGGTGCAATGATGGGAGCAGACGCCTGCTCTTTCACTCTCGGCAGGTGAGAACATATTCATCACAGAGGCCTGCCAAGCCTGGCGACACCCTGACTGTTACTGCCAGTCTGCATCACGGCTGCCCTTTGTCTCGCTTTTTACAGCGGATATTCTCTGCAAGCTCCAAAGTGGAAAAAAAAAATCAACTAAAAGCATCAGCGGATGAGAAATTAATTGTAGCAGCTTTGAATTTTCTCTCACAAAACTGACCGGACGGGGTCTCCACCCGGTGCAGTCATGAATTAATCAGAATGAATCACTGCCACAGCTGATATGTGTGTGCATCAGTAGTAAATGCTTATGCAATGGTAGTGGAACAAATGTCAACAAACACTGCGGCTTAAGACTGGTAACAATCATGCTAACCCCTCTGGGATTAAACAACTCCTGTATGATGAGATCTGAGCTCGGCCCCCGCGTGTGCGCTGCAGGAGCAGGGTGTTCTGGGAAGGACGGCTTCTCATACTCACACTCCTTGGACATCCCGACTTCCAGGCACTTCTGCAGCCGACAGTACTGGCAGCGGTTGCGGGTGACTTTGTTGATGATGCAGTTCTTCTCCCGGTGACAAGTGTACACCATGTTTTTCTGGATGCTTCTCCGGAAGAAGCCCTGTGCCACAGAAAAGACAGAGAGATGAGGGGAGAGGATTTAAATAAAGCAGTATATGGCTGAATTACTTAGCGAATGTAGTTACACTGTTTGCTGTTTGCTCAGTGTATGGTTATCCATCTACATTACAACTTTACAACCCTGATTCCAAAAAAGTTGGATGCTGCGTAAAATGTAAAAAAACAGGATGCTATCATTTGCAAACAAACTGAGTTTACTGCCAACAGTTTTACAAAGTGTTCCAGAGCCCATGTAGTAATCCCCTTTATCCAATCATGTGTTGGACAAAGTGTTGAACCTCTCTCCATCCTCGCTTGTGAACGACTGAGCCTTATACCCAATCATGATACTATCACCTGTTACCAATGAACCTGTTTCCCTGTGAAATGATCCAAACAGGTGTTTTTGGATCAGTCCACAACTTTCAGTCTTTTGTTGCTCCTGTCACAACTTGTTTGAAACATTTTGCTGCCATCAAATTCAATAGTCAGATATTTACAAAAATCAATGAAGTTGATGAGGTCAGACATTACTTATATTGTTTTTGCGCTGCTTACAATTGATTATATGTCAACAAGGATCAGCAAATGATCACAATCTGTTTTAATTTACATCTCTCATATGCTGTGGGTGTCTCTGTAAAATCTTTCCTCATATTATTGCTCATGTTTACAATGTCCATTTTTATCCATTTGCCTAGAAAAAAAGCTCCCAAATGACCAGTAAGTTTAAAAAATTAAATTAAAAAGAGGCCACATGCAGCCACAGTTCAAAGGCAATGAACTACTGAACAGTTAACTCCTTTAAAGGCTTATTCCGTGACATAATCTGGAGAGAGACTAATAGCCAGTCACAAGCTCATGAGGTTGCCCACCTCCTCCGAGATGAAACACAAAAAAAATGCTTTTGGAGACGTGTCAAGTCGAGGGGCTTTTGGGGTAAAAGGCGCAGGGTTACTGGGAGCCATATAACCACGGCCTAGTTTACAGAGCCAGAAATAAGGAATTCTAGATCGAGGCCAAGCGCGTATTATTAGAGAGACAGAGAGAGAGAACATAGGCTGAGGCTGTTGTGTAAGAACAAAAAGGAATCCCTCTTTTCCCGCAGCTCCTCTTTTCTATCTAACTAGATGAAAGAAAATCGGAGAATCCGTTTCACAAATTTTGTCCACGCGTGTGAGGCGGAGGACAAATTCTAATGAGCTCATCTTTGGTCACTGAGCAGAAATGGCAGCTCTTTGGGGAGGCTAACTATGTTTTGATTGCACAAAAGCAAAAGACACAGAGCAAAGTATCTCTCGCTGATGTATGCAACACACGTCTCATGAACGAACCTGGTAATAATTTAGATTCTCCCACGATGAACTTTTAGAGTAGCTCTAACAGTCACAGCCAAGCCCAGAAAATTGGGTAATAAATTATCGGACGAGACAGGTTTAAAAGGAGTTATGACTGCTTCAATACAAAATGAAACCTGGGATTTCTGACATGAAAGACAAAATGAGCACATCTTTAAGCTGCTGGATGAAATTTGATATCTTTGCTTCCAAATTCTGAACATTGAACTAACTGTATTTTGTGATTTTCTGATTTCAAGTAACATTCACATAAGACAAGAATTGTTCTTATTGGCTGTCTGAATGCTTTACATTAACAATGATAAACTGGCTGGAAAACCATACACCACATATTATATGCTCCTTAATACCATGCAACCCCAGCAAAATCAATGTTAACCCCCGTGGCCTCGCTGCTTAAACATCCCATGTGAGTCAGAAAGATAAAAAGAGGTGAAAGCAAATCAGCCACAACTGAGCGAGGGCTCGGCAAGCAGGGCTCAGGACAAGTGTTATACAGGTCAATGTCAGTATTGACGTGACGCAGTGGGACACGGGCTCTGTTTTTGGTGGGCGGGGCCAGCGAGGCAGAGAGGGGAGGTGGGGTGGGGTGGGAGCGCAGAGCGGTGGGGTGGCTGCCAGGGAGCCCCATCCCATGCAGAGGGATTAGCTCTGCTAGCCGACAGATGGCCGGTGGACCTAAGCCCGCAATTTGTCCTTCCCAGATCACGAGCCTCTTCTCATATCTCCCATCCACCACACAGTGTGGGAGTGATTCTAATGAAGCCAGAAGAGGAAGTGCGTACGGGGTTTGTCATGCATCTGTTTGAGCGAGGTATCAGCATCAGGCCACGGTGCCAGTCACGCATGACGGACTTCCGGGCCCGATAGAGGAAGTTTCAATTCTCAGACGGTTGCCTCATCTAAACTTTGTCCTGCTTTCATCGAGGTCGTCCGTCTTCTTTGCAACCTGTTGTCACGTAACATAAACTTTTAGTGATGGAACTGAAAAATTTCGAATCAAAGTCCTGCTTGTCACGCGCCATTTCCGAGCATGAAATCAAAGGTTTGGCACCTTTAGCAGACGCCTACAAACTCCTCTGTCTCCCAGCAGAATAGTGAAGCCTGGACAAACAACAAAATGGAGAGGAGGGGGCTTATAGCTGCTGAGGCTGAGGGATAAGTCCGTGGCCTTTGTGTGTGCGTGTATCATGTCCTCTTTGATCCGACGGTGCTCTGACCCTGACCCCGGTGCCACCAGGGGATTGACCCACTCCCTCCTCACATCATGAGGCTCAGGTGCCCTCTCGCGGCACCCCCTGATTGGCTGTCGCTGGCGGCTCGTGGGCCGGTCGATTGTTCCTACCCCCTCCCCCCCTCTCCCCTCTCCTTCTTTTAGGAGTCATTGCTTCCTGCGGCCCTTAAGCCTCTTTTTGTATCACCACTTAATCCACCCGGCGACAAGAGCCCTCAGCGGGCCTGTCAGCCACCCTGCAGTGTTCAGAGGAGCGGGGGGAGAGGGGGGAGGGAGGGATGAAAAAGAGGAGAGCCCGGTAACAGCACATACACGGTTGCATGGGTCACGTGCTCGTGAGTTCACGTCTACCTGGTGCGCATTATGAGCCTCAAGCCTTTATGAGTGTGTCGACTTAGCATGTGTGTGAGGAAATGCTTTATTAAGGGGGAAGCAGAGAGAGGGAGGGGGGGGGGGGGTCCGGAGTTGGCAAGTTCACAGGGAAGCACAGGAATCCTCTCTTATGTGACTTTCACACTGTGCCCAGATTAAGAGTGCGTTCCCAGCCTCCCACTGTGTCCGTGCATGTGCGCATATGTGTGCGCTCGTGCCCCCACCTCTATTACGAAGCAGCTCCCCCACAGCCCGCACATTAGTAAAGACGGATGCTCCGTAAGAGCGCCAATTGTGAAAAAAACAGCAAATAGGGGAGAATCTCGCAAGAAGCAGCGGTTGGGGATTTTGGAAATATGGTCGCCTCCCTCCCATTGCGGTGGATACCAGGAAGAGAGATGGCCTACTGCACGCTGCCATGCCTCCAAGACAAAAACATAAACATGAGGGGGTGGGCATGCATATTTAATGTTTAAGTGTTAATATCTGGAGGGGGAAAAGAAGTGCAACGCCGGTGAGTATGTGCGGGCGGCAGAACTTAAACAACAAACGAACGAGCTGTCTCTAAGTAACAGAGCTCTACATCCCCCTCCTGTTTCCTCTGTTCCCTGCAGCCCCCAGGAAATGCCTTTGTAGTTCGGCGTGCTGCAGCAAAGACGCCGCCGCTCACCCTCGACTTACCCCGGTCTCAGATGAGACAACCATATACATTCACATGCCTGTAGTGTTGAATTATTGAGCGTGCTATGCCAAGTCATCTCCTCTGAAGTCAGAGATACGAAGAAGGCATCCTGAATTTTTCAAATTAGCACTGCGGCTGTTGAGTGGGCAGACAAACCCGCTCATGGAGGAGGGGGGGGAGGGGGGGACTGGCGACCGACGCTAGTCAACTGGGATACATTTTCAGAGTTTTAGCCAACATTCCTAATGCTTACAAAAACACTGTGCTAACCAGCAGAATTGTTGGAATATGGTGGCACAGAAATGGAGGTTTAAAACAACTCCTACGCTTAAAAACCTCATTTAAAGCAGATATTTGGTCATGAAAATACATTTGACCTGATGCACTTAGGACTTTCATGCACATACAGTGTTTCAATGCAAAAGACAGATAACAGTTTTTCCATTCTGAAGAGCTGCCATCCCTGCATTAAACTAACAGCTTTCACCTCTGCAGTCAATCAATACATCTGTCTATTCGTTCAGTATATTATTGAATCAAATGCATTTTACTTTGCTGCTGCTCTGACACAATCTACCGTGCGTGTATGGGTTCTCTCTCTGGTTTAAAATAATCTACTTCAGCTACATCTAGGAATCTATATTGAGCCAAGGATGGATGCAAAGCTTGCTGGTGGAGAGACATGTTACGAAATTAATCCTAGATTAAAGAGCTGAAAATTATATCTATAGACCTCAGTTGCAGAGTTTAAACGTTTCAGGGTGTCAACAACTGATGTTAAAACTTGGGAGTTAAAGTTATTGTTTGACATTGTGTTAAAATAATTTGCATTGCACAAAATCGGCTTGCTGGTGAATTAAATCATCAGCTATATCCCTGCTGTATAATAGCGCTGAAGGCTAATTACTGCTTCTATTCTGACACTATTTCTGAGCTGTCAGAGATAACTACACTGTGATCACTGCCATTCACTCAAGTTTACAGCTCATCTATTGTTTGCCCTCCTCCTGTTTTTATCACACTGTTAGAGTTTTTTTTTTTTTACCTACCATTAGTGTCAGACCGTTGTGTGTCATAACTTTTAAATGCTTGTTTTATCTGTAACACACCTCAGAGATAAAAAGAAGTGAAAAGTTACCCATGATACCTTGAGAGTTTTAACTTTTCAGGAACCATCACCAACAAACAAACATTACATAAAGACATGAAACAAACCTGCCTCGGACTTTATACTTCTCTATTGATAAAGAAGTAATTTGAATGGATGACATAATTTATTTCTGTTTTCATTTCAGCCACATGGACAATGGTTAATCCAACAACCCTCACTCACTTCTTGTGAATTACCCTATTGTGGGAGGAATAAATCTTATCTTAAAGGCTGCAATAAAGCAGGTAACCTCTTGCAACTTCACACATTCTCATGGGGAGTTATGACATATCCTTATTATTTAACTCGTCTAATAATTAATCTATTTAATCAGATGCTATTAAATGATTAAGTGTACNGAAGTAATTTGAATGGATGACATAATTTATTTCTGTTTTCATTTCAGCCACATGGACAATGGTTAATCCAACAACCCTCACTCACTTCTTGTGAATTTCCCTATTGTGGGAGGAATAAATCTTATCTTAAAGGCTGCAATAAAGCAGGTAACCTCTTGCACCTACACAACCACTGATTCATACTTCCAGATTGGTCTAACACGACACACACATTCTCATGCGGAGTTATGACATATCCTTATTATTTAACTCGTCTAATAATTAATCTATTTAATCAGATGCTATTAAATGATTAAGTGTTCATAAGTGGACATAATAAAAATAGATTAGGGATTGAAATGACTGCTGAGTTGCTCGACACCTTTTGAGAAGTCATGAGTTTTAATACACCTACCTAACAGTCAAGGATATATTTATACTAACCTGAAAAAAATCTCGTATTCAACAGTATTCAATTTTATATGTTTGAGCCAAGTAAGTAAACGACTTGAGCATGTCTGAAGTTGATGAGGTCAAACATTAAATATATTGTCCTTCACTGTTTTTGATTGAGTATATGTCAAAAAGGATTAGAAAATGATCACATTATATTATATTTATGTTTTTCAACTCTTTTGAAATTGTATATATGAAGACTACAAAAAATACATTTTGAAAAATTTTCTGACTTCAAATTTTGGAAAATCTATTCAAACAGACGGAGCAGCGCAGTCAGCAGCAATTTGGTAACCCCTATAAAAGAGCACAGGGGTCAGCCTTTACTTACTTTGTTAACTTTTTATAAGTGGGATTTGGGGAGCAGGTTTGGTTTCATGGAGCACTTGGAAGGTTTGTGTTAAAGGGTTATGTGTTTACATGTATGTGTGTGCCAGACTAGCTTTCCTATGCTCTCCTCCCTTTGCATTCTTCAGTCATTTTCCCCTTCCCCCCCTGTGCTCTGATGAGCTGACCGTCTTTCTCTTGGTGTCAGTGAGTTCAGCTGTGGCCCCTGTACCCCGTCCCCCTAATCTGCTGCCCGTCCAACCACCCCCACTTCTCTCTTTCCAGCTCTTCATGCCTCTCAGAGCACAGTCTGCTCTCTCACTCCCACTATCTCGCTGCAGTCTCTCTCATCTTTATATCATTTTGTCTGCATTTCTACATTCTCCATGAGTTCCTTTGCTTCCTTATGCTTACCATATTTTTTTCTTTTACTCCTGCTGCCTCCCGCCTGTTTCAGTACACATCTCTCTACCCTACCCCATTTTCCCTGCACCACTCCCATCCCTGCACATATGGAAACATACATAGCCCACAGTATTGGCTGCACAGTCAATAAGTCAGAGGGTCGAGCGGGCACCTGTCACCAACAGCACCACCCTGCCTGCCTTTATCAAGCTCCCTGCCTCCTCTTGCTGTACACAGGGCTGCTGTCGTGAGAAAATTTGGCAAGGAGGATTTACACACTGCCGCTCTGGTAAATTCAACAACACCTGATCGCATAGCAAAAAAAAACACAAGGTGGTTTGTGAAATGCCGGATTGCACCTGGCAGTAACTTTACATTAGATTGTACAGATCCCTCCTCCTCGTCTCTATCCTGCTCTGAGCTTACACAACTCTGGCTCAGCGCCTCGGGAAAAGCGAGATAAAGAGGTCTGCATGCTCGCACTAACAGCAGAGCATGTATGCATGCACACAGCGACTATCAGCTGATAACAGAGCAGGTGGGGTTATGAGGCCTCTTCAGCACCTGTGTAACACACTGTATTGATAACAGATGGCCGGTGCAGGCACGTCAGCAAAGCTGATACGAGCAGCAACAACACTTGATAGATGACAATGTTTCACATACTGTATATGATAAGAAGCAGGTCCATCATCCATATGTTATCTTTACAATGTGTACATATACAGGGTGTTGCTACAGTGTTGACAGAGACGCCTGCAACTCGGCCAGTTCATACTGATGATTACACAGCTCAATAAAGGAAACCGATAATGTTTGAAAAAGTAGTCCACTTTGACTTATTTCCAACATTAAATTCCAGCATTAAACACTGAAAAACCCAAAAGGATGTGAAATACTCAAAATGACATGCTTCATCTTTCTCATCATCTCAGCTCAGGCTGTGAAGACCTGGGTGTAAATCACACGAAGGTTACAAGATTGACGAACATCTTGCTTGCATGGCAGATTCAGAGGAAGGCCGGGAGTCTCACCTTGCAGCCCTCACAGGCGCTGACACCATAGTGGTACCCTGAGGACTTGTCCTGGCACACAAAGCAGGGCTTGTAGACGCGGGGCGGCGGGGGAGGCGAGGGCGGGCTTGGCACTATCTCCTCTGAGCTGGTACTCTGAGTCTCTATCGCTGCGGAGAGGAGAGAGGAGAGTAACAAAGGGGTTTAGTGAACACTATCAGATGGAGAGCTGACAGACATGCAGCATTAATCGATATCAGAGGGATAAACACAAACTGTCACGTGTAAGCACACACGCACACACACACACACACACACACACACACACGTACACACACACACACACACACACACACACACACACACACACACACACAAGCACGCGCCTACCCATGCACACACGCACACACACGAAGATCTTAAGCCAGACCAGATAAATACACTGCTGACAACATCCAAACAAATCACCGGAAGGGAAACTTACTCACGTTCTAACAATGTGTTTGAAAAAGAAAAAAAAAAAAAGAAGCTGCGAGTGCGAGGACAACTTCTTGATTTGTGGCATTTTCAGATCCGCTACAGGAACAAACACTTTCTAACACACACAGATCATCAAAGCACAAATGAAACCAGCCTCTGCTCAGTATTTCTATTTACTGCTGAAGCGACGGATTGTGTGTGTACGTTCAAGAGGCTCCTTTGCCAGCAGGGTTCAAAGAGAGGTTTTCTCCTACAAGGCCTGGAGTTGTGCTTTTTTTTCTTATATCTATTTTTCAAATTGTGCAGTCTTTTGAAGTATGAATGCTTCACACTGAAAGCACACACTCTACCAATCAAGGCCAACAAATACTGCAGACTAGGAAAGCACAATCCCCTCTGCTTACCCTGACCAATCTCAACTCATTCCCTCTTATTCAATATGAGACAAATAGACATAAAAAACACACTCTCTCTTCATCCAATAAGCACTTAATATGACAAACCAAACAACATGTGAGCACTTTGGAGGCTCCTGTATTTTGTGTGCTTGTAAACAAAGTGGTCTGGGATCGCAGGGAAGTACCCTGCTGTTGCCTTCATGTAATATGTATTGGACTTTGACCTCAATATCCTGTGTGTTACAAAACAAGGCTTTTTAATCAAATATAAAAACACACATTCGCAGCACAGGCCCTGCACCCTGTGGCCTATGGCTGACTAAAGAAGTGTATAATCCCTGTTTGCAAATGGTGCCACTTTGTGCCAACATGTGCTCTCGTTTGTAACTAAGTTTTTTTTTTAATATACTAATGCAACAACTGTTTTTTCATTTAAGAAAATAAAGATAAACTTGGCATCAGTGGTGGCTCGTTACAGCACAAAATTAAAACTAAAGCCATCTAAATCCTTCTGTTTCCCTCCACATCCACGCAGGTAAACTACATGCATGTGTGCATCTTTGCAGCCCTGTTGCTCCACCCAGCACCATCAGCTCAACAGAAGAGGGATTGGGGAGGTTGACAAGCTGCTCAGGAGCCACCTGCAGCTCAGTGCTCCAGTGTAAATAAGCCATCTATATTTAACAGAGCGGGCCGGTTCAGGAGGCCCGTAGTACGGCTGGGAACACACTCCACGTGACACAACACACACACCTTTAATCGGGCGACATGAAGCAAAGATGAAGTTTCCCCTCCTCCGTCTCTTTCTCTCCCTCACACACACACACACGCTCTTTCCTATCCTTATATAGCGTCTGTGCGCAGCTTGCCAATCTCCACGCGCCCGCAGCAGGTGGTGCTGGGAAAGATTACATTCAGAACAACCAAAATAAACCAACCTGATGCCCAGATATGTTTGAGGCTACCTGGGGAAAAAAAACAGGCACAAGACCCTCGTACCACAATCTAGCCTCTCCAAAGCTTCACACAGCCGATCCAGACGGGTTTCAGGTGACGGGAACAGCTAATCTAAACAGCAATAAAGCTCACATTGCAACACCTTACAGCGACACCGAACCAGGCCCGGGATATTAAGACATTTCATTTATGAGCCTGGATGTCACGTCACTTTCACACCAGCGACAGCCTTTTAAGCTCTCGGTGTGAATAATTCCAAAAGAGAACAGAAAGACAACCGGAGCTTGTTATTTACTTCTGTGGGCTTTTTTTTTTTCTCCCCCCGTCTTTTGAACAGAGGCTCTTCTGTGCTGAGTTGGGGAAATTTATTAACAATTGCAGGGGAAATGGAGGGAAAAAAGAGCAACGGTTCAGATGATGTAGAGGTGGAGATGAAGGGAGGGGAGCAGGGAGGCACGAAAAAGGCAAAGAGAGACAGAGAACTGTGACGTGTTTGAGCAATAAACAAAGACAAAAATACAAAACAGATGAAGCGATAAAAATGGTTCACACACGGGGAGCGAAAGCCAGGCTGCTTTACTTTACTCGTGTCCCTCCCCTGAGTATTTAGATTCATCTATATCTCACACACACACACCTGTCAGGGTTTAACTTAAAGCCTTGTAAAACTACAAATGTGGAATATTTAGAAAAAAATCCCAACTTGTGTGAAGCTATTAATTTCAGGAGGAGATTACAGGAAAGATATATCTGAGAGAATGTATGGAAGACAATTCATATCCACATCATCAAGAATTATACTATTTTCCAGCAGCGAGAGTTATGCAAACAGCAGGACTCTTTTTTTTTTTTTTTTTTACTGTGACTGAGGAGGAAAAAATAATATTCAGATTGTGGACCCATCCTTCACTTCTCATTGCCATTTCATTGGTGTCATGACAGGCAGTCTGTGCTAATGCCGCTGGGCCACGCAGTCAGCACCCTCATGTCAAACAAATTAAACTTAAATAGAGCAGCCCTTACATAACATGGCATATTTTCTCATTAGCCAAAAAAAAAGAAAAGAAAAAAAAACCATTCACAGTTTTCTGCACTCTTCTGCCTCTCTTGATGCGGACTGATTACAGCCCGGCGTTGTTAGTGTGACCACTGAGCTATTCATCCACGTTTAAGCTGCCTTCATTAGAAACGCGTAGGCAAACAGATGTGCCACCCACTCACACACACACACACACATGCGTGAACATAAAAATTGCATGCATGCCTACATTGACACAGGCTAAGGGCTTTCCTGGAGCCATTAAAAAAGCCTCATCGGTCGGACATGCACACACACACATACACACACACACAGAATACAAAGTCTTAATGAGAGCACCCATGGAAATCTGGGACACAAGGACAAGAGTCTGTGAGGGGGCTGGCGACTGTAATTAAATACAATGGCTGGCTTCTGGAGCCTTGTCAAGCTGAGGCATGGAGCAAAACAATGGCGGGCCTGTGGACACAGAGGCAGAGAGGCTCGGCAGAGAGGACAGAGCTACTTAGCCCTTCAGCAGCCCTCACCCAGGCATTATTCAACACCGCTCCGCATCCAAGCTCTGATCAACACCGACCATCGCACAAGCCTGCCTATTGTGCGTTCTGCGAGATCATAACGCACAAACACTAGGAAGAAATGACTCACACTCGCCTGGAGAGCTTCCCTTCGATATCCTTGCAACATGTTAACGCTGGAAATTTGTGTGCCTGGCGAGGTTTCCAGAGCCAGAGCCCCTCCAGAGCCTGCAAAGTCACCACAGTAACTAATACTCCAGCTTCAGCTAGAATATCATTCCTCCAGCCAAGTGAGGGCTAGAATGAATAGACAATAACACCCCGCTTTGCTACGGGCGACCGAACCCGCAACCCCCCAGAAATAATGTTTAAATGAAAAACAGTAAGCAGCGACTGATAAGCGATCTATTGTGCTTTGGTGAGGAAGGTGAAACGTGAACTGCATGGCCGCCGCAATTGTTGTGGAGCAGACACAAGGTCGGATTCGAGAACTACAAGCTTGGCGTGTTGTCAGAGCCGTCCCAGAAGCAGGAGTGAACAGCACAGGCCCGTCAGGTGTAACCAGCCAAAACAAACCTGACACTGCACTGCGTCGAAGCAGCAGAGGTCTGTAAGAGGAGGCTGTGTCTGTCTAACACCTGACCAATGGCTTGAAAAAAACTGGCACAATTAAAGTCATGTGTGTATTAAAAATGATCTGTTCTGTTGACCAAATCTGAATGAGCGATACGTCAAAGTCCCTAGATTTCAATCACTTTAATCCTTTGATGCTCACATTCGCTGATGAGTATTACGAACACCCCTGATGCGTGTGTGCGTGCGCGTACTGTAAGTGTGCGTGTGTGCGGCGGCCAGATATCTTAATAGCTTAATGTCGAGCGGTGTTCTCGAACTCGGGAGCCAAAGCACCGGTGATTTAATTAAGTTCAAGTGTGAGTGGTCTGTAATGCCGCTCTTCAGATTCACTTTGCATACATCATGAGCCACAAGTGCACTTAGAGAGAGGCCGCACCCTCGCAGCCCACATCCTCCATAAGCAATTACCGCATGCCTGGACTTAAATGGACAAATATGCGCAAGACTGAAATGAAATCTATTCTGATGATGAACTGGCCCGAGCTGTAATACTGACATAAGATAGCCTGGCTAACATCAGCACTTCAAAGGCATCAAGACCACAGAGCAAGAGACATGCACACACACACACACAGACACACACACATACAAGCCCACCGGCTATTATCAAGCCTACAGACTCTGGGCTGTCTCGGCCCAGTGCTGCTGAGCAGTTCTTGAGGTTCAGCTCTAGGTTAGTCCTCTGAGATTTGATTACCTTCATCCCCACTGGTTACTGGGCCCAGCTGTGAAGCATATTAATGAGATTTCACAATCATTAGGGGGGGAGCTAACTACATTAGCAGGCTGGCTGCTTGGCTGGATTGTGCTGAAGAGAGCTGGAGAAAATGAAGGCGGAGGGGGGAACGGAGGAGGAGAGAGAGGGCTCTGACAGGGTCTTCCACTTTGTTGAATCCCACTCTATCAGGGGCCATTGTGTTGCCCCTGCCTTCTATTAGATTATTTGGACACACACATGCTCGCCATGTGTAAGATGCATGGAAGAACATATAGAGGTCCATTTGTCTTTCCTTGCAGCGAGTGCGCAGGAGAGGAGACACCAGACAGACCACCGTGCCACAGGCTGCTGCATTAAGGCAGCTGCTTTGAAGTCTGCTTAAAATAATGAAGTGGGATGGCCAATGGAACAGCCCCGGGGAAAGAGACCGCCATGCAAAAGCCTGCGAGTTGTAAGCCAATGTATCATGCGTGTCCATAAAAACGACTGGCAGCAACTTTAGAGCTTTTAAGTGCAGTGAAACAGACCGACATCGCTCATGCATGGTGCTTCGCTTTTGCTAAATATTCAGACGTTTTTTTTTCTGGTTTCCATGTCAGGAATGTGGGTAAGCAGCAGGGAAAATGATAAACACACACGCGGGAATGCTTTGTCAGCACTCTTCAATTACTGAAGGGGGAAATGGGACTATTTCCTTGCTTACAGGGAAATCCTGCCATTCTCTACCAAAGCGTCATAACGGCTTTCCGCTAAAAAAATAGATGGGGCTCTGCTCACCCGCCTTCACGCTGATTACTGACAGCAAAGCCACGCACGCAATCTGAATATGAGCCGCGGCGAGGGCGTGTTTGTGTGTGTGCGTGATCACACACTGGCAGGGCACGCACAGACTGACAGCTGTGAGGAGAGCGACAGTGGGGTGTGTTTGTGTTCAAACACTGAGTGTGAACAGTTATTGGATGGGAGAGGGGGAGGAATGTGGCGGCAGGGCAGACAGGCATAAGTGAAAACACACACACACACACACACAGAGGAAGGAGAGTCAGTGGAGGTTAACATGGGGCAGGAGAGTAGACAGTGAGCCTCACGCCTCCCATACTCACTTATTCCAGCCTTTCCACACCCCCCCGTCTCCCGCCTCTTTCCATCCTTCCGACCCCCTTATTCCTACCTGGCCCTCACCTATAACTTACATCATATGCAATGCAGTAAGTCACAGGAAGTCCTCTCTCACTTCTAAAGAATACCATGCTTATCACAACAACTGTCACTTAATCAATTAATCTTGCAAAGAAATCACAACTGATCAAATATGATATTTTGTTGCCTAACAGATTGCTCTTGATTATGAAGTTTGTAATGCCAGAAGGCCATCTGTCACTGCTCATATCTACTTATATCATGCATGTTATGGCATCATACCAATGTGTGTGTGTGTGTGTGTTTCGGTGAGGGTGAGTTTAGGAGGATTACAGAGGATGCCCCCGCCTGGTTGTGCTCCACCTAAGCTGCTGTGTGTCTAGTTTGCAGTCTAGCTTCTGAATGTAGAGAGAGGTGGAGGGAGAAGGAGGGGGAGGAAGAAAGAGAGGGCACAGAGATACAGGGGTGCTGTCATTAATGATGAGTCTTTAAAAAAAGTCTTCAAAAAAAATAATGGGAACATACTTGCAGTGTTGTGCAATCACACAATTTGAGGGGAAAAAAAAAAATCAAGGTCGGGCTTGAAATATGTTCATAACAGATTTTTTGCTTCATACATCTGACACTGTGGTGCCCCTAGCGTAAAGGAAGGAAGGGCACGGATCAAAGTGAGAGCTTAATCTGATTCTAATATATTTTTCTGTGGCAAATGACACATCGCTTCCACTTAGGAAAGTGCGTTGTGTTCCACATTTCAGAGAAATGACAGCCTGCTGTTTTGCAACCATTGCAGATCATTCAAATTTTGCAAAGAGAGCAGAAATGGATGTGACAAGTTCTAGTTCTTAAAAGACTACGCTGTGTCCTTGAAGGCCACGTTGGCTCCGAGACCACATTTTGATGGGTACTGCCCCAAATTGGGGCTGAGTTACTCCCCCATCTAGAGTGTTCAGGCAAGAAAAACACACATGTACATGAGTGATAGATGAGGGTCCAAGCAGAGGCTGAAGGGCAAGGCGGTGCAGAGTAAGGAGGCTTTCCTGCCTGTTATGACGAGCTCTCCTCAACGCCAGGAAATGGTGGGCCAGGAGTGGGGAAAACACCAGGTTGTGTTTAGCAGGGGTAGTTCTAAACGTATGCATTTCTTCCATTTGATTGCTTGTGGGAACACAGCAAATGAAATTGTGCATGCTAGTGCAAACGAGTGCATCTGACCCCTTTGCTTATTTGAGTGCACGCTTCGTGATATGTGCTGCATGTATGTGCACGAGAGCCTGTGCGTGTGAACCTCGGCATGTTCTTGTCTAGGCCACGTCTGGTTTTTATCAGCCCAGCGGCCCCCGCCATGTTCCCAAGCCCTTCTCCAGGGGCCCAAGATAACTTCCCTCTCCATGCTGCCAGGCCTCTGAAATAACAACACACCAGGTTTTCCTATCACTGCTGCCCCGGCAAATGGAGACGGAACTGAGAACATGTGTGGACAAACTAGAGCGTGGGGGAGGGAGGGGGGAGGGGCGGCAAGGGAGCGAGCAGATGGCAAAGGTGAGGTCTACAGGGGCTCGACTTTGAGCAGCAACTTCTGGCTGCTCTGTGCTGCTGCAGCCACATGCTAGCCTTCTGTACAGGACCACAAATACATGTCATAAATGCTATGACCATTCCAATGCTTATAGATCTGTGCAAAAAATAAAAACGTGAAAAGCAGTCAAAGGCAGCCAGCTATCTCGCCGGAGAGAACTGCAAGTTCCCTTGCAACAATGCACCCTTGCAACCCTGAGTAACACGGTGTAACTCTACCCAGCAGCTGTCTGGGCCTGCTGACTGACAGTGGGACTATGTGAGTTGGCACTTGCCCCAGGGTGACTGGAGATATTTGGCATGAGCTGATGGTGTGGGACATGGTGGTGGGCACAAGGGGGCAAAAAGGCAGCCTGCGTAGACCAGAGGATGCCAGCATGTGGACGGGCACAGCGGTGTGCTACGGCAGCCTGTGACACATGCCATACAAGGGTGTGGGCATGAACACTTCAACAGGATATCCAGTGTAAGAGTGAATTCTGAATACACAGTTGGGACATGGAAAAATCTATTAACCTGAGGTGTCAATGATAATGTCCACCTGTGTGTATGTCCAAAGCTTCATCGCTGCCATGAGCTAAAGACAGTGAGTTGAACTCTGAAGCCGACCCATGATTAGCAAGCCTATACCGTGGCTAATCCACATGACAAATACAAGCAGTGTTTGCCCACAGCGGATCTGCCACTGACCATGAATTAATGTTTACGAGCCGATCACATGCATACAGCAGCTGTACACTAGCAGCTGAGCGACATCGCTGACCCATATTAAGAGATAGAGGGAGGGCCAAGAGAGCTGAGGAGCAAGAGAGAGAGGAGGCTGATAGAGATAGAGAGGAGGAGAGAGAGAGCATCTGAGGAGAAAGAGGAGTCGAGCTGAGCGACGGGGCTGCGGGAGGAGTGTGACACCCAAGACAAACATTTCAAAAAGCAAGGCCCTAAATAAAACTGTGCACGCTGGCATGTTTGCTTCTAGACACACTCATCACGGCGAGAACGGGAGAAGGTGTAAATAGAGTGAAACCTCCCTTTGTCAACTCTCCCAAAGTGACTTAATACAACCTCCGTGTAGTGACTTACAGCTTCGAGGCCTTATGACATACGACTCAAGATCAAGGTCAGCATTGGATCATAAAACGAACACACACACAGGAGTGAAACCGCAACCTTCTGCAAACCGCTCTTTAATGTTACAGCTCTCACTGTGAAAATGACTTCATGAAACATTAAGCCTCTCTTTTACAGAGTGCCCGCATTGGTTAATTATAGAATTGTGTGTGAGGGGATGACTGCGTGCGTGCTTTTTCCTTCTGTGATAACAAACTGCACTGATGCATGCTAGGAGCCACGAGGGTGCCAAAGCCATACTAGACCTGGTGCCTACCCAATCCCAAAACTCACTGTGTGGTCTAAGAAAAAGCCTCTAAGGTTTACATTTTAGCCGTGTGGCTGATGCTATTTTTTTCCCCCTACAGGCACTTAGAATGAGCGCAACAGCCAAATAAGCTTCAATTCCCTCTTTTCCCGTAAAATCCAGGGTCAACGACATTACAAGGAGCCAGTAATAAGACGTTCGAGGGTCAAAGGCATGAAAATATTCCTGTGACCTTAGAGTAATCAAGCGCTGGAAAAGACGCAAAAGTGGTCTGAAAAGAGAGGTTGCGATCACAAAGTAAGCCTTTTATGAACATTGTAGATGGAAGACTCGGGACAGATGATTTAAATTAGTGGGGAGATGATGAACACATTTCTGCCCTCGGCATTTAAAAACAATCACAGGTGATGAAATACTGGAAAATGCATCTCAGTGATTCTGTCCGCCTGGGCTGAAATTACATACACATTAACCAGGCCCTATTCATCTTTATTGAGCTGAGTGCCACACACAGTGTTTGAAGGCCAAATGCCCTTCACGAATGCTTATGCTCGAGTGTTTGCTCTTCACTCACTCTAACAGAGAGGTTATCAGACCATTGACACTCACTAATCCAATGGGACCGGCAGCATTCAAGGCCCTCCGTTCTTAAGCGCATATTTAAACAGAGGAGGAAGGAAAGGGTCATAAATATGGAGGGAGCAAAGGGCGATTTGCATTAGAGGGCTGAAGTGGACTACAAGGGGCCAGGAGGAGGTGGAGAGCAAAAAAGGGGGAACAAGGGATCAAGAGAGAAAGGGGGGAAAAGAGAAGAGGCTCATGAGGATCTGGGGAGGAGAAGAGAGGATCACCAGGGACGGGCTTTGTCATGTTAAACTGCCTCTCTCGACTCATGTTCTCCTTTTCCCCTCCTCTCCCTCTCTGCGGACAACACAATAGTCAATCACAGGGGAATAGATTACGAGGGTTTGATCTCCTCGGCTTTGGAGCGGGGGGCACGACTGTGGAAGTGGGGGAGAGGTCGCAAGCGCGCTGCGTTCGTGACTCGGACGGGGCGAGAGTGCGTGTTCAGCGATGCTAAAATAATGCCCCTTCCCACCGGGCCGTTTCTCTTAAAATCCAGACGCTCATTTAAGGTTTGTCGCTTCGCGTACTCGTCAAAGTGAGTTACAGCTAATAGTTAAACTCGCTTGTAATTTACCTCCGCCTTCAAGCCTCGGCAGGCTGACGCGCATTCCTCTACTGTACACAACACCCATAATGACAACAGTTCCCTTCATAAATTAGCTCAAGCTACCAGTGTCAGGTTATGAGTTGAAAAGCATATTATTGTGGATGTAAGAGGAGGTATTTGCCAGGGCGTGGACGAGGAGTTGCAGCAAAGCGTGCCATTATCATGTCACGAGTCTGTTAAAGAGCTCAGTGATGCCGGGACCCAGGGGGGGTTAGTAGGTCAGCACAGGGGGTTAAGATGACCTTAAGACCCCGAGGAGACAGCTGACATATGTAGAATAGTTGAGACGACGAGGAAAACAAGCTTGCTGCACACCGACGAGACAGAAACAAACAACACTGACTGGCCATCGTTCACATACATACACACATACACCATAGGCGGGAAACTTCAACAGAGACGAACTTGGCTTCACACCTGAGCAGGTAAACTCACTGAAGATCACAGCTTTAAACACCTATGCTCAACGCTGGCCTCCTGCTCCTGCTAATGAAGACTGATGACACACATTTGATTCAGCTGTCTGACGTGCAGCATCAGTGTAAGATTTGGGCAAAGCGAGGGGAGACCGGGTGGGTGGGGGAGAGGCAGACTCATTTGTCTTTTAGTGTCAGCGTTAATGCTCAAAAAAGTTAAAAATAAAAAAAAAATGAGGTGCTTGTCGATAGCATCGGGAGGTTAAGTTAGGAAAAGCGGCTGACGAGAGGAGGCAGAGTCATCAAGGGAGCGCAGTGTTAGGAGAATTTAATGAAGGACATGTTTAAGCTTCCTCAAGTATGGTTTGTGCTTTTCCTCCTTCTCTCTGTGTCTGTGTGTGCTGTCTGTGCTTCCACAGACACTCATTTCCTGCATGGATCCCTGACCTTTCAGTGTAGCCTGGGGGGGAGCCATTTGATCATGACACACACTCACACACACACACACACACATCATGTCCTGTGATATGGCTGATCACCAGTCATTGGACTGGTTTTCGTGAGACTATGTTGATGCTTCCCAATGGTGTCAGTGCACAAGAATGAGGCCTTTCTCATAGAATAAATACATTTTAGATATAAAAGATGTCCAACTATATTATCAACTTGCTCATAGAAAACAGCCTGTGCAGAAATACTGGCAGAGCTAAACACATCCCTGTCTTATTGAATTTGTCATGGTTGTCATTTATCACTACTTTTTAAATTTTGAAATTCTGGTTTGCCAATTGCTCAACATTATAAGTTTTCATCTTTTTGTACCTGCAAAGAAGCAATACAAAGCTTCAAATGTGTTCTTGATATAAAAAGTTTAATGTAAAGGTTGTTTTTTTTACCAGTGCAATTATTCATAAGGAACACTTGCATCAAAATACTCATGTAAGAGTTAATGTCTCCTCAATCTGTAAGTGCATGTGTGAAAATTACTAATGTGAAACACATTATGTATGTTTGCATGCACGCAGAGGCCCATGCTTGCTGCCGACGCACACACTAGTAAGCAGGCCTGACAAAAACAATGAGCGGTAACCTGAGCCGGGCCCTCAGGTGAGCCTAGTGTTAATGCTCCCACTTCTCCCTCCTGTCCTCTG
Organism: Centropyge bicolor; assembly: GCA_037975185.1. Lineage (NCBI taxonomy): Eukaryota > Metazoa > Chordata > Actinopteri > Pomacanthidae > Centropyge > Centropyge bicolor. Next base: position 1,794,759 of record JBBMOC010000024.1, on the reverse strand, counting down.
TTCCCTCTGGGGTCCAGTTAACCCCGGCTGGCCTCTGACGACTGCTCCGTCTCTGTGCTTTGTGACCTGGGCCTCGTCATGACCCCGGGGGTGACCGGGTGCCGTTTATTGCGACCCAGTTCCGCAGCAAGTAGGAACACACGCCTCTCCCCAGTTAACTCTGTCCATTAAGCTAAGTGGGGCCTATCAATTATGCAACAATTTGCAATGTATAATTCAAAGGTTAAGGGGGAACTGTCATGAATAGCGACACGCACAGGTGAGGAAAGAGCACAGTGTTTTCAATTGGATGTTGATTATAATATTACACATCCGAGAGCCAGTTTGTTTAATGTGATGAGATGGAATTTTGGATGGAACAACAACACTAATCTCTCAATCTGTGATGAATAAATAAAGAGGCAGGTGTAAGAAAGGGGACAAACAATCAGAGAGAAGGTAGATAAGAGGATAAAATGAAAAGATGGAGTTACAGGAAGTGGGCTGCCGACGGGATGATGAGAAAACAATCCGATAAAGAGAGAGAAACTGTTGTGAAGCAGTGAGAAAAAAACAGTCTAATGAAGACAGAAAGATGTATTATACATGATTTTGTTGCTCTAATAGATCTTGATAAATCTAAATCACACTGAATTGAAAAAAAAACGGAGCTGAAAAGAGAGCAGGAGGAGAGAGAAAATTAGGGCAGAGCATTTAAAGTGAGAGAAGGCATCCCCCCACCCCCCTCCCCGCTGTGTAGGCGTGGGTCCTGGGGGAGCCACCGATGTTAATACAGTTATTAAGCCTCTCCACTGAAGCCTGCTCCACCTCCCCAACCTTCAGCATCAAGGAGCTCTCTGCCTGCCAGGCAGCGGGCGAGCTCGCTCGCTTCCACAATGAGATCAAACAGTCCCAAGTAGGCCAGCTCAGGGGAAGCCAGTGATGGAGCTTCCCGCTGAGCAGCGAGGGCCAGGTGGGGTTGGCTAAGTCAAGCCCAAGGAGCATCCCAGCAGGCTTTACGGAAAGGAGGGGCGGGGTAGGGATATAGGCTTCAACCTAGCCGTAGTTCCCTCCTTCCCCCCTCTTCACAGTCAGCTGACCAAGATTCCCATGCATCTCTTCCTGGTGTCGGGGATTACCGCCGCCAAAGGCTTTAGCGAGCATATGCACGAGAGCGGATTTCTTCTCCTGCTAGCTTCAGCATGTACGTAGCTGCGGAGGTTGATTAGAGGTGAGCAGCGCAGGGGGGAAGACGAGGCTGGGTGGGCCAGGTTAGGGAATAGTAGCACCAGAGGCGAGACTTTCATGTGCAGCCGGGGAAAACCCTCTCTCAGAGCAGAAAAGGAGCCGAGCTGGTCACCGGTGCAGCAGGGGGACATGTAGGTGCGTGTGTCTAATCGCTGCATTACATCCAATCCATAATTCACGCCGGGCGGGAAGATTAGTGTTGCCACTCTTGCCTGTAGCCAGAAGGAACAAATTTGGGCAGCCATGCAGATTGCACGCAAGGTACAAAGTAAAAAAGCACCAGTCGGCTTAAGCTGCCACGTATCCTCCCTCTCTGTTTCACATATCTGCAGCTGAAAAGGTTCAATCTTGAGCAAGTTAAAAACATGACTATGGTGGAAACAGGTTTATTAAAGATTATTAAAACAACTGAGATCACGCATGGAGCTTGGGTCTCCAAGTGTCACTTGATATGAAATGAAAGAATGAAGGCAAAGAGATGGGCAAGATAAAGAGAAATTCTGTAATGTGCTAAATAGGACGGGGATATAGGTCATTCTGTACCAGACTCAATTTGCCAATGCTGGCCTGTTGGCAGCCGCTGGATGCAGGCCAAGGCTCCATCAGTCGCACTAGAACACTAATAATATCAGTCACCCAGCCAAGCCTCTCCCTCTCTTTCTTTCTCACTCTGTCTGTCTGTTGTCTCTCTTCACTTATTTCCTTGTTCTTTTCCTCCCCATTCGCTCTCCGCCGCTTTTTTGTTCAAAAGGAGAAAAGGGCAAAAATCCAGAGGCCGAAAATGACATTAAACCCCCTGAAAGGCTCCACAGAGATTATTGTTTGAAAATGCCAGCCCTCCCAGTGCCCCCCCCTCCTCCCACTCTTCCTCTCTCTGTGCCTAAGATCTCGCTCCCTCTCTCCCTTTTTCCCTCCCTCTCGTTTTCTTTCAGCTGAGAGGTGCTGACAGCCCAGACACAATAATCCAGCTCTATTGTGGAAGCGCCACAGTGGCAGCAGTGCTGTGCAAAGGTTTCCCACGTATGGCGCGAGGGCAAAGCCGGGTGTCACGCCGTGGAGGTGGCACGGAACAACACTGTTACAAGCAAAGGGGGCTGGTCGCTGGTTACTACAGGGTGTCACACTGCGTGACGTGAAAGCTCTGGTTGAACCTGTTGTCACCTTTTGCATTAGTCAGCTCCTGGAATAGAAAGGGAGAGGAAGGGAAAGCCTAGCTGTCAAAGGACTCCTATGCTTGTCCTCACAAGGCACAGAGGACGACTTCTTCTTTGATCACAGCGTGATCATGTGGAGCCAAACAAAGATGTGTATGTGTGCAATGGGAAAGCATCAAGACAGTAACTTGGAGACTGTTAGACTCTGGTCAAAACTGAGCAAAAGCACAACTGTGAAATACAACCCTCCCTCCATCCTTGCGAGTCTTTCCAGGATGAATCAATGATGATACTATCACCTGTTACCAATGAACCTGTTTACCTGTGGACTGATCCAAACAGGTGTTTTTGGATCAGTCCATAACTTTGACAGTCTTTTGTTGCTCCTGTCCCAACTTGTTTGAAACATGTTGCTGCCATCAAATTCAGAGTAAGCAGATATTTAGAAAAATCAATGAAGTTGATGAGGTCAAACATGAAATATATTGTCTTTGTGCTGTTTTCAACTTAGTAAGTAAATGATCACATTCTGTTTTATGTCTTACACTGTGTCTGAACTTATTTGAACTCAGGGTTGCAGTTAGTAAAAAATTTTTGACTTTTCTATCATATCCTTAAGCAGCTGATGAACAAACGCTCCTCTTCATTCGCTCTTTCCTACCCGCCCTTCATCTTTTTGGCCTACTAAAAAAAGCTTTCCTCGGGATACTGTTAAAAATGCCGTGGAATAACAGAATGTGCCCTCTCCACTCTAAGTGCTGCACGGCTGCATATTTCCCCATCAGGCCACCCCTCCACCCCCTTCCCCCGATCTGAAGGAGTATCCGCGCCGGCAGCACTTTTATAAAAAAAGATGACTGGGAATGAAGAATAGGCATTTATGCATCTAGCCTCATCCAGAGAGGAGGGTCCGTGTCATCCTGAGGGCTTTATCTCAGTTCCTTTGCCAGCGCATTGTCTCTGGGTTCAGAAGCAAACACCAGTAGGCCGCCAACTTAACCCTACCAGGGCTCTCGGCGAATGAACTAACAGCAAAGAGTCTGGACATATTTATTTTTCACAGAACAATGAGTGCTCCTCAGCATCTGACACAACCACTTAATTATTGTGATATCTACCGAGCAACTATCTCCCTTTCACCAACAATGGCCCAGATAAGACACTCCAGGTCGCGTCAAAGGTTAGACAATACGTCTCTCTGAAATGAAGGGGCTGTTTGATATGAGAGCACCTCCCTTTTAACACACAGTGGCTCTATTCATAACAAACAGGATCCAGTTGTTTCGGTCTCTTCTCATTCAGCTCTCTTAACCTACACGTGTTGGGAGCTGCTCTGCCACAGGGCATCTCTCGCTTCACACAATGCTAATATCACAAACAGGGTTACAGGGAACATGCGGCCTGTAACCCGAGCTCGTCTCGCCTCCTTCGGTCGAAACATGCTGTCCTATCCATCACTATCCAGCGCTACACTCTTCCTTCCCACCTCCGCCGCACTGTTGGCAGTCTATTCCATCCCGGTCCCAGGTGGGCCTTTAAGAGTCAAATGTCAGAGGCCGGGTTCCAGCCAGACAAGTAATGAATATGAAATGATTCAGAGGGGCTGTGGGAAAGAGGAGAGAGTGGCGTCCAGACAGACCCAGCTCCCCTGTCGCTAAGTGGGACCATATTGAGCCAGTCTGAGCTGGGCTGGGCCACGATGACGCGACAGGGAAGCAGAAAGGAGGAGATACACAATATGGATATCTAAAGTTACTTCAGAGAGGGGCTCCTATAAATCAAGATGGAGAGAAAAGGCTTCCTCCAAACTTGCCTTGTGTGCACCCCACGGGCATGTTAAAGACACCGACACATAAAAAGTAAAGCAAATAGGGACTCCAGTTATTAACCGCAATGAGATCATCTGAAACACTGAGACATATCTTCTACCTTAGACGCTGCTGCTCACTTAAAATGAAAGTACAGTTGTAGCCGAGGGGACTTTGTTTTCCTATGCACAAATAAAGAAGGGTGAGTGTGGGTGATTCAGAGCCCCCTCTTCTTTCTTACATGAAACACAAACATGAACTGAGGTGAAGCGCCCTCTCTCTCTCACTCCTTAGTTAACAACGCTGACTGAGACGGCAGCAACACGGTGCTATTTTTTGCCCAGACGGCAGGAGAACTGCCAGGCTCTTGTATTTTTAGCAGACTAACCTCTACCCTATTTTCTCGGCTGTCCCGCTCTCTAAATAGGAGGGCATTCCATTGCAGTGTGCATCTGTGTGTGTGTTTGTGTGTGTGCGAACAACTTCCAAGTGTACACAGTTGTCATCCATGTGATGTTAACACAGATCCCCAAATGGAATCTAGGGGGGATGAGTGCGGTGGCGGAGGAAGCAGCAGACCTGTGCTTTGGCCTCGAGCTAGTGGCCTGAGAGAGAGGGTGGCAGGCTGCAAGCAACGGTCCTCTGCAACTGATGAAACAAGGCAACAATCCATGTAATCACTCTAGATATAGCGGATGCCGGCAAAAAAAAAAGGTGGGGGGGCCATTGGAGGGCAGGAAATCTTGTAAAATATGAGGAAAAATTAGGGCAGGCGAGCATTAAAGATTAATCGTGACACTGACTGGCCAGCTCAGGCTTGCCACGCGGAGAACACAAGCATGGAGATGGGGAAACAGAGAGGGAGAGGGAGATAAAGTGGGTGAGAGAAAGGAGGCACTTTGGGAATGAAAATGCCTCGCAGATGAATTCTGGGGGTGATGAATGTCCCTGGTTCAATACCCAGATGAATTTATGTGTGTTCCATTACGAGAGGGTGGGGATGAAACATGGAGATAGGCGGAGAGAGATGGGAAGGGGAGAGAGAAAGAGGGAGAGGGCTCCCTCTCAATGTGCTGGTGAGCTAGCCATGCAGAGCCCATTGCGAACAAGCCATCTGTAGAGATAAGTAAAGAAGTGATTACAACAGGCCCAGCTCAATTTCTGACAGTTGACGCTCGACTGCCCCCGTAGAGCCGAATTGATTTAAATGAAGAAGCTATGAATATTTTAGAGGCTAGAACCCCCCTTTAACCTGAACTGTTTCGATCTCCCTCCCACTCCTGTATATATATGTGTGTGTGTGTGTATAACAGGACAGACACGGGGGGAGACTGTAATTAATGATAGCGAGATTACGGCCCCATGTCACAACGTCTGCAATCAGCTGCCTTCTTTAAGCCCTGATGAATCAATGACGCCGCCTGGATCTTTTGTGTGCCCTGCTTTGCTCATCAAAGGGGGCTTTGCAGTGTACACCAACCCTTGTTTGGGGATTTAGCGTCAAACCAGACTGGTGTACAGTACACTCTGACTGATGCCTCCGGCTAATTCTCTCTACAAACAAGCTGGGGCCCATCGGCGGGTCTGAGCGTGTGTTCGCAAAAAAAAAGAAAAAAAAGAAAAACTGCCCAGACAGAAATATGCAAAATATCTGGCATACTCAATATGAAATGATGCTGTTATATGCCACCCCCATGAGAAAATTAGTCACCAGTTAACTATAGTGTTGTTTGTGTGTGTCCACAAGCCAGTTGCTGTGCAAGCGTTCAAGGTGAGGGACCACACCCGTTACACCTTAAACAAATGACTGAAACGACAGGCAAAACAAAAACATGTGTCCTCTGTTGCTCCTCGTAACCTTGTGGCACAGCGATCATCCCAGTCTGAGGGCGTCTCTATTTAGTAAACGACGAATCGCATTAGAAAGGGCAGGAACGGCTCTGAAGGTTGGTGGCAAGGTGGCGTTTGGGGAGTGAGTGATGGCAGGTTGTGAAATGCTGCCCCGTGGCCTTTTCCCAGGAGAGCAGCGGCAGCAGTGCTGAACTCCAGTCACCCCTGTGCCATTACAAACATAGCTTGATGACAAAATGTGTTATTGATGTTCACCTGAAGGTGAAAGCAGGCGTGTTTCTGTGGACATACTGATCTCACTCTCACACACACACACACACAACCTCTAAGATGTTCAAGCTACTAAATCACTGTCGCCATTGGCTGAACGGGGTTAGGGAGACGTGGCGCAATAAGGAGCCTGCCTGACGCTTCCCTTCCCTGCAAGAACAGGAGACCTTGCCTCAATGCTGTCCATCCATCCTGCCACTTCCATCAAGCTGGGATCAACAAAGCCCCTGGGAGAAAAGGCCCATTCTCTCATCAGCCTGTCCATGAAAGCATCGAAGTGCATGGACATTAAAGAGCACGCAGGAAATATAATAAAGCTCAGGGACATGGCATTGACATTAAGGGCAAACGCTGCAGTTCACGAATATTAAGGCCTGGGATTTGCATTATTGTGTCAACAAAATGACAAGCTGTAAAAGTTGTAATCAGCTTTGCCAAGAAATCCTGAGTGGATTGATCAAGAAAATAAATGCTGTACTTTATGTCCTGCCTTCACAGATGACATTTTCTCCAGCTGTTTAAGACAGCAACCTCCCATCAATGTCAGAAAAGCAACAGTACTCCGGCCAATTCTGTCTGGGGACAGGACGAGCTTCTCTCTGTTTATGCTCTGTTCTTCGTGTTTCTTCCCAATTCTCAGCGCACGCTTGCCAAATAAAATCTGCATATATAAATAAAAAAGGGGGGGAGGAAGTGATATTCGCAGTGCTTTTGCGAGGCCAACACCAATCTGCTTGCCTGCACAAAGTCCAAACACATCACCCACAGTTTTCCATGTTGCTGCCTAACAGCACAAACAATTAGGGACGCTGTCGCTGCGCTGTCCGACGCTGCAGCCGCTCAGAAAGCCAAAAGAGAAACCACATGGGTTTTTGCTTCGGCAGCAAAACTTTCTCCAATCCAACTAACCTTACTCTTGAACACTGCCCAAAATCGTTCCTGCTCTTACAGTCCGTTGCACTGAAAAACAATAAAATACCATGTGTTCTTTCCTGGGCTCCATCTCGTGCTGGTCAAAAAGGACATCCGCATTTAAAGACTGACTACATATCCAAAATCTGCTCGCTCCCTCCATCCCAGCACTTTTAAAAGATGCAGCAGAGGCCAACCGCTGTAAGGGGCGTGGCTTTATAACCTCGTGGCCTATAAGTAGAGTAACGGGCAGACCGCGGATCAGAGTAGCAGGAGCAGACAGCCGTGAGCAGCTGCTGTCAGACTCTCTGTGTCTGAGTTCGCCAGAGCTTTGATAGTCACAAGAAGCACTTTCACAGCCCTTTGTAAAAGTTGCTGTGGCTGTACTTGTAGCTGACTTAGTGGCTCGGAGAGGCTGAGGCCCTTCCATGTGTATGTGTGTGTGTGTGTGTGTGTGTGAGTTTGATGGAGGGGGTGTCAGTATGAAGGCGGAGCCCTGATGTTTATCATGGGATCATCATCATGCAGTCCAGTTGTGCTTACACAGCCATCAAAAGCACAAGTCTGAACCATGGTGCTAAAAATGAGAAACACTAAGTAGAGGGTCGACAGTTAATAGTCTAAAATATTTTGTGCACAATGAGTCTCAATGAGTATGTATTTAAAAATGAGCTTGGTTTCACAGACTCTCACTTAAGGTCTGGGGCCGCCTCTAAATAGAGGGCGTTAACGTTATTTTTTTTTTTACATAAATTTCATTCAAGTAAACAAGTCCCAAACAGTTGACTCTATGTCAGCATTGACCTCACAAGTTCAGGATGATTAAAAACAGTAGTTGAGCCATTTTCACCACATGAAATGCAGAATTTTATGATATTGGTAACAGTGTCAATATGAACACCAGCATTGATGTGTTTCCTAACGGTAACATAAGTTAGCTTACGGCTCGAACAATAAGTGTGCAGTACCTCTTTAAATACCACGAGTCAGATTAAGCTGCCAGTCACTTGCCCCTCAGACACACAGCATGCGTGTCCAATAGCCCACTTGGCAGTGGCCCTGCCTTCACAAGACAAACTAGCTAAAGCTCGCCCTCCTCTCTGCTTCGTCTACTCTCTATGGAAATCCCTGGTGACCGCTTTCTTTCGTACTGCGGACAGCCTGAGAAAAAAAACAAAGAGCAAGATGCCTATGGGCTGGTGAGCATTAGAGGCCACCCCGTGCAATCCCTCTTTCCTTCATACCCTCATTTTTTAAGTGTGTGACAGTCATGTGAACGAGGCTATGCACATTCTTTCATGCATGAGGCCTTAATTGCTGTAAGGACTCTGACAGGCACTCGGTGAAAAAAAATCAAGTGCGTTTAATCTGCAAGACCAGAGACTTTTTCGCCAACAGTAACAGTAAGAATTTAGTACTGATGTTCTGAATAAAATTATGAGCGACTTGCGGACGCTGCCTGTGACCGGACAAACCTGCGCCGACAGCAGCTGGATGGAAAACAAACTAAAGTGGCAGCATCTTTAAAGAACAATAACATCAGGGATGAAGCGTCCATATGATCTGGATTTGTGCCCGGCCACTTAATGGGTCCAGGAGGCCATTTATTTTAGCGTAGATGTCATTGAGTGCACTCACAGAGGGAGCAGAGAGCACGTCCGTAAACTCTGTAATGAATAGTTAGATCCAATGTGGAGAGGTGGAAAAAACAGAGGACCGAAAAGGAAAAGCACTGAGGAGGTAAAGAAAAAAAAAGCTCAGCTCTACCAGCAATCTGTCTCGTAACCCACGTGCAGAGAATAACATACCATGAAACTACTGTCTGTGAAGTTTGGATTTAAAAAGGAGTCCAGAAAAAGATGAAGCCAGCAGATGTTTTGGGGATTGTCTCGTGCTTTTGAGCCTGACTGGTTTGGACTCCTGCTCAAGAATGAGGAGGTGGAAAGAAAAAGAAAAGAAAATCTCGCTCTGTTTTGTTTTCTACCTCTATGATCCAATAAGCCTCCGAGCCACGTGATGACACTAACGGATGTTGTGCCTAGCTACTCTACACCCCCCCTCACCCCCCCACCCTACTGCCACCGCTCCCTGGTTGTGCACTAAATTTTTTATTACATTCAAGCAGTAAAGCAAAGAGCAGCTATGCTACCCCCCACCCACCCTTCCACCCACACACACACACACACACACACACACACACACACACACACACACACACACACACACACACACACACACACACACACACACACACACTCCCCCTGCAACTCCTCCGTTGAGCAACACAATGTGGAGTCGAGCGAGGGATCAGAGGTCTTTTCCTGGGCCAAAACCCCCACAGCCCCTCTGTCTCCCTCCCCACCCCCAGACGAGCTCACATGGTTTGAATCAATGCTGCCACTAGAGTCGTTTACTAGGCCAGCTCGATAAATACTATCAAGCTTGGTGGACATCTGCTTTGAAAAATGTATGAGACTTGTCCTTTTAGACAAGAGGAATTTCTGACTTTGGAGGGGGGGGGAGAAAAAAAAAACAAGCAGCGAAAAAATGAGAGAGAGGGAGAATGACTACAGCACAAACACGAGTGTTTTCGAGTGCTTTTGTTGTCGCTGCCAAACGTCCCAAATTCCTGTTTAAGTTTCCCTTTGTCGCGTGTTTCTATAGTCTTGAGACGAGGAGGAAATTGGCCCTTCAGAGCCTGTGGAGATTCCTGCCTTTTTACACTCCTTCAGCTGTGAAAGACAACAGAGCTATCTGGTCTTTAAAGGCCCGCCTGAGCTTTGTGCAGTGCAGCTCCTTTGAGGTAAAGAATGGGAAGGGCCTCTGTGATACTTTGTTGTTGCAATAAAACTCTCTCTCTCGCTGCTGCAGATACCCTATCAATAAACTGAAATCTCCCATGACAGACAACACACACACACTAAATCACTCATGCCGGCTGAAGTATATGGAGATTCTAAAAGCACCACCAGACAGTGTCATGCTATTTTTAGACATGGCAGAAAGCCTGAGCCTTGGCACAGGAGCCTAATTCCTGATTGCGTTTATTAGACTTTATATTCTATTATAAACATCCTATAATGCTGTGTTAAAATAAACATGTGATCTAAACATCACACTTGCAAATTTAGATTTTCAGCTGCCTCCTAAATATAAATCCCTGCTTTATTTAAAAACACATGTAATTAGCACAAGGCCCTGGTTGGAGCATGAAGCAGACAGGACGGTCCTGCTCTGTGGCCTGTTGGCTGCAGATTACAGCAGGAACCGAGGGGATAACACCGGCAGGAAAGTTCTGATCTGATTAACATTGGCATGGGTTGCAAAGAAAAAAAACACTTTGGTTGTTATCGAGTTGTAGATTTGAGGAAGGGAAAAAATAATTTGGAATAAAGGTGGATCAAAGCGCCGCAGTCTCGCCGAGGCTTCTCCAAAAAAAAAAAAAAAAAACACAGCCCCAGCCTGGGCGCACAGAGAGGCAGGAGAGAGGGAGCCCAAAAGTGGGTCAAGTATATATAATGCAGTTATCAAGCTCAGTGATGGCGATGACATGCAACCTCGGATGGCACATATTATGGGGTTTAAATAATTGAGAGAAAACAGGCTGGCAACATCAGAATAAAGGTCTTATAATAGCGATTTTTACGCACGACTGTGGTGTGATTAAAAATGGAAAACGCACCATTTATGCGGGTTATAAATAGGAAAGCACACACGGACACAAGAGGCTTTAACTTCCTACCCCCCCACCCCAATGAAGTGACATGAAGTTGAGAGAGACACCTACAGTGATTGGAGCCGTTCCAGTGCTGGTTCCTGATGGAGGTGCTGTATGGATGAGGCGCTCCGGGCACCAGTCCTTTCTCCGGGATCAAGCATCCCCTGCTCTGGTTGTAGTAATCCATCATTAAAAACGGGTTCGGGCTGGGATTCAGTCCCACAACGTCCACACTCTCATACATCATACGGTGCAGGGGGGCGGCAGGGGACGAATATGAGGGAAATAATAATAATAATAAAGAGTGTTTTTACGCACGAGCCTTGTGGTTTTCAGCTCGGAGGTAGCGACTGAGAAGGGGGGTCAGATCGAGGGGGAAACTGCATTAAAATGGAAGGAAAAGTGACAGATCCAAACACAGAGGGGGCATTTGGACATTTGGCATCTGATGGAATATCGAACCGATGCGCCGATCAGCGTCTCTGTGGCCTCAAATCGGCTGCGCACAATTTGGAGACGTGATTGAAGCGATCGGTGTGCATCATGTCCGAGGAGGAAACACAGGTTGGAAATATGGACAAAAAAAAAAGAAAAACCCGAAATAGGACCCGATTTAACTTCAGGAGGATCGACGGGTCCTTTCGGCCTCGCTCAGCAACATTAGAGGCTGTATCCACACCAGAAAGGGTAAAATCCCACAGAGGAGGGCGCAGGGCTCCAAAAAAAGTCCAGGTCGCGAACGGGAGAAATATCAGAGAGGAAATTCCGTCTGCTTGCAGTTCGTCCTTCGGGTTGCGGCTGCTTGTCCCGTCTGCGCCCGCCGTGGGTGGACTCCTGTCAGCCGCGTAAAAGCGCCGCTCTCCCTCCGTGCGCAGCGGCGAGCGAGCGGCTCCTGTGCTCGGTCAGACCCCGCTCTCCGACGGCCCAGCTCGGCGTGCACCCCCCTGCAGCAGCGCCCTTGTTTGTGTTTGCAGAGAGGAGCCTAAATCATTCCCACACCGAATCGTGCTGCTATCATGTTCTGCAAAAAAATGTGACAAGGCGCAGCAGCTGAGGGCTTTGGCTCCACCTCCACTCGGCTCTTTTTCTTTTTTTTTTTTTTTTTTCCTCCTCCTGCTCTCGGTCTCTTTTCAGGGCTTGCTCCTCCTCCTCTTAACCCCTTCAGGGACATGGATCTCCCTCTGTCTCAAACCAGGCCCTGCATGGGACTATGAGGAGGGGGGGGGGCTCCCTCAAATTTAGGTGCTGGGACTTTAAATAGGAATGTATTTGAGGACATGATTAAGTTATATAAGCTCAGTAATGAGTCCTTCATATCTTTACAGGGAGTTTATGGACATAATGAGAGCTGCACCACACTGCATCTCTCTCTCTCTTTTTCCTGGAAGTTCTCACTCTTTATTTTGGGCTCCTCCTTCCAAACTAATTTGACCCTTTCCCCCATGCTCTCATCAGTCCCTACCCTCTGATTTTTTTCTCTCCCCCAGCCCTGTCTCCCTAATTTGCCTAATGCTATGCGACTGAACTTTCCCTGAACCCAGGGAAGTAGGCAGCCTCACCTCCTGGTGACCCACTGGCTGACTCGGATTCGCCTTTCTGGCTCGCTCTCATCCCCACATTATTCAAGGTTTCCCACCTTGTACACTCGGGGTAACACCATTACACTTTTCCTCGAGCGCTGCCCGGAGAGGCGCCTCGGCTCACCCGGCACACATAAAGCAACGAAAGTGGCAAAGTCACCCAGTCGCGGTAAGTGAACTGACACTTTTTCTTTTTCTCACAGTGGAAAGTCCAGGAAGTTGTTTTGCTCGAGAGTTGCACCACCTCGCTAATAAAATGTTACTCCACCTTTACTCTGCAACATTCCATCCAGCATTGTTGCGACTTGTTATGCGAACACGCAGCTGTGTCATGCACGAGGCCTGACTCTGTGCCAAAGAACAACAGAGGCATGAATATTTCCTTTTCTTATTCAGGTGATGCAAATATCAACGCTGAAAGGATATAGTGACAGTTAAGGTCACGGTCCCACAAAGACATCCAGACTTGTTAGAGACGCGTCACCAGTCGACGAGGAAATTGAGCTTTTCAAAAGCTCTGACTTGTGACTGTCTTGTGATCAGTTGCATGCACATGCACAATGCTAGAAATTAAGGCTGAGCCGTTAAGAAAACCTCATATTATTTTGACTATTTTTTCTACCTTGACACTGGGTTAAAATTGGGCTCACTTGACCTCTTAAAACAAAACCACATATGAAAATATCAAGCATGTTTAATTGGGGGCAGCATCATTGATTGGGGCAGACAAGGTCAAGATCGTGCAAGGTCAGTTTCTGAGCAGCAGATTCTGACTTGTGTTTGACTGAAAAATCACCTGTCCTGTCTCACTGTTTCGTGGACGTGCAATTTTAAGCATTTCCTCTCACAGTGGATGCAAAGCTTTAAAAGTTGCCCCAGTCTAAATATATCTGCATCAGTGTGGACGTGGCCACAAACCTTTGTGACTTGTGTTGTAATCTACACCACTGCCTCGGAACAATACCTCTCCTCCCCCCACTTTCCCTACACCTGAGCCGCAGGCCCCAGCTGGGTCTGACCAACATGGTTTCTGAGAGGGATTATCTGCATGGAGCTGGCAGGGGGGCTCGGCCCGCTCCGCCCCCACTGACTGTGACACTTATTTAATGCAGGCCCCAGTGTGTTGACCCTACCTGATAAGAGCCCAGTGTGCAGGCCTGGGCCACGGCGACCCCTCGCCTGCACTGATAGCGCAGCCACACATTCCTTGACAGGATTAACCCTATGAGTAATGGCTGTCAGAAAATGCTAATTTTCCAGGCTCTGTTTTCTTCTCCAAGGGGGAGAGCATTCATCCTCGGGTAATACTCTGTGACGGCACAGAACAAGGTAAGAGATAACGGGTTGTTGATCATTGCTTAATATGGAGGGGGAGGGAAGAATACAAGATTAGACTTGAGAAAAGTCCCCCTCCCCACAGATTTCCAACATTTATTTTTTTTTTAAAAAGTCACTTTGTCATCCGTGAGGAGGGCTGAATATATCCAGCTGCTTCAGATGAAATAAATGTGTTTTGTTTTGTTTTTTATTACAGGAGGGAACAGAGTGCTCCTATAGGGGAAGACAGTCAGGGAGTTGGATGTGTTACATTAAATCAATGGAAGAAAAAGTGTTGGTTTAGAGCCATGTTGAGTCCAGTCTGTGGACTCAGAAAAAAGACACACACACACACACACACACACACACACACACACACACACACACAGTAGTTTAAGTACTCATCCACACTTGATCATTGGTGCCATGAATGTCGGGGAAGTGAGAGTGATCACTGGTTTCAAGTGCATCATCATGACTGTGTAAAGTCAAAAGAAAAAGAGAGTCACAAGAGGCTCAGCCCACATTAGTACACCACTCCAGGTAGCTGCTCTCGTTCCAGTGTCAATACGCTCCACACTCCTGAGAACACGGAAAAGTACTTTGGTGGGAGGCAATGCCAGACAGAGCGAGATTGTGTCTCAATCCCCCTAACTTGTCACCGAAAAGCGAGTCTCACTTTGCGTGGCTCGGGCTTCAAAGTGTTGTTGCATAAAGTCCAGGCGAACTGATGGAGGAGCCTGATTAAAGCGCCATTCAGACGTGGAGGCTTTGCAGAAATAGATGGTTATGTAAGTGCAAATAATAGAGGGATACCACGAGCGGTAAACATAGAGTCCTTGATTCGGAGCAAAGCTGGAACTGAGAGACCAGCGGGGACATGGGGGGGAGAGAGGGAGAAGGATTTTAGGAGAGAATTCAAAGAGTTTTATGGGCTAAGGGTGGAGAGGAGATTGCTGACTGGACCTTGAGGGTGTCAAACTATTTTTTACTGCCCCCACTCTCCTTCTTTCTGAGCACAATCAGGGCTGTTAGGAAGCAGTAAAAAGTGCTCCCCTTGCCATTCCTCCCCCAAGGAGATGTCCAGGTCTCTGTTACTCTGTGGGGTGAAAGCATGCTGTTTGCATCTCAGCAGCATTTATCCCACGACTGCGATGATAATCCCCCCCACTCCTACCGCTGGCACGGCCCCAGCAGCCAACGTCCTCATGCCGCTCTCTAACCACAATCACGTCTCCCCTGGGCGCACGTCGGCGTGTGCTCGCCTGCGTGTTTGCTTTCAGGCATACCTGAAACTCCACCGACCTGCCTGCTACCACTCCATGCCCCTCGCTGCCATTACGGCTTCTGCGTGCGTTTGTTTGCACAGCTGGTTTTGTGCAGCCCGCGCAGCCAGCGCCAGCCAAACCCCGACAGCTGTGCTCTCCGACAGCGAGCCAATGTGTAATGAGGGCCCGACCCTTCGATGTGAGAACAAGCTGCAGTTATCGATGCGCCGCCTCCACCTCCTTTCTGTCAATCTAGTGGATACACACACACACACAACGCTTGACCCAAAGTTAAACTGTTCTATAGATCTCCACATCTGTGCTTTGCTATCCTCAGTGTGTGTGTGTGTGTGTGTGTCTGCATGAGTGTGTTCTAAAAAGACCCTCTTAGTGGCTGCAGGGATTTGTGAAAGCTACCCCCCCTCTCCTCCCCGTCATTATCCCTTTAATGTCCCTCTGACTGCAGATTCCAGCATTTATGGTACAGGGCTATATCTGCCCATAAAGCCTTTTATTGTTTAGCCCAGCTCTATGGTGGCCGTAACCTGGTTTTCCCATTTTTTATGGGGACCTTCACTATATCACAGGGGGGAGGACAAAGTTGCCCACCATCGGTGTTTACCAAAGTATGGCCTACTCATAAATCCATCATGGCCGGCAGCATTCTGGAAATACCTCAGCAGAGGGAGAGAAAGGAAGCGAGGAGGGGGGAGGAGACAGAGCTTATTGTGTCGCTTGTAATCGTCCACACTCTACGGCCTTGAGTTAGAAGGCCCATCTTGGCAATGATCATTAGGTCTACGTTCCTCTGCACCCGAGTCCATCACTCAGCAAATCAAGGGAAAATTGCTATGGATGTTACCCTGGAGGAAGGATATCTCAATATCAGTCATCCCAGACTTGTAGTGGCCCCCCCATTAGCTGTCAGATACTGGGAGATGTTGAGAACATTTGGACGAACACACAGCTAATTCTATTAAGAGAGACAAGAGGGACAGACGATGAAACAGAGAGCCACCAAGAGGCCACTGAAAGAAACATTAAAGATTATTGAGGATATATGATTGTGATAAACAATTCAACGATTGAGAGTCTTTTACAAACATGAGCTTGGCAAGACATTTTCTAACAGCATGGATAATGAAAAAAAAATCGCCTACCTACCTAGCTTACTTAAGTTGAAGGAGCCAGTTTATAGTACAGTACAATCCTGATTCCAGAAAAGTTAGGGAGGCTGTGTAAAATATTGCTCAAGGATAAGGTAGAGAAGTCTAAATTATTCATTTAGTTCCTATAACCTGATTCAGAACAAGTTGGGATGATGCATAAAACATAAATAAAACCGAATGTGATCATTTACTGGTCCTTTTTTGACATATATTTTAAAAAGTACAAAGACAATATATTCCATGTTTGACCTCATCAGCTTCATTGATTTTTGTAAATATCTGCTTATTCTGAATTTGATGGCAGCAACACGTTTCAAACAAGATGGGACAGGAGCAACAAAAGACTGTGAAAGTTGTGGACTGATCCAAGAACACCTGTTTGGATCAGTCCACAGGTAAACAGGTTCATTGGTAACAGGTGATAGTATCATGATTAGGTATGAAAGGTTCATCCTGGAAAGACTCAGTCGTTCACAAGCGAGGATGGAGAGAGGTTCAACACTTTGTCAAACACATGATTGTAGTAAGGAGATTAACACATGGGCTCAGGAACAACACTGGAAAGCTGTTGTCAGTAAACACAGTTTGTTTGCAAATGAGCATATTCTGTTTTTATCTGTGTTTGATGTCTTTTGGAATCAGGGCTGTATGAGGAGGTTAAGAGACGATCTGCTGTAGGAAAGCGCAGAGGGAGAGAGGAAAGAGCAGAAAGAAGCTGGCAGATCCCGGCACAACTACGAGCTGGGTCCACATCTCTGCTCTGCCAAAACTCACTCCGAAATTGGCATCACTGATGCAATTACAACTCAAGCTACATTCTATTTATGTATGTATGATACCATTCATTTCTCCATTTCCTGCACGCAGGTTCTTGACCGCAGCTTTGCCCCTATGGCCTTTACTCAGAGTTCACGAAGAAGACAGACGAAGTGAGAAAATGTGGGAGCTGGGAAAAAAATCAAAAAAAGCTATCTTCTCATCAAAAAGGACTTTCATGCTTTGATTTTGCCTGTGTTGCCTGATTCGAGCCGTTTCATCTCCCGCTAACAGAGATCTTAGACGCTGCTGTCTGGGTGTCGAGGCACTGTGTTTAAAAAGCAGCTCTGTATCACCCCCCCAGTATCTCCCTCCCTCTTGCTGCTCTCTCTCTCTCCAGTTTTTGAAGTGCTGCAGAGGGCCGATTTCCCGTTTTCCATTCAGAAGTGTGATGCACGGGGTGGCCTGGAGGGGATATGAGAGGAGGTGTTTGGGGGGGGGGTTAGTGGTTCGCTTTAAGTGGATTGCCCTCAGTCTTGTTGTGCCCGGCCCGAAGCATTATAACGCCTCGGCGAGTGACCTCCACTTGAGTGGTGCCCCTAACACCGGCGCCGGGCGGGGCACGCTGGTCGTTGTGCTTAGTACAAAGAGTGAATGTGTGCCACGAACCGCACAGAGGTTGGATAACTGCGGGCTGAATGTGCAGTCAACACTCATCGAAACGGTTGTGCGTGCACGTGTGCGTGGGTGTGTGTGTGTGCGATACAGCTCTAATCCTGCCCTCGCTCTTTCATAAAACGGACTGCTCTCTCCCGGGCACATGTTGCATCCTGCATTTAATGTTCCAGAGTGCGTGTGTTCGTGCACGCTCCTGCCGAGCGACGTGAAATGTACAAAAGTGCCAAGCTGGTTCAGATGTTAATGAAACATGTGAAATCCCCCCGCTTAGCCAGCAAGTTGGGAGCTGGGGGACAACAAAGGCCCACGGGAGAGCAACAGACTGCCGAGGCTCAGAGCATGACAAATGCCCCTGCCATCGTCACCACCGTGGCCCCGGTTACCCTGCCTTTTATAGGGGAGGTGGGGGGGGGCAGCGGTGGGGAATCTGCCTCATTCTAACCTGGGGAAGGGAGCAGGAGGAGGGTTAATGGAATGGATGACTCCGCCACATTAAAAGAGAAGGGAGCAGAGCGATGAGGGTGAGGGAGGAGGTGTCATCAGCATTTCAAAAGAATGGGGCGCAGGGAATGTAGATGGAGCAGCCACTCCCCTTCTCTCTGCCATCTCTCACCCTCTCTGTTATTGTCCACCACACACCCCATCCCGGCCCCCAGTGTCTGTGTGTGTGTGTGTGTATGTGTGTGTTATATATTTATGTGTATGAAAGAAGGGAGTTAATTGGATGAGAGGCAGACCTTTTTACCCACAAGTCCCAGAGGTGCGCGTGGGTCAACTTCATCTGAGAGCCGAGGACGCCCCTGACAGCGAAACGTGCCCTCTCAGACTGCGGATTCTCATTGAGCTGTGCTTGTTTCTGCAGTCAAAAGGTTCGCTCAGCTTAGCCGCGGGCGAGCCGGATAGAGGCTCGTCCTTTGTCAGGCCCAGAACAACAAAACCCAGAGAACTGCTGTGAAAATTCATATCAATGTCAAACTTTTTTTTGCCCTCAGGCATCGGCTACGTCCACACTATTAAAAAACGAAGATCATCTCTGCCCAGATGAGCATCTTAGCACCGTTTCACATATAATCTCATGTCTGATCATATCAAATGACCATTCACACACACTAGGCATGCGCATCCTGTAAACAGGAAGCAGAGGGTTGGTTGCTCTTTACAGAGTCATCCTGGGTAATTTTTACTCAAACATGTCAACATCATTGTTTTTTATCTTTCTTTTTCATAAATGTTTTTTCATATACTTATACTTATATACATATACTTTTTACTTCACTACATTTCCTGACAGCTGTAATTACTACAGCTACGTCTCAGATTATTATTTTTTTTCAATTCTAGAGAAATAAAATGATGCTCAAAGAAGTTTTGTGTCAATGTAAAAAAGTCAACAATGTGTGTGTATGTGTGTTTTAATGCATCAATTAGACGTTTGCTTAGATGATCATTTTTGCTTCCTTATAGTAAAAGGTCTTTTTTGATACTTAACCTAAGATCTGCCTCTATCTTTCTCACATGCACTTTCATTGAAAAAAAGGATGAATTTAGTGGGAAAAAAACTCAAATGCATAATAGTTGTGCTAAACAAAACAAGCATAGATAGCCACACAACAGCTGCACAGACAAAGTCAGCAACGCCTGTAATTTTTTATCCACGTTGAGTGTTGGTAGTCACGATTAATAGATATATATATAGGCCTAGTTTTCTTCCATGGGTCATGTGATATGAGTGTGACTGATAAGACCCAATCATCAGGAAGCGAATGTGGGTGTCTGCCTCGTCATTTCTAAAACCTTCGTTTCCAACCGTCCAGAACAAAAACACTAAAACAGTGTCAGCGGCATTTTCAAAAGTGTGTGTTTTAAAACGTCAGATTAGTGTGGGCAGTTTTCAAAGGGAAACACATTAGTGTGGATGTAGCCTCAGGCATTAATGCAAAAACAAACTGAGGAAAAAAGGGAACTACTGGAAACACAACCAGCGTCACATGACTTATCATATGCCAAAATATGCATCCAGGTCTCTCAACACAAAGCAGCTGTTGTACTGTTGCTTCACAATGTTGCACATATCTTGGCAATCGCAATGACATGACTCTCACGGACCAGAACGTTTCAAATAAACAGACTTGCATTGGCATGTGAAGCTGTCAAAGAGGCGCAGAAGTGACATTTAGGACAGAGGTATGCTTAAGCTCTTTCCACCCGTTTCCATTTCATAGGGAATAAGTTGAAGAAAATACTTTTTCCCTCTTATGTCGACTCGCCTTTATGTCGGAAAGCTTGAATAAAAAAAAATACTTTGAATGATCCACCTTTGCAGCCGGGACTATCAATTCAGCACTCCATCTGTGACAAGACTTCCAAGAGTTTCAAAAAAAGCACAGAAGGGCTTTGGACTGATATAAATAAAGCTGTGCAGTCACTATGGCTACCCAAACCATCTGTGTTGTGAACCCATAGAGAGGGGGAGTGTCTCAATAGTAAGTAAATGGGCTAATACAAAAAGTGAATGGCTCAGATGGGCAGATCATTAGCCGGCCACATCTAACCATTCTCTGTGTGATACCGGGAGGGGAGGGGGGGTTGCTACATGAAAAAAGAAGCCTGATAATATTTAACCAGCAGAGATCTATCATCAATCTGGACTCACCCCCCCTTCACATCATCAGTCCTCACCAACAGCTCAGGCCTATTGTCATTAAGACCCAAGCTCCCTTTCACTCCTTATTCAATATTTTTGAGCCATTGTTCCACCTTACATGCCCCCACTGAACTACATTACTTTTCCCACTCAGCGGTTGAAAGGAGAGGGGCAACAGCCAGAAGAAAACATAATATGTTATCGTGTCAGGAGTAACAAAAACGTCAGCCGGCCATGGCAAGAGTCTGGGTTCGGCCTGCATTCTCAAGCGCAGACTCCAGGCTGAGGCATGCACGCCGTCACACTTTCTCCTCTCATACTTGAACACACACACACACACACACACACACACATACAGGCAGTGACCCTGTGGGCTTTGCCGGGCTCTTTGAATGAAAAAGAGAAGTCATTTATCCGACTCATCTTCGCCGCACCTCGCAGCACCTTTTAAAAACACTCTTTATTCCTTGCTAACGCTAAAGCTGCACCTTACTGACAGCATGATGGAGAGCCCCATTCTGCCTTCCCTTTCTTATTCTCTCTCTCTCTCTCTGTCTCTCTCTCTCCTTCCCTTTGCTGTCTCTGGAGCTTCTCCTGTCTTTCCATCCTTGCTGCCAACAGTCCTCGCCGAAAAGTGAATGTTAAGCTTCAGTGACAATGTAAGAAAGCGTCGGCCTGCATGTGTGTGTGTGTGTGTGTGTGTGTGTGTGTGTGTGTGTATCTTTGGGGTGTTTTGGCATGGATCCCTGTGTATCAGCGTTTGCGTGTTTAATCGAGAAAAAAAAGGTGCCACAGTAAAATGTGTAAAAAGGTGCAGGGGGAGGGGTGTGGAGGAGGGGAGGGGGGGCTTTGATGAGCTTGCTCAAGTATGGAGGTGAGAACAGCAGTGCCAGGGGCTGCTGGGAGGCCTGGCATGTCAGAGCTCATCAGGAGTTAACAAAATCATCCTCGTGAATCTGTCAATATTCCGTTGTCACATCTTTCCCTATTATTTGCTCGACCTGCTGAGACGCTGCAGCATCAACACGATGCACATAATGTCATAATGTTTACATACGAGTCTTTATTTTCTGCTGATCAATAAAGTTCATCTTTTTCATCTTCAGATCTTGACTGTGATGTTTTTCACCACTTAAGATGTTTACTCATGTAGCGGTGTGGAATCTTTGCATATACGTTGAACCCTTCTGTTTTGCAAATGCATCTCCAAACATTGTTGTGTTTGCGGCGAATAAACAAGGAGATGATGCATATTTCAGTTAGCACACACAGCTAAGCGTCAGGCTGTCTAGACTGTGTTTGACCGGGGGTGTGCGCGCTCTCAGGTCTGTGCGTTTATCTGAGGTAGTCTCTATGCAACCAAGCAGACATTAACAATAAAACCTCTAACCCAGTTGGCCGACAGCCCATCTCTCTCTCTCTCTCTCTCTCTCTCTCTCTCTCTCTCTCTCTCTCTCTCTCGATGGATCATTCATCACTCTCTCCCTCCCTCTTTCCCTCCATACAGCATCCTGGTCCACAACATTAGTCCCACAGATACAGCTGTTACTACAGATAAGGGTAACACTCATGACACAATTGATTCAAAACTCTTTTTTATTATGTAGAGTAAGAAAAATAAACAAATGGAAAAGAGGAGGTTTATAGAGGAGGACATGATTTCAGCTAAAAAAAAATGAATAAAGCTTTGCTGGGCCAGAGTTTCAAGGTCATGAAAAACTGAAAAAGTTTTAATGCTGTCATTCCCATCTAACATCACTATATATTTCTTTCTGTGATCAAGCATGGTCCAAAAACCCAGCTCCTAATGCAGCAGCCTATCTGAAGGGCAGATCTGACACTCGAGGGATGCAGGAGCTTGTTGTTCCTACATTAAAGCAATTAGAAGCACTTCAGTCTCTGGTTGAGCAGAGGAGGTATATGTGGGGCTTTAATGGTTCTGAGATAAAAGAATCTGCTGCTAAGCCTCCTGGACGTGTGTGTTTTGGGTCTATCTGTGATGAGAGGAGCCCTCCTCCTCCACAACACCATCTCTCCCTCTGCCTGCAACTGAACCCGATTCCTGTGTTACTGCTTGACTTATCAGATAAAGGCTGCTCTGATTTCCAGCTTTGGCAAATTGCTGCATTTTGAAACACATTTATGCAACGAGTTCTGATAACTGTAGCTGCTTTGACACAAGAGTGGCGACCTCGCAATGGTGATATTCAGTAAGTGATGTCAAAAATTCTCACAATTCACAGCAATGACTGATGGTTTCTACACTTCCCTTCTTTTACTGTAACTTCTCTATATTGCAAAATGGCTGATATTCATGTCTGGTATATTTGCACGCAACCATTGTCTTCCTGTGTGTGTGTGTGTGTGTGTGTGTGTGTGTGTGTGTGTGTGTGTGTGTGGTAAGACTTGCCCAGCCAGACAGTCAGCGGTTCAGTCACACTGTCATCTGTGTCTCCTCTCTTTGAATTTTCTAGTAAAGTTGTTCTGTAGCTCGAAGAGGCTGGGAACTGTCTGAAGCTCTTTAATGTGATGGATCAAACCCACTTTCCACTAGCCCTCAACTGGACTCAGCTCACACTCACACTACACACAACAAAGGACTTCCTAACAGGGGCAGGAACAATCAGATATTCTATGGACCTAACACATTATGTTCTTATATAATATAGAATATAGTGCAATACTGGTATCAGGGTATGATAATAGTCCATTGCTGTCCTACCCTCGGCGTATAAAAAAGAAATATAAAGTGCAAGGTGGGTGTGAGGGAGAGGAGATAGCAACTATGACACGTGAAGAGACCGCAGGTGAATAATTCATGAGGGACAGAAAGCGACAGTTAACGGGAGTGTGTCATAGGACACTGACGTTCATCCATCCATCCATCTACTGAACCGCTCGTCAGCTCGCTCTCTTTTCTCAACTTTCTGCTCTGGGGAGTTCAGATAAAGGATAATGGATCTGCTGACATTCAGCTGTCCCCCAAAAAAGGTCACATTAAATAACCCTGTTGCCAGTATGGAGCAGCATGCAAATACAGGCTCAGATGCATAGAACACATATGTATCCATATGAGTAAAATGCAAACAGCTTCACAAACACACACAACTGTACAAATATGCATATAATAGGGCTGGGCGATAAAATGATCTCGATACGGGATTGTGATAAAATTTGTGTAAGTAACATTGATCAACTCTGGACATTTTTTAATTAAGGTGGAGTCAACAGTGGCGATGCTCATTATCCAGAAGTGCACCCAAAGGAAGACAGCTTGATCAATTTATGAAACACTTGTTGAACAAGCAGAACACAAATTTGCAGAAATGTGAAGTCCTGCCCTCAGCTGTACAGAGCTTGTTATGCTCCATATGAGGTGCTGAGAGTGAACTCGCATGACATCAATTACATTCAGGAGAAGAAGAAGAAGAAGAAGAAGAAGAAGAAGAAGGCGGTCAATAAAATATAAATATATAATAGATATGAGGCCATCTACCTTGCATTATTCTGTTAAGGCAGATAAGTCATGTTTGCAATGTTCACATTTAGAATTCAACTTTTTTTAAAATCACAAAATATATTGTTAACCTATTTACAGCTAAATTATTACATTATTTTATTCTATTTTTGGTAATGAACTATTTTCTAAAGTTTAATTAACTATGGTTTGTTCAGTCATTATCAGGATACTCTTCAAATTAGCCTTAGTATCAAATTATATATTGTCATAAATTGATTGATATTGATCAATATGAAATCACTCAGCCCTAGTACACAGTGTGTACAGTATGATGGTGTCTGTACAGTTTATTCATATACTGTGAATTACAATTTGTGCATGTATTAATATTTTGGACGCATTCCATTATCAGGCAATAAAGAAGGCTGGCCAGGCAACTTGTACACAAAACACTCCCTCCCTTTCTCTCTCTCTCACGCACACACACAGACACACACGCACATACAGCATAATGCCCTGCAGGCCTGGTGCTGAGGGAGTAGCTAGACTACACCTCAGGGTTCAACAGTCAAACCCAGGCAGTTATCCAGACTGCTCCGGGCTGAGCAGCAATCATACTTTGTGTCAGAGAAGATTCTGCTGAATAACAATAGCCAATAACGCAATGGTACCAATGATGTCCATGTGCAGGTCACACCCACAGCTTCGACCTGCAGCTGCTACCTAATAACAGATGAATGAGCAGGGAGCCTCTAATGTTTGAACTGGAGCACACACACACACGCAGCCAGGCTCAGATGCACACTGGTTGTAAACAGACACAAAGTCAGCTCCATGTATCCACACAGACACGAGATAATTAAAACAGGTTGAGTCAATATATGTGGGCAAACAATCAATGACTTGAATTACAAGACAACTTCTCCTCGCTACCACCCACACACTCTCACACACACTCACGGTTTTATTTTTGTCTCAGATTATGGTAATAAGAGTTGTGAGTAGGAAATACTGGCTGCTATAAAGCTGTATAAGGTACTTTGCCCACAGTCCACCACTGACACACACACCCACACACACGCGTACAGCAAATCCCACCATCAGCAACATGCAGGTGCACGATCATTCCAGCAAGCAGACAACAATGAACACCATCCTCTCTCTCTCTGTGCCAAAAATCCAGTCGTCTGGCAAAACAGCTGAGTGGGACACATCATCCCGGGTATTTCTGTTGTCCCGCAGCAGGGCCGCACAATATGGCTGACACATGCAACCACAATGGCACGGCGACAACAGAGCCTAATTCACCCAGAGGAAAATGTGGGTTTTCATATTCGGCTAACACTGTTACAGAAAAGGAATTAGACACAATGGGAAGAATTTTTCGTGTTTTAATTTATGTTGTTTTTATTTTGTATTTGAGCTCTTTGCAGAAATCTTTGCTGTCAGTATACAGCATTTTATTATACACACACACACACACACACACACACACACACACATATATATATAGATATATCGTATAGCATATATGAGCATTTGCTTAAAGAACTTAAATACATTCACAACTTCAATTAGCTTTGGATTCAGTTAAGAGTGTTTAACGTCTCATACTCTTTCTATGTCTAAATCTGTTAACATGTAATGAAAACTACTGTCGGGCAGATAAACCATTGTCTAAATGACAAGTTAGACCAAGACCACTAACACCTGTGTGGCATCTGAATGCAGTGACGCTGAAATCGCCTTGATGTGGCTGAACTGAAATTTGCCCAAGTTTCGTTCGATCAACAGGAAACAAAAACAGCTGCTTTCGTGAACATTGAGAAACCACAACATAAACTAAAAATGGGGCCACAGGACATCAACACATCAGATAACACGAACATGAAGACAAGTTAATCTTGCAAAATCCCTCTCTGATGTTCATTCTATGTTTTTTTTTTTAATGTGACGCACTTTGAGCTGCCTCTCTTTGAGAAAGGTGCTATGAAAACAAAGTTCATTATTATGCGAAATAAATAAATAGATATATGTGCAGGACAGCTATTTTTAAGCAGAAATATTATAATAATAATATAACAACTAAATGTAATAATTTTCATCACTTTCTCATTGGTTGACACAAAAGAGAGGATGTATATATCTAGTTGTTGTTGTTGTTGTTGTTGTAATGGCCTAATAATCAGACTAGAATACTTTGCAGTGTATTTAAAAGCAGGACAAAAACACTTTAATGGGGAACAACAACATATTGCCTTTTCTAGAGAAGACCATTGTTGGCATGGTAACAAATGCAACTAGAAGAGCGCACATAGTAGAGTACAGATATCTGCCAGGCTTGAATATCTGGATGAAAACATCTCCAGAACACACATGACGTAAACACAGTGGTGATATAAAGGCTGTGTCGCCATGACCTGAACTGATTATCACTTCTTCAGGTTTACTTTTAGAAGGTCCATTTAAACATTCATTTTTGTGGACATGACAGAGATTTACATTATTTTCCTGAAAGCACTGTCTAAAATTCATATCAAAGGAAAACTTCACACTGCACAAAAAGTTTGGCTGCTCCTTTATCATAAATCCATGTTTGAAATGTATGGACAGACAGAACTAGTATGGATAGATAAACTGCAATCATACGAGTGGGACACTGGTGGCCAAGTACATTGTCCCGAGAGGAAACAAGATTCCTGAAGTACTTGTTGACCACTTGCAGTTAACAGGAGTCAGCACTTATAAATACGCACAAAAATATTAGTCTGATTGGTCCAGTACTGAGATTAGCTGTAGACAGATGGATACAAGCACAAGCATAAGTACACACATATACACACATGACCAAACACATGATCCCCTCCAGGCTTATGCCTGGTGGAGATAATAGAAAACTGCCGGACTTAGAAAAAAACATACAAGTTGGCAGCTACATTAATTTTCAAGGAAGCAAGCACTTAATTCCAAGAAGAGAACAGAGCAGACACTTGATGCTTAATGGGGCTGTAATAACAGACCACTTACATGAACATTCAACCACAGTGAACCAATAGGCAAAAATATTCATCTTAATGTGAAGTCAGATTTCTGATTTATATAAGACACCATGTTTTCATCTGTGAACATTGTTGCTCAAAACATTTGTCTCTTAGTTAAAGCTGTAACTCTAAGTGTGTGCTCGAGACCTCATCACCTCAAGATCACTGTTCATTCTGAGGTTTGAGCTTTGAGTTCGCCAACTTGCAACGATTCCTTCATTCTAAGTCTATTGTTCATTTTACAGCACTGCACTGACATGTGTGTCGACTGCTTTCGACTGCAGAGGATCTTTGATCTTTCCTCTCTGCTTCTTACAACCTTACCCTCCTCTCATCCTCGCTCTGTATCTGTCTTGGACCATTCTGCTCGTCTCTGACACATCATTCCTCCCTCCTTCTCTCCTCTCTCTGTGCCTATCTTTTACTGGATCGTTTCCCCCCCTCCCTCCAATTGATCTCTCTCGTACCACCTTCCTCCTCAGCTCCCTCAGGAAACATACAGCTCTATATGTATATTAACTGCTTTGCCTTCTGCCACCATGTCGACCTGCCGTGAGGATTACTGGTTGCACAGCTCTGCTCCCTCAGCAGTCGGGGGTCCCGGGCAGGCAGTGAGAGACCCAGCTGTTCCTCATATACCCCTCTCTGTGGTTACACTGATTGAGTATCTAATAAAAGAATCTCTAGGTGTCTATGTGTGTGTGTCTGTGTGTAAGACATACTGCCTTTCTGTGGCTGCATATGGCTTAGATTAATATACAGTACACACAATATTTCCATGCAGTATTTCTACAAACTAACAAAGTCTTTTCATGAACTTAATATAGAATAGCTGAAATTTTAAATTACTTTGTTGCTTTGATGATTAGCTGCGTTTTCATATTCCATGTTTTTTTTGACATTTCATTAACTGCAGCTGAAACCATTATTTGACTCATTGATTAATTGATGGACAGAAAATTAGTCTGCAACAATTATAAAAGCAGATTAATCGTTTAAGTGAGTTATTGTGCAGTGATCGCTCTCGATTTTCAGTCAATGTGCGTGAATGTGCTTTTTTCCCCCGCTGATTTATACAATTTTAATGTTACTATATTTCGACTGTTGGTCGGACAAACAAGCAATCTGAAGACGTCATCTCTGACCCTGAGAAGCATGTTCCCAATTTTCTGGTGGACCATAAAAACAATCGTTAGGCGCAGTCCTAAAACTACACCAGGAAATTGAAACATGCTCCAATAATTGAATGAGAATGAAGGACAATTTGGCCAAATCCAGCCAGCGCTCTCCGATTTTGGAGAGAGGAAACCCTGGTCATAGTCTGGTTTCCTCTTTCTGTTAATGTTGCCGAGCGACAAAATAACGCCAGCATTAACAACGCACACCCAATTTCCTGCAGGAAACGTCTCTTCTCCACTCCTGCCGCGATGGAGGAGACCAGGGTGGAGGTGGCACGTTGTGTCTGAGCCTACAGTGGCACGTTGAAGGTGCACAGACAGGCAGATGAGGAAGAAATCTTCTGGAAGGAAGGGAGGGATGGAGAGGGAAGGATGGGAGGAGGTGAGGACGAGCGGTAGAGGAAGGCGGCTGTGGTGGCTGTGTGGGATTGTGTCGAGGAGGCACATGCACTCTGACAGTAATATTCGAGCGCTGAACGATGGCTCTCTAACTTTTTCCACATCTTTCCCTCTTTCTCAGACGTTCACGCAGACTGAACCTTTGCCTGCTATCGTTTCTTTCCACATTACTCCTTCCCTCCCTTTTACCACCTCTTCTCTGCATACCTTCTTATTCTTCTTTTTCCTCCCCTCCTTCTGTCGGCCCCATTCCCTTCCTCTCTGAAGTTACGGCAAACATCTCTCCTCCTCCCCTCTGCTCTCTCTCTCTTGGGGGAAGCTCAGTGCCAGTGTGGAGTTTTATTTGTGTAATTTACATCCTCTCTGACAGCCTTCTGTGCCCCCCCGTCCCCCCACCACCACCCAAAACAACCCTTGGCTTTTACTGCGGCCAGACCGTCGTAAAGCAGCCGCTCTTTGTGATGAGAGAGAGACGGAGATGGGGAGGAGGGCCGTCTGAGCTGCAATCCAGAGAGAGAGCTGATTGTAAAAACAACACACGGTCACTTGATGTAGGTTAGCTTCCTGGCTGGCTATTTGTGTGTGTGTGTGGGCTCAGGTCTCTACATCTGCGTGTTTGTGTCTGTGTGCATCCTCATCCCCCCCCTCCCTCCCCGCCTGTCTGTGTGCTCCATATGAACAAGGCAGTTGCAGGGTTGGTTTCTTGGCCAAACAGGCTTATGTATATCCAGGGATCAGGCATTAATCCGCCGGCCATCATGTGCTTGCTCTGTACTTAGCTATCTAGCTGCGGGGGTCAAAGGTGACATGGTAATCCCATCAACAGGTGGTACGGACTTCTAACTTACCTGAGGAGGTGCAAGCCTGTGTGGGCTCAGGTAGCAAGAGCAGAGGAGCATTAGAGATACCAAGAACTGCCACTTACACAATGCAAATTCAGCTCTAATAGAGACTAAAAAAAGTCTATTGGCCAAATCCAACAAGCTTAAAATTAGATAACTCGTATCTATGGAGAAAAGACAACATCAAAGAGGCCAATGAAATTAATGAGAGAGAATGCTAACTAGAGAAAAAAGGCAGAAGTAGAATAACAAAAGGGAGAAGCATGAAAGAGAGAGAAAAAAAACGTAATGAGGGGAAAAGATCAGTGAGACGTTGCATCTCAATGAGAGGAAACACAGAGATGAAGGAGAGCGATCTGCAATGAACAGACATGCAGAAAAGGAGAAAAGACGTGCCACTGTGCATAAAGAAGTAAAAAATGCTTACATGCCAGAATCAAAAATATGCTTTTCTGGAAACAAGGTCACAAATGAATAAATCATTGAAGCAGAGCAGTGACCCAATCTCCCTCCTTTATGCACTCACAGCCACTCAGTCTCACTTGTTGTAATGTATTAACAAATAATGTGCAAATGTGTTTGGGTGCGTTAGTGTGAGTCTGGTGAGCACTAACACACACACACACACACACGCACACACACACCAGAACAGCAGAACTATGACAACACAGTTTGAGCTGCAGCTATGGGGAACAATGACCCCCAGTGGTTGCAAGGATGTTTCAGAGTGGAGTGGAGAACAGACACAAGTGTGTGTGTGTGTGTGTGCCTGTGTGTGTGTGCGTGTTGAAGATGGCTGAGGAGGAACTCATTAGGAGTGTTAGGCCAGTCAGCCTCTCACAGCTCACAGCAGCTAAGAATGGTAAACAAGCCCACTTGAGCACCCACTCAACAATATCACACACACACACACACACTACAACCTGCCTCCACCTGTATGAGGCATTTCAAAAGGGAGCATGCCTCATTAAATCGGTACACACACTCACATGCACAGAATCACAATCCCTTTCTTTTAAAGTCTGCAGTATCTTTGATTCCACACTATTTGTTACAGTCCCCTCTTTAAAGATGGCTCTGGTAAGATGGCGATAAAATGTTCAGCAGAGATGGAATGAGGGGGTTGAAGAGGAGGGGTGGGTGGGTTGATGCTAGCGAATGTACAGCTGTTGGAGCGAGGGAATCAAAGCAGACAGGCCAACGGCACGGCAAAGACATAATTAGCGAACATGAACATGCATCATGTGTCACCCATGAATGCCATCTGCTTCGATTTAAAACTGTATGAACAGAGGGACGAGGCAGGGAGACAGTGTGACTCTGACAGACGCTGGATTTTCAGGCATTTCCAGCAGAAATAAATCTGTGATAAGGCAGTTTTATCTTGTCATATACTCTGTACTATATATCGGTGCCAGTTTATTTATTGGGTTATGAGAAGCTATGGTGCCGAAATGCCAAAGATTCTGTATGTTTGATATTAAATTAGAACATTTTTGACACTAAAATGTCCTTCTCAGTACATATGTGAAGTCTGCAAAAGTCGTCAAAGAATTTTTCTGTTACACATTTGAGGCAAAACAAAAATAATTAATATTTGTTGATATATATCGTGGTCACACTTTTTAAAACTATTGGTCTAAAAATCCAGTAGGTGTTGGGCTCTAATTTGCAATAAATGCTTTTTCACTCTTGTCCAAACGACCATAACTGGCTACAATAGGAAAACCGCATGCTCCCACATATGGTCTTACGCCTATAAAATCTTAATCAAGGTTAATATGAAGAATAACTCTCCCCTCTGCTGTGCCTTACAATATCACAGTAGAGCCATGCCTCTTCTCAATGAAGGAGACCTGATGTGTTATTTTAATCAACTCGGCCTGCCGGCATTAATTATTCACCAGGTTGGTGAACTGGGACGCCCTGTGGGCATGAAGAGGGAGGGACAGGGGGTCCCTCTGATTAAGGGCTTTAGGGAGGAAAAAAACAAAAAAGGGAGAAAAGAAGAAATAAGGGAAGAGGAAGAAAGAGGAGATGTAGGAGATTAGAGTCCTAGTTCTTGTTAGCTTATAGTGTGTGTGTCTGTGCAGCAGTACATGTGGGTACTCATGAGGTTGGGAAATCACAGGAAACCAGCGAACAGCAGAGTAACAACAGCGTGCAGTGACAGTGTGGATGCAATCATGTGCAGATGTGCGTGGTCAGCGTGAGGCCTTAGGTGCTTTCGGAGGCAGTGCGAATGTGTGTGTGTGAATTTTTGCATCCTATTGGGGACTTTTTCCAGTTTAAACACAAAGACCAAAGCCAAAAAACGGGATCAAAGTCTGGTCCATAGGAGGCAAAATGTCAGGTCTGAGGAGCTGGTTATGGTTAGAGCTGGGCATGAATTGGTTATGGTTAAGATTACGGTTTGTTTTAGGTCGCCTAAAATGAATGGGCGTCTATGGAATGTCCTCACAAGGATAGCTGTGCAAACAAGTGTGTGTGTGTGTATCAAAGCTCAAATCCAATCATGATGCTGCTTGATCTAATTCCTGATGGTCAGGCAGGGAGTCCCGCCTCCCATGGAGAAGGGAACCATGGGGTAGGCGAAATGTGATTGGTGGGGAAGAAGCACACACACACACACGGGCGCGCGCATGCACACACTCCTGCTGTGCGTGGAGTGCTCCTCCAGGGTTGGGGCCTGGTCGGACCCTGCGTGACACCAACCTCAGACGCAGTGTGTGAAAACCTCTCTTCTAAAGTGAGCGAGGCTGCATGCGTGCGCGCTCGAGAGTGTGTATTTTCATGGCCAAAACACACGCGCCTCGTGAGCGAGTGTGTGTGTGTGTCTGTGCCTAAGCGGCTTTGAGAGCGATTCTCACAGCAGAGACAGAAGGGGGAACAGAACGCCCCCGCTGACACTCTCAGTGGGCTGACACAGAAAGCTTGTTTGGGGGGCATTAAATCTTAATACAAAATGAACACTGGGGGAAGAGATGGAGAAAAAGAGACAATGAGAGGAAGAAAGTGAGAGTCTGAATAAAAAGGTGGATAAAAAAAAGGGAGGAGGTTGTGTTACATGAAGAAGGTGCAGGAGTGAAGAGGAGGAGGGGAGAAGGTGAGGGAGGAGATGCTGTATAAGAGCACACAGAGGGGAACTCCTCCGGGGCAGGAAGGAAGGATGCTGCGAGGGAAAAGAAAACTCTTTCCCCTCCAATCCACAGGAGGATAGCCTCAGATGCCAGAAAAGCGTAGCGCGGCACTAAATCAAACCAGTTAAATCATCATGTGTTAATGACTCCGTTAACCCGCTTCTCCCCCTCCCTCCCTCCCTCCCTCCTTTCCCCTCCACTAAAAGCCTGCACAGAGGCTCTGTCATCCCTAATTCATCCTCTCAGCAGACAGAGATAGAGGACGGTGAGAGAAGGTGGAAGATGAAGGGCTGCGAACTCTCTCCTGAGACTCTTTTATAAATAGTTTGTGCCAATAAGATCTCAGTTTGTCTACAATGTCAGTGTTGTGCCTCGGAGTCATTATGGTTCATCACCGTGTCGCCGTGATGGACTGACATGTGGCATTGCTGCAGCTCTTGTAGGCTGGTTAGTCCATCTATGCTAATGTGCCAACCATTATAGTTTGTTAGATTTACTGGCATGTTGCAAGGTGCATGCTGAAACTTTGTGTGCTTGCAATACTGAGCAGCACAGCCAATGGTGTTATGCTTGTTAGTGTAGGAATTTGCAGGATGACTGTAAAAAAAAAAAAAAAAAAAAAAAAACCACGCTGGTGCAAATGTTCTGATTTATAGTAATGTAAACTCTAAACTGGTTTTATGAAGATACATATTGCTTGTAAAAGTCCAGATATAGCCAAGATGTACACTGAAGAGTACTGTCTGTTTATACTGCATCGGGTATCCACATACACTAAACCCAAGACTGTCCTGAACTCGAGGACGAGAAAAGCCTGTAAAACTCATATATATTACTGGACATCTCCACAAGCTCAATAAACAAATTGAACACATATGACACATCAACACATGCTACACCACTGTGCCTGAAAAGCAGTGTAAATTAGCATGTCCAGCCGGGTGTCAGGTTTCAATCACTGCCAGTCAGAACCAGAGAGATAATACTTGAGATACTACAGTCACTGCTGCACTGACCTTTGACCTGGACATGAATGCTTATTCTAGCTTTACCCACTGAAGACAAGCTAGATGTTAGTGACCGTTTTTGTCCAGTGCGAAAGGGGTGAACGTTTGAGCTACAGAAACAGCTTGAAACCACAGATGATGATGATGATGGAACTTGCCCGAGAAGTTTATCTGGGAACACCGCATTGGCTTTGCTGACAATCTTTGGATCTCTCTAACATGAAGAGCGTGCTCCCAGCGTCATTTGACAACGGATCATTCTGAAGCTTACTCACAACTTAAGGTGACTGATTACAACTCCAGAATGATTTAGCTCAGCGAAGGAAATCAGGGCCCGGGATCACATTGACTGGTAGGCATGTGTTTATTTGCAGCACACATGGCTTTGCATAATGGAGCTCTTTGTCCTGGTCTCTTTTTTCACCTCAGATGTGGATGTGTTCATGAGGATGGCAGCATTCTTGTTTAGTGCTCATATTTCTGTTTATTACATTTATTATTATTATTTCTCCCTTTTTGACATTTGCTGTCATTGCAACACTTTGTTAATGAGGGCCCGGCACTGGGAGCAGTGTGATGAAATGGTGGAAAAAGGAACAGTGCGTATAATTTGTTACCGCTGCAAACAACTATTCGTTAAGTTTATTGCTGATGAACACGATTGTTGGAAGGTTGGTAGGGTTAATGATTTCAACTCGGATGATTTGTTTTCATAAGGATGGCAGGCGTCTTGCATAGCCCTCTCATATATAATTATTATCCTGATTCTGGCAGTTAATGGGAGTGTGTTTTTTTTTAAATAATGTTGCTGTGTATGTTGCCTATATGGATGGAATAAAACTACAGATGTGTTGGAGATTAAACTTTGATGTGGGCTCATGATTAAACTTGTTAACCTTCACGTTGAGATAGCACATGGATTAACCAGCAAGTGTGAAAATGGCACTTCATATGAAAAAGGCTGCAGAGCCCTGGTCATACATTCTGAGCTTCATGTTTGCATTAACATTAAATGTAACATCAAAACTATAATTTCGCTCTGGAGTGTACTGCTGAGCGAAGAGAAAATGAATAACTTCTGGTACTTATCATCATTAATAGACTAATTTATTTTTGGTTGTTTTGGATCATTGTTGTTGAATCTAAACTGCAGCTCCTCTAATACATATTGTGACACTGCAAAGTTAGTGAATAAGGCTTCTTGTGACGCAGAATCATTATCAATGAAGCAGCGTGGATCATGGCTGGAAAACAAGATAACAACTAAAATACTCAGTAATCTCCTTGTGGCTACATAAAAGACAAGAGGATAAAGTCCACACGTCATTGGACAAAATTAAGAGACGGTCACAAATATAACAACTTGACATTAGTGTTATATATACATCCCATTCAACAACCAAGATATATGCCATGTCATATGCATGTGTTCTGTTACATAGAATAGTTAAAGTATAAATCAGCACTGAATCAAGAGTCTAGCTGTGATTCAGAATAGATGCTTAACTGCAAACTTCACTAATAATGGCTTGGGGAACAGAAGCAGGAGAGAGAAAGAAACATCTCTGCCAAATGTCCTTGAGTGATTCAACAAAAGAAGACTGGGACGACACAGTACAGGCCCCATTAATGAGCAGCTGAGTTCGTCTGAAAAACAAGCATGTTTATGTCGGTGAGGTTTGGAGAAGTTGTTTGGATAAAATTTTCCAGTACACATAATATTGTCCCAGCACATCCAAACCCAAATAATTTACTATGGTGATTTAGGTTAAACTAATGTATATTTGGCCTGGACTGAATCATTCCATCCGAGACCAAACGGAGACGTAAACAGAAAGTGAGAATTCAAAGTGGAGAGAAAACGCAGTGGACAAGAGCTTTTCCAACATTCAAACACGACAATAATACCCAACAGATGCTGCATAATTACATGCAAAAAAAAAGAGCATGACTCAACCCCCTTGTTAGCACCTTGTCACATTTCGTTGTTGATCAATCAAATCAACAGAAATTATATTTATTCCACTGGCTTTGCCTTTTGCAAACAAACAAAAATGTGCAATTAGTTTCCAACGATCTTCGACAGTTGACATAATAAATTCAACAAACATCTCCAGTGGCACTGGTTTGTCCTGCGAATGTGTTCAAGATGTTAACAGCGTAATAATTTCACCATCCCTTTCCAGAAATGGTTCCAGTCAGTTTGAGCGGCTCAATATGCAAATGGAGGATAGGATCGCTCTGTTCCTTCACCCTGTTTTCCTTCTCCCACCCCGCCTCCACCTCCCACCCCCCCTTTTTTGCTCTGCCTCTCTCGGCTGAGTGATAAACACTGTCTGTTGGCCATAAATCCAGGGGGAGTCCTGACAGGCGTCCCAATAAAGCGCTCTATTTTCTCCCTGTTTGGTGGGTTTGTCAGGGGCCCAGAGGAAGTGAGATAACATTAGGACGGGGAGGAGGAGAGAGAGGAGGAGGTGGCGCGGGAGGAGGACGCAATTTCATCAGCGCCCGCGCACGCGAACGCGGGAGCATGCAGACGCGCTCATAAACAAACAGTGGGAATATCCACAACGGACGGACAAAACACACTGAGTGATTCATGTGCTGAGTGGCCAGAACGCTCCAGCCGCAAGATGGTTGGTGAAAAGATCGGCTACTGAGCTGTGAAAAACACATTTTTTTTTCAGTCGCTCATGCCTTCGCACAAGCGCTGAGAGATAAACAAAGCCGAGACGACGTTCACAGAAACACACAAAGAAAATTCCCTCTCGTTGTGTCTGCAGAAAAACATGCAGGCTTCCTCATTCATTTCATTAAGACATATCCAAGTGTGCACATCTCAGAGGATGCTTCTCTCTGGCTTATCAAGATGTGGATTTTTTGGAGGCATCTCATAAACATTTAAACTTCTCTAGTTAGTTCAAATTTCTTCTTCTTCTTTACCTGCCCACACACACGCAGCATTGTTTCGTCGTAGAGGGATTCTTTGTGTGAAACATTACACCATCTCTGTCATTTATACACTGAGTGCAAACATTGATTAGTTTGCTTCTAATTAAAACCAATCCTTCCTGGAACTGTCTCGTTCTGGCATCAATGGCTGGATGAGTGGATGTCTGGACGTGCCTTCATTTGCTGTCGCAGGAAGTAGTTTTGCAGATGCTTGCAGGAGGATTAATGGACCGGTCTCATCTTCACATGCTCTTAAGGTGTGTTCGGACAAGCATTAGGGAATTATATGCGAGTAAAGTCAATAGGAAGGAGGCACGTGTTCATAATGCCCTTGGAAGCGAAAGTGAGGTGAAACCTTATCTTAGCTTTGAGCAACAAGTCGGGCTTGTGTTTCAAAAAAAAAGTGCAGAAATGAGAGTTCCTTGGTGGGTTTTGAAATCGGTCGGCCGCTGAGCCAAACAAAAATATACTCATCACACACCTAGTGCACATTTGGCAAAGTCCAGCTAATGGCTTCACAGTGGGTGCATTTGCTGTTTGGGCCGATTATATAAAGCCAAATGGGCCAAGTCTCAAATTTGCAAGGTGAAAATTGTTTGAACACATCTTGACTTTATACGCACTATATATCATATAATATGGTCTGTGATGTTCAGAGATTTATGGGAGCTGTTTTATGATGAATGAGGTCATTCTTGGTGCACACCCCAGTTCCTACATTTCCCCAAATGCCTTTTAACCGACCCCAAAGCCTGAACCCGTTCCAATCAGCTTTGAGTTCACTTTGAATTCTGTTACATTATGACTACGGTTGTTCGAGTCCAGCTTATGCTCTTATTATAATAATTTTACTGTAATATTCAAGCAGCAAGGATTCGGGTTGAACGTTCCGAGTCTATAATCATCTACTTTTCCCTTACTGCCTGCTTCCAACAATCTCTTTGAACGGCTTCCTCCTCACCCTCCTCTTCCCTTCGAGAGGACACTCCTCACTCACCCATTCCCTTAATTCACTCCCTCCAACTTTCCACCTGTCCCTCCGTCTCACAACACACACTCCAAGTCCATCACTCTCTCTCGAGCGCTTGAATTTCACTGCCTCCTTATTTCTCTCAAACACACTCAGCGCTCTCCTTCTCCCCCCTCTTTTATCTTTCCTCCATTGACTGATGGTTGTGAGGGACTGTTTGCAAGCACTGCAGGCTAAGACTTCACTTACACTACACCAAAAGGGCTTAAAGGAGACTAGACGGTGCGTGTGCATTTACTCTTACTCTTTAATAAAGGGATGACATGCTGAAGAAAAATGGAGCGGCAGATAGAGAGAGAGGCAGAGACAAAATGAGATACGGAGTCAAAGGCTGGAAGACAAGAGCGAGCAAGAAAGCCATGGCTCTTCGGGCTGAGCCTTTCTGCTCTTAAGAGGATTCCCACCTGGTAGCAATTTAGGTTGCGCCTGGTAAAGCAGGCCCAGGGAAGGAAAAATAATGTCTGTTGGGTTAGTGGTTTCATTTTTCAATCAAATAAATCACGACCTTACAGAAAATAATTTTTGTCTTTTAATGGCCTCCCCAGCGTTTGAAGTTCCCCAAGGGACAGCTAGCTTTGAAGTCTGCGGAGTGAGGAGCGAACTTCCCTCAGTGTGTGTGTGAGTGTGTGTGTGTGTGTGAGTGTGTGATAGAGCGAGCATTCATTCCACTGCCTTCTCAAAGTCCTGAAACACAACACCTGAGGTGCTCCTGACAAAAGTAAAAGCCCTGTGAAGGCCTTTGCATGTAGCCATGCCGAAGGCAGCAAAACGATAAAATCAAACTCTTGCAAAGTCAACGATGGATATGCAAACACTGCTAATAAATGAACGGCACAACAGCAATCAAATGTCAAACTCTTGTTTTAAGTCGGGCAATAAACTGGACACACAAGGCCCAAAGAGCTTCCCTTCCCTTTTCCATTCAACCAATTGTGTGACATTAGTCATTGCAGCTCAACCAATAGTTGCCAATAGCAGCCTATTACATTAAATGCATTTTGTTCCATTTATTTGTATTTCCATTTCTCATAAAGCAAAGAGCAACATTTTTCATCTCCAGACAGATGAACAGACTAATGTTAATGGCCAATACTACAGTATTAAGACTTAAATGACAGGCGTCACACGTAACATAATAAAATGTGGCAGCTATAGTGCCACCATGTGGTCAGTTTGTACATGTTCTATGTTTTTGCTAGTAACCATGAGGCGCAGCAAAAAATTTTTTTGCACATGTCAGATGTTGTGTGTTTCTTGGATGATGCCGATTCGACTGATACAGGCTATGTTCATTTGTGCCAATAAAATTCTTCCATCGTTTTGGATTTTTTGTTAAATTGCTTCTCTTGACATATATGTCATATAATCTTCACTAAGCTGGACACATACCATGTGCTATATCTATGTTTTGGCCATTTCTTACCATTTGTCTGAAATTGGTTACCTTGGTTAACCTTTGAAGGCTTGATATGATGCATTTAACAGGCCATAACTCTTGAATGCTACATTGGTTTGCAACCAAGTTTAGGATTGTTGCACATATAGCCACATTACACAAGTGTGTAAGGTTTCATAAAATTCCACTGGCAGAGGGGTTGCTACAGTAACATTAAAAAAATGTAAAAGAACATTCAAAAGCATCTTCATTGTTCCTTATAGGGAAATAGGTTTGCAGCCAGGGTCATACAAAAACAGACAAACATTGATGTACAAAAAACCCCCAACAAGGAGTGGAAACCAAAAGCAGAAAGAGATCTCGACCTCCGAGCAGGGCACAGCAATACAGTTTATTAAAAAACCCCAATGATTTTCTTTCTGGTCTGAAGACGTGGAATCTATTCAGCTACAGCAATACGGTCCAAATGTACCAACGTTGGGTGGGATGGTTTTGAATCCACAGCCACACACACAGTGAAGAAACGGACAGATGTGCATGAACGCACGTGCACAAACACACACACAGACACACAAGCGCCACAAGGGAAAACTACGTCAGCTTCTGGGCATACAGTCCAGGCAGCCACACCAAACGTGTCGACAGACAGACGACTACCTTCATGATAAAGACTTAAAATATTCCCCTCGAAACGTTTTCCCCTGGAGCTCTTTCACTACTTTCCATGTGTACCTTCAGTCCAAGTGAGCTGGTTTTGACATAAAGGCTATTTTTCAGAGGTCTGAAGACGCCGGCTTTGACAGCACATCTGCCAGGACGGAGCCTTCTTTTTTCAGATTTAGGGGGGGGGAGAGCAGGGAGCAGAGAAGCCATATAGTTGTCTTCCCGGCATAAAACCACCGAATGCTCTGCAGAAAGACACTCACTGTCCTTGCACTGTTCACAGCTGAGGTATATGTGTTTATGCACACAGAAATATATTGTACATTTGCTTAACAGCCAAACCCACAGGGACAAAGAAAGACCGACTCACACATTGAAAATTAAAAAAGGTGTGGACATTTCCCGGACTTTCAAACACACTCACTTGTCTTGTACACACCCACGAACCTATTTTACTAACCTCGCTTAGTAAAATAATTAAAGCAACATAAGTCCCAAAGTCAAAGCAGCTCACTCGCGCTGCACACACAGCTCGATCATCGGCCCTATTTGAAACCTTCAGCCTGGCCGGATAGATGCGTGGGCGGATAGATGGATGTTTGCTTACTGCTCATTCAGTGTCTAATGTCTTTTGGATGGAGGGGAGGGGGGCATAGAGACAGAAAGACAGCAGGGTCCAAAAAAAAAAATGACAGGAGAGAAAAGGATGAAGGGTCTGCAGTGGCGAGAGAAAGGAAGAAGGAGTCAATTCTGGAGAAAGGAGATGCAGGAAATAAAGACAAACGACGTGGGCTGCAGAGGGAAAACAAAATCTGTGGAAGTTTTATGACGTTGAGAGGGAAGCGGACAGAAAGAAAACCTGGGGGCGGGAGGAGGGAGGGAGGGAGGGAGGGAGGGAAGGGGGGCGATAAAACACAAGCAGACCGAGAGCAAAAGAGTGAGGTGGTGAGAGCGAGAGTTTGGCCAAGTGCTTACAGGAAATAGTTCTGTTTGATGAGTAAATATTGAATCAGCGAAATCCCATCTCTGGCACCACCTGACCTCTCCCTCCCTCTGTCTCTCTCTCTCCCTCTGTCTCTCTCTCTCTCTCTCTGTTAACAGTAAACAGAGACGTTTTACTGGGGCATAAACACAAATTTATGAAACAAATCAACCGACATAAGCGAAACTGCATCTGCACAATGTCATGCAGACATCTGAGAAACAGAAACACATGAGACGAGTACAGAGGGGGAATTTAGAAAACAGAAAGAGGGATAGTCCCTCACTGCCTCCTCCCTCGCCCCCGCGAAACCCCCCTCACCTGCATCTTGTTGCAGGTAGTTTAGCAAGTCAGTGGTCATTTGTGGAAAGTGTGAATCTGCTCCTGATTCTTTGGTGAAGGGTATGTCTGGGCCTGCCGTGATTTAAGATGCCTGCAGGGGCCCTTCACTTCCCTCATTCACCCCCCCCCCCTCCCTTGATCTTTCTCTCCCTCTTCCTAACCTCCCCTTCAGTCTTGTCTCTTTCTTTCAAAGAATGAGCGATTAGAAAGGTCCCTGGGTCAGAGAGGGAGGTCTTGGGGTTGACCTTCGGTATGTCCTGTCTCTCCATCTCTTTCTCTGTGATCAGTCACTACTGCCTTTTACCTTTAAGATGACCTGTTTTGCTCCTGGAGTTTCACCACAGAATATGCGTTTGTACAGTACGTATGAGTCACAGCGTGTGTGCTCACTTGAGAGGACATTTCCAGTTTATTACAACATGAGCTTTATTGAGTTTTAGTCATCGTTTCTACCGGCGATCAAGAGGTTAGATAATCAGACAGGTTATAAATAAGCCGACAGATTAGCAAGATTGCCAACACACAGGTTGGGTAATAATACTGCAGTTAGTTTTATTTTATCTTTCAAATAGGTTTGTCTAACTGGCTTTGTCTGACAGCTTGTGCTTCCTGGCCCATTTCACCTCTTTGTAGTGAAATTGCTGCAATCAGAGTTCTCAGGAAGTTGTATTAAACTGGAGCATCCTTTAGCCTGAAGGCGGGTGTACACAAAACAAACCACCTCGCGGCCGCGTCTCAATTCAAAAGTGTTTACAGCCTAGTTGTTGAAGCACGCTGACCCGTTCAAGGTGACCATTCGCTGCAAACGAATGATGACTTTTCCAATGCGTTTCCGTTGGCAAACCATAAACTTCCCTGATTTCCTCGCTGTGGGATATATTTTGTCAGTGTACACAAAACAAGCAGCCGATCAAAAGGCTCCACTGTTATTGTGTAATTGTGTGGTGCCGGCGCTTTGTCAAAATGTGTATTGTGTAAGCTTCAACAACCAAGAGAGACAAGATCCATAAAACCACTTGCTATTTGTGGAGCCTGCCGCAGTTCAAATTTGGACCAGCTCACACACTCTATTCCCGACTGAAGCCTGCATGTTTGTGCACAAGTCTGTCTGAGTTAGGAGACAAAGGATATGTTTTGTTACAGTCAGTGCAAGTATGGGTTTTTGTGTTTGCACATTTGTGTGTGTGTGTGTCCAGCCAAAGAGCGGAGATTTTATCTTGGCAGTAGCTGATCAGTCAATGTCACTGACTGTGGAATTCCTCAGAAACCTCACCGGATCTGACCAGTTTTTCAACCATCAACAGTTGGTGTGTAACAACAACACTGACAATCCTTCGCAGTCTAATCCAGCAACACAAAGCTGGGTTAAAGGCAGAGATTAATTAAAGATATAATCCATGATGGAGAGGCCACGGCTCTGCATCTCAGATTGAACTCGTGTCCCTCTCTCGTGCGTGATCCCACGGCCGCTTGACTTTTTGTTAAATAGTTCAGGATAATTAGGTTGTGACAGCGAGGGTAATGAAAAATACAAGGGCAGAAATGGCCGCTGTGACTGTCGCGCTCCTGGCACACGGTTTGGTGGCTGGTGTGACCGCGCGAGTGTGTGAACATCTGTTTGTTGCATGAGACAGACCAAATTAGGGGACTAATCAAGGCATAATGCACAGCAGTTGTTTAGAAGGCCATTGCGAATGGAGGGCAAAGCTGTGTCACTAATCACATCCTCTCTGTCCGCCGAGTGCCAGCATGCTTACAGGATGTCTCCGAAGAGGAGGACGACTGGGACGCGACGATAAAAAGGAGCATACGGGTGTGTGTGTGTGTGTGTGTGTGTGTCAGTGTATCGGTGACAGAAAGAGTGAAGAAGATTGAGAGAGGATGAGAAAGCCGGCGAGGGTTTCAGGTGCCTCTTAACACTGATCACAGGTTAAGTGCTGAACAGCTGTTCCTTCCCGATGAAAAGAAAAAAAAGAGAGAAGCCGCAAAGAAGAGAGAGATCAGAGAGATGAAAAATGAAAGCAAAATAGTGAAAACTAAAGGAGCATGAGAGAGAGAATGCAGCCACATTTGACGTTTTGAAACCCAGAGATGTAATTCGAGTACAATAGTGTGATTTCAGCTAAAGGAATTGAAAGTATAGAAATGACATTAATACAAGAAACATGTGTAAATCATCTCTTTAACTTATCAAATACTACACCTAAAAGGAGAAGAAGCACGACTTCT
The DNA here is from genome assembly GCA_037975185.1 of Centropyge bicolor. Taxonomy (NCBI): domain Eukaryota; kingdom Metazoa; phylum Chordata; class Actinopteri; family Pomacanthidae; genus Centropyge; species Centropyge bicolor. Next base: position 1,751,746 of record JBBMOC010000024.1, on the reverse strand, counting down.
ATTCCTGACTAATTCATGGGGGTTTATTTCCAGTAATTATATCAACACACACAAACACCTGCTACAAGGACAAACATAATTTCTGTTTGTGTTCAAATAAAAGACATAAGCTCAAGTTCTGCTGGACCAGAATTACCTGAGGACCTAGTACGATTTAAGAATTTACAGGCCCACATCTGTGTTTCGTGCAGCGCATTCAGACAGGATACACTATTCAGATGGAATTTGTTTATGTAAGGGGTGGTTGCTTGATTTTAATGTCGCATGTGCTGATTGGTGATTTTAATCCTGTCTGGAGCGCATATGTCAGTGTTTTGTTTCCCTCTACACCAGTAATAATTACAGTTCCAAATATCTACTGTTTTCTGGCATGCTCATCTGGCCTGTAGTTTAAATCCTATCCAGCCTGACAACCTTGTACTTTATAGTGTTATTTTAGTTTTTTGTGCGTGAGGGAACACTTTTCTTATAACTGAATTTATCAGCTCAGCACACTGTTTGAGTTCCAGATGGGGCTCCAGTTTAATTTTCACTCTTATTCATATTGCATTTACACTTAAATTGCTATCAAAACACTCATTAATGATTTCCACTGCAACAATAAATCTCTGTTTACAGGGAGAATAAAGGGGATTAGTGTGATACTGATACAGTAACTAAATCACCCTTTTATGGAATAAGAAACATTTTTAAAGCAAAATTTTATTCATTATTTATCCAACTATAGAAAAAAAGATTTCAGTACTGTGATACAATACTACTTGATACAATGCTTCACAGCCTTGATAAATAAAAAACAATGGCACTAGTCTAAGTAAAAAGGTACAATAACAAAGACTCTTCCTTCACAAAGAACATAACTCAACACACCTGACGCACTCAGAAAGTGGCCACAGCACTAAAGCTGGGTGTCCATAAATCTGTGCAAAGCTAATGCTTATCTAAAAACAGCAGAATTCATTGCCCACTACTTATCCCATGGTGCATATAGGCTTGTCATGTGCTCACCCTGTCACTAGTGCATTATCTTTCCTCTCTGACGAGGCAATGTGCTAATGCTAGCAGACAGGCTTGAGGTTAAGTGTGGCCAGGGGCCCCTTAGAGAGGTGCCAAGAGAGAGCTGGTGGCCCCATAAGCTCTGGCCTAACAGAGCTCCCTCAGCCCCTTTGCGCAACACAGCTAGCCATTGTGCCAGGCTGAAAAAGCGCATTAGCCGCTGAGAAAAGGGTTTTCCCTCTGAAACCCCCTTGGACAACAAGCACAGCTCTGCTTGATAATTCAATCACTCTCAGAGCCATGCACGACCGCGGCCCTCGCTACCTTTCCTCGCCCCTCTCTCCTTTCCTTCCCTCCCTCGTCTCCTCCATTAGGTAACTGCCCTATATTTTACAGATGCCGTCATCCCGACCGCTTATCAAAGGACAATAGAGGAATGATGCCTGTGAGAGAGTCATTGACATTTGAATGTATGCGGCAGTGTGAATTATGGCTGTGTGCAATGGCTGCTGCAGAAAGGGCATAAGAAGATAGAGATGTGTGTGTGTGTGTGTGTGTGCGTGTGCATGCATGTATGGGGAGGGGAGAAGAGATAAAAGGAAGGAGAAGGGGGTCAGTGAGAGAGCGGGTTGAAGGAAAGGATAGGGAAGCCGTAGAGAAGGAGAGAGAGAGAAAAAGGGGGAGTTCTTATCGCGTTACCCTTGTCTTGACTTCCTTGCGGGGCCTTTGAAGAGAGCAGAAATAAAGATACTTGCGCTGGCACATCAGAGAGAGATTTAGATTATGCCAGTGTTTACCCAACTGAGTGCTGCATGGCTGCTGGCGACAGCCTGCTGGTTTTGAAGTTGTTATGGCCCAACTACAGCTTAAAGCGCTTGCTGCTCAAAATATAACACCCATGCTGCAGAGGAGGGCTTTCTCTGTGTGTCAGTGTATGGTGTGTGTGTGTGTGTGTGTGTGTGTGTGTGTGTGTGTGTGTGTGTGTGTCCGTACATATGTGTGCATGCATGTGCCAGTTGGTGTGCATGTTCACGGGAGATAGCATGTGTCCTTGCATTCCTAATAGAGTGTGTGATGCATTCTGCCTTTCTGTGCGCACAAACGTGTGTGTGTGCGTGAGTGTGTGTGTGCGTGCATGTGTAGCGCTCTGAAAATGGAGCCATCCATCGGATTATGGGTAGACAGCTCTTTGAAAAGGAGGGCCTGTATTTGCATAAGCGGCCATGGAAGGGGGAAAAAAGTGTAGAAAGAAAGACAGAATGAGAGAGCAAGAGATAGAGGAAGAATGAGAGAGAGGAGAAGAACAAGGGAGAGAAAGGGGTGGGGGGGGGGGCTCGGGGAGTGGACCACACTTGCCAAGCCACTCGGGGATAAATCCTGTGGCTAGGATCAAGCATTCTGGGCAGGGATTTGGCCCCAGGTCCCCTCAAAGCAAATGGAAAATAACAGGCTGCGAGTAAATAGGTGGCAGGGTAATGATAGCTCTGTCAAGTCCTAAGGTGGAGAAAGGGAGGGCGAGAGGAAAGGAGGATATAACAGAAGGAGAGTGGGGAGAGAGGAGTGTGTGTATGTGTGTGTGTGATCAGATATGACAATAGAGAGAGTGTAAAAGAGATGAGTGGACCAGGACGGACGGATCAGGTGAGGAAAGAGGACAAACCTCATGGAGGGAGTAGTGATGGAGTGGGGGAAGAAGAAGGGAGCTGAAGAAATGAAAGGGTGAGAACAACAGATGTGCAGAAGCCAAAAAGAGGGGAGCGAGGAAGATATGAGAGAAGGCCAGAGGGCCAAAGGAGAGGGAGATGGGTTTTCTTGTTGGAGGCCCTTTTGGCGAAGCTTGTCGGTGTTTTGGCAAATGACGCTGGCACGGGACACGGGTGCTACAGAAGCCAGTGTGTGTGTGTGTGTGTGTGTGTTTTGTGTGTGTGTGTGTGTGTGTGTGTGTGTGTGTGTGTGTGTTGAGCTCCCACTTCTGTCACATCTGCACAGAAGGACCGCATCTCTGTCTCACTCATCTTTTTGCTTTCCCTTCTCGGCATTGTTTCTCCAAAGTCTACTCTGTCCACTTTACATAATTTTTCCTTTGGTAACATGGGTGCAATACCTTTCACTACCACCCTATTTCCTCTCCAAGATGGAGTGTGTTATCCTGCCCTGCCTCATCTCAGTGTCCCAAGGAATTGTGCTCTTATTGGTTGATTGCACACCTCACAATTTACAGCCGGTGCATGGCCGTTATGCAGCAAGGAAGAACAGAAGGCTCTGGAGGTCGTGGGAAGGGGGGGGATGAAAAGTTAACTTTTATATTGGCTGTAATCTTTCCCTCGAGCATGTTCCAGGCTTTTGAAGAATTATCTAATATTCACGTTTTTGTCTGGAGGTATGCTTCCTATACTACAGTCGCTTAATGGCTGCATTTCTATTGCGCTTTGAAGTGTTTTACAATTTTGCCTGTAATTAACCCATTCACACACACTCACAACACTGATGGCAGCTACTATGCAAGGTGCTGGCCTGAACATCGGGATCAGTGTCTCTTACCCAAGGACACTCTGACATGTTGACAGGGGAGCTGGCGATCGAACCACCAACCCTTCGATCATCCATTGATACCTCCTGAGACAGAGCCGCCAATCGAGAGCAATCAAAATAAAGTTATTGTTTATCAGAGCAATATACTGTTAAAATGCAAAACTTTGTCTTGTTACAGGCTTTATGGAAAATTTGGAATGACTTAATCTATTTTCTAAAAAAAAAAAAAAGTTCCTCAGTATCAATAACTTGTGAAAGCGCAGATCGACTCAGAAAAGCTCATCATAAAAGGAAATAGTGGTACGGTATGTGCAGCAAGAAAAAGCCTATATGTAACGTGTAATGTGATATGTTGCAGCATCTGCAAATAAAGCACATGAAATCAATGTATCTGTAATCTGGTAATAACAGAAAGAATACAACTCTTCAGCTACCTGTGATATGCCAAGGATCTCAAAGTGGCATCAATTACTCCTTTGAAAATGTAAGAATAGGACGGTCCTTGTGCTCATTTTTCAGCCTCCCAGCGCTCCGCAGTTAATTAACAAGGTCGTTAAGCTTGGCTGAATGAGTGCTATGCTGCCATGCTAGATGTGTTTTACACGCCATGTTTAATAAGCCTGCATCCCTGCCATCAGAGTATCGGCACCCCCTCAAATGGCTTTCCAATAATGACAACCAGCTCCCCAGAGGTACTGTTCCTGTCTGTGAGCAGGAGTCTGTGTGTGTGTGTGAGAGTGTGGAATAGTACTTGTTACATTGTGAGGACTGGAACAAGTTTTTAATCAGCAGAGTGAGGACATTTTGGAAAGTGGTGACATTTTGGCCAGTCCTCACAACTTCAAAGGGCGATTTCAGGGTTAAGTCTTGGTTTTAAGGGTTAGGTTAGAATTAGGTTGGGGTCAGGAGTTTAGTTGTGATGATTAAGATTAGGGGAAGGGGCTGGGGAATGCATTATGTCAATGAAGGTCCTCACAGCCGTTGAAGTGTGTGTGTGTGTGTGTGTGTGTGTGTGTGTGTGTGTGTGTGTGTGTGTGTGTGTGTGTGTGTGTGTGTGTGTGTGTGTGGACACCCTCCTTATGGGGACAAGACCCAAATCCCCATGATGCAAATCATACTTTAAGGGTGATGACCTGGGCTAAGGTAAGGTTAAGGTTAGAGAAAGGTTATGGTTGGGCAAGTAGTGGTTTGGGTAAGTTTCCAGGAGATAAATGTGAGACAATGTAAATGCTTTTTGTTTTATTTGAAACACAACTCTGTTTGTGTGTGTCTTTCTGAAGTGGCTAAATGGCTGCTACCTGGAAGCCTAATAGAAAAAGTGCTCCAGTCAATAGCTTGCGTGTTTGTGTTGTATCCACACACACTTTGGACTGCTGCCAAAAGGGAGCACACCGCAAGTGTTTCTCACTGTCATTATCCTCATCCCTGCCACACAAGCTGTGTGTGTGTATGTGAAAGCGTGTGTATGTGTGTTTTTGCCACCCATGGAGTGTACTGACATGCCCCCTTGATTCCTGCAGACCACCGGGGCAGAGAGGAACCACCTGTCTGTCCAGAAACCAGCACACACACACACTCGCAAACACACACGTTTTGCCCGACATTACCATATCCATATTTACTCATGGTCAGTGCATTCCACCATGGGTTGCTTAATGGGATAGGTGACACACACACACACACACATACACACACACACACACACACACACACACTCACACACTTCCTTGAGGTCTGAAAATACCCTTTCATATTTCTCCTTCTGGCCCAAAAGTACATTCATAAACGCCACAAAAGCCCCCTAATAAGTCAGAAGAGATGGTGCTCGTGTGTGCGTTAGCCGTCCTCGGAAATGCTCCTGTACCAAGCAATTACTGCGGCTGCTGAAACAAGAGCGCTCTGTGGGGAAAAGCCAATTAGTCCGCCGTGGCAGCAGGTAGCAAGCCGGCTCCATTCATTATGATCCCTCATAACACGGTGCTAATGTAATAGCACGGTGTTAGAGCTGGTGACAGACAGCGGAAGGCTTTAATGATAATAATGGGATCAATAGTTGGGGTGTTATTGCCATATACTTTCATATTCATGCGAACGTGTGGCGCGAAGACTTTAATCGAAAACACTAATGAAAGTCGTGCACGTGCGTGTGCGAGCAAGCGTGCGCTGAGAACGTTCTACCGGATGCAGATTTTTGAACGATCTTCAATAGAACAGCGCACACGTTTGTGGGCGTGTGACCGTGATCAATCCATGGTGATAATATTCAGTTAACTAATAAAGCTGCAGGCAATAAATGTAATATCAATATCTGCAACTGATCTGCTCCAGTGCGTAACCTAACCTGATGATTTTCAGATAATGTGATGTGAAGACATAACCCAGGAGGCGAGAGCTGGAGAGACACAGAGAGAGAGAGAGTGAGAGAGTGTTGTGGGCCTTGATTAACCCTTCTGCTCTGCTTGGTCCAAATAATTGGTCTATTGTGGTTTGCTAAAGGAGGCCGAGGCAGAGGAGCTGGACAGCTCTGAGGACGGGGCGGAGGAGGATGAGACCCGAAAGAAGAGGGAAGGTCTACCAAGCAGGATGAGTGCTGCATGAAAACAAAATGGCAAAGCCTGGCTTCAGGACTCTTTACGCAACATGATCCACTTTGGAAACTTCCAATAACACCTTTTTACATCTGCAGTTAAAACCTACAGCATGAACAAATAGACCAAACAGAAATAAATAATACAGCCATCCATGGATGGAAACCATGATCCAAATGATGCCTACAGACAATCTGCATACAAACATGAATGTTAACACCTTGTGCAGTGCAGCCAAACATACAATTCAAATTCTGGGAAAGTTGAGACTGTTTAAAACATAAATAAAAACAGAAAAAAACAACAGTGTTTATCCAATCCTGTGTTTGACAAAGTGTTGAACCTCTCTCCATCCTTGCTTGTGAACGACTGAGTCTTTCCAGGATGAACCTTTCCCAATCATGATACTATCACCTGTTACCAATGAACCTGTTTACCTGTGGACTGATCCAAACAGGTGTTCTTGGATCAGTCCACTGCTTTCACAGTCTTTTGTTGCTCCTGTCCCAGCTTGTTTGTTGCTGCCATCAAACTTTTATGACTGGAGTTGCATAATGAAAAAGTAAGAGACATTGTTATAGACGTAATGATAATGAATGTATGGATTTTAATCATAAATGTGCGTTGCTAAGAATTTTGAAAAATATTTTCATGTAAAGACGTGGCCTTTAAATCAAGGACAAAACTGTCTTTCTGGAACACACTATGGAAAATCAACACCAACCTGCACAAGGACAAGCTGCATTATTCACTCTGCGTGCATACATGGACAAAAGTACCCATACCTACAGTTATATGCATTTAGCCCACTGAAGTCCGAGGCTCGGCTCTCCACCGATCTGACATTCTGTAAATCCCTCTCATTCAAGCTCCGAACAAAGTGACTCTCTCTCCCCCCTCCGTCGGCACTCGCTGTCTTTCTTCCTCTCTTTCGTCACCACTCGGCATTGGATGGGGTTGTTGAGGGCTTTACTGGTGTGTGTGTGTGTGTGTGTGTGTGTGTGTGTGTGTGTGTGTGTGTGTGTGTGTGTGTGAAAATGTGGGAGAAAAGAAAAGGAAAAAAGAGGTGTTTGAGCAAGAGGGAGGGAGAGAGAAATGATCTGCCAGAGGGGGGGGGAGAAAGGGGTGAAGGTGGTGTGTGTGTTAAGGTGTGTATAAGTATGGCAGGAGACACGTGTGTGTGTGTGTGTGTGTGAGCATGTGCGAATTATGCCTGCAGTTATCTGTATGCAAGAAGGAGCAGGAGTGAGAGAAAGTGAGCCAGCATGAAGGGCAAAGATTGTGTTTATGTTTAAGAGTGTGTGTGTGTGTGTGAGAGAGAGAGAGTGTGTGTGAGCTCGTCAGGAAGCTGTGGTGTCCCTGGCTCTCCAGTGTTTACAGACAGGAAATGTTTGTCCAAGGCAAAAGGGAAGGAACCTTGCCGCCCCGCATGGCAAACACTGGGAGAGCGGCCCGACACACACATACACACACACAGATATTCAGAAACACACACACTTGCAACAGTGTGAAAAGAGGAATCTGTCGGGAGCGAGGTGGGGTATCTGGTATTGGGGAAGTGGGAGTGACTGGGCTGGGCACTAACTGTTCTTCACTTCCCTCCACGGCAGCTGCCAACGCAAACTCCAGCAGATAGAAAGTCAATATGTTGACCCCCTCTGAACCTGTGAGAGCGAGGCCGCCGTCTGACAGGCCTGTCCACACCAATACACACAGACTGACTGTACGTCCGCACCACCAGCTGTATTCCTTTAGCTCATATTTCTGCTGCTGCCACAGCCGTTTAATTGATTATCTAGCTGTTTGTCGATGCTCCTCAGTCCGCTGTGAGATGCAGGGATTGTGAGAGTATTAAATTTAACTGAGTTTCAAAGCACTTCTGGGGTTTGGATTTACAGTCTGAGGTGGTGCATTTACTTACATTTATTCTACTTGTATTTTACAGGGCTATGTTTGTTTATGCTCCATTACATATAGAATATGAGCTATCAGTCAGCAGTTACTATGTAGATCAAGGTTTTGCAAAATCTACACAATCAAGTCTTTTCTTATACATTAAAAAAAAAAGAAGCCAGTGCAATGAGATCACTTCTGCTGCTTTCCAATATGTCACACACTTCTTGTGTGAAATTCAGATTCAGTGTGTGGCTTGGCGTAAAATATGAGGTGTCAGTCAGTTTTGTGCTGCAATCTGTCTTTCAAGATGCTAAAATTCGCCTCCAGAAAATTTTAAACACAAGTGGATGTGTGTTGAAAATATCTCATCACGCTGGCAGATATTGTCACTCTCACTTTGCATGGAGATTTTCTTACAATGCAAAACATATTTTCATGATGTATCTTGATTAAACGATATGTGCAACAACATACATTGGAGTTAAAATGCATGAAAGCTGGATCTGCTACAACATTAAAATAATGCTCATAGCATAATACATCAGTTATTTAATATTCTGAGAGCACCCACGGTACATAATGAGGACTCTCTCTTACTTGCAACGGAGTATTTTTATATGATGGCACTGTTACATTTAAGCAAAGGAACTTTTCTAACTTTTCAAAAGGACGTTTGAGAAAAGGATCTGAATACTTTTTCCACCAGTGTTCATTGTTAAACAGATGTTCTTGTGTATAAATCAATACGCCCCGGAACAACTTCTCTTTCCTTTTGAAAAAGTACTTTTCACCTAGTTTGTGTAAAAATCAGCAACTTTACGAGTCACTTCTGAAGCTTTTGATGGATTGTATAAAGGAGTTGTGGCATGAAGGCTGGCTACGATGATCGCTTTTGTGAGATTTATTTTAGGAGCAGTTGCCAAATTTGTGTTCCCCAAATAAACAATGCTCCTTTCTGGCTGTCCTGCCTCACTTCCTTGTGATCTACTCTGACATTTCCATGTGTGTGTGTGCTGATGTGTGTGGGCTTGTAAATTAAGGACAGTGCTGGAGGCGATGTGGGTGTGTGTGTGAGCGTGTGTGTGTGTATGTGTGTGTGTGTGCTTTGCTGCTTTCTGTTTACCAACACACACGCACACATCTTTCAAATAAGAATGATTTAAACAGGATGAGATGAAAGAGTCTTTCTCTACCAGCAGACTCACAGGCACAAGCATATGTGCGCTCACGCAGTCGGGGAGCTACACAGGAAACAGTGTGCTGCATCCGCGCAGGTAAACCAGGACACACACAAAGGAAAGTAAGTCTTCCTCTCCCCACCCCATCACTCAAAAACCACCCTGCAGAATAGCCAGAGCATGGCACAGTCCCACATCTGAAAGGTGACCCAGCACAGTGTGAGCAAAAAGGCTAGAAGAGTTCAGTTTACTTACTGGCTGGCGAGGGGGTGCTATACCCACTGATGGGCAGTCCTGGCAGGGCCGGGGGCGACAGGCTCCCCAACATGTGGGGGAAGAAGTAGGAGTAGGTGGGCATGGGGAAGCCGTTGAGGTGGGGGCTCGGCACCGGGTTGCCCTTCCCAGCCATGATGGCTCAAGTCCACCTCCAGTCACAAACAAACCTCACTGAAAAAAACACCTTTAACAGGATCTAATGAGAAGAGGAGTCAGTGTGGATGCCTGTACTGATTTAATCCCCCATAGGGACACTGCATGAGTAGATATTCCAAAAGACAGCCAAGCGAAGTTTGTAAAAAAAAAAAAACAATCCTTCTTATTTGGAGTGCTGGTGTCCTTAAAATGGCTGCTGCAGATGTCACAAAGACAAAAATCCTGTTGGTTCAGTGAATGTGTGCGGCGAGGGTTGAGTTTCTAAAGAAACAAAGATAAAAAAAGCGAAACAGGGCCAGCACATAAAAGAGGACTGCAGAGTGTTTTATCCCTCCTTTCTCTGGTATTGTGAAACAAGCTGAAAGGCCTTATTTGTGAGAGGCGTTGGGGAAGCTGGAAACTCGCACGGCCATTCCTTATCTTCGAGATGAAGGGGGAAGCAGAGACAGGAGGCAAGTTGAGTCAGGAACAGGTGACTCTGATGACTGCAGTCAGGAGTGCTGATAGTGGTGATAGGCGTGCTAGTGGTTGTGACGCTTCCAAGGGAGCGTAGATTCACTCTTCCACTGCAGAGCGCTCCTCGGGAATGCTCAGATCACATGATGCCAAGACAAAGCTCTTCTCTTTGGATGGGCCTCCTCTTTGTAGTTGAACAGCCTCTGCCTATGAAGACAAAAAAAACAGAGAGAGAGAGATCCATTTAGTGCTTCAATGACAAGGTAAAGAGATCGTTTCCCTTTGTACCTAAGTGCTCGAGCAAAACAGTTCTTTTCTTTGACACTAATTAATGGTAATGTCTCATCTGAAATGTTACAAAAACACCCCCTCCGCCTTAATTATCTAATGGAGTGTTAAAACTGCGAAGAGAGCAGTGGGTGTGTGATGTCTCCTCGCAGCTTTGTGTGCTCGTACGTTCGCTCATTAACAGTGACAGACTACAAATACTGCGGGAGACGAGCCAAAACATCAATGAAGAGAGGCAACACAAAAGAAAACTTTGCTAATTACACCAGTTGCAGAAGCCAGAGGTGAGACCCAAGGCGCCGATCTGGGACCACTAGAGATTTCTGCTGCGGAGGTTATTTCCAAATTAAGAGCAAGACATGTACTAACAGACCTGTAACCACTGCAGAGAGCACGGGCACTGACAGTTATACACCCAGAGAACACAATTATCATAAAATGGTACACCAGCATCACAATATATACAAGAGTAAGAGAGGAGCTCTTTCTTCAAAACAGCTTGTCATAACATGAGCATAACTTATTTTTACTGTATTGACCCTTTTAGGAGTCACTGGATGTAATGCACAGCAGTAAAAGTCAAATCGTTGCAGCACACACACAGACTGTACTTAAAGGCAGGAGGAATGTGTCTTTGCATGAACAGTGTTGTTCAGGAATGTGGCACTCGAGCATGAATCACACCAAGGACATCACAGGTGAACTCCTGTAAAGAGACAGGGGTCAAGTCAGACATGTTTGAGCGCCTGTTTCCACTTGAATGATGCGCATAGAGCGTCGGGATATGACGAGGTTGTGAGAGGGGGGGCGCACTGGTGGCAGCTGCGTTCGCATGGGTGACGAATTAAAGGAAAAACTGACAAAGCGTTTCACCACGTGGAAGCAGGACAGCTTCGAGGCTCATTCGGCAAGCTCTACTTGGAGGGACGGGCGCCATTTTTCCAAAAGATATTCTCCTTATTTGGTGTTTTAATGATGTGGTGGAGAGCACACCGGCCCAGTTAAGTTGAATAGGCTCGAGATCTTGTGACTGTCTAGGCTCGGGATGCCCCTGATTTCTGACCATTTTAAATGGATCGAGCATCAGCCAGACGTGACCAATCCACATTAAATATTTCCTGTTTTGCCTAATTCATTTGCAGCAGTGAGCTAGTTATGATTACTGATAACACTCGTAACGTCTTGCATATGTTCAACAATATATGCATTTTTATGATAAGGCAATGCAATGTCCGAGTTTGTCGTTTCCCCACTCATTTCTTCAGGTTTTCACTTGAATTTGTCATCCAGCTGTGCATTTGATGATGCCCGTCTGCACTGGTTCTGGATCAGCAATGCTGTAACATCAGTCACTGGAGATGGACTACAAACTGGGATGTAAAAAGAAGCTAGCTGTGCAGCGGTGATGCACTACTTTGAATCCTCTTGCATCACGTCTCTGGTGTAAAGCTTTCCCGTCACTGTTCTGTCTCTAATTTCTTAAAACTGAGACGCCTTCAAGGATTTCTGATTCTTCTCACTTGGTGGCGTAAGTCTCTGCAGGGTCACTGCTCCACCATAACCATCTTACAGTATAACATTCTTTAGTGTAGCCGTCAGAGAGCTGTTCTCAGTGACTCCATAGGGGCTCATTGTTCGGCCTACGCTTTTGTCTGCATGTGTGTGTGACTACATACCCACATGTAGGGAAAATTAGTAATTATTTATGAAGGTTGGTTACCAAACTACTGCATGAATGTTCGTCTGTGTGAGTGTGTATAGTGCAGGCAGGGTATGTGGAAGCTTGATATGTCTCTTAATCAGACGGAGAGCTGATTTTATGGCTTTGGTCTTCTATTAACCGTCTTATTTTTATTGATTGTTGCCAAAGTGCTCTTTAGTCACCCTGTCGCGGTTAGCTGGTGTGTGTGGCGGTCAGGGGTTGCGTGCTGGAGGGTGCGCTTGTATTAGGCCGAAAGCTTTAACAGCATATTTTTAAAGCCCAGGGGAGTTAGATATGATTTTATTTGCTTTTAAAGCCCCCCTCTCCCCTGAGTAGCCACCTATTAAATCAAAAGAGAGTAAAGAGTTAAGGTAACATACTAACAATGGCCTGTAAGACATAATTTCTGATTCCATAACACAGAGTACTCGACAGCCATTACCATTATGAAATACAGCCTTGATACACTCTACATTGCACATTGGGGCAATCATGTAAAATGCATCAGCATTGTCAAAAATACACACTAAAGTGATGTAAAGCCATATATATTTTAATGCAACACCCAGAGGCCACAGATGCTGAACTGGGTCTTTCAATGAGGAACTACAACTCACTGGGACACGAGGAGAACCCACAGGGTGGAAATGGGCCACTTCCTTCACCATTATCATTACAGCGTCTGGTGTGGGCACCATGACAGGCGGCTCTGAATGATAACATCAAACATCACTGTGCACTTACACCCGCAGCAGCTTTTTGTGGCGCACCCACGCCTAATTCTTTTTACTGATGCCACAGTACAAAGGCAGAATTCTAAGGCAGAATATCAGGTTTGTTCAGAGAACCTAGTTATTTTTAGGGTTTTTATGTAAAGGTCAGTGGATAGTGACAGTAGAGAACATCCCATGCCTAAAATAAGGCATAAAGTAAAGGTAATGAAATTATAGCATGTGACAAAATAGATGTCATGAGCCATCTCTGACTAAATCACTTTCCTATAATGCAAAAGTAAATATTTTAAAACACAAAGATATTGGAACATTAATTCTGTTTTATTTTTTTAATCAAATCGCAACTGAAATAACATTTTGTGTATCCGTTTTTAAAAGTAATCCAATTCATTATTTTCTATCAACATTGAATCCCAGTATAAAATCCTAATATAAGTGTATATGCAAGTTAAAATTAAATCTTTGCATGGGAGGGTTTCATGAATGAGGCCAAGTGTCTAGAGCTGAATTCAGGTAAACATTCTGCATGCATGTAAACAATGTCTGAGTGGTGCAGCTGAAGCATGTACACACACACACACGCAGCAGTCAACATGGTGCTCACCCTAAAATGTATTTATATTACATTATTCTATAAACTTTTATTTCATTTATTATGGGGACCTGCATTTTGTCCCCATAAGAAAGGCAAGTGCCCACAATGTAACTATGTTAACAGATTTATATCCCCACAAGATGAGTAATATACATACACACACACATGCACACAGGCACACACACACACACACTCAAAAGCCACAACTGAGTGTGGACAGAAGCAGCACCTAACTGAGCACCTGTATAATCCCTCTGCCAGTGGTGAGGACAAAACACATACACACAGTCAGCTGCACAAAGATCAGACACACACCGCTAAATGAGGAATCAAGGCACAACCGAGGGCCCGTATAATCTGCTGTGAAAACTGCACATGCAATACCAAAGCAGGGTAAAGCTGCTGACACGCACTCCACATCCTCCCTCCTGCCAATCCTTGAGTATGTAGACATACACACATATATACACACTAAATACAGTACATATAAACACAAAACCAGACATCCATAATTGTCTTTTACTCCTTGTCTCCTCATGCAAACATCTCTTTTCCTTCCCTCTCCTTCACACACACACACACACATGCATGCATGCACAGACACTTATCTCCCTTCCATTCCCCTGTCAGGGTGTTCTCAAATCTCAGCAGCAGGCGCCTCCCATCAAATGATATATGTGTTCTATATGAGACGGCTGACACACAAGGTTGTTGATATGGAGAAGAAGGAAGGGGAGCAGAAACGCGGTACGCTTGCCGGTCTTCATTGCCGTATAGAGGTGCTCGAGCACTGAACAGGTCCCTTATGAAGAAGCATAAGTGACGCTGAAGGTGATAGAAGGAAAACAGGCGTAACAAACAGGAATGTGAACACTATGTCCGTGTTACATGTGCACATAAAAAATTTACTCATGCTCTTGTGTCCTGCACTTACACCTATACTATCAAAACATGGACTGCCGCAGTCTAAAAACAGGAATACATAGCGTACTCTAAGATTAAGAGATGACGCAACAGTGCAGCCTATAAAAGTGGATAGGGACCCTGGGGCCTGGAATCGAGCCATTAATGTATGTTCTTTTCAGAGTTTCTAACAATTCCTCTCCATTTGTCCAGCCTCGTCTGTCTCTTGTACCATTATATAGCCAGGCCGTATCTGCCAAATTCATTTCAACATACTCAAGAGCAGGCAGGCAAAGGTGCTGTATGGAGGGCAGCTCCTCAGGGAATGTATGCGATCACTTACAGGAGGAGGAAAAATAAACAAATAATCTGGGTCACTTGGTCTCAACTCTGTGTTTGGCATGTAATAGGCAGAGAGGAGGAAGGGTCAGATGTCAGGGGGGTGCGAGAGACCGTAATGGCTTGTGACAGCGAACGTTGAATTAATAATCGGAAAAAGCAAATGGCAGCGCGAGGTCAGGGTGGACGGGCGGACAGCACGGCAAACAGAGCCACGGGGGATGGCGAACGCAACGCATGACATACACAGACGCTCTTGTGTGTACATAAATAGAAGAGATGTGCATTTGAACACATTTCAACACACACACACATGCACAGACGCGTACACATGCAAAGTTCAAAAGGGTCACTGACAGAAAGTAAAACAGACACCGGTTGTTGTCGAGGCTTGCGGGGGGAAAAAAAAAGGGAGATTCTTGAGATGATAACACACACATGCACAAGTGTGAACACATGCATACACACACCGACATCTATAATCTATATCTCTCCTGATGACCAATTATCCATGATGTGGGTGCTGCTGGTGCTACATATCTCTGTGACAAGAGCAGCTGGTGGTCAGCGGCGGCGGCACCACACTTCAACGTGCTGCTAATGCTGCGCAGCCACATGGCTATGTTAATGCTCCATCCCGCGGCTCAATGACAGAGGATGGCTGCACCTGGCACACGTCTTTTAGCTGAGCACTTTTACTTCTCTGACAAAGCACAAGGTTCATTTATTTGTCATTCTGCACAGGGTTGCATAACCAAACGCAAGTTGCGGTTATGCTGCTCACAAAACAAAAATTATATAAATGGATGAATAAATAATAAGTCGTAAAAATAGACTATTTTGCAGGGTGGAGCGTGGAGGGTGAATTCAGGAGCCTGAGGAGAAGCAGTCGCTCTGTATTCTGCTGGTACTTCTGTGTCGCTTGCCAGACGGCAGCAGGGTGAACAGACTGCTGCCGGTGGATGCTGGGTATTGTCTTATAGCGTCCTTTGGGCTGTTGCTGTTGTAGCCGACAATATTTCTCAAGGAAATATGATGTCTTTGTAATGCAGGTGAGTGTAAACCCACAGTGAACTGATCATTATCGCACCGCTCAGTGATATGTAGTTCGGCTTACAGCAGCCTGAGGTAACAAATATTGAAGAACCATAAACACAGTATCAAGTCAATTACTATCATGTTGTTATATGATACCCGCCACTTTATGAATGCTGTTCCTTTCCTGTAGGCATATGACTCGAATACTGCCAATGTGTTGCACCTGCTGTGTCAAATGACAGGCATGCTGCTTCATATATACTTACACTTGTAATTGTCTTTGGTCTCTCCACCATGATGACATAGTATTTCAGCACTTAAGCTTGAGAGACAGGAGGACTTAGAATTTCTCTATAATGGCCGTAACATAAAACCCACATGGATTTGTACAAAAACCTCTCCACAGGCTGCTAGCACAGAATGAATGTCGGTCTTTAACGGCACAGAGTGGGCTCCGACTCCAGCCTGTACGACTTTGCAGCGCTACACATAATGGAAGTCGCTCAAGCACGATGCACTGAAATTTTTATGAGGACAGCAGCGTGGGTGGATGTATACGTCAGAAGTAAGATGTGACATTGCGGGAGAGAGTGTGTTTATCTGCACGCGTGAGTGTGTGCTTGCTGCACTTTAAAAGCATGTGTGTGTGTGTGTGTGTGTTGTTGCATGTGCAGTGTGTGAGACAAGCATGTGTATATATATCAACAAGTGTTTGAGATTATGGGTGTTGTGTGCGGTCGGGCATGCAGCCTGTATGTGCATGTGTGTGTGTGCTTGTTAGTGTGTGTCCAAGTCATGTCCTGAATCATATTTGCATGTCATCCTATTGCCCTGGGGGAGTGTCTTACAGTACACTGCATTTACTGTACATTACCCGCTCAGATGGGATGGGTTTTGCATAAAGAGAGCACCACATCTGCGGGGAGGGGGAGGGGGGGTGGAGGCAGAGAGGGACATGATGGCAAGTCACCAACACAGGACTCCAGCTGAGAGATGTGCCAGAAAGGGTCACGCAAGGCTACTGAGAAGTTTGGAAGTCAGAGAAGGTCACTAATACCTTGCACTACCTTACCTTGAATCACCTTCTCACTCAAAGATGGTGGTGATATATTAAAACAGACTATAGTTGGAAGACAGACAGACAGACAGATAGACAGATAGACAGATAGACAGACAGACAGATAGATAGATAGATAGATAGATAGATAGATAGATAGATAGATACATACATACATACATACATACATACATAAGAGAAGTTCACGCTCCTCCCAACTAACTGACCCAATGACACTTCCACCTCAGTGCTCCTTCTACCTGCGTAGTTTTGAGATGGTCAGAATCACAGTGAGCTGAGGCATCGTGGGCGAGAGAGCAGGAGGTAGGAGTTACTTCTCAATGACAGCCAGAAAGTGTGGCTCAAGAAGGCTAAAGGGTGCTAAGTGCACATCCAGGGCGGCAAGAATCTTCAGCCGTTTTGCCAAGGCCCCCTGTGGGGTGAATCCACTTGTCAGTGAAGCGGGCGGGGTGACATTTCTGCCTCACCTCAGAAAGGTCAGCCTTTAATTATCTCAAATGCCAGCAAGCACTGCACCTGCAAAAAATAAACCGGGGGATGAGCTGTGTGTGTGTGTGTGTGTGTGTGTGTGTTAGGATAAGATGGTAGCCCGTTTCCTTCACACATAATGAGCGCTACTGTGGCTGTCCGTGCAGAACTGGACCATCTGCCCACCTGCATGCATGCATGCATATATACCCATAAACACACAGTCAGAGCCAAACCCTGACAGATGCACGCCCGCACGCTAACTGTGTCAACCAAAGTCAATAAAACCTGTAACTAAAGTCGCACGCCAACCCGCCCTTTAAATAAGGAGTATCAGATGAAGACAGTTCAATCCCAGGAACATCCGCAGCCTCTTGGAAAGTGTGTGTAAAAATAGGCTGCTGACAGTATAGGTAGACAGATTATAGACCTATACATAGAAAAGTAGCATGGGCCAGTGCCTCTGTGAAAATATAGGTCAGCTATGTGACGCACGGCTGCCTTTCTCTTTATCTATATCAGAACTTGAGACCAACAAATCAGGGGAAGCAGAGGGGCGTTCTCGCGCTTGCGATTGCGCGTCAAGCAAGCCAAATTATTTCCGGCGAGAGCGCAGTTGGTGACAAAACTCCGGGCATATCTGGCAGAGCATGACATGCGGTGTTTGCTTTCGAGCTACTCACTGTAGCTATTCAGCTCGGTCAATATTTGCAGGGGGCTATGGTAACAGAAAGCTCCCATACCCGCATAAACACACTGCCCCGTACACTTAACACTCAGCCTCACACACAAAAAAAAAACTCCCCAACACTCTGCCCAGAAAGTCCCACTCGCGCTCAAAGGAGGTCGGAGAGACAAAGGGCCATAGATCATCGGTGGGGACGGCGTGCGGTGAGCTCCTTGTGTCCAGGTTTTTCCGGCATTTTTCTTCTCGCTTTGAGAAAACATGGAGGGCCAGTCCCTATTGTTTACACAGCTGGCTCCATGGAAAGGATTGCTTAATATGAAATATGAAGAGAGCGGAGAGGTTAGAGGGAGAGAGCTGGGAAGAAAAGAGGGAAGGGAGCCAAGTGAGAGGGGTAAGGGGTGGAGGGGGTGGGGGAGGTAACAGGCCATTGCAGAGAGGGAGTTGAAGGCTAAGTGTGCTCCGGACTGGGGGGACATAGGAAGTGAGCAATAGAGATAGAGGGAGAGAAACGTGCTGGGAGAGGAGGTGGTAAAAACTCTAAAAGGAAACAATACAGTGAGGAAGAGAAAGCAATATGGCAACACTCAATGTGGGAGGAGAAGAAGAAGAGCGCACGCAGAAAGTCCAGGGAGACGAAAGCAAAGTGAGAGCAAACAGAACATGGAGCAGAAAGGCCCTGAGGTTTCCCAGTGGTGAGGGAGTCATGCCTCCTGTGGTCTGGGGTCTGTAGTGCATGTTATTCTTTCCCGACAGTTACACACTGCTTCCACCCGTTCAGTCCTGACTCACCAACCCTCTGACACTGTCCTGGCAATCCCTCGTCTCCTCAGATCTCTCACCTTCCTCCTTTTAAGACGTTATGTGTCAGAAACCTTAGGCTGTAAAGTTTGTTTGAAATGTTGGATTTGTTGTTTAAAAAAAAAGAAAAAAAAGAAAAGATTCATCTTCATTTCTCACAAGGGAACATAGAACATGAGGACGACTATTTACAGTATTTAAAAAAGGAACCAAAGTCTCAAAACTCTCAAAACTACACAAATACTACAATGGAAGTACTTAGTTATTTTTCAATTAAGGCTTCAACTAACTTCTTTTTCATTATTGACTGAAATGCAGTTTATTTTTGCTGATTATTCATTGTTCATGAAATGTCATATAATAGTAAAAAAAAATGTCCTTCACAATTTTCTATAGTACATCTCCACTTATATAAATTGACTGACTGTACAACCAATGGTCATGAAAAAACAAATACATTCAGTTTATTAGACTCTAAATCAGAACCAGTGGGTTTTTGTTATTTTTTGCAATATGATAAAAAATAAGTAAGAGCAGCTCTCTCTAAGTGAAGGACAAACTCCACTGTGAATAATAGCTGGATATGTTGGATAAAATGAGCTCAGTTCCATTCAGGGTAACAAACAGCGGAGGGCATATAAAGATTGAGTTAATTACCATTAGCTGCAGCTACAAGGACAATATTTCTTCAACTTGACTGAAATCAGTCTGATTAGAAATGTGAAACTTAACTGTTTACATGAACACTAAATAAAGGTCAAAACATTTAATCAGACACTTGATGGCCATTGATTAAGCACATGTAAATTCAGCATGCGTCTTATTGACAAAGCAACAATAATTGAATGATCTTTCAACTTTTGCAGGCAGCTACAGCTTCTCAGAGGGGAAAAATGATTGTAGCAACAATGATTGTGATTAGTGGAATAATAGGGTCCAGGTAAATGCAGCCATTGCAAAAGTAGAGAGTCCACTTGTCTATTGGCTTAATACATTACACTGTATTAAGCCAATAGACAAGAAAGGGGAGCTGAGTGTGTCCAAACCCATGCATTAGCTTGTACATGTACAAGTGTGTGTGTGTGTGTGTGTGTGTGTGTGTGTGTGTGTGTGTGTGTGTGTGTGTGAGTGGGGTGGTTCCCTCAGTCCACCTCCAACCCTGTTCCAGTTAGCGGGAGAGGCCCGGCACAAATGAAGTCCATATTTCTAAGCAGGACTCCAACAGACTCAACACACCCCACCCGCTGACACATGCGCACACACACACACATACGGAACATCTACAGTCAAAACACTTAAGCTGTCATATTCCATATGCATAAACATAGATGGGTGCAAGCACCTTTACCAAGACATTTACATCACTCTCTATTCTCATAAGGGAACAGAACACAGCTGGCTCAAGAGGATGTTTCATTTTTCCTCCAGTCGGCACACACTAATCAACTGTGCATGTGTGTGTGCGTGTAGGTGTGTGCAATCACCACTCCAGCGAGCGTCTTTCTGTGTGTGTGTGTGCTTGCCCATAAACCTGTGTCACCATCGTGCACCTATGCAGGATATCAGGCTAACAATGTTATGCGAAAGAGTTCGGCACATTTCAACACAGAAGATCCAATGACACGAGAGCTAATGACGCACTAAAGCGCTGGGCCCCTTCCTGTTTACGCCACCACTCGCCCGCTGGAGGATCAAACGAGATGTGCTCCTCAGAGCGGGTGTGCCCTCTTAACAGGGACAGTGCAGGGTTGCTCCAGGAAATTAATACCAGTATCTTTTTTAAAGTATAGAAATAAAAAGCAGTGTCATAAAAAGGAGGACATGTAAGCAAATCAACATATGTAGACTTACTGTAGTGCAATAGTGTGAACGCACATTTTTCCCCTACCAGTGTGATTCTGTTTAATGCAGATGCCTGTGACAGCATTGTGTTTACACAAGAATCTGTGTGAACACTGCATGTGAATATGTCGGTACCAAGCCCTGCACTGCAACAGCCGCTCTGACTCACCAACCTAAATGTCACTGTATTTCCAGAGGGCTTGTTAGCATCTTGTTTACAGAAGGCTAAATTCAATTACTTGAATGATCTACCATAGTGTGTTGTGACTGTGTGTGTATCTGCATATTCATGGGGCACAGTCTACTTTTCAGACTGACGGTGACTAAGTAGGGAAACGCTCCAGTGCATGAAGGTAGATGGGAGATAGCCCACCATATACCACAGTGGCTCTAAATAGGCCAAGGACAAGTACCTATGTGGCCTTTTTGTTGAAGCATGGCCTTCAGCCCACCACTGTTATGAGCGTAGAGCTGAAGCATTGAGATGTTTGTGAAAAAATACATATCAAAAAATGCAGTCAAGAGCAGTGGTGCAGCGTTCACATTACACAGTACCACTACCAGGAATCTGCGCTTGCACAAATTTGATTAGTGTCTTGCCAGGTGACATCACATGTTGCTGCAGTAAAGGCTGAGCCAGTTTCTACTTTTTGCCAGACGACCCTGCTTTCATTTTATTTCACTTTATTTTCTGGCCAAAGCCCGCTGTGATACTGGACTGACCTCACTCACATGAATGAAGAGGGCTGTGTTTCTTCATGCAGTGGTAAAGTCAGCAGAACTGACTGCTTTCTGCTCCTTCCTTCACCAACATTAGCAACAATAACTTACTAATTATCCCTGCACTGAAATGGAATCACTTCATAATAAGTCCTGATCAGTTATGGCCTTGGATGTGCGTGGCCCAGGACAGGAGGGTTCTGCAACGGGTCATTAGAACCACTGGAGCATCAGTGGCATTGGTGGCACCTCAGCCATAGCCTGGTAATCCTGCTATCGTTTGGCAAGCAGTACAGAAGTATCTGCTGCCATTCAAGAAGACTACAGAGAGACTCCTCCACTATTATTATTTCATTGTTATTATTTATTTTTATTGTGTGTATGTACGCTGGGGCATATATACAGTATGTCTATACATTACTGAATACCTTCATTCCTACACAGAAATTAGTTTTCCTCTTTCATTCTTTCCTTTCATGCTACTTTTACATACCTTGTTCTATAATTGCCTTCATATTGTTTACTTTATTCTATCCTGTGTGTGTAGTGATGAAGGAGCTATAACTGCAATCCTGTATTGTATAACGACAAGTAAGCTGGGCCTTGAATCTTGAATGTAAATATTGTTGAGTTATTATTGCAGAGTTGTATCGTGTTTTCTTGGGAAAAGAATAAGACCACTACTCCAGCAGCTCTGCAGGTATGGTATCTCCTGTTTACCAGTACAGCAGTGTTGGATGTAAATTCTGCAGCAAACAAACTCAGTTACCTTCAATGCTGCATTACCAATGTTCTAAACTTTGAGGGTCGATACTTTAGTGCGTACAGAGTATTGCCCACTTGAATTTGTAGACCAGTATGAGCCCACTAATTCAGCAGTCAGAAATGTTTCTCCCCACGTACTGCATCAACATGGGTTGAAATTCCCATGTCAGCTGTGTGTTGCAGTGTGTCATCATCAGCTATTCAGCAGCGTGGACACATGTCAGATGACAGCATCATCCAGTGCTGCTGCCCGTTGTGCTACTGTCTGCATTTAATGGCCCTGAGCAAACTGCGCTACACGCTGCATGTCACTCTTCCCCCTGGAGGGGAAATGCATGTTTCCATAGGTCCTGATCTGTGCCATCAGCAAGACAAGCAGGCCAACAGGAACAGTATGTGGGGCATGGTGAGATCACTGCGAGCGCCTCCTGCCAGCTGTGTGTGGTTGGTGTTCAGTGTGTATTCATGTGTGTTTGTGTTGATATGAAATAGCGAAGAGGAGGTAGAGGTTTGTGGGTCAGCGCAGACACAGATGAATACTATTGAATGGCGGGTGGTCAACATGCTATGACCTCTCTAGGACACACACGCACAAACTAACTATGCATCGTGTGTGTATGTGTGTGAGATTGAGTTTCCTGACGATGCCCAAAGGTCACTGCACAAATACCAAAGCTGTGAGATTAAGAACATTAGCCACATACACACACTATATATATTGCACATGTACACACACAAATCCTTCTGACATCTGGGAGCACGCGAAAGAAAGTACAAATGTAAAAACAACAGCTGGATTCAGCTTATAAATATGTACATCCGGCTTAGTAACAGGATTCGTGACCAGAATGACCTATAGATGTGTCCATGTGTGTGTGTGTGTGTGTGTGTGTGTGTGTGCACTCCGTAATTAATTAAGAAAGCGAGAAAAGTGAATAGCGGTGGGAAAATGAAAAACTGGACAGCGATGAGCAAAGAAGGAAAGAGAGAAAGCAAATTATGATGCTGAATCAATCCACTGCTTCTGCCCTTCATACAGATTAGAGCTGCAAAGATTAGTCAAGGAAATTAATCGCCATCTATTTTGATAAACGATTAATTGTTTCAGTCATTTTTCAAGCCAAAATGTCAAGGCTTTGCTCGTCCCAGCTTCTTAAATGTAAGAACTTGCTGCTTTTCTTTCTCTTTCATGAAAATAAATGAAGGTTTTGGACTGTTGCTTAGACAAAAGAAGCAATTTGAAGACGTCACTCTGGGTTCTGAGAAATGGTGATGAGCTTTCTCCAGAATTTTTTGACATTTACTAGACGATTAATCGTGAAAATAAAGGGCAGATTATTTTATAATGAAAATAATCGCTGCAGCCCTAATACAGACACACTCTCAGGCGCGCGCACACACACACACACACACACACATACACACACACACACACACACACACACACACACACACAGGGAACAAATATCAAGCATATTCCTGCTTCTCTTCTTTCGCCCACTCTCCAGGAGTCATAAAACTCACATTTAAAAATGCATGGGCTCCATAAGCTGCCAGGCCTATCTATTAACTGTGTTATAGTGTAGCTGGCTCTAGCTGCTGACGGCAGCCAGGGAATGCTGCTTTCCATTAGGGGAGGGAAGAGGAGGAGGAGGAGGTGGAGTGTGGGAGTGAGGGGAAAGATAGAATTTACTCATTTTTCTTTTTCCCATGGCACTGCAATCTGATGCCTGCGTGTTTGGGCATGTGGAAGAGGGGGGAGGTGGTGACTTCAACATGTAAGCCTGCATAAGTATAAATATATAACTGTATCAACAAAAGTGTGTGTGTGTGTGTGTGTGTGTGTGTGTGTATGGTTTGCACACCTGTGTGTGAGTCTGTGGCTGAGGCGAAAAGTAATTGATTCGAGTGTTTCTGGGAGATTTTCTCGGGTGTCCTTAGGCGCTCACCAGATGACTATTGATTGGCTAATTGATTGATTGGCATCCGGCCGACAGTGAGTCAACAACATCATCACTCTTCATATGGACCCAGGCGCATAAGCTCCCATCCCCTCACCCACCCACCCCCACCCTCTGCCAGTCTTTCGTCTCATGATCCTTCACAACATTTAAATACTTTGAGGAATCGGCTACATTTAAGAGGCAAACCTTTCCACAGAACTTTGCCCTTCTCAGTATCTCCACTTTTAAGAACTGAAACTTATACATTTAGACAAAGGAAAGTGAATTTTCCTCTCAAACCTTATATCAGTTCTTAAAAGTTCACTCTCCGCTGCCATTTTCCAATTGCAATGTAGTTGTTTTTCTCAGTCTTTTCCAACAAAAGGTACATGCCAATCTGTTTACTTCCACTTTTCTCGATAGATATAATGGAAGCACAAAAAACACTACACTGGGACTGTCATAGCAAATAAAAATAAAACGTGACTATTGACCATGAAAACAGAAAATCACTTTATCTGACAGTTTTCATTTAACTGTGCAACCCCGCTCACCTAAGCGTCCTTGAGCAAGACACTAAACATCAGCCCGCACTTGATACGAGCATCTGCTTAATGTCTTTGAATTAAAATGTAAATGAGGTTTTGGATGGTTTGGGTGATCTTCAACATGCCAGTGTGCGTTTCGTCTTGATGGTGTTTCTCCCTCTCCTCGGCCCCACTTCTCTGCGCACATGTAAGTCAAACACAGACTATGAAAATTAATGAGATAGCACCCAAAGCAGTGGTGACACTGAAGAACAAGGCTCCTGTCCCTTTAATGGACCATATAGACAATGTCTGTGCTGTTTCAATTAACAGACAATGGGACGACGTGAAATAATGACATATAGGAAGAGTTGAGTGACACGTGAGAATGAGGCGGTAACGGCAGCACCTATCCCTTTAATGGACCATCGCGCCTGAGCATAGACAATAGGAGTTAATAGGAAATGTAAAATTATGATGTAGACCCTGTCTAAAGGGGTGAGTGACACCTGGGAGTGAAGCCGTTACATCTTAATGCACTGCTGCCACCGGGATGAATCAGCTCCACATATGGGGGGTGGAAACCATCTGAAGGCCGCTAATAGCAGCCGCTGTCAGTCCCACATTAACCTTGAGAACAGCCAGGGGACTGCGTTAGCCCTGCTGACCTCTCTTTTTCACACACACACACACAATTCCAGTTACGTCCACATGTATGACTGAAGGTTGACGCCATGTGCGTGTGTGCGCACGTGCACGCGCGTCTAACCCCCTTCCTGTGTCTTATGAGCACCATCAGTAGGATTAAATCAGTCCATCACAGGCTGCTGTAACACCATATAGGCTGTCTGTGCTCAAGTGAAATCACCTAAAGCTTTCCTGTTGCCCCCAGGGCCGGGGTCCATGTAGACCAATAATGGCACTCCCTAAGCTAATTTTGTGTACACAGATGCACACGCGCGGGTACATATGCCCTCATCAGCTCAGACTGGAACAATACCAAATCACGTTTATTTGGCGAAAGAGACAAATCAACAGAAGCACGAGTTAAAATCCTACTGCTTTCCATCCCTGAAGCAAATCTGACCAAATCATATTCACATTACATACAACATCCATACGTCCTACTTATATCCTTACATACAAAGCAACCTGAAACAGCATCCCACCTCTCATATCTACTGGAACTACTTACAACAAATTCAACCCTTGTAGTACACAACTGTCAAAGTGCCAAACAAATGGAATCCTTGTCAACCTTGGCATTTTGGAAACAGGGAGCAAGAAGCATAACTCTGGTGAAAGCTGGTTGTGTTTTGCTGTTTGGCCTGACTGACAACTAGGATCGTGTGTCGAGGCATGACTAGGCAGGCCGATGCCCATGTGTTTTCAGTCAACTTTCACTGGCGGGAGGAAAGACGGAACGTGGCAGATAAAGTGAGAGGAGGATTAGAGAAGAAGACAGAGAAGGAGCAGGGAGAGAAAAAGAAGAATTTTTTTTTACAAATAAAACGGTTCCAATGGCTCCCCAGGAACGAGCGAAAGCACGATCAAACACGGCGCTGACCTAATTTTCCGCCACCCATTGCTGAGGAGCGGCGAGGAGAGAGATCTGAGAAGATCGACACTTGAAAGAACAGATTGAAATCAAGGAGGTCGACGTTTGCTGAACTGATGTTGCTGTTTGTCCTGAAGGGCTCTCTTTTAAACGCTGCACCTGTGTTGCCTTCACTAACCCCGATGGGCCACGGCTGGACCTAATTGCCAACCCCTGTCGTCGACGTTACCATCTGGCTGTCCTCGCACACACTATGACGGTGCAAAAAGCTTTTAAAGGGCTAACATTCGTGCTTGAATGGCCAGAACATTGTGTGCAGCCCTGCCTCTGCCCGCCGCCGCATTCAGTCCACTCACAGCGCTACTGTGCTACTGCGACTGGACCGAAGGGATATTTTTAGAAAGCCGTTGACAATATCACGTCCCCCCAAACGGGTGTAATCGTATTATGCCGGAGGTGCTAAAAGCCTTGAGTTGGGAAAAGCACGTCACTGGAGGAAACAGCCTGAGACACACAAGCACCGTTTCCAGAGAGCAAGAAGCTTAGAAGCAGAGCTGGAGGAGCAGATAGAGAGAGAAACACTGTACATACAAATTCAACATAAGAAGGAGGACGGAATCTTACGGAGGTAGTTTCCTTACAAGTCAAGAGTTGATGACAACTGTTCGGGAGCATTAAACTTGCCGTTGCAGGGTGTGACGGTGGCTCAGGTTGGAGGCAACGATCGTTTTGACGGCGTTCGGTATCGGCAGCTCTGAAGGTTCAAGCCGGCCGTGGCGATGATAGATGAAAGACTGAACTTTAATCAGAACGGCGCCCGCAGCGTTTTCAGGGAGGTAAACAGGTTAATCAGTCAAGCCCTCCTTCCATCCTCCCTCTCATTCTCCCCTACTCTTTCCTCAGCACATGACCACTTCTGACACCGGCGCTCCATTCGTCTCTTTCCCATCAGCACCTCGCCCTGCTCCTTCCCTCCTCCACCACGCGGCCTTCAATTTTCTCCCCCCACACTGTTTCATATTTCTGCAACCAGCCAAAGCCAAAACGGGCAAACCCCCCCCTCTCCCCTCCCCTGCAGCTTATAACATCAGGCATATCCCACCATCTCAAGAAGGGGAACATCAGAGCGCTCCGTCAGCCCATTTAATATCTCACAGCATCAGCCACCATTAAACTCTGAGGTGGGAGGAGAGCGTTCAGCAAACAGAGGCTATTCATATGCTCTTGGTCTCTCGCATTATTGCCCCTCCACATGGCTGTATCATAGGCGGTAGACAATCACGAGGAAGTAGATAATCAAAATGATCGCGCCGTATCTTTAAAAAAACCTTCAAACAAACTGTGCTGAAATCAAATCCACTGAGGCAAAGGCAGGAGAGAAAATAGAGCAGGGAGCAGCCAACCATTATCCATTGTTCCTGTTGTCCCGAGGGCTTATTTATTAAAATGGCCCCTGTCTTACTGCCTCTCCAAGAAACAGCTCGCCGTGTTGGCCTGCATAAACACTTGTGCAACGTGCTGAGCGGTGCCAAATTACTGCACGCCTGACCACCGGACATTTTAAACAAGCTACAACTGTAAAAAAAAAAAAAAAAAAGGAAAACCAGGAACTAGGAATTCCCACGAGTTTACGGCCCAAGCCACATTCTGTGTTTCCGTCATCCCATCTCACACATACAAACCTCCCTCTCTCTCTCTCTCTCTTCCCGAGAAAAATAAACAATCAACTCTAACAAACCACTTTGGCCAGCCGAGTGTGAACCTTACAAAGCCTTAACAGCTCCTGTGGAGAGAGGCCACATCCAATCTGAAATTACCCACACCAGCTCCTCAACCACACTGCACTTAGGCAGTTGTCGGAGAGTCGGGGAGCAAGATTATATTGTGTTGTCTGGGATTCCGACCACAGACTTTGGTGAGCAATCAACAAGGGCCGCCTCTCGCCAAGATAAACTTCACAGGCGGTTGCCACTCATTTACTGGGCCGCGCTACCCGACTCAGCTGCACCGTGGCTGCCGCGCATCAAACTGGTCGCCTCGCTAGTTCTCTCTCCAGCTTTCGGTTTGGAGTGCAGATTAGGTTTGGAATAAATGCTCTTCTTGTACACACATTTGTCCAGGATATTGCAAAAGGCCACTGGTTGTGCAATATGAGTTAGGAAACACACTTCACAGGAGGCCTTGAAGGAGAACAGGGGAAGGAATGCTTACTCGGGGAGTGTGTGTGCGCGTTTTGTGTTGGGAACTCTCACTCGCAGCGTATTGGTGTTATTACCTCTTCCTACCCACCTCCACTTTTGTCGCAGAGAGATCTCAGGATGTTCGCTTGTTTAATGATGTGAGCATCCGCGCTGTAGCTTGAACTATATACATAAGCACCTCAGAGGGAGGAAAAATGCTAATGAAGCTATTAATGATAGATCAGTGCATAACTCAATGTGGCAGCGAGGGAGGAGGAGGACAAGTTCGGCAGCATAGGCTTTAAAACAAAAAAAAAAAATACCATGAGTAGAGAGCTGTGTGGGAGTTAAGAGAGTGGGGGACTGAAAAAGTGCCAGAAGACAGTCGCTCTGTTGTTGCGGAACGTGAGCTGGATAGCTGGCTAACACACATGCACACCCACTCACATGCATGCACATAGGAAAATGTGCGACTGTCTGGATGCGACAAAACGCTCACGTTCACACACACACACTCTCGCACAATGCATGCAAACACACATCAGAAGCTCAACTCCTTGAGGGTTAGAAGTCCCATGTGAGTTTACACTGTGACGTCCATTCTCAGGGGGGTTTTATAACAGATGGAATATCAAACGTAACATACAGCTCTGTGGTCTTCTATTACTGCTGGATTAGCACTGCCCACCCTCTGTGCCACCGGGATGCCTCTTGCTTCCCCCCATGGCCACTCTTCACATCCCTGCACTGAGTACTCATAGGCTGTTCTTTCTCTGTTGTTGTCCCCTCTCTTAAGGGAGTAATGGCCAAAGGAAGTGGGAGATGCAGTAAGGACACTCGTTTGCTCATGCGTGACTTACGAAACCGCCGTTTCCTGTGACTCATACAAACTCACATACACCCACGCAGGCAGAAATGAACGTTGATTTTATTTTAATGTATTTGCTGCAGAGCACTCATTGCTGTAATGCTTCACTAACAGAGTATCTCGTTATGTGTGTGTCCTTACTGTGTGTGTGTTTTTGTATGTGGAACTTTTTCTAGCCATTGTTGTTATTCTTCTATTTACTCAAAGCAAACAGGAAAAGAAAGCATCAATGCATTTACAAGCCCAATTCCAATAAGTTGTAAAACATAGGTAAAAACAGAATGCAAACATTTGCAATTTGTTCCAAAGCCCATGTCATTATCTCCTTCATACAATCACGTGTTTGACAAAGTGTTGAACCTCTCTCCAACCTTGCTTGTGAGTCTTTCCAGGATGAACCTTTCATACCCAATCATGATACTACTTGTGAATTTCCCCACTGTGGGACGAATAAAGGCTTATCTTATCTTATCTTATCACCTGTTACCAATGAACCTGTTTACCTGTGGAATGATCCAAACAGGTGTTTATGGATCAGTCCACAACTTTCACAGTCTTTTGTTGTTCCTGTCCCAACTTGTTTGAAACACGTTGCTGCCAGCAAAGTCAGAATAAGCAGATATTTACAAAAATCAAAAAAGTTCATGAGTTTTCAGTTGAGTATCTGTCAAAAAGGATTAGCAAATGATCACATGCTCTTTTGTTTATGTTCTACATAGCGTCCAACTTTCTTGGAATCGTGGTTGTATCTATAACAAACTTCAATTCAAACTTCAGCTAACGGCAAAATAACCATAACTAAACTGGAATTTGCTTTGTATAACTTACAGGAACACGTAATGTTCTAAAACAGCATGGACAAAAACATGGAATAACACAGAGTTTGCCATTGGGAGAAGGTGCTGGACACCGATATGCATCCACCATATCCTGAAAAGAGGCCTGGAAATCTCCACGGCCTAATAACCCATGGCAGATGGAGCCTGTCGGAGTGGCAGGCCAGCTGAAAGTGATTCGATGGGGTGACGAGAAAAAGCAGAGGAGACGCAGAGAGAGAGAGAAAGTGAGTAAAAGAGAAATACAAGGAGGTGGAGGGAAACAGTCATCAGCCTTGTCGTGCCATCTCTCTGTAGATCTGGATGGATTTGTCCTGACAGCACAGGAGCGACTCAGACAACACCTCCCGACCAATCTGCACACAAACACACACCCATTGCATCTCCGACAAGAAAGGCTAAGACAGAGCAGGGAGGGAGCAAATGAGGGTGTGAGGAAAAGTAAATAACCTGGTAGATGGAGTTAAGCAGGGACAGAAAGTGACTCGGGAGTGCCTGAGAAAAACCATAATAATATAACAGTGAAAGAGAGAAGGAAAAAAAGGGAGAGACAGCAGATGAGGGACAAATCGATTTTGGTAAAGAGGCAGAGCGAGCGGCGGGCATGAAAAAGGAAGAGGGAGATGGAGAGGCAAGAGAGCATGAACAATGATGAGAAAATGAGGGACAGCCTGAAAGAGGGAAAGTGAAATAGATAAAGAAAAGAACGAGGGAATGGAGAGAGGATGCGACGGAGGGAGACAGAGAGAAAGACACACCTTGTCAAAAAGACAGAGAGCGGAGGAGAAAATGAACAGGAAGGCAGAAACATAGAGAGTAATACAAAGAATGGATGAAGATAGAGAGAGAGTGAGGAAAGATGAGAGGATGCCTTATTTTCCTCCATCTCAATTTGCACAAAACTTTCATTACCACCAATTTGGGCCGGGAGCCGTAGGCTGGACCATTAGGCGAGCCCAGCATCAATCAGCCTAATCTCCCTCCCAGGCTGCTAAATTACAGCGCCCAGTTGCTTATTAAAATTTGTCGCCCGTCTCCCAACACCCGGCCCTGCTGGAGATTAGACAGGGGCCCCCAGACAAATCTGTTCCAGAGAAGAAGAAGAAGAGGAGGAGGAGTGGGGAGAGTGGAGGGGAGGAAGGAAGTACAGGGACAGTAGGAGGGGAAAAAAGAGAAATGTGCCTGCTGAGACAGAGCGGATCAGAGTGGGGGACGATCATCTGGTTTGATTTATACACTCCTGTAGAGCTGGCACGCACACACACACACAAAGACACACAGAGAGACACACTCCTTCACCATCTCTGCATTTCAGCCTTTCTGCACACACTCATACATCCCAATACATCTCATATACACCCGCCGCTACATACCCCCCAAATGCAGTTTTCCCATTCCTGTCTGCACCCCCAACACACATGCACACATAAGAGAATGCAGGGTTTTTGCGACGCCTCCCGTTGCACACTCAATCAAAGCGGCGGCCAGATAAGACGCATGATGAATGGTGTAATTGAAGGCGGCAGCAGGGTAATGCTGCATCGCTCCGGGTTTGGAGGGGAAGAGAAGAAGAGTGGCGAGTGGGTGATTAGCCTGTAGGATTTATTGTTATTGCTGTCTTATTAAAAAATACTAAGACTGTCTGCCTGGCCTGCTGTAACACACCTCTAGCTACAAAGCATATAGGGCCCTACACCTTTAGCAGGATGAGCACGCAGCAGGGTTGTACCTATAGGGATTCGGGGCGGGGGGACTGATTTGAAGTCTGGTCTTATTGCAGGATTCTGGCTCAGCTAAACATGTAGGTTGCAGGGAGTTAATCTGGATGCAGTAATACTGTACATACCAATGAAAAAAAGCACCACATTAATTCATACCCAGGAGGTTTCTCTGCCCCCTCCTCTCTGCAAAGATGGGTGACACATCTTTGCTCACTTTAAGCATCAAAAGTAATTCAGAGGACAGGGCAGGGGGAAAAGTCTATGAAGCGACGGGTTGTGTGTTCGTCTGTAGGTCAGTGGGTAAAGGAGAGAAACGAGGCTATTCTACTTCAGGCTGTTGTGCACTCAACAGATCAAACACTCTCCTTTCACATATCAGAAGGTAGCAAAGGTCCTTGACAGAAGTGAGGCAGATAGTGTACTTAACAGCCGCACTGAGGCCACTCACTCCCCGACAACTCGCCTCTGCTCAGACAGCATGCGCACAGGGATTTCTCCTCAGACTTACCATGCCAGCTGATGACCCTGATTGGCCGCGGTCTACTGTTGGTTGCAGCTGTAATCTGTCTTAATGGATCTTGACTTGTGGCACAGGAAGAGATGATTTCAATTAGCGAGTGTTCCGGATGCTCTGTAGCACATTTTAAACATGCAGGTCTCGAGGAACCGGTTATTATCAGATAGAGTTTGGAATTCAATGTTGTTTTTGTTTTGAATGTTAGACAATGGACAAGATTCGTTTTTAAGGTTTTAATCCCAGATAGAACTAAGCATCTATAAATGTTGGAGTACAAAATCAAGGGACCCAATGCTTCACATTTCATTTTTATCTTACCTCTCATATTGCACCACCTACATTTGCTGCTGCTTTGTAATTGATGTTGTCACTTTATCTCCACTAAGCCACTTTAGGTTCCACTTGTACTTTGTTGTTACTTATATACTAAGTTGTATATACCTTGTATATAACCTTTTTTTATATAGTTTTTTATACTTTATACTTCTACCTGATTGTATGCTTGTGCTGCTGCAACACCCGAATTTCCCCTATGGGGGATCAATAAAGAATTATCTTATCTTATCTTGCTTGTGTCTTGTATGCATGCTGCGAAAAGTACAGCTGAAACAGTTGCCTGAGTAATTGGCTAAGTTCATCAATAACAATTGGTAATCAGCATTAAATGTTAAGATTTGTTTGTTTGTCTTCTTGGGTTTTGGACTGGCAGGTAAACAAATCTCATTCGCTTCTCTAATTTCGGAAATCCACCATGAAATCATTATTTACAGGCCTAAAAACTACTGTTGACTTTTAGGACAAATAAGGTTAAGCCTTGGACAAAAACATTTCTGAGTATGATGTTGAAATACTCTTCGGGCTAACTTGTGTACGTATCAGGTAAATAAAGGATGAAACTGTTAAAAATAATATTCAATCCTTTTCCTGCTCTACTCGTATTGAGACAAAGAGCAGAGACCATTCCTACCACACACTTCAGAGCAGATTAACCGAGAACACATGCGGCCCATGTGAGCGTGCACGCAGGCGTCACATATGAAACGAGCGGCCTAGACACACAATGCAACGAAACCCCAAACAAACCCTAGAATTCAGTCACTGCACACACACACACATTTAGCATCTGCTGCACACACCCTTCGAGCGAAACAGCGAAAGCACAGCAGCTGCGAGCGGTGTGGTTGTACGGAGCATGTCCACTGTCAACACATACTGACACGGTAAACCAGCACAGGGAAAACCACACGTGTACACACTGAGCCAAATGTGGTCTCAGACAAAGCCCATTCAAGCTGCTATAAATAGAGGAGAAAACATAGCAGTTGCTTTGTCTGAAAGTTTAATTAGCATAGCACCTAGAGTATTCAAAGATAGACGGGTTGGCAGTGGCGAGGAGACGGGAGCCAAAACGCTCTGGCCGAGCTGTGCTATTTAAAAGATGAGTTTGAATCTTTGATGCTGTTTTTTGTTGTGATATATAAAACTCTTAATCGCGTTTGCTGCTGTTGCGGGGTGTGTGTGTGCACGATTTAATAAATGAGTTCAGTTCAGGATCTTGTGCTGTATACAGAGAGTGCGTCTACCTCTGTCGGTCGCCAGCAGCCCCCCCTTTTGTGCCGCTGTTCAGACTGATTGAGTGGTGTGCTGTTGGGCCAACTGGGCTTCCGGCTGGTGGGCTGCCTGCATCGATTGCTCGGACGAGCCCTTCTTCTGGCGCACCGACAGGAAGAGAGAGAGAGAGAGAGAGAGAGAGAGAGAGAGAGAGAGAGAGGGAAACAGAGAGGAAAAGAACAGTGTAAAAATAGAGAGCATGGAGAGAGAGAAGGAAGGAGAGAGAGAGGAATGGGGGGGCAGAAAAAAAGGGGAACATTAGCTTAAATGAAAGTTTATTAGCTGTATCAGTCAGTCAGTCGGGTGGGGTGAGGGTGGGGGTTTTGCCCCAGGCCCTCCATCCTTCCTCTCTATCTATTTCCCCCCCTCAACCCCTCCTCGTGCTTGTGTGTTTGTGTGTTTGTAAGGGGGAGGGGTTTGGGGTGGGGGGCAGGCATGACGGGAAAACATTAGGTTGTTGGCGAGTCGCCTGTACACCAGCCAGTAATAGGCTTGGGTAATGGTCATGTCCAGACAAATGGTGCAGGCCCTAACCGTGTTACGAGCAACCAACTGCTCCGCCTGTATTCACAACATAAAAGCCAGCACTGCCCGGATACCGGATGGCTGCGGCGTGTGTATGTGTTTGTGTACAAGACTCACATAACATGTGATTTACTGGGACACAACTTTTTTTTCTCTCTCTCTCTCTCCACCTCACAACCGATCCGTGTTCGGCGCGGCCTGCACGGGTGATTCATGATTTGCTTGCGTCCTATGTGGGAGACTGCGCTGTGATAAGGAGGAAAAAGATGGCAGCACGAGCCCCGTTCACCTCGAGGGACAAACCAGCATCTGCCGGTGTCCTCCAAACAAGTGACAGATAGGAGATGGGGAGGAAGAAAGAAAGAGAGGGAGGGGGGGGGGGGGGGAGGAGAGGGAGGGAGATGACAAGGGAGAGGGAGTAAGAGGATAAGTTCCATTTTTCATCCGTCCCTCCCTCTGCTCTGCATCACTTCCCCTTCTGTCTGACGGCAAGCTGAGCCACTAATGTCCATTGTGTCTGGATGGGCTGCAAACACACACGCATGTGTGTGTGTGTGTGTGTGTGTGTGTGTGTGTGCGAATATTTGTGTCCATGTGTGTGTAGCTGTCCGTCCTGTTGTTTGATGTTGTTATATTGGTGAGAATGAAATGTATATGGCCCTAAAGGAGCTATGCCAGCTAAATAACATGCATACATGAATAAAGCTGAATGTGCATCTGTGCATGTGTGTGAGTGTGTGTGTGTACATGGTGGCAACCCCTCAGCCATCCAGCTATCATCTCCCGCCAGACAGGCCCCACCAAGCCAGCCCAGCTGGATAATGAGATCCATTATGATTTACGTGCCAAGAGGACAGCCAGACAGAACAAAGACATGTACACACACACACACACACACTCAGTGTACATGTCAGTGTGTGTATGCACGTGGGCTCTCTGTCTCTTACTGCATGTGCTGATGTGTGCTGCCACTGTTTCATATTTCAGTTTTTTCCATGAGTTTTTTCTGTGTGTGTGTGTGTGTGTGTGTGTGTGTGTGTGTGTGTTAGCTACATTAGTTGCCTGGAGGACATTCTGCAGTGGGTCCTCTTTCCGTTTGAAACTCAAGAACTCAGACTATTTCTCTCTCTCACACACACACACACTCTTCTTTCCACCTCTGCCTCTCACCTGAAAACGCAAAAACTCATTGAAAGATTGAGAGTCCCAAGTACAGCAACCTCACCCTACCTCTCTACTTTCTCTCTCTCTCTCTCTCTCTCTCTCTTTCACACACTCACTGCCTTAGGACCTTGCAGGCAGAAAGTGAAAGGTGAAGATTACAACTATGTGCTGCATCAAAAAAAAGGGAGACCACACAACCTGGCTCTGATTGATCAGTACCTCTGCAGCACACTGCAGCTAGCCAGGGATTTGGTCCAAGGTATTTGTGCGTGTGTGTGCTGCGAGTGTGTGCTGGGATTTGTTAGTGGAGAGCCGAAGTAGCTGTCAAACACATTTTGGAAAAGGAGCAGGCTATTGCTTCATTTCACTTTTGGGGGGGATGGGGATGGCGTGTCAGCTGAGAAAGAAAAAATCTAATCTGCTTCTGCAGGTGAAAATGTGAAACATGTCACTTGAACTGTTCCATGGAAAGTCTTTTAAGAGACTGGGTGTATGCTTAAATGAGCTGGCTGTGGGATGACACATGATATCATGTCGTATATCAAACACTCAATTCAGACATGGCGGACGGCAACTAACATTTTTTTTTTCTATGAATCCGTTTATAGACCATCAAACCTCAGAAAATAGCAACAATTTCCAAGAGTTCATAATTTTCATAATGGTTTTCTTTGATAAATGACATCAAAGATCAATCAATTATTTAAAAAAAAAGCATGTGAAAATGTTACAGAACATTCCTTTAAAATGCATTCTTAATGTAATTATAACGGTCATTATGGGTGTCTTGTCCTTTGCAACGCTGCATTCAGCACACACACAAACAAACTGTAAATAAAGCCAAAGAACAAAGCTGCGTTTGTGAAATGGACACACACACAAGAGCAAGATACAAATCAACATGCAATGCACATTCATAAAACTGCTCAATCCATCTTATTCGCTGCATCCCTCCCTCGAAAACTGTCTCTCAGAGCGGCCCTTCCCACTCTCTCTGAGTGCCGGGCACGGAAAACAATGACGGGATTCTCTGCTGTTCCTGCTTTATGAGGTACTCAAGTGACGCCAGCTCAATTAGAGGCCTAAATGCCAAGATCCAGTCTGGGGAGGGATGACGAGATGAACAGAGATGAAGGGAGATTAGGAGAGAAACAGAGAGAGAGAGGGACAATGAGGACAGTAGGCGGAGGCAGGGAGGAGGAGAGAGGGGGAGACAAGCAGGCCGTAATGAAGAGACAGGGAATGATGGTCTGCTAAAGGAAATGGGAAATGACGAGAAGGAACAGGTGAAAAGCCAAAAATGAGCAACGAAATGCAAAAATAAAGAGGAAGAAAAGGAAAGGATATGAACACAGAAAAAAACAGAGGCAAACAAGCAGAGACAGAGAGGTTAAGGCTAGCGAGAGACACAACCAGGACTATCATGACCTCCTTGATCTGTCTGCCTTTGTATGCGCGCACACACACACGATCCTCTGTGGTATGTATTTCCATCATCAAATGTGATCAGCTCTACTGTCCGCGAGCCAACATTCACTCAACCGTGATAACCCCTGTGGGAAGACACACACACTTACGCGCACACACACACACATACACACACACAGCGACACTTTTCCACAGAGAAATACTGAACCTTTTGACCACAACACAAACACACGCAGGGCGAGCCCGCTGTGACCGGCTGAGGTAGCGGAGAAGGCTCTGACATGCCCGGTTAAATTAAAAGGTCAAATGAATTAAATAAACATCAAAGTGAACGAGCCTTCGGATGAATCGGTGCTGTGGCTCGGCTCAGAGGTTGAGCTGTGGGGGGTTGTCTCTAAGAAAATGAGGATAATCATGTATTATTTAATTTAAAGGATAATTGCGGTTTATTCCTTCTCGGGTCTCTTATATTTAGAGCTTTGGCTGCTATTTCTATGGGTAATAAGAACACTGTATTCATTGAAATGAGGCCACATAAAACAAGTCAGATAGGGCAAAAAAACATGAGCGTTTGACAATTTAAGAGCTTTAAAACAAACGTTCAGGTTAACTGGAGGGGAAAACAGCAGGACCAATAAAGACTGTGACAGTTGTGGACTGATCCAAAAACACCTGTTTGTATCAGTCCACAGGTAAACAGGTTCATTGGTAACAGGTGATAGTATCATGATTGGGTATGAAAGGTTCATCCTGGAAAGACTTGTTCACAAGCGAGGATGGAGAGAGGTTCAACACGTTGTCAAACACACGACTGTATAAAGGAGATTACTACATGGGCTTTGGAACACTTCGTAAAATCATTGTCTGTAAACACAGTTCTTTTGCAAATTATCTCATTCCATTTTTATTTACGTCAAACATCCAAACCTTTGTTGGTTTCTCTGCAAGTAAATTTGGTGAGTACAGTGTTAAATGATGAAAACAACACCCTAGTTGTAATTAAAACATCATCTATTACCTGTAAGTCAGTCCAGAAGAGAAGGAACATTTTTTGATTAAAGCTTTTCTCCAGTAATGATAGTTGGCACAAACAAGACATTCTTGATCAGGCTGAGGTCCTTTGATCCCTGGAGGTCCCTTGAGTCAGAGTTTGTAGTATGGGTGGGCCCTGCTGCAACTAAACCTCTCAACATTCATATATTATCACCATTCCTTCTGCATTTATAGACAAATGTTTGTGGTTTCAATGAAATTCCCATCAAGGGTTCATCCTCTCCAGGGTTCGCCACTTTCTCAACTATTTTGACTTCTGAGCTGGTATGTGTGCAGTCTGAAGCCGAAACCCACAACCCCACTGTTGTGGCATGTCCCACACTCCAACCCGCTCGGCAATCAGCACCAGCGTCAAAACCCAAAACACATGCTCTAACCAAAATAACTGCCTCTAATTGAGCACCAACAAAGCAACATATTGCCTCAGATCTCGCTCTGACAACAACAACAAAAAAAATCAGACAAATGTCAATATTTCTACAGCAAACCAAACTCGGGCGAGCCCCCGAGACCCTTCCTTTGCATCTCAATCCTCCTTAACAAAACAGCTCTTCGCTCACTGTGGTGCCAACCCTAATCACTTCCCTCAGCACCAGGTGGTTCTCATTGACTGGGGCCCGGCTCCTCCACTCTGCAAAGACGCTCCGCCAGAGGAAATTGGCTCGTCTACGTGCATTTATTGCTCGCGAGCTCTATCGAACGGAGTCGTGTGGGCCCTCTGACGCCGGCGTTGGCCTTTGCTCGGGCTCTTTGAGCGGCGGCCCGGGTTCTCTTGCGCAGAAACAGCTGCCACAGCGTGCACCGCGCCATCCAAAAAAACAATTAGAAACACCCTTTTCCTATTACTCCCCACCATTAACCACCATTGTGTGGAATTAGAGGCAGTCTATGGAATAAGTGGATTCTAATTCATGCCCTCCTTTCATGGGCCGCGGCTGCCGCAGTGGCTTTCCCCTGCTAATGAAGAGGATGAAAGAGAAGTGTTAATCAAACTGAGGATCTCATCTGTGGTAATAAGGAGCAGAGGAGAGGCCTTGGAGTGACTCCCTAGTGATATTTGTGTGTATGTGAGCTTGTGTGTGAGGAAAGGGAAGTGATTTGTATGTTGCTACACTACTCTGTTACTGAATTTAAGGCTCTGTAAACTGATCATAAGTTAAACAAAAATAAATTTTAAAAAGGAATGCAGGAAACAATGTGTGTGCCTGTGCCTTGTTTTCTAATTGCTCAGCCTCACCCCAGAGGGATGAATGCTCCACTATGGGCCAATCCCTCTCCGCGAGCAGCCTTTCATCCCTCCCGGGCTCCCTCGTCTTGGACCACAGTGCTAACCAGCGGGGTCTGATTAGATTTAAATGTCAAGAGAGATAGGACAATACAGTTATCTTCCAAATTATAGCCCATTAAAGGACCTAAGCAGTGCGCCTCCTTTCTCAACTAACTAATCACCAACCAGATTCATCATCTCACAGACTGGGGCATAATTTGGAGGGCCATGGTTGCCTCTCCCTTTCTGTCTGTGTGTGTGTGTGTGTGTGTGTGTGTGTGTGTGTGTATCACACCATGTGCAAGGGCATCCAGGAGTGTCTGTAATGTGTGATCAGTGTGTGTGTTGCTCCAGAGGGAGCTGGTTTAGTGCCCCAGGCCAGTGCCCCATTAAAGAGAAAGACAGAGAGAGAGAAATGTGTGTGTGAAAGAGAGAGAGAGAGAGAAAGAGAGAGAAAGAGAGGGGCTCCTCATTTAGACAGCAGAAGTGGCAGGCTGTGTTCCACCTGCAGCCAACCAACAGACAGACAGACAGACAGACAGACAGTGGGACAAGGACTTGGAGGCCTCCCATCTGCCCCCTCCCAATTCACCTGCTGTCCTCGGGGTGTCATATGGAGCCAGACGCCAAAATAATGGAGCCATTACATCATTTTTTCCCCCCTCTTCTTCTCTCGCTTCCTTATTTCATCCTTCCTTCCTTCTCTCCTCCCTTCATTCTTTAGACTTTCCTGTCTTTGTCCTTTAATTCATTCTTCCTTCCTCACCTCCCCTCATCCCTCTATAAGGTACTCTGATGCTGATCTGGCATGCATTACACTCATCCCATCATCGTAGAGGTGGTGATAGTGTGTGTGTGTGTGTGTGTGTCTTATGGAGGGGTCTTATGGAGGAACGAGGAAACTGGAAATATAGGACTCATATCTCAAGGTGGTTTCCTTCATATCCTCGTCTCTCTTGGCTGCTTCGCCTCTTTCCGCATCCCCATTTCCTGCCCTGCCCACCTTTCAGTATTCATCTTCTATTCTGCTTCTCCATGTAGGATCCTCTCTCCTCCATGTTGTTTTTTATATTTCTCTTCCTCCTTCTTTAACCTGATCCCTTGTCTGTTCTTTAATCTTTCCTTCTCCTCCATCCCCCCCAGCTTCTCCATCATAGAGCTACTTATATTGGGCTCTTACCTCATACCTCCGCTGGCGATCTATGCACGGGAGCCTTCGCGATGTGCATTAAGGCCCCCGCCGTACAACCACATATTATGGATCGCACTATAAATAGCTACCGTTCGTCCTGTAAAAGCTTTTCATTACATAGAGATATCGTTCAATCAATACAAGCCCCGTGCTAAATCTAATTACCAAAACGACCAGGGCCAAAATGTATATGTATGTATTTTCAAGATGATCAGGCAAGCGGAGGCAGCCAGTGTTTTGACCAAAGAGGTTTCAAGAGGACTCTTAACAAAATAAATAGACCATTTTAAGTTCAAGACACAAGAGATAATTGGGATGTGGGGAGCATAGGAAAAAAAAAAGTCTGAATGAGGAGGAGGAGTGGCTGATGGGTAATAGAGGATGGGAAATGCACAAGGTTTTTAAAAATTCACTCTTGTGTGCATACATGAGGCAGAGTCATACTGTCCAGCTCTGAGCAAATTTATACACGCACAAATGTACAGTAGATGCACAAACAGACATTATGTTACCACCGGGCCCCAGATGAAACTCCATGGGAGCCCCTGGTCTGAGCCAGGCACACAGCAGACCTTCATAAGAGGTGCAGCTGCTGGAAGACAGGGGAGAAAAACTAGAGAGAAAGAGGGAGTGAAAAGGACAGAGAGAGAGAGAGGGAGAGAGAGAGAGAGAGAGAGGGAGGGAGGGAGAGAGAGAGAGAGAATAGGAGGAGCCAAGGGTGTCATTTCTCTCTCTGTCAGCTCCCTGCCTCCCCCATCCTCCCTCCCTCCCCCATCACCCCCCTGAGATGTGGATGCTTCGCGGGGACAATTACCGACTGACACTTCATCATGGGCTGCGCGACAGGCGCTGACGGCCCTCGTCCAAACAAATGATGCCGGGGTCGAGGTTGCGGGCCTGCCTCCGAGTCTGCCTGCCCGTAGCCCCGCAGCACGGCCCTGCACTGCATTAGCAAGCCACACACACACACACACACACACAGAGGAAAAAAAGCTACATTAAAAGAGACTCCTCTCAACCAACCACCTCCTTCCTTTAAGAAAAACACATTTATCAGCAGTGGGGGATGGTGGGTGAGGAGGTTGGTGGGGGGGACTTCGATAGAAGGATGGAGGGTGGGTGGGGGCACTACAGTACTGTCAAACCCCATCCCCCTTAGGTAAAGAGAGAGCTCTTCATCTTTGTGAGGCAACTAGGACTCACACACACACACACTCACAAAATACTCCCTAACCCTCCACACATACAACTAATCAGATAATGGGGTTAAACAGCAACTTAAAAAAAGCCAACGAGGCAAAAAAGCCAGCAATGAGCACAGTGACACCAGCGTGCATCAATTAACCCTGTGTCTTTGTGGAGCACAGATAACACTCTGAACCCCCCCTCCTTCACAAGCAAAACGATCAACTCTCTCCTTTGCCTTGGGTTGAGCGCAGCTAACTTTAGATTCAGAAAGTAGGTCAATTGCTAATAGTCAAAAAAGGGGGCAGCATATAGTGTTTAAGTAGAAAGCATGGAGAGAAAAAAAAAAAAAAAAAAGTGGAGGACCTGCTGGTAGCGGTCCCTCAGCTGAGAGCCCGAACCTGCAAATTAATAAACGCTGCCTGTGATCTCAGCCCAGGGAGGCCGATGAACAACAATTGAGACCGACATCAAACGCTCGACTGACGCTGAAACAACACTTGGTGAAATAAAAAAAAAAAAAAAAGCTGCCGGTCTCTGAGCGTGCTCGCCAGTGTACATGTAAGGATGGAGAGGAGGAGAGAGGAGGAGAGACGGAGAAGAAAGCGAGACGGAGACAGCATAAACAATGAAACATTTATCAAAGCGAGGAGCGCGGCATCTTCAGCGCGGCGCGGGCAGACTGCTAATGCAGGTGGCATTGTTGTTGTTGTATCGTGAGCCTGCCGCCGCTTGCAGGCTCGGGGAAAAAACTCAAAAGCAACCTGTTCCCTATTGGCACTATACTTTGTGGATGCCCTCTGCTATCCCCAAGGAACCTGGTTTGCATTGTTATGCCATTCTCTCCGTGTTTATTATCACATTCTATTCATTCACGCTCCTGATGTTTTCCCTATTGACAGCTCCGGCTTGATAAATGTGTTTATGGCACCTCTCACGTCTACAAAACCCTGCACAAGCCACTGTCTAAGATAAATAAAAGGAGAGCTGAAGGGAGGGTAAAAATGAAGGGCAGGAGAGAAAAAATACTGAGCGAGAGCCATACGTCATGTTGGAAAGGCCCTTGAGAACGCTTTCAATCTTTCCGTCAATATTCAGCGAGCAGGGCCTGTATACGCCATCATTAAAAAAGGGACGCTTCCCTGTTTATTTATCATAAGGACACATGGCTGACAGCTTCCTGTAAACAAGCCGTGTGTTTATATATGTGCATGCGTGTGCGCGGGCGTTCACTGTTCGCAGCTTCCACCAGCTTTCGCGAGCGTTATCTATTAAAATGGATGGCTGTTGCTCAGTAATGTGGGGAACAAGTGATGGAGTTGGCCAGTGTGCTTTCTGATAATGGCTGCTGGGGCTCATCACTGTATACAGAGATTGAGGTTGTTTAACAGATGACAAAAAAAAAGTGCTTTTTTTTTTTCCACGTTGACTGGCGGAGAGAGAGAGACTTAATGCATGAGGTGAGTGCGGAAAAAATGAGGTGGCGTGCCGTTTTTTAAGCTGTTTTCCAGTTTTAATCGTTTCCAAGATAACAAATGTTTGAAAAGTGAATCATTCTCGTTACGTGACCCAATGGAAAGGTTACATCAAAGATACAGATCTCTAAGTGACATTAAGTCTCCTTTTTGTCCACGATGCTTAAACTACTTCTTACACTTTCGTACAGTTTGTGCACTCTCACAAAATGTCAAAAACAGACAAAATAACTCCAAAGAGAAGTTGTCAACTGCATTTTCTCAAAGTGAAGAAGAGTACCCCACCGACAGTACGATGTCTTCTGTGTCCATTGTCGGCACCAGAGGTTAGTCAGTCCACTCAAAGATAAGCTAAAGCTAAACAACTGTTGGCCAACAGCTGGGTCCAGTCAGGCTATCAGTCAGTCAATAGCACTGATAAGTTCCAACTTGCTGGAGGAAATGGTTTGCTGATATATATGGAGAGCAAAGTCGAACTATTTATCCATCCACTGATGCAGAATGTGCATCCACACACACTCAAACATGAGGAACTCATTACAATAAGGGATGTTTCTGTGTTGTGGAGGGTGTTTGTGCATGTCAGACTGGTCAAGCGAGAGCAGGTGAGTGTGTGCATGTGAGCGTCCGGGGCGACTGACTGACCCACAGAGAAAGACAAATGGCTAGAGCAGGGAGGGCCTGTGCTTGACATTTAGGTTTCGTGTGGTAATGGACGTTGACCTGTCGGGGTCAGGCCTGCCAGCGAGGCAGCGGAGGGGCCCATTCCTGCGCACGGCCCCATCCCTGTAACTAGATACTAGCAAAACAGTGGTGGACACACACACACACACACACACTCGCTCGCACATAATCACTCACTCACTCAGTAGAAAAGAAGACAGAGGGGCATGAGACGCCCCACAGGTTGGACCACATAGGTGGGGTGTCATCCTAGAGAGGAGACAGATGTTCGGTATAGGGTTTTGAGTGTCAGGAGCAGCATGTGCTGGCAAAATTATAGCCCGGTTACGTGTGTCTATCTGCGTAGGTGCACAGTGATTCCTACAACCGCGGCAGCAGGAGGTTGCCTATAGTACAGGGAAGGCAGAAGAGTGGTGGCTGCTGTTGTTAAGAGAGTACCCTGTGTTCACCCACAACTCAGCAACAGGAGGCTACTTTATATACTGTTTGTGACAGCTTTGTGGTAATAATGGAGCCCAGGCCCCCGCTAGTGCAAGTGGCATGCTCAGTGGAGTGAGACTGTGCTGAAGAGAACACACACACACACACACACACACACACACACACACACACACACACACACACACACACACACACACACACACACACACACACACACAAACACCAGGCAGCCTCCTTCACGCCTAATGAGACCACTGGGAGAGCGGAGAGCAGGAGGCAGGGAGAGGGAGATGAGGAGGGAGAGAGAGAGAGAGAGAGAGAGAGGATGGGAAATAAAGGAGGAGTGAGGTAAAAGGAGTGGAACAGCGATAGCAAGAAGGGAGTAACAAATATACAGAGAGAGAGAGAAAGGCAAGGAGACCAACTTTCAAGGTTTGGGACTGAAGGAAGGGAAGAAGAGGATGGAGGGGGAGAGGAGAGGAATGATGACCTGGATTGCTGCCAAAGAAGCAAGAGGAAGATAGGGGGGGGGTCAGAAAAAGAGGAATGAGAGTGTGTGAGAGAGGAAAAAGAAAGAGAGAGGCAGTTGAGGTACACTTCTAGGGGTTAGCAGCGGGTGGTTATG
Organism: Centropyge bicolor; assembly: GCA_037975185.1. Taxonomy (NCBI): domain Eukaryota; kingdom Metazoa; phylum Chordata; class Actinopteri; family Pomacanthidae; genus Centropyge; species Centropyge bicolor. The sequence continues at coordinate 1,706,910 of JBBMOC010000024.1, read as the reverse complement.
CAATGTACACAACACATGAGTGCAGGGGGGGGATCAAACACACGGGGTGCATACATAACTAAATCTGACACCGAAGTGCAACAAGAGACGATGAGCAGAGAGGGAGGAAAGAAAGAGGCAAAACAACACTAAAATATAAAGAGAACAGACACTCCCTGGGGATGGAGGGAGGGAGAACGAGTACATTGGGTACCGGGTACACATCATCTTTGAGCAACAGTGGAGGAGGAAGGCAATGACAGAGGGAAAACAAGCTCACAAAAAATAAAGCAAAAATATATATATGTATGTCAAAACTGCTGTACCTCTGCTTCTGGCACTACAGCATCATCTGCTCATCCAGGCAGGTGCACATTGCAGGCTGGGGAGTGTGGTGGGGTGGGGTAAGTGAGTAAATAACTCGTGGTCCAAAATGGAGCAAGGCTTAAATGTCTGGTGACGAGGAATACGGACAGACAGGCACAGCTGAGCCTTTGGTTTTGCTTCCAGGGAAAGCGCGGCATGAATTATTAACAGGCGCTCGGTCTAATGAAGTGAAGATGAGCCACTTGGCTTCGTGCTCGTCAGGGCAGACAACCATGCTTATTTGGACTCCGGTGCTCAGACCCCACAGCAGGTTACAGTGTCAACATGTCACCTATACAACAGCCGTGACTTATCTAGGAAAAGACTATTATATTGGGCTAAGTGTTGAGCTTTGGATTCGCTGCATCCCCCTTGTCTCTTCTCTGTCAACATCACGCTCAATGGCAATGTCGCTCATGCATTTAACAGACCTTAGTGCACAGTCATACATCACATAAAGAAGTGCAAAAAAAAAAAGAGGAAAAATGTTTTGCACACATTTCCTCTCAGCTGCTTTCTACCCATCAGTGGAGCATCAGCTGACTTTTCAACCACAAGTTTGTTGCATATGTAGCTGAAGCGTGTGGTCTGTCTGACAACATTTTCCTGTTGTCAGTCTGGCAGCGGGAAGGAAACTTAAACACTACGGTACAGCCCATACTTCACGTGCAGGGCTGGAAAGGGAAAGTTAGAAAAAGAAATGCATTTCCCCTCCTGGGCTGCTAGAGGCCTGCCGGAAATGCAGCCCCCCCCTTTTTCTTCTGGAAAAGGAACACACCCACCTTAGTCCCAGTTTGCAGCGAGTCCCAGTCACTCCGTCTATTGTGAACAGTCCCCAGTGCATTTTCTCATCAGGCCTCTGAAATCATGCCAATCTGTGTCAAACATTCAGGGATTTGAACTACAGTAGACAGTTGTGTTGTTTTCTCCTCCCCTAGTATACTCGTATAACTCACAAGCACTATGTGAATATTGCACACGCTGCTCTGACATGCAAATCTCCACATCAGTATTCCAGGTTGATCTGTGAGTCTTATTGGTCTTCCTTTCCAGTAAGCTTGAAGTGTACCTTTTGATTCCACAGAACATTCCTGCTTGAACAGGAGCAAGACTTTACACAGTGGGAACCAAACTGTCCAATATCCTCCATCAATACACAGCAGTACTGGACATGCCTGAGTTGCCAATTTAACTAGGATTCCTCTTCTAGGACTCCCAACAAATCCGGACCAATGATAAGACAGAGGACAGGGCAGAGGAGAAGGAGAATAGTTTTTGCTGGTAAAGCAGTGTTGCTCCAGGGCTACAGTTACTGCTTGGCTGCTCTCTGCCTGCCTCCTCCTCCGACAGCCCACATGCCATTGCTGATCCCTCGTAGACCCAGAGGAAGGCATCGGGATCATCCCCGTGTGTGAGCTGGGAAAGACAGGAAGCTGGCAGGCGCATATTGTCTGGGTGAGACAAACTCTTCAGGAGAGCGCCGTCCTTCATCTGGGGTGTGCACAAATTCGCCGGTGCTGGCGGTGTTGCTGTTGGACGTTGACCTTGCTGACCAGCGAGACGACTCCCGGATCTCTCTGCCTCCAAAGCAACACTCAATCCCTGCTTGCCTTGGCCCGCGCACCGCAGGCTGGGTGGTAGCACTGTTCACGTAACAGAAAGCAGGCTGAGAGGGAAAAGGTTTCGAACAGCGACAATTTCTCCCACTTGGTGAAAAACCACTACACAAGTGTCAACAAAGCTGTGGCAAAATGGCTTCGAAGCCACCAGCCACCGAGCTCATTTAAAAGGAAAGTTTGTAATGTTTGCTTGTATCTGGTTTCACTTGGTAACAAATTGCTAAGAATACATCAAACCTCAAAAAGCAGCATGCATGAACGCTTACAATGCTAAATAACAGGAGGCTTTTCTGTTCGTGCCACTTTGCCGACACTGCATGAATGAAGCATGAACACCGCATAAATGTCTCGGGTGGACGGGTCACAGACTCACAACATGTCTTCATACAGTGCCAGCAGAAGCCCTCAAGTTAAGAGCAAGAAGACATCATAAGGGATAGTTCAGCTATAGCTCTATATACAACACTGACTCCAAATTGCTGTGTAAAACAGAGAAATCAGAATGTGATCATTTGCTAATTCTTTTTGACACATTCAATTAAAAACAGTAGAAAGACAATATAATCAGGGCTGTAAATGCAATCAACACTATATTCTGTCTATATGGGCTTGTGGTTGTATGAAGGGGATTGCCTCTGACTTGAAGGACGGTGGAATGATGCAGTAGGTTAGTGCCATACAGTATAACTGAACACATAATTGTTATTAACCAATATACCTCCTGGGTAATAATTCCTATGAAAACATGTTTACCTCAGGCAGCAAACACAGCCAATTAAACCATGTCAACGCATACAGACATAAATACACAAAGGTACACGAACACAGAAGCGTGCAGCGATAAAGTGTCAAGCCCTGCCATTATGAAGACAATACAGCTCTCGTTGCAGTCACAGTAATATGTTCTTTTATCATTCAATAAGGCAATTCTCTTCTACAAGACTCTCAATGGCGCTGTATTCATTCCTGAGGAGCCTGCAGGCAAGTAACAATCCTCCGGTGTTGAAATGTCTCTTTGCTACATTTAAATCAGTAAATATGTGCAATTGCATGCTGTGAGAGGTGAAGCTGAGCCTGAGCAGAAGGAGAACTTTATATTTTAATGAACACATAGAGGCAGTGCAACTCACTTCTAGTTATACACAAACGGTATATAAGGCCACACCCTGAGCAAAAACTCCTTCAGCCTTCCTCCTTTTCCTTTTGCTGCACATTTTCCAGCTCAGGAAGGACCCTATATCACTGTATATAATACATCAGTGACTACTGTCGTTAATTTCTTCTCTCTCTCCCCCATTCTCTCCCTCTCTCTCTTTCTCCTCAGGGGTTCCCACTGGCTGTCCAGAACACATGTGTTTTGGTTTACCTAGAGCGGAGCCCTATCTGAGCCCGGGCTGAGAGCAGACTGCGGGCTTTGTCTGTGGCACCATTAATCAACTGTCCTTTAACAAAAACAGAAAACCAGATGAGAGACAAAGGGAAGAGACGTGGGGGGTGGGCCCTTATTTAGGTAGAAAAAAAAAGGCAGAGAGGGTAAGAAAGAAGGAAGAGAGTAAGAGAGAGAGAGAGAAAGGGGGGGGATGCCTGACCCAGATCCAGGCCTTCAATAAATCAAGCAGCAACAATAACAAGCAAAGTTTTCATGTGGCTTGACTGATTAATCAGGCTTTTTTTTGGACATGGGTGGCGAGGGAGTCTTTTTTCTGTCTTGTCTCTCTTTTGGGAGAGTGGCAGTCTTTTTATGTCTTGTGATTATGTCTTTACGCTGCAAGGTTTCAGACATGGAGGCCTGCATCGTTCATGGTTTAATGAGAGTAAGGCCTTCGCTTCATGGTGCAACAGGACAATTTCAGCGAAGGTTTCCGGCCACATTAATAGGAAACAGGGAGGTTGTCGGAAAGGCACAGACACGCACAATCCTACGCACACACACACACACACACACACACACACACACACACACACACACACACACACTCAAAGAGGTATACATATGTATGAAAGTGCAGGCATGCAGACACAGGTTTCTTTTCTAAAATATAAACAAGCGCTGTGTTAGACACATGCACACACCACATACACACTATCTACACAGCGAGCCACAGGATGTGAAGCAGCCCTCTGAGACTCTTTGCGAGGTGCCGATCGATGGGCATTGAGTGTGGACAAGGAGGCCTCAGGATCGATAAGGGGCCATTACAGAGATGTGCCTACTGGGACCTGGGAGAGGGAGGTGTGGGGAGGGGGGGGTAGGATACATCTGGGCCCTTGATGCTGTCTTCTTTACCTCATCGCAGGGAGGTTTTACTCCGCGTGAGTGCTGGGACACACAGAGGCACAACAGAAACGTGGCCATGTACGTGCGTTAAGAAGAGCCTTGCATGCTGAGTTAAATGGAGAACATCATGTACGTGCACACACACACATCAGCTAATGGCATCCCAGGAGATCGGCTGCCACACCAGGAGGGCTCGTCCTCGTCTCCTTCTCTTAATCTCCCATTTTCAGTGTCCTCATCCACAATCTTCCTGTGGGGGAAGATTCTTTCTGTCTCTCTAACTCACTTTTGGTGTTGTATTCTCTATTTCCAATAGTCTCTCGCTCTCTCTCTCTCTCTCTCTCCATTCCTGCCTCTTGCACTGCAGTGTCACTAGAGCTGCCTGTGCTGTGCTCTGTCAGTGGATGCTAAGACTTTCTGTCACCCTCTTCTCATCTTCTCATCCTCCACTCCTCTGCTGCTCACAGAGAGAGCACTGACTGTTCTATTCTCTCTCACACATAAACACACACACACACACACACACACAGCAGCAGCATTACTTCCACAAAATGTCTGGCAGTGACATAATCCCCAACTGCTTGCAGTTTTACATGTTCTCGAGACGTCTGCAATGATTTTGCATAAAGGTTTACTCATGGTCCAATGCAGCTGTACAGCTGAAATGACTTGTGGGAAGAAGACAGTTGATGTAGGTATAATGTAACCTAAGGACATGAATACAGTTTAAGTCAATGATGTCCTGTATTTAGATTAACTGGGTTATACAACCCTGCTTTTGTAAATATCTGCTTATTTTGAATTTGATGGCAGCAACATGTTTCAAACAAGTTGGGACAGGAGCAACAAAAGACTGTGAAAGTTGTGGACTGATCCAAAAACACCTGTTTGGATCTTTCCACAGGTAAACAGGTTCATTGGTAACAGGTTGATAGTATCATGATTGGGTATGAAAGGTTCATCCTGGAAAGACTCAGTCGTTCACAAGCAACGATGGAGAGAGGTTCATCAATTTGTCTAAGGATTGTATAAAGGAGATTACTACATGGGCTCAGGAACAATTTGTAAAACCTTTGTTGGTAAAATCATTTCATTTGCAAAAAATAAATGTATTCTTTGTTTATTCACATCATTTATTCTTTTACGCTGTGTCCCTGCTTTTCTGGAATCAGGCTTGTACAAATGTGTTACAGTCATTTTGACAAGAAAACCACTAAAGATTTATTTACTCCCAAATGCTACATTTTTAAAAATCCATTGCCAAAAAAATCATACACCAAAAAAGCTCCGGCCTATTTAAGGGCTTGACCCTGTAACTACACTCATACAGGTACTAATCACATGAAAGTACGCACAGATGAGCCAGTCAGGCAGGCGACTGAAACCAGTGAGGCAGACCATGAGCTGGCTCATGCATCCATCACCACTCCAGGAAAAAAAGTGAAAAAGATTCACATTTAATCCTGAGACGAAGTGGAAGGGTCTCCTCCTCCTACTCGTCATCGCCCTCTATTCTGCAGCCCACCTCCACCAGCACCGTCATTAAAGGATGGTTGAAAATAGTGCATTTGGATGATGTTGTGGAGACGAAGGGCTATTAAAAGTCAAGCAAATGCCTTTACCAGTGCTTATGAAATTGCACTGAGGTGCCATGTCGGCTCCTGCGAGCGCTGTCCAAGAAACCCTTCTGTGGTTGATCAAAAAGAACGTGCACGTGTGCACACACACACATAGATGCACACACAGTGTCTGGGCTCAGCTAGCAGTCCCCATTGGTTTGGAAGGCTATAGCAGGCTATAACAACTACAGCCTGGCCGGCCTGTTAGTAGTGGGCCCTCTGTTTCGGCAATCTGGGTTCTCTTTGCCGTTGGACAGGGACCAGGTCAGGCTGCACAATACACCACTGTGTTTGCAGAAAGAGAGAAAGAGGGAGAGAGAAAGAGAAAAGTGCAGGCATGTGATTCTCCTTGTGCACACATATGGCTTAATAAGCATGTGTGCGCAGGCATGTATGTTTGAGTATGTTTTGGTTGTGGGAATACTGCATATGTATGTGAGCGTGTGCGTGTGTGTGTATTACGACTGCTGGACCCACCACACCCTCTCTCTCCTCTGTACTGGATTGCAAGGCCTCCCTCCTATCTCCCCATCCTTATATCATCATCGCTACAGCTTTTTTTGCTACCTCAGCGCAAACAACCATTTTGGGACCCCTGGCTGCAGTTTCCCTCCCCCAGGCAGCATTTAAATGGCGTTGTTGGAAACCTCCAAGAGGTCAGCGCACCACAAGTAACACAAATCACTGTCAGTCTGAAACAATACAGTGGAAAGCAAACGCGTCGGCATACGCAACTGTGACGGCTACAAGGAGAAACAGGCTGCAGATGCAGAGCGGGCCTGTGCCCCTTTAAGGAGTGCAGGCGGCACCTGTCCCTTTAAGATCTATTTCTCACAGCTTGTGGGTGCTGAGCTGAGCGGGCTAGCCCGAGCCAAGCTGCGCTGTGCTGTGCATGTATGGTAACAGGGGGGAACCGCGCCGCCCAGCCTGCCAGCCCACCACAGGGAATTTGTTTATGTTTCCTTGCTGCCAAGTTCCTGTCAGGAGGCGCCCCAAAGAGGAACTGCAGACTACTCAGTACTGTTAGCTACGCCCTCTTGCCTCGAGTGGCTGGGGGTTTTCTGCATACAGTATCGGGTGGTGCTTTGTAGCAACGCTCAAATCCAGGGAGGTCTCTTCATCAATTTCAGCACTCACACACACACACACACTATAAGCGCTCGCTCTGTTGTTCCAAAACGAGCTCTGAGAGCACCGAACTTTATAAAACAAGTTCTAACAGAAAGCTCTAATTTATGACCCCAAACAGATTAACACCAATTTACGCAAAACACAGTACATAAAACAGCACAAAGGCATAGTTTCATTAAAGCGATGCTTTACGAGTGGCACTTTGTTATGCTGTGGATTATGGGTATTGTAAAAACTGAGCACCACCACATAAAAACACAGTAAACTGGATTGGTTAATTCGTGGGCATTAAGTCAAGCACTTGTGGGAAAAGAGCTAAATCTAAATTACTCTCCCACTAATGCAAAAGAGAAAAGCATTCTGAGTTCCAACAACACAAACATTTCCTCGAATCATAACAAGTGTACGATCCATTACTGCCAGTGAAGCAATGACTGCATCACTTTTGCATTACTACAATGCCTCAGCCTGGCATGTACATGCTATTTCTTGACTCATCCACCACATATGAGCTCCTCTGTGAAGCAAGGTCAGCAAGTGCATTCGTCTCTATCTTGAGTGCTGTGGCCACCCGCAAGTTTGTCTCTGTGCATAAAGGAAAGAGCCGCTCACTTGCAGTTGTGTCAAGGACATGAGCCGCTTGTCTTCGTACCATGCGTGCGTGACGTCCAGTCAGTGTGTGTGGTGGCACAGAGATGTGCGTATGTGTGAGTGAGTAGAGGAAGGAAAGGTCAGACAGGGCCACACAAAGGGGCGTGGGACCCAGGATGGCGAGACGGAGGAAGAGATAGAGAGAAAAAAAAGGGGAGGAACAAAAGATGGAAGCGTGGATGGAAAGATGTAGGCTGGGGTTGGGGGGGAACTGGGTGAAAGCAAAAACAGGAAGCCATCTATGTCAGCGTGGATCGCGGGACAGCGCCCACTCCCTGTCACGTGCTGGCACATTTCACTGCTCTTTGACTGTACAGCCAGAAACTTCCTATTTACGCACACAATGAGAATTAAAGCAATGGCTGAGTGGGTGAATGCAAGGGGTAAAGACACTGGTCACCTTTGCTTGAATGAGATTCATGATGTCAAAATTTGCAATTTTATTCTGTGTGGGTGGAGTGCACACTCACAACCAAAAACTTAAATCAATCGAGCATCAGGAGTCACAGTGCACTTCTGCTATTCTGCTGACGGTGAGGAAGTAAGATGCCACGCAGTATCTCGCTATTCAAATGCCTTACAATAAATGAGCTCAGCAGCACAAAATACCAGCTGAGCTTGACGCAGTTTACTCAACCGCAACTCTCCTCAAATTTGGGGGTTAGAGTAAGTCTGACAAATTGGTTAATCTGAAGGTGGAAGTGATGAAAAGAGCCAGTATGCAGCACAATGGCACCAAAAAATACACAAAAATGTATTGCAATGAAAGGGCAAAAAAATGCATGACAGTTATTGGAGTAGAGAGAAACACAAGAAAGGCAGTTTTATTTTAGCATGAGGAAATCTAAAAAGAGACAAGAGCTGCTGTAGCATGGCGGCAAGACAAAAAAAAGTCTGGCTACAACAAAGGTGTCGAGTGCTAATCATTCAACTCTGTTCAGCTTTGAAGCAGAGTAAGAAGTGCCATTATACAGGAACAACTGTGCATAAACAACACGTTTCAATTTCCCTCAAGTTTCCATGTGTGGAGCGGAGAAAAAAAACAACACTAAGAAAAAAAAAACACAGGAGTCCCATTCTAGACAGAGGGAGAGGCAGCGGGCTCGGCAGCCACCACCGACCTACCGCACACAGAGTGTGAATCATTAAAGGCATGTGTTCCACATCAACTGCCAGGGCCGCTTCCCAAGCCGTGTATGAGACTGGGTCTAAATTATGACGGGAAAGGGAGGGTTAAACACCGCTTTACGTGGAGATGAAAACCCCGAACCTGCTAACTCAGAGACAGAGAGAGTGAGAAAGGGAGTGAGAGAAACTGAAAAATAACTGTGCTGCACACATCTCCTGCCAAGTTCACAAAATAAAACAGCAATGAATAAATGAAGCAGCTAATGGAATAATTACTGTACACCATTTCCAGAAAGTGTGACGTTTCATCGCAAACACATGAACTGAATAAGGTTTTAATGTGCTCGAAACAACTAAAAGGAGAGCCAAAGAGAATCAAAAAACTGACCTACTTTAATTCTTACATGTTTTTCTGGCTGCGTCTGTCAGTTTCTAACCTCGAAAAAGCTAAGACAACACAGCGGGATAACAAATCAGAAGGTGAGGAGAGACAGAAGAAGAGAGAGTGCCAGCCTTTAGTCTTGTCCATCAGGCCACCCGTATGCCAAATTTGTTGCTCACAAGGAAATGTCTGCCAGACCACTTGTCATCCCAAGTGACGACACATGGACGTCCTCTGTGGGTGTGAATATGTGTTTGTGCACAAAAACACACGCCCTCTCTGGTGTGGGCATCCAATGAAGGAGGCGATTTGCAGAGGGAGTCTGCATTCTTCTGGGTATTGGCTGGCATCTTGGTGCACATGCCATTCTGTTTTGCTTTTGCTTGGAGGCTGGTATGAGGGAAGGTGTTCATCTGGGGGGGGGGGGGGGGGAGATCACCTTTCCCCTGGGCCAGGAAGGGACGGGACAGGATAAGACAGGACAAGACATGACATGACAGGACAGGACAGGACAGGACAGGAAAGGAAAAAACAAGTTTGTACAGGCAGGAGAAGACCAAATAGGACAGGACAGGACAAACTAAGCCATATTCCCGGGTACAGTGATTGGCTTAGAGGAACTGACCACCTCTTTCAGCTCCTTCCTGCCGGTCATTATTGTGGCAACCTTCGAGCAAAACAACAAGAAATAAAGTCAAGAGAAAGGACAGAATAAAAGAATAAGTCCATTACAATTCTTTCCGCTGCCACAACGTTCTGTAGCTGATAGAAGGAAGATGAATCAGATTCAATAAATCAGTCTATATTCACAGAGTGATGATCCAAGTTCTTCAAGCCAGTTCCTAATGATGAATGGCTGTTTTTGTTTGCTCTTTGTCGCTTCAACATGACAGAGCAAATCTCCCTGCAGCCAGCTCCAACTCTGATGCAACAGACCCAGGATTAGACTTGATCCTACCACTGGCGGCATGCAGGCCATAGGAGAGAGCACCTCCTCTAAACACAGTGTGTGTGTGTGTGAGTGTGTGAGTGTGTTTGTGTGAAAATGAATCAACAGGTTTGAAAATACCTCAGCCGTGCATAGAAAGTGACCTTTGCGATGGCGGCGAAAAGCAGAAGGTATGACATGGGGGGAAAAACACAGACAAAAGAACCTTGAGCTACACATTCAGTAAGACCACAAAGCCAAGATGGAAGTCACATGATGAGGAACAATGCTATTGTGTAAAGAGTAGGAGGGTGTTTGGTACCCGCAGACACAAGTGTGGAGAAGTCCAATTACCCAGAGTTGACAGGAGCGACAAATTCGGGCTTACCCCAAAAACGTCAATCTCCCTGTCCTTGGCCAAGGAAATCTCCCCTTGAATCGATTGCAGCTCCTAAGCTCTGAGGAGAGAGGAAGAAAGAGAGAGAAAGATATTTGAAACCAACAGCTTTGTGGTCCTTATCCACGTGCTGCAGACTCAGTGACTCCCGAGCCTCTCTGGCACACAACCTCCTCCCTACACGAAAAACCCTTACACTCTTTTTCCTTCCTTCACTCTCATACTCCCTGTAATCTCCCCGCCCTTTTCCAATAGATTGGACTTTCTCGCTCCTTGCATTTGTGCCCCAGACATCATGTGAAAAGTGGAGTAAAACAGTGCTTTTGTGGTGTGTGAATTACCTGGGGCCCGGGCAGGCACAGTAGTGCTTATGGCCACAACTCAATTACAGCAATGTGAATCAGGTGGCGGCCTAGAAATCCCCTCAGTCTGATACACAAATAGGAACACAGAGGCGCCTTCATTGCCAAGATGGAGAGGAACATAAAGTGGCGTGTCATCTCTTCATAGAAAGACAGCCCGGTCTGCGCTGGGCGCATGAATGGCTGCCGCAGACGTGGATGCAGCGACACTGGTCTGGAGCGGGCGCATGAACAGCGCCACTTTGTTTATGCATGTTGCTAAAATATCATGTGTTTACCAATCTGTCTGGTAGCAGCTCTAAATTAAAAGAGTCGCATGGCACTTAAGATCTGTGATAAACCACCTTTGTGCAGCAGAAAGCAAGACAACATTATGCGGGATTGTTTTTAACCAAAAACAACTGGACGAAAATTACAGGATGGTTTTGCAAATGTTAAAAGGCACTTTGCTGGATTTCATGGAGTCAACAGAAATGCCACACTGCACAATCATGGTCAATAATATTTGAACTGAAAATTGGTTTGTGTCAAAAGCACTCATAGCAGTAAGTTTATCCTGTCTTTCCCTTTGAGGAAAAAACATCTCTTTTTAGTACACCCTGGCGAGAGGATCCCTCCAGCTTCTATTAAATGTAGAGCAGGGTTTTCCAAACGCATGTTCAAGAGAAACCAATGACATTTAGAAATGAGGTCTGTTTGGTTTTATTTCACTTCACTCTGCACTTGTAACAGCGAGCAAAGAAGTTGCTGTACTTCAGTTAACAAAGACAGCAAGTTCTAACAAGAGATTTCCTGACAGCCATGGCAATGGTGGCTCTGTGGAAAGGCAATGATACCAGGATGGAAAAAAAAATCCCCTCCCTCCAGGCCAAAGTGGCCTTGTGTTATTTTATAAGCAGCAAATGATTTTTTTTTTCACTAACTCGTTCCACTAATTTGTGTAAAATTCACACAGATTTCTTATCGCAAGCTCTCGAAGACAGTCAAACAGCGAAGACAAAAATAATACATTTATCTTTATTACAAAGACTGGTTTTATTTGCACCCAACTCCAAACCTCAATTCAATGTTAATGAGCAATCACAATTCCACGTTCACATGAGGTTTCATTTTTTACAGTTTGTGGCTCACTGACACAGATGGAGAGACCAGACATAAAGAGATGCAAAGCCACCATCACTGCCAAGTGCTGCCTCGGCTGATCCTACAATTATTGTAATGCTAGACCTATGTATTACAAACATATCATGTAATATTTGTACTGTCTAATACCACAAAACCCATTCTCAACAGGGTGTGGACACTTACATCATGAACACTTAAAATACAAAGCCAAGGTTTAGCCCTGAAACAAACATTACCTTGTACGTATTGTGAGGTGGGTCATTCCTCCCATTTCAAAGTAGGGTAGAGGACAAAACAGACAGTAATACAAAACTGCATATTCACAAACAACACCACAACTTATAGCTTAAAAAAAGTACCAAATAAATGAATTAACATTTCTTTCACACGGTTAATAGAGCACAGTGAGTACAAATTGGAACATTAGAGGATTCACAAACATGTGTTGCCAGGCTCCTGTTGAAACTGGCATGAATGGATGATAATAATAGCATCCCCAGATGTATCAGTGTGGGTTTGCCAAGGTTAGAAAATGAGACAGTGACTCAATATGTCTTCATTAAGCGCTAAACTCTCTGGTCCATTTTGCTGCAAAAGCCAATTAAGTCATACCTTTAAATGTGACATAAAATACGTCTAATGATACCAATTTCAGGAGTGAATTGTGGCTAGGCATTGGACCACGCCTCCATTGAGTCATTGCATGTAACAAGTCAAATTAAAACTGTATGTACCTTTAGCTGCAAGCTAACCAGCCTCCTATATGATCTTGGCAATGACATACTGTTTGTTCCTCCCGCTGACAACACTTTAAAGTGTAAGACTCTGGCTCTGGGCCTGCTCCCTCCTGACAATCAGCCAATCAGCTTGGCCCGTGCCCAGACCCTGAATGACTCTTCATTTCACTTCCTGTCTTTTTACACGCCCTCACTTCCTGTTTGTGGATCTGGATGGTGTGTTTTCACTGGTCAACTAAACTAAGAGCAAGCTATTTTAGACGCAGGTGGGATGAAATGAGGACAGAGTTTATGCTCATCTTCTTAAGTGAGTGTGCGTGTGTTTGTGTGTGTGTACGCATGTGTGAGCCTGAAGTCTATACACTGATGACAGTGGACAGGAGTAGCCTGGGGTAATCACGTCATTATCCTCGCTGATGGGTGAAAGCAACTAACTGCACTCACCTTTTCCTCTCTCTCTCTCTCTCTCTCACACACACACACACACACACACACACACACACACACACACACACACACACACACACACAAGAAGAAGAAGGGGCCATGCCAGACAAGTCCATCTGCTTTTAAAATGGAACCCAATTTACCGCAACGAGAAATCTCGATTGCACAGGGACCCACAGTGTCACCAAGCGGAGAGTCTGAAACGATAATTCGGCAGGGTCACCCGATCCTCGATGTACGGCCTCGCATCGGCACCTGGGACTGGGATTTGGGTTGCTCAAGTACCGATGGTTAAAAAGGTTTGATGGGAGGGGGCCCCGCTCTCGAGCGAAATTATTCACGGGCCCTGGGACGTTCAGTTACTCGCAGTGACAGCAGCGCCCCCTCCACCGCCGCTCTGTACAAATGTGCAAAAAAAACGATAGCGGGTAGGACCAGCAGTCTCCAAGTGTGAGGTTACTTGGGAATGGCAGGCCCGCGGCGAGAGTCATGAGTTCACATTAAAACAGACACAATGTGTTGTTTTAACTCGCTCGCTTCTATAAAATTCCACAGGCCGCGTCAACACGCACACACACGCATTCGCACAATATGAACCCCTCTCCTTGAGGCTCCGACTCTCAGCGGTGGAAACCCCCTTCAGTCACACATAGATCACATAACCTCTCTTGACATCGGAGGACAGCACTCCCAATGGAAAGATGCAGATTCACACACGCTGAGTGCTGGGCCAAGGCTCCAGACTGCCATTGTCCTTCAGAGTCATCCAAACAAAACAATGAAGAGGGTCACGCGAGGCCCCCTGTGGAATGGTAAATAACCGGAGAGAGTGAGAGGGAGAGTCAGAGAGGAAGAGAGAGAGAGAGAGATTCACAGAGGCAGACACAGAGAGAGGAAGTGAGAGAGAGATTCAGAGAGACTAATCCGCTGACAATGACACTGTTATATGAAAGACCAAGAGCAAAATATGATCATCTGGGGGGCAGGTAAATTCCTCTACTGTTCAATCCGTCAAGGAGAATCTGACACTGCTTGGATGGAAAAGACGTCAGCTCCATGATATAGTCGGCCAAAAAACACCCATGTAAAGAAAGAATGTAAATTATCTCAGCTCTCGGCACTGTGTAAGGAATTATAGCCACCATAACACATGCTGAAAACACATCCATTCAACTTTGAGTTTTATAACAATATTTTTTATGCCGAAGTAGAAGAACAGCAATTCACGTCTCGTACAGTGTGGGAGGCGGCGGTAGTTCTTTTTATGTGTACAGTCATGTAGGTGAGAGCTTTGTCAAAGCCATGCATGGGCAGGAGAGGGGGGGGGTTGAAATCCAAACGACACCAAAGGCTTTGATTGTTGCAGTGTTAATCATTCATTAGTGTGGAGTGACCCTTAATCATAAAACCATCTTTGCTGTCATTATTCATCCGGCAGAAAATGCTAGCCTGTTAATTCAGACTCAGGATGTTGACAATAGGCGGGTTACAAAGGGCTTGGACGGCACAGTCTCCCTCCCAATTGGTCTTTCATATGCTAATGAGGGAACTGTTTTGGGTTTACTGGCCTGGTTGGAAATGATTTAGGGCGACACCGGTGCTCCGAGCCTTTATGTTTAGGCTGGCCGCGGGGGCTCATATATCACCCTGATCATTAATCAATTAGCGTCTCCTAGCCACCTGTCGGACACATCGGCACACAAAACATTCCTGCCCTTGGGCAGTTGCTAGACGATGATCATCAGTAGCACCGCTATTACCTTCCAACCCCTCGACACCCTGCCCCCCTCCCCTTTATGGTAATACCCTGATGGATTACGTAATCACACCCAAACACTGCCCACGACCAAAAGGGCTCCTCTCCCAGAGAAGCAAACCTGAGTGGAGTCTGCCATAGTGGGGTTTTTCTTAACGGGCCTCCCCCTCCTAACTCAACTGAACAGCAAGTTTTTTAACATGCATTTGCCCTCCGCCGTCACAAACAGAAAAGAAGGGGCAGGGAGGAATTGATGGCGACCTTGAAGGAGAATCAATAAGCTGACGGCTATTGAAAAGTGCTGAATGCACACTGACGCCGTGTCCTCCGTTGTTTTAAATGCAACTGCCTCTAGGGGGGTATTGATGGTTGTTTGGTATTGATGACGTGTCACAGTAGCCAAATACATGTGAGATGGAAAGGTTTAAACTATCAGCGTCTTAGCGACATTAAAGCAGGTAGAGAAAAGTGATTTCGCTTCGACAAGACGAACTTGGGAGTGAGTGGAACAGAAACGAGACCCGTAAAACAAACTGTGGCTTTTTGACTAACTGTTCATTCATCACACATTCAGCTACGATCACAAAAGTTTCTGTAAACTTCCAGCCTCTGGAAAGCTGAACGGGAGACAGAGAGAGTGGGCGAGAGAGAGAGAGAGAGAGAGAGAGGTGAAAGAGCTGTGTTAAATTTTTCATGGTCTGGGTTGTTTGAAAACTCCATCAAGCTTTGTGATCTCATGAAGCCACTTGAGACGCAGTGCGGCGAGAGCGACAGCGATTGAACAACTCCTCAAAGATTTCCGTTGAACAACTAACTGCCCTCTGTTCAACTGCCACAAATACGTTTTTTTTTTCTGGAGATTTGTATGTAAATTTCAACTTTCATGCAAAGGCCCTCGCTGCCACTAGACAATCTCTTTTTCACAGCCTCGCTTCCCCGACAATACCCAACTCCCACCACCCTCCCATCCAACCCCCAAAGACCCTTCACATTTTCACACTTTTTTGTTATTTGGAACTAATTCTTAAAAGCAGCTGAAGAGATAAGTGGCACTAAAATTAGAGTCTAATCCGCCAGCCCTCAATATGGGGACATGGAGAAAGTAGATTTGTCAAGCCTT
The DNA here is from genome assembly GCA_037975185.1 of Centropyge bicolor. NCBI lineage: Eukaryota > Metazoa > Chordata > Actinopteri > Pomacanthidae > Centropyge > Centropyge bicolor. Next base: position 1,690,885 of record JBBMOC010000024.1, on the reverse strand, counting down.
GATTTAGCAGTATTCTTTCATTATAAAAGTAGCACTCTTCACGCAGCTTAGCAATACGAAATGGCTCAATCAGTCTCATGTGGAACACTGAAGTGGGAAGGGGGAAGAGGACGGAGTAAGGGCCTATCTGTGAACCCAGACAACTTGGCATCACGCTTGGTGCTGTTATCGTGTTGCCAGCATTGTTTTTCCTACCTGTGCTTGCACTCTTCAACTCTCAGGGTTCCCCCTTGAAAATGATATTCGCCATCCACTTCTAAAGGCTCCAAACAGAAGAGCTGTTTCACTGGGGTATTGAGGAGAATCTGGGCCACTGTGCTGGGTGTGTAAACTGTGTAACACTGGGCTGGGCACTAGAGACTGAGAGTTTTTTTTTTTTCTTTTTCGTCTTTTAAATCCAACCAGCTCAGGCAAGGAGCCAGCTTGCGACATTATCAGGTGGATTTTCAAAAGAACAAAAGCTCCTCTGCGATTCTTTACACTGCCAGTGGAAAAAAGGCTGAACAGAAACCCCATCCAGCATAGATATGCAGTGTGTGTGTGTGTGTGTGTATGTGTGTGTATGTGTGTGTACACATTTACAGGCCCCTGTCCTTGGTATTTCAACTAAATACATTTCTTCCAGGAGATTATTTCCCAGATAATCTCACACTTTCTCCTATTTACTTATCTCTTCTGTAAGGCCTTAAAAACCGGCTGCGATACTCGAAGTGCAAAGGTCAAAACTAAAGCTGAGAACACGGAGAGGAAAGCATATCTGTTCTGGCTCGCTGTATCTAATCACATTCACAACATAAATGTATTTCCGAGGCCACAAGGCCAAAAAACAGATATTTTTGGAAAGATAAATCTGGAAGGGGGAAAAAAGAATCTCACACTTGACTGCTAACAAGGAAAGTGCATAGTTGTGTTGCCTGGTATCTGTTGGTGGACAAGCAGCGTTGGAGAGAAAAGCTATGGCCTGAGCAAGATAAAGGCTACCCACAGGGAACAGAGGCTGGGAGAAGACAGCGGGAAGGAGGAGGGTGATGGGCGACAGGCCAAAGGCTTGACCTCTCGGGGTCAATAGGTGATTAGTAACATTTATCATACCTACGCAAGCTGCTAAATGAGAAGCCAGGCAGTTTCTCTCTAAAGAATTCAGCCGCATTTCGATGTCAAAGTCCAAATGAAGACTTGGCCCACTACTGGCAACCAGATGCCCTGTGTTTATGACAGAGACAAATATTGGAATCCCTAAGTGGAAAAACATGCCATGCTGGCAAACGGCAGCAGCAGTGAAACGTTACATCATTCTGATGATTTAATGAGCACAGCCTGGATCACATCAGAAGTTTAAATACCTGCCAATGCCAATATAAAAGCTTGTATTTCATGCTTCATGAGAGAGGCTAAAAAATAAGTTTCATTCGATAGCAAAACAATGGTTGGAGGATGAGGGGGCTGCGGTTGTGGTAGAGGGGGAGGCGAGGAGAGCTGTCTACATCCCGGTGAAAGCCATGCAAGGTATCTGAACACAGGGAATCCATGGAGCCACAGCTCAGCCACACTGACATTCACATGGAGGAAACGACAAAGAAGCAATTGAGTGCCGGGACCAGATTTGGCACAGACTTATCAGAAAACACTCCACCCCCAGGGGACTGCCCGACAGTGGCTCTCTGAAGAAGCACGGCAGCTCTGCATTGTTTTGGTGCTCTGGACAAGTGGACCAGAGCTCGAGTGGGTATCCCGGGCCAGAGGCCAACTCAGAATGAAAACACGCTGTTGTGCGGGAGGACAATTAGGACACTCTCACGCAACAGACATTCATCAAAGTGGAGATGACACTTTCATTTCTCAAATAAAACAAACATAGCCTTCTTGTTAGCCATTTCATAACTTGTGCATGGGCAGAAAACCCACAATGATTCCCCTAGAAGTGAATTGCACAAACAAAACACAAATTAGAGATGGCATCCTAATTTCATCCCCCACACCTCCAACACACAGAGAAGATTAACGGCCTCTCAGCTGTCAACACAAGCCAAGACTCTCCACCACTTTCTCCAAAGCGCTCAAGCGTTGGGACGGTCCAAATGCACTGAAAAGTTATTTTTTCAGTTTAGCTTTTCTGAAATTTACAATCTTACAATCAGCACCCCGTAATTCACAGTTTAAGTGGTGCTGTTGGCCCCGGCGTCCCACACAGCAGAAGATGTTAGCGGGCACTGAAAAATCTGAGAAGAGATGTTGTCCAATGTGACAACTCAATGCAGGAATTCCATGAAGAAGCTGGGGTTTTATAACTATGCAAGTAATGGAATAGAGTCTAAATATAGTCCAGAGAAATATCCCAAAAAACAACTTAAAGCAGAAGTGAAACTAGAGAACTAGAGAATAAAACACAGAACAGCACACAGAGACTACACAATAACAAACAAGAAGAAAACTTATTATGGCTATTTGATATTTTAATTTAGGTATGGACACACGAGCTTTGATAGATTTACAGCTAAAGCAATTTTACCCTCCCTCCTACAAATTGATACTCGGTGCGCAGATGATGAAATGACGCACACCCGTTTTCAATTTGTCATTTAATGAGCCAGATGTCCTGCAACAACACTACGAGCTGAACAAAGAAAACATCATATAGACATTCTATCATCACCACTGACATTCTGTTGTTTGTTAAGGATTGGATGAAATGCATGTGATTTACACCAAGCTGAAGGCAATGATTTGATATTTCAGGCAGCCCGAAAATGTTTGAGAACAGTCAAGAGGCAAGAGAGCAGCATTTTCACATGTGAATAGGTGTAACAATGGGCAGAGGTCCAGATGTTCTGCCAAGTGTTTTCAACTCATTTTTCACATTCCTACTTCCATCGCTGTCCATGTTCACTGATGAACCACACGGGTCACTTCTCTGCCTCTCTGAGACAGAAGGAGAGGAATCAAAATCGGCATCAATGTCCAAACAGAAATAACATCACCGCACAAAATGCTCAGCTGAGAAAAATTAATGGCGACTCAGTTCAGTTGCATTTCCTGCAATGATGTGTCAAAATGTGAAAAGGGTCAATATCAGCTGTGGCGGAGGTGCATTGATAGACTGACTCTTCTTACACCTCTACTCCTAAATTGAAAGTGGCACAGCTGTGATTCAACAGACACCAGGGGAAATATCAAATTTAAGAAGAATCTTTATTGATCTCACGTACCAATCATTATTTCCACTTTACAAATATGTCTACCACAAAAAAAAGACTGATCAATATCTCTATTCATGAGGTTGAACAACGCAGTCTCTCAGTCAAGTTCACGTCCTTGGTTGTGACAGAAATCCCTTTGTTGACAGTGTTTCTGTTGACATAGTGGTTGTTTCGGGGACTCATATTAGTGACTAGTAATGTTTCACAAGAAAGCAGGACAAACCGCTCAAGACAAGTTTCATTAATACTCATCATTGTGTGGATCCATTTTTGGAACAACCACATCCTGTAGTGCTTTGGGTCCCTCCCCAGCTCTGTTTGGTTTTACATTATATCCTCAAAGAAACTAATATCAATAAATAAACACAGTAGTACTAATGTGCACAGCAATGGTTTAATAAGAAAATCCCTAATGGGGTTTATATTTAGTGGCATATTTTCCAACAGGATGTCCAGAAGAAGCTTTAAGCATTTTGTCTTTGATATTTTTGCTGCAGTAAAAAACATAGCTCGTGGTTGTAGTAAGCTTAAACTAGGTGTGTCCCAGGCTGATCTGCAGGATGGGGATTGAGGCCATCAAGGTATTTTTTTAATGGATTATATAAAGCTCAATCTCTTTCAGATCCTTTGTTTATCATAATCCATTGTGCTCGTATAAACACTGGAACCGGTTCCTTAAAGTTCCTCTCCTGGCAATGATTAAACTCATAAAAATCATGTCTGTTCATCAAAATAGCTCTCTATCTCCACCCACTCCTCCACCGCTCCAGTCTTCCTGCTCACCTTCAACTCTGCTCATCAAACACACAAAACTTTGCTTGTTCTCTGTTTCGTTAGCTACTGTAAACTACATAGTGGCAAGTGGCAATATATTTAAGTTCAACTCAGTCATACACGTTCGACCAGAAACCGACTCTAGAGAACAACAACCTCAATGTCAAGTATTCTGTTAGAATTATCAGGAATATAGCCATCATCAAACTCAGCAGATGAGGAGAGGTCCAGACCTTCCTGCCGCATTAAGATTCACATTTTTCTCTGTGGATCCATAAAATATATTACAGGCTACAAGGTGATGCAAGGTGTGTTTCAGTTTCTTATTATATCATTATGTAGTAAAATACAAATAAGGAATCAGATACTCAATATGAAATGACACCCAGGGCCAAACATACATCCTTAAGTACAACTGCTGACAAAAAAAATTGTGAATTGGCAATGGGCACCAAGTTGAGTAGGCAGTGACTAAGAAAACTGGGAATGGCTGATGTGAACAAATGAGAGGTTCTGCAGAAATCGCCCTGCAACACGGAGCAGAGCGGTGCAGAGAAGCCTCCTGGAACACAGTCAACACATTTCACACACGCAGGGCCTGGAAACAACACGCTTGGGGCTTCCACCTTCATTTAGATGAAAATGGACCTCCTCGAGAGGAAATAAAGCCATTTTTAACTCCCCCTCTCGCTACGAGACGGCCTCCCGTAATGTGCCCAGTCAATGGACTGTGGGTTTATTCAACTGCAGGCAGCCCACAGCACTGCCATACATAATGTAGGGCAGCTCACATGAAACCCTAATCACCATTGTGCTGTCACCCAACAGAGAAGATTGCTTGTTTAATTTACTGCGCCGCATCTGTCTCAGTTCTGCCCAATTTAGTTTCACAATTTCAATGGGCAAGTACTCCAGGTATTTATCAATATGCTTTTCACCCGATGCCATGAATCAATGAGAATGCAACGTTCATGTATCTGAGTCTGTGCGACTGTGTATGTTTGCGTGTGCACATGTACGCGTGCACACATGTTTTTGGGGTGATGGTGTGTATCTGTGTCATGAAGAACAAACAAGAAAGCTGCAGCTTATGGAACAACAAAAGCTGGCAGAGAAGAAGCCATCAACACTCAATAACCACAGCTCATTATTGGCCGTCTACAACGTACTTCATTACATTACTATTCCATTAGCATGCAGACATTTGCATATTCCAGTCACCTCTTTACAGAGGCTGTTGATCATAAATGGCAGCCATATGCTGCCTGGTGCGCCATATTACAGAATTATTACTGCGACACAAAAAGCCAAGAAAAATGGAAATTATGTTGACATGAAATGAAGTACAAAACCAATCAAAGGATCCACCGTTATTGATAGTGTCTCACAGTCTCACTGACTGAATGACTGTCATTTATATCCCCCAGTTGTGGTTTCTGGCTGACAGACATCTGCAGGCAGAAGCCTAACTTGCTGGGTTCATTTCTGACATACTTCCTCATAAATACATGTTTAATTTGTGTGTAAACTACAAACATAACAAACGTTTATTTAGTTTTTATAAGAACAAGACATGCGTGATTAATCAGTGCTATACAAACCTACACAAAAGTCAAATGTAATGAGCCTATTGTCTATTGCTGCATTGTTTTGGTGGCTTCACTTCCACTCCTGGAGCTGCACAAACAGAAATCCTGACGTCTATCAGGCTCTATGCTGCAACAGTTCAGCACGACAGTGATTTGGTGCGATGGCTCTTTTTGCACTGTGATGACCCCCCGTGGAGACAGAATAAGCAGCAGCGCACTAACACAAGCCGAGGCGGCAGAGCAGTATGATAACAACACTGCGAGCTGAGCCGCTTACGACCAGCTAGCTGCCCAAGCTAGCGGCGGCGAGAGGGGTATCATCTTTGTTCGGGACCATTATCTCTCCACCATGGTGTTCGCTTCACACTGATAAATGCGGCCTAGCAACTCGAGCTAATGTGCAAGCAGCTGCGACCACAGCAGCTGGGTAATACGCTGTCAACAGCCACATACGCCCACACGGGAGGCACAATGGATCGGATTTGCTGCACTGAAATCTGTGTTGAGATGCTTTGGTTTGCGTAGTGAAACTTGACATGTAGGCTGCCCAGGACCCAGTAAGTGTCTTAATTAGGAAGATTAAATTTGGCATAATGACGAGCACTTTAAGTAGATTTGTTTGATAACTGTTTATTGGTTTAAGTCAGGGGTGGAGAATGTCCGGCCTCCGGCACATCAGGAAATCCATAAATACAAATAAAGCAACTCATAAACATAAAGAAATCACGAGACAACAATTAGTTTTTTCTGCAATAAAAGGAAAACTTTCACAAGATCGTCTGACAAGTTTATGCAGGCAAGTTCTGTGGTGAGCGAGCTACAATTGTTGCAAAGTGTCTCAATTCATGGTGTTGAATGGGAAAACTTGTGGTTCAACCAGAGCTGAACATCAATCTCCGAGGTTCCAACCAGCTTCTCAGTTCCCTGCTTTCAAATGTGAAATCAACTTGAAAAAAATTAAAGCTGTGGCAAGTGCAACTGGACAACCTCTGAAGAACAAAAGCCAGCTCTGACATCTGAATATACTGGTGAGTGTGTAAAACCCCTGCAGCCATTTGGCGAGACGTTTCAGGACTCTTGTGACAGTTCTGCTCAAGACTGACCCAAAACTGGAAAACCAGCTGCGAGGAGCATCATCATCATCATCACTACCATGTGACCATCAGACGCCTCGCCAAAGAGAAGCATTTCCAGCCATCACAATAGGTTAGTGTGATGGATGTGTTCAAATTTAGTATAGCCCTCAAAGGATGTTGTAAAAATTGAAATGGCCCTTGATAGGAAAAAAGTTCTCCGCCCCTGGTTTAAGTCATGTTTTCTAACAAAAACACCAACCGCTCTCAGGTTGCAGCTTCTCCAATGTGAATAGTTTCAGCTTTTCTGTTTTTCATCACTGAAAGCTGAGTATCTCTGCTTTTTGGACTGCTGGTCGGAAAAAAATAAGACATCTGATGACGTCACCTTGAATTCTGGGAAGCCGAGATGGACATTTTCACTATTTTATAAACTGAAGAAATAAAAGCCGAATTTGAAAAAGAATCAGCAGATTAAACAGTAATGAAAATAATTGTTAGTTGCAGCCATAATTTGGAGTCATCCAGTGTGACGAGCCTAATCTTTTTGTCTACTTGGAGATTCTCCATCTGGCACCTGAGGAGCCCTTTTTGTAATATTCTATTGTCCAATTTTCAAATTACCTAAAAAAAGAGTAAGACTAAAATTACACCAGTGTCAACAAAGTAAATAAGAAAATGGAAGGTTTTGTTTTTCTGGACAACCAACCACAAATCACTGCACTGTCATAACTGAATGCAGACACTCTCTTGGCACAGAGCAGTGCTGGTATTATCACGGAGCGCTTAAGGACAGATTGGCTGGTCAGACATCTGTGTAAGTGACACCAGCTATCTGGCTAGCTGTCTGACTCATGGCAGCACAGGGTTAACTTGGCAGCTCGGCTGTACAGTGCAGCTCTAAAAGGAATATTAACAGCATGTCCCTCAGTGCAGGCTGAGAGAGAGCAACAGGAAAAAGGAGGACGGAGAGAAGAGGAGAGATGGAGAAAAGGCAAGCAGCAAAGGGGGTGGGTGTGCGAATCCAATTTCCAGTGACAGTGTGCTCAGGATCACTGTTTCAGTGAAAGAACATATCATCTGTCAAAGTTAATGGCAGTGTCCTGGGGAAAATGAAGGAAAATAGAATGGAGACCATTCATTAAGAAGGTGGGGGGATGGGGGTGTGACGAAGCCATCGGCCTGCTCCACTGTCTCCCCGGGAAAATAAATATATACACACGCCATTATTTGTGCATTTACGAGGTGGCGGTGCAGCCGAGATCAAGGTTCTCAGGCTAGTGAGATAATATTAGCGTAGATGCCCGAAGAGGAATCTGTGGGCAGCATAGAGCTATCACTGGGAACGATGAGGTCGGCCCGGCTGCCCGGTAGGAAGGCTGGCAGGCTTGCTAACAGGCCCGGCCAGTCTGTCTCTCACTCAGAGCTGTGGATGTACTCAGTGGAAGCAATTGATACCATTGTTTTATGGAGAGGAGGGTGGAGGGGGATTAACAACCAACAATAGGGCCCTTTCACTGGAAATGTCAGCCGTCACGCCGGGGGACTGTCCGACTGGGCAGAGACACTTTCGCAAAAAGCCAAGGTACAAAATGAGTGTGGAAAATAGTATGAAACCCTGTGACGAGGGCAATGAAACAGTGAGATGTGGGCCAGAACATTCCCGTGCCAAATGGTAGAAATGCAATCTCAAACATGGGACAACAGGCTATGGGAAACTGTACGACGCAGATCATGTGAGAACAAGTCAAACAGAAATGCAAGGCTTTCGATTTATTTTTGGCTTGCGTGTCTTCAAGATCAATTTGTCTGGAAAAACAAAACAAAACAGTACAACAGCAGTAGGGATAAATGTGCCAGTGATTTCAAGGTCTACCAAAACAATCTGTAGCTTGAAACACATTCCAAATCAATAATCAGGATAATAGGTTATATGGGTCTTTAGCTCAGCCTCATTAGGAAAAAAGGAGACAAACGTGGCCTGATTCTTCAGGCGAATTAACATAGCGAGGAACTTAAAATATCACAACCAATGATCCGTTCTGGGACATTTTATCATGAGACTATACAACAGAGAGATACAAAGTTCTCTCTCGGAGTGCTTTGATAACCCCACTGGCCTTGGACCTCTTTGAAAATCTCACTCTGAAGAGTTGAGGTGAATATAAAGATCAAGTTGAAGTGAGGTACCCTGCCGCTTTAAGGCTGGGATGAAACCAAGTTATTCTACCACTCTGACCTAATTGCTCTCTCGCTCTCCCGACATGAACACTGGGAGCTGTGCACTCTGACACGTAAAGATTATTTAATACCATCAAAGCCATAAAAAGAGGAATAAAAGGAGACGGTGTGAAGGGGGGGTGGTAATTAACCCTTGCCAGGCTGGCAGGGCCGGGCAGTCCATTGAGCTCTGTGGAAAGCAGCGGAAAGACAATCAGTATGCAAAAGCAGGCCCGTCTAAGTGCCGCCGGCCGACGTGAGTGGAGCTCCCACATCCCAACATCACAGCGGCTCCAGAACTCCCCCTTACAAAAAAAAAAATCCCACTCGGCTTCGGCTCCACTCTCCTGGTATCGGCTCCCACCCTTCTTCTCTCCTGCTTTTCCCACACTCGCCCCAGTCCCTAAGGCAATGACTACGTCATTGGGCACCACAGCCAAACCACTGTAATATCCCAATTTATTTCTACTTATTCTGACAGAGTCGGGGCCTGTTTCATTTAGGTCAAGGCTGATTTTATTAGTGTAAAGCTACACTGCTTGGTTCCACTGGACTCCACTTGTAGAAGTAACTGTTTCTCTATTAGGCCAAACTGAATTATTCTTAATGGCGACAGCAGTAAATTGGTAAACCAGCACATGAGCACATCAAAAGAAATTCTGAAGACGTAGCACAATTGGTTTTTCCTATTTACAGTAAGCGAAACTCTAATTCTGCAGTGTGGTTTTTCACTTTAAGTACTTCCTTCTCCAAAAACAGACCTACTGGCAGTCACACTCTGACAGTGTGTGGGTGGGACTGGGTAGAGGTGTTTACCGTTAGGAAAGAGCTGGGTGACATCTCCAGGGTGCCCTGCCATTGTGGGGAGCATGTCTCATCTGTCAGTGCCTGATGAGTTTGTGCTGCACAGCCGCAGCCTCGTGAGTCAGCCTGACTTGTCAACAGCAGGGGAACAGGCTGCTGTGGCGCGGCGGCGTGTAGACCACTACAGACCAAACCAAACTAAACCACCTGACACACTGAGGCCTTTTTCAGTGAAAGTTAGGTCCACTCCTAAATTCAGTCAGTATCTCTAAAATCTTTGCTCAATCTGCATTTTCACCTCGTGCTATTGGTGGTTTATCTGTCATTTGTGAAGGTTGTTGTCTTGTGACTGAGATCAAACCAATTTGCCTGATTCAACAATATGCTGTGTGGATGACACCATTTATAACACCAGGACGACCCTGCACCCACTCTCGAAGGCAACACGTTTTGGTGGCAGTGCCAGACAAGCATTTTAGCACCATATCAGAAATAACCTCCATCCAGACTAACACCCTGAAAACACATATCACATGACCATTCACATACACCAGGCATGCCCGTGCCAGTATTTGGCGCATGCAGGCAGTGGTAACATGGTAAAATGCAGAATTTTAAAGCACAACAGCTGATAGCATAGACAGCAAGGTCAGCAAAACCTGTAATGCAAAAGTCTCTGTTTGTCTCTTTGTAAACGCTGGAATAGTGAGGACACTGGGTGTAAACATAGCAAAGGTTTTAAAATGAAAATGTATTAGTGTGGAAGTCTTAACTTGTCATGCATTTTGAAAACAGGTCACATTAAATTTCTAAATTCAACATACAATTGCTCCACAGAAAAGTTAAAGAAAACATAATTCATCCAATTCCCAATAACTGGCACAAACATGTGAATTATCCAACCAAACTTCAACAACTGGTAAAGTCATTTGTTCCACAGATGACGAGCAAAAGAAACTGTTATCAAATGTGACAAATAAAACTGTCAGAGCTTGGAGCTACTGACTCACCACTACTGTGTTTTTAAAGAACAAAGACAGCAAAATTTCCTTTCCAGTGTCATTCACACTTGACTTTACAATCTGCAGAGGAAGGAGAGAAGGGGGATGCGGTGAGGGGGTGGGGGATGTGAGGGGACAAAGTGAGTGTGCCACTGCCTCAAAGATGATGACACATTTAGTGCCATGTGAAACCGAGGCGTGCGAGGTCTTTAACTGGCACTGTTCACACGAGGAGAGAGACGACTTCCCGTTGGCGCTTGTCAGAGAGGGTTGACAGTAGCGCAGAAGAAACTCGCCTTGTGTTTCGTAACAGAAAGCCACTGCATTTTTACAGTCTGGGTAGTTTAATGTTTAAGAAAATAACACAAGTTTAATTTCTGCCTTCTGCAGTTTTGAATATATTGTTGCAGGAATCAATGCTAAAAAGTTTTTGCAGCATGGAGGCAGCATGAGAAAAAACATGTCACTAGATTGATAAATCTGATTTGAGGATTTCTCCAAAACTCGCTGACTACATCTTAAGGATTAATATATGAGATTTACTTATGAATGCCAACTATATTTTTAAAATTCAGCAGGGATAAGCAAATTAAGAACAGCAAATGTCTCAAGGTTATTGTTATATGTGACAGTTTAATGAGGCAAACAATTTCGCATTTAGCCCAAGCCTTCAAATTTCCTGCCTTGGCACAACATTTAACTGTGAATCACACCAAGACAAGAGGTGTCAGGGTGGGAAAACCCTCAGACGCACCAAATTTCCCACTAAGTGTCTCGACCTCTAATGCATCTTGCTCTGAATGTCACAGGTTGTCACAGGAAAAGGGCATCTTCTTCTCCCAGCCCCACCCAACAGGAAAGTCAGCCTACGCCGGCGTGCCTGCATATCACAGAAGTTGAGCCCTCATAAATCTGTAGCATCATAAATTATCATTCAACAAATCACAAGGTGCCAAATGCATAAAAGTGCAGATTACTCAAATTAAAAGGAAGCACCTACAGAGTGCTTGTTACAGCCTTAAATAGAGGGCGATAAACACTGTAATCTGCGGTTTTGCACGACAACATTTTACACAATCCCGCTGCAGGTTTCTGATGCTGCAGGGGATGTAACTCAAATGTTCTAACACCACCCTGACATTTAATTTGCTGGGATCCACACACCTCAAATTGTCACATTATCCTGACAAGGGTTAATCAGGGGTGTTAACAAATTAGGGGGAGATATCCTGTCAGGTTGCAGTGGTGCTTTCAAGGCTTCATGAGAAAGAATGCATGTGTGTTTTGGGTCATCAAGTTTCCTGCTCGAGTGTTAGGGCACATGAAAAGCATGCAGGCATGTGGTTGCCCCTTCTGTGAGCTATGTCTGATCATCCATTTACAGCATTACAGAGGAAAGGAAGTGGGCTCCTGATATGATCGGTATACTATGCACTAGTGCAAAGTTCATCTCAAGCCTAAAAGCAGCCCACAACGAAGCGATATTGACCAAAAATGTTTGCAAATGCACCGTGTCTCAAAGCACATATTTCTGCACATCGCGTTGCCCTGATGCTGCAAAAACAAGAGTGCGCACAACAGGCGAGCAAACGCGCAGTACTGCACACTTTTACATGCAAAAATCGGGGCTAAGCGAGACGGTTTGCAGAAAGCTGTCAGTGCTCAAATTCAGTTTATCCCCAATGTCTTTAAAGGCGACCCTGAGCGGCTGAGTTAGCGTTAGCTTCGGATGCTAGCTGCTCTAACAGACGTCGTGTCCTGCGAATAAAAACCTCGCTCGGACAAACACGAATGCACTTTCTGTTAGCTGTGAATTAGCAACTTGACAGTACTTTCTCACAAATTATTCCGTCCAGTTATTTCTGACAACGAACTGGGGGAGAGAAAAAAAAAAGCTGTCACACTCGTACATCCACCGCAGCCATGTATGATGCATTCAAAAGCCTCCAGGTGAAGCAGTTAATTACGGCACCCGGTTGACCTCCTGCAGGGGCTGAGACCCGGACTGTCAAATGCGGACAAGCTGTCAATGACAAAGTGGATGGAAATACCTGGGACCTGTTGACTCCTCCTCCCGGTCCCCACAGGCTCCCGCTGGCTGGAAGTTAAGCCTCACAGCTGGGTTTCTCCGCCGTATTTCTCCGCTCTTTTCAAAGTTTTCCGCCGACTCTCAAATCTGCAAACGGTGGCTCTCACCCTCCCTCCTCTTCCTCCTCCCTCCCTCCTCCTCCTCCTCCCCTCGGATAAACCGTAGGTAAAGAGACGCTTTTCAGAGAGCAGCCAAGTTTGGCACGACTCTCTCAAAGGCAACCATTGCAGTCACGGTCTCCGGCTGTGAAATCCAACACCACATCTGACCCCGCCCCCTTTTCCTCCTCTGGGGGCCAGTCCTCCACAAGTGGACGTCCTGGTCCCTCCAGATGTGCACAGAGCTGTGCAGGAGTGATGAGAGGCTGCAACCGGTGCATCTGTGTTTCAGCTTTTTCTCATGTCTCCTTATGCTGCAGTAAAAAGGACTGATATTTACTCGAGTAAAAGCCACTTTGTGAAAGTCTTGCTTTCAACTTCAGGAGAGTATAAAAGTATGATCAAGAAGTAAAAGTATTCATTGTGCATACCTTTCACAGTGTAAAAATATCATATTGTTATGATTGAAAGCATTAACACATATGCAGTATTTTCATATTACATGTTTTTCTTAAATGTATAAAGTAGCACAAAATGGAAATACTCAAGTAAAGTACCTCATTGTTGTACTCGAGTAAATGTACTGACATGACACACATGCAGTATTTTCATGCATCAGCAAGAGGAAGTGGGGCCAGTTTGAACCACTTTATATTTTTAACTTCATATTTCTGACTTTTTATATTGTTAGTTTAATCTGTAACTATTATATAGTTTTGAAATATTATTTGTTTGTATCTGAAAAGCTTATCCAGCTGTCATTGTACATTAGTACAATGTGTCATTTCTTTCCTAGATGTATAAAGTAGTATGGAATGGAAATAATCAAGTACACGTACCTCAAATTTGTACTTGAGTAAATGTACTAACATGACACACATCCAGTATATTCATGTTACACCGGATGGAGATGGGCCTAATTTTAACTACTGTTTATAATGTTGGATAGTTTCATCTATGGGAATACTCAAGTAAAGTACATGTATCTCAAATGTGTACTTAAGTGCAGTGCTTGAGAACATGCTCACAAAACTGCACAAAACTCCCTTCTCCATTCTCCGTCTGGCAGCCAAAGACAAGTTTCTTGAGTTGCAAAAGAAGTAACTTTGCACTTAACCTTTAATGCGAGGTTAAAGTCAATGTGCGTCTCCAGTGAACGTGCGATTATGTAACTCGTGATATTTTAAAAGTAATGCAATCACACTCAGGTTTGCAACAGAGAGTGTAGTGAGCCAAAGTAAAACACAAAATGTAATACCAATTTTACACAAGCCTCGAAATGTGTGGAATTTTGGCAAAAAGTCTTTTTACTTTGGCAGGAAAATAAAGAATGCAACATTGTGAATATAAGAATACCAACACAACAACTACACATTCATTATACAACCACTGAAATAAATATCTAGATACAAGAACTTATATTTAACACATTTCAAACTACATCTTTCATCAATCCTGTATTATATGATGGAGGCTTGACAGAAACATGCTATGAAAATCTTTTCCTTACAGTTCCTTTTTTTAGGCTCTGGATAAACAGTCATCTCCACGTCATCACTGCAGAACACCTGAGCAACTGGGGAATTTTGTGATTTTATTCAAATATGTATCATTTGTATAAAATTTTAAACGACCCGGCCCGTCCTCCGTTGCGTGACTCTGCCTCCCCGTCCTGCCGAGAACACCATTAAAGGCTCTAAAATATCTTCCATCACAGATTGTACCCTTTTGTCACACTGCCTTTGGTCAGTCAGCTTCTCCTGTTAAATCCACCACTCAGACGAACTCTCTGCTGGATCACATAAAGAGCCGCAGCTCTTTTTATATTTAAAGCCAAATTATACATTTGTCTAAAAGTAACCCAACTGTGTCCTCACAGACTCTGTATTTTGCTTTATACTACATGCTTCAGCTGGCCTGTAAATGTTTCTATAACCTACATCTAAATGATGGTGTAATATGTATCTGTGTATGTCTATGTTATTTCAGTTCCTTGTTATGGATGTCAGAACTGGATCCATGTTGGAAATTAACCCTGCTCAGGAACTGCATGTGAAAATTTGTTCTTAGCTGACTGTTTGAACAGCTCATATAATTTATATACTTAAAAAGAGATTAATAAAATGAACAAAAAAGCTCACAAACAAAAATGTTTGTGCAACATGTTTAAGACAAAACTAGTAATAGGGTTGTCAATTTTCTGTGTAAATGCATATATAATGACTTATATAATTACTTGTCAATCAAGTAAATCAATTTGAGGCAATTTTGATAATTAATCCTTTCCATTTTTTTTTTAGCACTGATCACCACAGTTTGTTGTCTATGCAAACTCTGGCAATTAAAAACACAAAGAACAGATTGCTCAGCACTTAAAGTGACTGTTATTTGCAGCTTTAATTAATATCCCAATGCATATCTAAGTGTGTGTATACAGGTGTGCATAGGTGTGAAGATGTGCGTGCATCTCTGAGCGTGTTCGCGTGTGAAGGAATTGCGTGCCAGGGGAGAGCGCAGGTTCACTTCTGTCTCTCAGATTTGACTCCTGCGCTCAATAGCTTTCCGCCCCAGAAAGCAAAGTTTTGTGACAGGTGGTAGATGTGAAACCCCTTGTCCCATATGATTGGACAAAAGGCCACAAGACAGCTAGTGACATACTTTGCCTCCACTTTACCTTCTCAGTTGCTTTTTATCTTTCTTTTTTTTTTCCTGGGAGCATTGACACTGCTACAGAGAGAGTGCGAGCGACAGTATCCTCCTTGTTTCCCCCTGCTGCCTTTAAGGCTTTCTTATACAAAAGCTGTGAGTGGCACTAAGCTGTGTCAGTTGTCACACATCACCACACAAGTGAGGAATGCAGTGCTGGAGGCAGGAGGGGGGGTTGGTTGTGACATGGGACACACAGGCATGCAAGTAGCTGTGGACTGAGAGAGTCGTGAAAAGTATGTAGTGGTGGAAGTTGCTGCTGTCAGAGCAGAATGGCTGAAGAGATGAGGCCCGTCTTATTTCACTGCCTTCTGACAGGTGGATCTGGGGCCCAGCATGTGTGGTTTTAACATGTAAACTGGACGGGCTTGCCCTCGCTCACTCAACTGCAGCGTGGGGATTTGTATTGTGTTGCGTTGTGCTTCCTCTACATATCTCGAGGTTGGATAGTAAGGCCTCTGGGGTCCCCTTAGCCCCAGCTGCATCCTCCACTTGTAGCCAGGTTTACACTGGAAGTAACTGGAGTTGAATCTTAATGGCTTTCCAGTCTAGTATAGCTGCCCTCCACTCTGAGATGCAGATATACGCTGCATTTTAACATGCACCGTATAGCGTATGTACTTGTCAAGCATAGCGAAAAGCCATGTGATGCATGTTCCATTTGATGCATTACATAGCCTCCCTGTATGTGAGCAAACCTTCTGAATGTCAGGCGAGACACAGAGGCTTGTAAGGCCCATGCATTAGTTTGGTGTCTGGCTACTGCCGAGAGTTTGGACATGCTTCGAAGATCCAAGATTTTTAATGCTGCCCTCTCCATTTCAAGATTTCAAGGAGTGACTAATAGTGGCAGACAAGGCTGACACTGACATGAAGGATTAAGTACAGTATGCACACAGAATGTCTGCTATGCTTTTGGTTAGTAGAACATTTAACCCTGGCTAGTGGTGGTGTTTCTTTTCAAATTGAGATATCCATTACTTCAGTGGTTCCCAAGCTGATGATCAGAATCCCCCAAGGGCTCAGACAATGTATGAGGGGGTCCCGAGGTGATTGTTAGAAGAGGAAAACAAACGAAGCTATACGGACACTGCATACAGTATTTTTCCAGACTGTCTAATGTTAGCTTTTCTGTTATGGATAGTTTGATCAATTTAGTCCTATAAAAATGAATCAAATAGAGTAAGAGCAGGTCACATCCCGTCACCATATGCGACCTGTGATGATAGCTCACAAGTAGACTTGTTTTAAATGAATAAATTGATCTTTTGTGTCGTTTTGAAATGCACTTATTTGCTTTCTTGCTGAGAGCTAGATGAAAAGATTGAGATCATCTGTGCATTCAGACTTGAAACAGGTGGAAACGGCTAGTGTCTATCCAATGGTAAAACAAAGTAATTGACTACCTAATTAGCACATTATATCCTGTTTCTAACCAGAAAAAGAAAATTGGCCATCACTACATTACTTAACACACACAAACTCTGAGAAGCTCAAGATCCAATGTTCTCAGTGGCCTCAGAGAGTTTCCTTAATCCTGTGATCCTTCCTATGAAAACCACAGTATAAAACTGTCCCTGTAGTTGGTTATTGTTACAGAGCTGTAGTGGAGTGTCTCTCTCATGTTTCAGTTTACAAGGCACCTGGTGAGCCCCATAGCAGGTGCTCGGTTTCCGCCTCTGAACGCCGGGTGCCTGTTTACTATCCTGTGTGAAAGTCCAGTGCTATTTCCAAAGTGTGGTAACATTAGCCAGCCTGATCAATGCTTTCACCCCCAGCATGAGGCCACATACCACATGTCACGGTCTGGTTCACAGAAGAAAAAAAAAGAGAGAGGGTGCTGGAGAGAGAGGCAGGGGGCCTCTGCATACAGTGTCACCCACACCCAAGAGAAACATTTCCAGTTCCCCAAATGTCAGCGGACAATTACGGCTGTCGAACGTACAGGGGCAACACGAGAGCCCAGGGGCCTGACGTCAGAAAGGCCAGCGGTCTGCCAGCCCGTCTTGGGTGTACGTTTGGAGAGGATCTGAGATAGAGAACCGTGAAGGTGTCGGGGCTCGGTGGTCAATCGGCATCCACAGACTCCCTTGATTTTTAATTCGCTGCTGCCTTCTTAAAACCACACGATTATTTGGAACTCCCAGCAGCCGGCCATTCATCACTCGGCAATCCGCCTTTATTAGCTTGTCATCCATATGAAACCGTCACACAGCCACCATGGAAAGCACTTCATGGCAAGGCTGAAGGCCACCCGATCTTCTGGATACATCACAATAAGATGACAATAGCTCATCTGAACGCAGTAGCTGAATGTGCCACTTGCGTCTTTAAGTGTGTCTGGACAGGCGTGCTGAAAGGCTACATAACTCTCACATCGGCTCACTTTATGGCGCTAGGTTGTGAAGTATAAAGAAGAAATGAGTGGGGAGTCAGTGGGGGGGGGGCACAGATGAGATTGTATCAGCCGCATGGAAACGGTTAGCCAAGCCCCAAAGCCTCCTTTGAACTTCAAATTGCTGTTAAGAAACAGCTTTCGCCCAGGACACATTCGAATAACATGCCACCAACATGCAAGACGACGCAGAAGTGCACATTTACACACACAGAAACACACACTGCTGCCACACACTGGGACAGCCCTACAAACCCACCCACCTAATCTCACCTGCGAGAAAGAAAAGCCATTATACAGTTTAATTTTCTCTTTCTCATTTTTGCCCCTCCTGGCAAAAAGAAGAAGAAGAAAAAAAAAAGATGATTTTTCAAACCTCTGACAGCCGAGCCTTTCGCAGGATTTAGTCCATCTGAAAACATGTGGTAAGCCTTGTGGAATGTTTCAAATGATTCCCAGATGTGGGCCGCAGACAGGGTTAACCCATTCTTTTCCCGCTCAGCGGCAGGGAGGAGGTAGAAAGGAGGCCTTGCCGAGAGAGAGCCCGAGCAATATCAAAAAACTTTTATCCCTCTCCGTCGATTTTTGTTACTTTCAAAGCATTAGGGCCCACTGAACTGTGGCTTAATGTAATTTGCCGTAAAGCTAAAAATGGAAGTCCTCTTATGCTGCATTACCCAAGAATAAAGAATGCGAGAGCGCTGCTTTTTCCAGATGACTCAGCAATCGCAGGGACCTGGCAAAGTTAAGGAAAACACCTTTATTAGGGACAAATCCTACTCCTGACATGGTTAACTTCTCTCTGCATCGCTCTACAGACTGTTTGCTTTTCCCCTGCAAAGCGACCTGTAACAGAACATTTCTCGCGTATCATCTCTCAGGGCGTTTCGTATAGTCTGCTGAGCTTTTGCCGACGCCGTATGAAAGAAATGCAACCAAAGCTCACTTAATGCTTCACTTGAACTTCATCATTGTTTACATGGTGTGATTAAGCCGGTGCTCGAAACGCAGTTGCTGGATGGTTTTGTGAAGGACATTGTTGTTGTAGTAACACTCCCAAAGATGGCGGTTTTGATGAGATAGGGAGGGAGGTAACAGAAGAGCCAAACTACTAAACGGGGTGGAGAGAGCGAGCCGCTTGATATCCTATGAGCAACAAACTCAAGTGACCCTATTCCCTGTTCTGCCTCTCTATCTTCAGCTCTGCCGTTCCCTTCCCCTCTGCCTCTCTCTCTCTCTCTCTCTCTCTCCTTCCCTCTATACTTCCCCCTCTCTCACCAGCCCAGCCAACTGTGAAGCAGTTGTCCAACACGCCCGTCAGACTGCCAGCCAGCACGTTGGACTGAGTCCCATTATACACAATCATAACAGACAGAAAGGGTACATGCAGACAACTGATAGAATTGCACTAAAATTGAGGGCAGAGGAGAGTGGCAGGCAGGCAGTCGCTCTGGCAGCGAGCTGGTGAGCGAGCGAAGAAAGATAGAGGAGCAGTCGGAGAAAGAGAGATAGAAAGGGAATAGTCTTGTGCTGTGAGGCTCTTAGCAGGATACCATAGGCCATATGAGGCCAGAGCAGGCTGGGAAAGATTGTTACTGCTTTGAGCTTCCACATGTGAATGCACCGCAAAACCCCCTCTCCCTTTTTTTTTTTTTTTTTTTTTGCATCCCTCCCACAAGCCTCCCTAAGGAAAGACCAGTGTTTTAAAAGAAGCACAAACAACTGCCAACTCCGAATTCTGCTTTTTATTTCTGAAGGAGACTCAAGCGTGCTCTTGCTTCCTTAGCCGTGCTGTGTTGCAAGCAGCTCTGTTGCTCGGGTCACACGTTGAGACAGAGCAGAGCAAGTTTTTAGGTTGGGATCGTATCAAGAGGAGATTAGACTAAATGTGAAATAGGGTCATATTTCTTCCTATATTTTTTTTGTCCTCATGCGCAATAGAGGAGGTGGAACATTCATGAGAAAGCATGCGACACCAAGTGCTGGATATCAAAGACTAAAACCACGACCACTGTGATTTGAAGGTGAGGAGCTAATTTCCAGAAATAAGCATTTTGGGAAATATGTTTATTTCCTTTTTTGCACAGAGTTATTTGAGAAAATTGATACCACTTTCATGCATCAAGTATGTAGGTAAAGCTGGGAGTTTGTTAGCATAGCTTAGCATAAAGACTGGATGCAAGTACATCTAAATTTCATTAATAAACACATTCTTTTCGTTTGTTTAATCCGCACACACTCGTACACTTGCCGTCATTGTGAAATTAGCAGGAAACCAGCAGAAACACCAGGAAGTCATAGCACACAACTTCCCATGAACGAATAACTTTCTGTTCTCACATCCCTGTTTGTGTGCACTTTAAACAACATGGAAACAACAAGCTACTTATTGAGCCTCAGACATTCTGGTAAGCTTTGAAAAGAGCCAGGCTACCTGTTTCCCTCTGCTTCCAGTCTTTATGCTATGCTAAGCTAACCACCTCCCGCCTGTAGTTTCATATTTATCATACAGACATGAGAATGGTATTGATCTTCTCCTCTAACTCTCGTCATCTACGTAGAAATATTCAACTATTTGTTTAAAGCTAGGAGAGTTGTGATGGAAATTCACATTTTAGGGATCAAAGCCGACAAAAGCTTCTTGTGATAATGTCAACTTAAATGAAACATCCTTTCCAAACTACCCACCTGGCAGCCTCCGTCTGCACAGTGCCTTTATTCCCACACATAAGGTTATGTTACACCCCCTCCCTCCTGCCACGTCTTCCATTTTGGATCATCAGGGTGCCAGTCGCCAGCATGTTCCCCTTCCCAGCATCTCATCAGAGGAAACCCAGAGAGTATGTCCCTTTAATTAGACCGCCCGTGAAAATAATGGTGCATTAATGACATTTCTATGGGGGCCAATGAGCTGGAACAACAGAGGAAAGACTAAATCACAAATCAATTCCAACAAATGTAATTAAGGCTTAATTAGCCTCCAGGGTGTCACTGGAATGCCATGGAGGGGATGATGTGGAGGGAGAGAGAAAGAGAGAGGAAGTGAAAGAGAAATTTAGAGAAAGTGAGATCGTCATGGGTCAGGAAAGCAATGTCCGACCTTTAACCCAGCTCATGTATAACAATCATAAAAGCCACGCCACGTTTATTGTGTATCACGCTTGGATATCATAACATTACTCAACGCTCTGAACGCTTTGATTAAAGTCATAAGAAATGCTCGCTTCTGTATGTGGCTCTTGGCACGTGCCTAGGCGGTTTTAAAGGGGAGGGCTGATTTAAAGGCAACACTTCCAGTGTGCAGCCACACAGCCAACGCTGGGTAGAGAAGTGCTAATTCTCTATAAAAACAGCAGCATGTACGGTTAATCCCAGCAACATTCTGGTGTTAAAAAAGAAAGGAAGGGTGGGGGGGGGGGAGAAAAAAAACAACAGAGAGAGAGAAAAAAAAGAAATGCAAAACCGCAGGGAGGCTTGGAGAGGACTGGCCTGCGCGCTGGATGCCAGATCACACAAACACAGACTCTCGCGCCAATAAATGAGCTTCATAAACTGCAATTAAAACCCTGGGCACTAATTTAGTGGAAATGGCAGCCTGTAAAAAGCGAAGAGTGTTAGAGAAAGAGGGAGAGGAGGAAGAGAGGCAGAAAAAGGGGAGCAATACAAGTTCCTGGACTTGAAGAGATTTTTTGTTCTTTCTCTTTTTTTCATTCCTTGCATTAATGCAAAACATACCTCGCTTATGCTTTTTTCCTGGCTTGTGCCACACACATGCAGAAACGCTCTCACTTTAATGCAGGGAAGCACAGACTTTACCCACCAATGAACACACACACACATACACATGCGCTGTGGATTTCACATGTACACTATAATAGCTCTGCATAAAATAAGAGCAAACATTTCCAGGAAACTCAAAACGGCATGTGAAGTCACTTTCTTTTTCTCTCTCTCTCTCTCTCTCTGTCGTCCTCCTACACACACAAACACACAAGTTCATACACACCCACACCCTCTGAAGCTTCTCCCTACAGTCATCCAGACAGGCAGGCAGG
Organism: Centropyge bicolor; assembly: GCA_037975185.1. Classification (NCBI taxonomy): domain Eukaryota; kingdom Metazoa; phylum Chordata; class Actinopteri; family Pomacanthidae; genus Centropyge; species Centropyge bicolor. The sequence goes on along the minus strand of JBBMOC010000024.1, from coordinate 1,668,884 downwards.
TCTGTCATATCAGAGACTGGACACGGCTGATGGGAGACATCTGCTCTGGCTCCCTGTCTGTCGGGGTCAAAGACTATAGAATGAGGTGTCAGCATTGTGATAAAACAGCCACCCACACACACACATGCACACGGAAACATACAAGGTGCACACAGGAGAAAGAAGTCACTCCATAAACACATCTCGCTCCCACTCACAACACGCAGCAAGGGACACATGCTCGTCAGGTCCGTGTGTACGTTACAGAGAACACGACTGTAATTGAGGATGAGTGGTCGTGTCAGGCAGCGCAGTGCAACTCCCTTTAGATAATGTTGTAAATGCCTCGCAGTGCAGATTGACGGTGGAATATCAGAGGCTGGAAAACAGTGTGACCGGTGCAGGCGCTGCGTGTGAATTCCTTGTAAACCATCAGCAGCTATTCCTTCGCACAGGATGGGTGGTGTCAACATCTCTTCCTGGTTAAGATTACTGCTGAGTATCGTCTGACCTTGAGCTGGCTCGTCTTCCCCCCTGCTTTAAGACTGATCATAAGCCGGAGCTTTGAATGTTATTCGTGGAACTTGCATAGTCAACTCATTCAAATGTCAGGAAAATGGCAAATACTGCAGTAATGTCAATAAAAAAAAGGCTCGTGTATCACACCTGTAAGCGCGGATACAAAAGCTAAAGGGAGCTTTTAGAAATGTCAAACACAAGAAATCCTTGAGCTGTGTTTTTATTTCTCATGGACGATGCCATTGCAAAGCTCCTAAAAACACACACCAGTGGTCTCATCCCTGCACTGTCCCTGCAAAGGCTAAGCACACACTGGAACTAAGTAAGCAATGCCCTGTGCTATGTTGCCTTTTTTAATTGCCTATTGATTGCTATGTCATGCTGTGACAAAAACAGGGGAAACAAAACCTGGAAGTGATGAGAACCGAGGGGTGTGATGCATGCTTGAGCGGGAGACTCGTCTCGGAGGGGGGGCGAGCAGAAAGTAAACTCTGCTGGAGTGTAAATAAAGGGGATTTTTCTAAACACGCCCAGCGCCGGCTCACAGAAGGGGTTCCAGCTTTAAAGGCAATAGCTGCTTTTTTTTTTGTTTATTATAGCTTTTATTATAAGATCTGTAATAAAGAAAAAGAATTGAGCTGCACAGATGAGGTGACTTGTCGTCAGCTGCCAATCCGGGCACCAAGAACTTCTTTGTGAAAGAGAAAAACAAAATGTGCCTGGCGACGGAAGTTTGAGGTTGAGGCTTTTATCAGCACCCGAATCCTCTGCTCTATCTCCTTTTGGGTTTCCTGTGTAAGTCACCATTACGCTAATGTGCCCTCGATGACTCTCTCTGCATGAGCAGTCACTCACAGTTTAAATAAGACACAGACTTCAGGTTTTTTTTGAGAGCAAGTAAAAGAAGCGTAAATGAAATTTGCTGAATTGATGCAACACATATGAGTGGGACTCTCAGTGTCGTGAGCATGATTCTGTTTCTATTATGAGAACTCTGTAGGTTTGTGTTTTTGAGATCAAAGGAGTTCTGAAGTAGATTTTATCAGATCACGTACTTTCAACGCCCTCAATCGAGAAATTACTCGTCCTGAATGTGAAACAGCGCCGGTTTGATGGTGCTAGATTACTGATCATTAACGATGAAGATATTGTGCCGAAGTCATGAGGTAACTTTTTTAAATCGAGGCAATTATATTAATGCACAAGCGTAGGCAGTTCAGTCACTAGTTTCAGTCTCTATATTGGCAGTATGACTAACTGTCACGATGACTCATCGCATGCAGGCACGCAAATGGGAAATGATACCCATGTAGAGCGATCAGTCGGGATCAGATGTTGCTCATCTGTGACTTCTGCTGCTTTTCCCAGGGCTACGAGCGGCCACACAGAGACTGACAGAGACAGGCAGGGAGGAGTGACCGTAATCCTCAAATGTCTCAGTGTGATCCATGAGGAACCTGCTGATGATCTGATCCAAATGAGGCGGAGAAGGAAAAAACTCTTTGCCTTGATCTCCGTGCAAGAAGGAAAAACAAATAACAGAAGGACAGCAGTTCGATGGTAATCCTGCACAGCCGTGCTTCTGGGTCAAAGGTCAGAGGTTTGAACAGAGTAGTGATGAGCCACAGAACAGATTCCCTTATTTTTCTAATATAACTAAGATCAGGATTTAGATGGTTTTAAAAGTGTCCTTGTGTTCATAATATGGGGGAAATCCTGTTGGAAGTGGGCATCAAATGTAAATAAACTATCATTCTGTGTGACAGCAGCAAACATGAAACACATTTATTTGTTCACCACATGCTAAAATTTATTGTTTTCTACAGCTCGCTCAAGGGTGTTACTACGACTCACTCATGTCCTTCGTTAACTCTAAAAAAAACACCAGTTTTTTTCTGTCGTCTCTGCCACTGACAGTGTGGTTTGTCTGCATGTCTATACGGAGTGCGGGGAAGAGGAAGTCTCGTCTTCAACTTCTTTTTTTTGTACTTTCTTCTTCAGATGCATTGAAGAAAAATGTTTTAATGAAATGAAAACACACAATGATAACAGTGCTTTGTCTACCCAGTGACGATACTGGCATTAAATAAGCCAATGAGGGGATTAAGTGGCTCAGCGTGCAAGATAACATAATGAAGTCTATGATGTCCTTCTAGTGGAGAAAACATGATGAGGTGTCCTCTAAGGTGCGCTTTCATTGGAGAAAGCTGCCCTACACTCTTGCAAAGGGTTTGAAGGAACTGTTGCTGGAACTGTTTCACCTTAAATGCACCAGGACGTTCTGCATGCTGGCGCCCTCAGATAGCCACTGCGCTGTTTACAGGCTCTTGTGCACAGGTTCTCTTTCAAACCGGAGTCACTCTGTGGTGTCTTTGGTTCTGCAGAACTTTTTACAACCAGAGTTCCAATAAGAGACGATGGGCAAACGGAGGAATCATCATCAGGTTGGAACGTTGCCGTGTGTCCATGTCAATCCACAACAAGACTGAGCCACTCATTATGCCCGAGCTGATTACACTTTAATAAGGGCTAACCTATAGCGATGTTGGGAGGAGGCTGTAAAAACAGTCAGGGATTATCACGCCCACCACAGGACACACGGGAGCAGCGGAGGCAGGCGTGATTGTTGTATCCGGAGATGGCCAGATGCGTTCGGAGCTCGCTGGCAGGCACAGAGATTAAGGTCGCGCTGTCCTGGTTGGATTAGTGCCAGGCGCTACATGATGCTAATGGAATGGCAGTGCCAGGCAGGGCGAAGGCATAGGTAGGCTGGCAGATGTCGACACAAGGCTTTTATGTTTGCGCCCCGGCCCCTCCCTCTGCACGGCTCGCCGACACGTCTGCGAGCCAACTTTCCTGCACCAAAACACACGAGAGATGATATAAAAGGGCTTGGTAGAAGCAGCTGGGGTTATGAAAGAGGCCGCACCACCCAAAGGTCCAACCTCTCCATCTAATAGTGGATAGAGCCTTGGCTTTCTTTCTCTATCTATTTTGCCTTATTTTTGTCTCATACTGACGGACAAAATAAATGTTTTATTCTCAGACAAGGAAAAATACTTTGCCAGAATATTAAGGTAATGTCAACTGCATGAGTGCTATAAGAGGTTTTCATGTCCAACCCCTGCACAATCTAACATAATATAATACAATGCAATAGCTCTGCAATGAACACTTGTTGTGGTGATGTATTGGACCACCTATTATTTTACTGTATATGTTATTGTGTCTGCCTCTAGAGGCAGGCAGGTGAAGTTCTGCATATATTACTGCATGTAGAGTTTGTGTTAAGCCTAGTGTTGTAGCTGAGTGAGCAGGACAGAGGAGCGGCAGCAAAAGGTATAAGAGAAAAAGAACAGAACAGGATGTAACACAGTGAGATATGCAACTCAACACAATGTAAAGTGTGTCAGTGTGATGCAACGCAGTACTTTCCCTGTTGGTGTTTACAGGACCACACCTGCGTTATTGGGCCATATTTGTCCTTATCTTATTATCACTCCAATGAAACAATAAAACGCTGTGCTACAACGTGACACTGTTTTCATCAGATGTTCTATTGGTCATTTTTCCTACAACATGTCAGAAAACACTAACTACATGTCCATCACGAGTTCCCAGAGCAGTTCGAACTGTCTTCTTCAAGCTGCTTAAAGTTTTCTGACTGACAGTCGGAAAAAACTCAAAGATCTTCAGTTTGCAATGAAATAAAAATGAGAAACCTATTTCAGAAGCTGGTTTGATAAATTACTCAAAGGATGAAGCTGACGTTATGTTGTATTCCTCTTATTCCATCAAAAGACAAAACAATGGTGTCGGTCTGTCTCTCTTCATAAACAGTTCACAAGTATGTTTTTTTCAATTGCTCAGGAAACAGCTGGGCAGTGTAGTTTTTAGCAAATGTTCAGGCATCAATAATACTTTGTTGGGGACTATTTTTAGCTGTGGATTAATACACATCTGGTGCTTAGGTAATATGTATGGCAGGAGAGTATATGTGGGATTAAATCAGAATACACGCCACTGTGTGTGTTGATGGTAATGAAGGACAACTGTGTGACTGTGTGACAACTGCAATATTTGACTGTAGGTTCAAATAATTGTTGATTTCGGTTTACCCTATATTTTAATAAAAATATCACCAGCCTTGTCCTTTGAAGGACTAGTCCACTAGCTTAACTTTTCAGCACTACATAATATCACACAGCAGAAGAGCAGGATACAGATAACAGACGTGGACAGTGAAGGCAGCACGGCGGACAGCGAGCTGGCCGATCCGACAGGCAGCAGGCAAACTGGCTCCTCCAGGGAAATGGTTGGAAAAGGGAGCATGAGTCCACGTTTCTAGAGAGTGACTGGCCTAGTTTCAGGAATACAGTCCATGCTTTCTGTCTCTCTCTCCCTCCTTCTATTCTGTCTCTTCCCTCACCGCCGCAGCGGAGCAGCCAAACAAATCACGCAAAGTTAACATCAAATTTTTTGCTCTCAAAGGTCAGCGGATCTCTCATGGAGCAGGCGACCTCTGTGCTGCTGGGGGGAGGAGGTGAGTCGATGAAGGCGGCGCAGCTTTTGAAGTCTGGATGTCATTACTTTTTTGGGATATTTTTTTCCTATCTTCCCTCATCTCCTGACCTACCACCCCTCCATCTATCCATCTCATTATTTTTTGATACCCCCTCCCCCCTTCCTCTATATCTGTCCCTCTCCGTCTCTCTGTCAGCCTCCCGCTTCCTCTCTTGTCCCCTGTTTTAAGGACATGGGTTTGCTGAAGTGGAAAGCCGGCCTGTCGCTTGATATTATGGCCAACATAGGACCGGTGGAGTGACACAAGGTTGCGCGGAGCCGAAGCAAAAAATCCCAACCAAAACAGTTCGGACGACCACATTAGCTCGTTTTCCCTCCTGTCTTTTCCGTCCATCCTTACCTCACCCCTGTGGGACTAGAACAAACACTAGAACAAAAGAGAGAGAGAGAGAGAGAGACAGAGAGAGAGAGAGAGAGAGAGAGAGAGAGGAAGTGTGGAAGAGCAGTTTAGAAGGGGAGAGAAATGAGCAGCACAGCCGGTAATAGAGAGAGGAAGGACAGAACTTGAGAGGAGGAAAGAGAGTCTCTGGAGCGAACCGTAATCCAATAACAGGTCTTGTGAAAAGACATGCTGACCATAAAAACTCCACAGAGGTTACGTGGGGACCCGTCCGAATATATAGAGCATGTCCAGTTGGCAGAGGGGGATGATGGGACGGAGAGGGCCGAGAGAGAGAGAAAGTGGAAGACAGGACAACAGGTTTGTTCATTTGTTAATCCCCTAACCCCCCCGCCCCCCAAACCTCAGATGTGTTCATCCCAATCTTTGGCCCCAGTGGAAAACTACCTCCCCCCTCTACACTGTGATAAGATTTCCCAGGAGAGAGTCAGATGGTACCACTCCAGCCCCCACCTCTTTTTTTTTCACCTCCTTTCCTCTCCTTTTTCTCTTTTAACCTCTCCCTCTGTCACTTGCTGAGTCTTTCTCTCCCTCTCTTGCCAGCATATCACTCATTCCCATGGCACTGATGTGTGAAGAGCACTGGGGGAGAAACCTCCACCAAGGGGCCTCTTAAGTATTCAAGGTCACCGCTTGACAAAGTGTACGCCGCAGCGCGTGGAGTGTTTCACAAGGCATGTGATGTTTTGTAATATTTGATGCGCTTCCCTGCAAATCTGATAGTGTGTGCTTGCGTGTGTGTGTGTTGTGAAACAGGATGACCTGTGGACTGGGTGTGTCCTGGCAATAACAGTGTTTACACTCTTTTAGAATTTCTGTTCCAACATCGTCAGTCTTACTTAAGACCGAGTTGACTCATGTTGGTTTAGTTGTACTTTGTTTAATCTGCATCTCATCACATGCATCTAATGTCTGGTGAGAACCTTGTATCTCCGAAACGATGACTTTCCAGGAAGGAAACAGTTTTCGAGTTGATAGCTGCGTAATTTTTTTAAAGCGTTTCATAACACCAGAGATTAGAGGGTGCTTCTCAACCATAGAGGAGATAGTGATCCTATAACAGTATATACTATATAGTAAGTGATATCTGAATGGTTGGTGTGTGACGCATAACCGCAACAACCTTGGTTCGATTCCAGCTGGGGACCGTCGTCTCATGTCACAACCCCCCCCCCACTCTTTCCCCTCGTTCCCTGTCTGCCATCAAATGAAGGCAAAAGTGTCCAAAAATGGAGATGAAAAAGAAAAGCTCCAAAACCAGTTTTCACACGACTGCAAATAATATAAATTAGAATCTGCTCCACTTGCTCTGCTGTAGGCTAAACTTCAACAGCATTCACTGAACGGAGCGGAAGCCAAATGTGATATGACGCAATAAAAACAAAGTGCGATCTATCAAATGTGATGGAAGTGATAGGAGACTCACTCACACTTATTTCGACACTCATCGTGAGTGACAGTGATGTACGGTCTGCGGCCATCAGCCAACCGAACATTGATCAGGACTGGCTGCCAGCTCACCACCAAATCAATCATGTCCATTGATCCAGCACCATGGGAAGAATGTGTGTGTATATTGTACATTGTTGCAGGCTATAGCAAATATGATATTGCTGTGTTAAAATTTGAGGAAAATCAATGATGATTTACAAGGTTGCAATGCTTGAGAGTGCAGGCAAAAGCAGTCCACTTCATTATTAACTATAATGCAAACGTTTGTCCGCTATGGATCTGATCCAAATCCTTTCTGCTGCTGCTCAGAAGAGGGGACGAATGAGAGAGGAGGAGATAGACATCCCCTCATGGCAAATGCACACTAGGAACAGTGGGGAAAGTATTGGGAAGATTTTCTTAGAATAACTGAAATAAAACATTTTATGTGCTTTGGATGGAGATGGTGAATACTGAGCCTGGAACAGACATCAGAGTAGATAAAGGGGAAGGAGAGGGTGAAAAAGAGTGGGAGAAACATGGCCCCAAGACCTGTGTGTGTTTTGGGACTCTCCCTGAATACTTTGTTTCTCCGCAGCTTGCCCAGGTAGAGCCGAAGTCGTTTGACACAGACATGGCGATAAAGAGAGAAGGGGCGAATGGAGAGGAATGAATGCTACAGTGGGTGGGATGAGAGAGAGAGAGAGAGAGAGAGAGAGAGAGAGAGAGAGAGGGAAGAAAATACAAATGATCGCATGCTGGTGGAATGAAGCATACTCCTGCTCCTCTTATCTATCTGGGGGAGGAGACGAAAGCAGAGTGAGTATCACACTGGGACCAAAACATAAAAATCAGATGGAGGGAAAAAAAGAAGAAGGCGAGGAGGGGAGGGGGGATCCACCAGACCTCCCCCCGAAAAAGAACAACCGGAACATAAAGAGCCTGCCTTTATGGTTTAAGAACAATGTCCTGCATTCTTGTTCTCAACCACAGATCCGCGAGGCACTTACACTTACTGCATACACACACATGCACAAAGGCATTTGCACACGCCTCCTGCAGAACACATAAATGCAGGCGTCCTCATACACATGTTCACGCGCAGAGGTGCACAGACTTTTTCTGTAAAAAAAAAAAAAAAAGAGAAAAAAAGGGCACATTACACATGAAAGGATGTGGAGGGGTGGGGGTGCTGGTGTGTCGGCGGTGGGGGCGGCGCAGGGCGGCTGTTCAGAGTGTGTGTCTTTTTATCAGGTGAAGGAGAAGGAGGGAGGGGGAGGGCGGTGTAAGATTTATCTGCTGCCGTCGGAAAACTTTGACCCCGGAGTTGTAAATCTGTCAAAGGAGTCTAGCCAGCTCAACAGGAAACACGAAGAGGAAAGGGGGGAGGGTGGAGGGGGGGGGCTGGGATGTTTGGGGTGTGGGTGGGAGGGGAGCGGGTACACCCGTGAGCTCCACCATTTCAAAAGAGGCACTTTTCAGAGTTGGGGAGTGGAGGGGGGTCCTCGCCGTGTTTACAATCGTGAAACTGATCCCTCACAGCCGGCGAATCTCCCTCCAGCTTTTACCCCCCCTGCGCCCCATCAATCCCCACAATAAAAAAATAAAATAAAAAACTCACATAAACTGTGCAGGAAATGACTGTTCTGATATATGGATGTTTCAAATGTCTGTTTGTGCTTGTAGCATATGTCATTGGAGACGCAGCTTCCAGTGATTATGCTGAGCTTGTTCCACTCTTTAATGAAATACTGGAAGAATTCAGGAGAAGCATGTCCCCATAAATCCCTGAAAATAAATAAAAGGCATCTTTTTCCTTCTGTACAGGACTTTTATCCACAACAAGGTCCACCAACACTAAAGGGACGTTTTGAAGACTCACTTTCAAGTTCCTTTTTTTTTTTTTTTTTGAAAAGATAGATGCAAGATGATAAGTCAAGTTTTTTTTGTAACAATTACAAAGCCAATTTACCAATACTCTCTCTTCATTTACTCATTACATGTTTGAATGCAGCCAATCACACGGCCCCAGTGTTCTCATTAACATGCTGTCAGACAACTAAATGAGCACAGAATAGTCATTTGATTAAGGCTCTTAATACAGATGCCCTAGAAATACCATTAGCTTGGGTGAAGGTAGCATTTACCAAATGCCATGATAATTCTATCTGATAGTTCATTTCAGTCAGAACCACAAGCTCATGATGCTGCCTGAGGAAAAGTCAGGGTAAGTAATTAGGATTCATCCTCTGGGGATCATAAATGTTTGTGCAAAATTTAGTGGCAATCAATATTGTTGTTCAGACATTTCAGTCTGCACCAAATTGACCAACTGACTGACCAACAGACACTGCCATCTGTTCAACCAGACTTCTTTGAAATGATTGCAATAATGCAGCCGACAAGATTTGTGGAGTTTCAACGTGGAGAGAAAACCTTCAGAAATCTTCCTCATAATGTGATAGCAATGTTCAGCTACATCATTGTGGACAAGGCCTAACGGTGTGTTTTTGGACAATGAAAGAAATATGCAATTAAACTAAAAGTGTGATAATATTGTATGCAGTCTATATGTGTATATATGTGTCTATATGGTGTATGTTTATGACCAAATATTCAGCCCACTCAAGACAAAGGTTGTGTTGCCCAGTGTTTATGTTCTGGCAGACTCTTCCTTCTTTACAGGAAGTGCAGCAGACATTCATCTCCTTCATCTATGCAAGTGTAACAAGCAAGCAAGTGTCAAACATACCATGAAATGAGACCATACATTTACTTACCTTTATGAAGCACAAACAATGGTGCAGTGTACAACTGATGGAGGAAATTGGAGCATGATGTCACTGCAACCAAACAAAGTGTTTTTGTGTTAGTCCACTAATAAACTAATTTTAAAAAATGCATCTTTCAAGCACACATACAAACAGTGAGGGTCAGGTGTCTGAATCCGGTACATTATCAAAAGGCTCGCTCGACCCAACATCTTTCCGCTGGGATAAGTGTGACCGGTCTGTCCTGTGTGCCCGCTCTGTGCCAGCGGGGGCACGGCAATTGGACACACTTTATGGGGACTAAAATCATCTATTACTGAGCCCTGGGAAACCCCAACACCTTGGCAGAGGGTGGCACGCTGTCACAGGCTGCCCTGGGAACAGCTCAATTAGCCACCTGGCCACTGCCTCGCCATCACAAGACTGAGCCTTTCAGCCTGAGGTGCAATGCATCAATGGGTGGACGAGGAGGATGTTGGCAGCTATAGACGCACACGCAGGCTTCCTCAGCTTCGGATATTGTTTTATTTTCCGAATCATCCATGAAACATCTCCACGGCGGGAGCGCTGGTAGGGGGGAATGAGATCATCCGAGAGCTATTGTTCACCCACACCTTCGCATTGCAGCCGCACTGCATCGCTTTAACCGAAGATCCCGAGAGAAAACAACAGGAGACAATGAGAAGGCTGAGCTATGGTGTCAGCGAGTTCATTCACAAATTACTAAGAGAGAGATTTGAGGCTTACAGTAAGAATGTGTAAGAGCATATTTGGACTGCAAAAAAAGCTGTGAAGTTGTAGACAAAAGGAAGCCTCACACGCATGTGAGGTGTTGATTGACTTACTGTAACCTAACAAACCCGGAGCCAGTGTGTGAGAGTTAAGTCTAGTTCTGCATGTATCGTGCAGTAAAGTGCATAAATAAGACAGAGGCCAAACAAGGGCATAGTCAGTCTGTGCCCCAGACAGACACTGAAAGCACACATGCACATTCTGTCACTCACACACACACACACACACACACACACACACACACACACACTTCTCACATTACTGTGGGTGAAGAATGTTTTCATGCTTTCGTTGAGTGAAAGAGAGAGAGAGAGAGAGGTGTGAAGCCTCAGTCACGCAATGCCACCCTGTTTAGGTCATGCTCTATGTGTGTGTGTGCGTGCATGCATGTGTGTGTGTGTGTGTGCACGTGTGTGTGTGTGTGTCTTGGGTGCTATGGCACCAGTAGTATGCCAAATTTGGTGCGTCTTTTGCGGTTAGCGAGAGAGTGCATCTCTGCATACAAAGGTGACAATCTGCACACAGGAAGTCGTAGTTCCTGACACCGCCCTTCCATGCTCAAAAACAAATTTGCACCTTTCAAAAAAAAAATCTATTCTAAAATCTCTCACCGCTGCTTGTCTGCTCACTGGTCTGGTAATATCATTAGTTTTCAACAATGGACTCAAGGGACAATCGCACTAACAAACTAGCACAGCGCTGCCTGAAATGAAGCCTGCTGGCTGCACTTTTCTATATATACTGTGAGCATGCCTGCAGGAGCATGTGTGCATGTGCTGGCATGGGGGAGGTACAGAGGGCACGAGAGGCCACATTTGGGGAACTTGTTGTGGTAACAGATACATGTGCGGCTTCATAGAAGGGGAAGTGAAAGCTGAGGGCCGCAGCTGTTCATGTCTAGAAGGCCTCATCTATGCTAACAATAAGAGAAAGGAAGTGAAGAGCAGAAATTGGCCGAGTGCCACAGTAATCTGAGCGTTACAATCTGCCGTGCATGTGAGCCTAACTGTGCGTATTATCGGCGTCTGTGCCAGCAAAAATACGACAGTCAAACTTCCGTTTTTCAGCCCTTTTCCTCTTCCTTCCCTACCACCGCTGGGATAAACACAATGAGCACAAGCCGAAAAAGTGGAGTGTAGAAAGCTGTTATTTCTTATGCAACTTACTAAAAGTGAAGTGAGTCATTCTGGGGTTTTTGTGCGCTGACAAATTGATTCGCCTCGACGAGAAAAAGGTCAAAGTGACACCACATAGAAACTGGCACTGCCAGTCCTCACCTTGGCTATTTCCTCCATCGGGTTATGTCTCATCTGTTCCCACAAAGGTTTTGTATTTTGAGGTCGTGATGACTGGTTGTTAGTGTTTCTTTGAGGATTTTTGGATTAAAAACGGAATCATATTTTTCCACAGTGATTTAACAAATGTAACTTTTGCATTGTATTTTGTAATCATCTTGTTCAGTCGCCCTAAAACCCACATAATACTTCTTATGTACCACCACCGATTTGAGACATTCATGCCTTTACAACATTTAAGCGAGGACCCGTCGGGCTGTTAAATTTGTATTTCACTCGAAAAGTTGAAGCTAATTAACCTAAATGTGAGCACTTACTCGCACTCTTTTTCAAACTTGGGGAACTATTTTTGGTGCCGACTCACACAGATTTGTACCAGTCAAGTTACCAGTAGTGAGACAGTCGGTAAGTTAATTAAAATTCACGCACCTTGGAGACCGCCAATGTAGGGCTATCATGCAGAGAAACTTTCTTTTTAGTAATTACAATTCTGACCAAAGATATATCTCCTTATTTGTCAGAAGCAATAGATTTTTAATTTTCAGAGCAGAAGCTTTTATCCTCATTTCAGAAGCCATGAAATGTTACAGCGCTATGTGTAGCTTTTTTCACTGTGATTTGATATTACAACAAATGAATGAATAAATAGGCTAGGTTAGATATGATTTCAGGATTCCAGGATGATTTTTGATTGGCTGACAGTTTTTGGAGATCACCAACAACCAAGAGATCTCCAAAAGCTTGCAGATGCCCAAAATGATCAAGCAGCCTAAATTTCTGGTCATGACAGGGACAGGTCGGGAAGCCAGGCTACGAGCTACAGACAACAAGAGCGGACACGGGCTGGAGGCTGGAGCTGGACTGCTCATTTCTTGCAGACATCCAAAAAACATTGCATGATTTCCTGTGTCAATTCCCGCATTTGTTTTCAAAATGCAGTTTGGAGAGCAGCCAGATTAGTCAGGGAATCCTCCTGGTGTAAAACCTGGTAACGTGCAAACCCCCCCTGGCTGATCAGTCATGTAGCGTGCAAACCACAACCACTTCAACATTCCTGATGTAGTCATGTAGTGTGACCAAGGTATAAGCTATGTGCTCTTGAGCAAGCTGCTCTACCAGCCGCCCCAAAGGAGCCTGTCTTGGACTGATATAAGACTGTAGTTGCACTGTGTCCTCTCCCAGGTACCGAGGTGTGTGTGATTGTAGGCTGAGTTTTAAAAAAAAAGAAGAAAAAGAAAACATACTTGCATGCTCACATTTTAAAAATCAGCACAGGGTAGTTGAGAGAAGTGGAGGTGAAGGTTGTTTTTGGCCTGAACTCAAAAACCCCCACACTTCACCTCCCCACGTTCTCCCCCCCCCCCCCCTCCTCCCCTCACCCATCTCACAGACTCCCACTCTAAGCCCTGAGCTCCAGTATGAAATCAACATTGGGCCTGCAGGAAATGAGAGATCTCCACAGGAGATAGAGGAGGGAGGGAAGGTGGAGGAGGAGACAAAAGAATAACAGCAGAAAGAGCCATAGATTTGACTTTTGGCATCCAAACGTCCACACACTCCGTCTCATGGTCCCGCTCCCTTCCCCTGCATCTCCTCCTTTTCCTCGTCTCTCGATCTTTCTGTCTCCGAGAACATCTGCTCGCTGTGTGTCCGTGCGTGCAGCTGTGCCTGCGTCTATATAGTGAGGCTTGAAGGGCTCGCCTTATGAAAAGGCTCTGGGCTTGTTGTTTTTTCCTGGCACAGTAATTCGCTGGCAAAGCCAAGAAAGTGGACAAGCAGCGAGTTATTTCAGCGGGGCCTTGTTTTTGTTGTTCCACGCTCAAAGACAACATGACCTCATGTGACCCCCCCCCCCCCTCCCTGGCTACTCATGGCTGGAATACAGCAAAGTGTTCAAGGTGTGGGAGGCACGATCGTGCAGTGCACCAAACACGGATGAGTCCGCGCTTTGCTCCAAAGGTTTCACTCGAAAAACTCCATTCAACAAGAGAGGCTGTTTTAAGAGGCGCTTTCTCAAATGTACTGCGCAGGGCCAAGGGGGTATTTTGACTTTCAACATGTACACACGAGCGTGCATGCAAAATGTGTCTGCGTCTCTGTGTGCAGACGCAGATAAGAGGGACAGACACATACACGCACACATACACTCACACACACAAAGGGGTGGGGTAGCAATGAGGGGCTCGGTTAATGGCTTTTAAATTTCCACTGAGTGAGTGACTTACAACTGTGGAGGAGCACAGCTGTTCCTGATTTGAGGAACAAAGAGGGGGGAACGGCAGCGATCTGAGAGACTGGACCGGGCTGCTCTCATTTAATGGGCTAAAATCTCTCAGGAATGACACAGATGTGTGTGTGTGTATGAGTGTGTGTGTATGCATGTGTGTGTGTGTGTGTATGAGTGTGTGTGTATGCATGTGTGTGTGTGTGTGTGCATGTGTATGTCCACGCTTGCCTGTAAATATCTGTGGTCATCCTTCATGTACTTACTTTGCTGTGTGAAGTCTCTTTTGTGTGCATGTGTGTGTGTGCATGTGTGTGTGCATGTGGGAGGCTAAGAGGGCAACAGGATGCGTCTACATCTACAGCCATAGATTACGGCCGCAGAGCCAGCAACGATTGCGAAGGTCAACTCATTTGGGAATAAAGTAGAGTTGGAGCGGAGGGGAGACAAGGAGAGGAGGCTCAGATGCGTGAGATTTAATGCAGGGAGAGAGGAAGGGAGATGAAGAGAGAGAGAGAGAGAGAGAGAGAGAGGGAAGAGAGGAGATTAAGGCCAGAGCTCATCTAAGCATGTCAATAAGAGTTGAAAAATCTAACGTCAGCCAGGTGGAAAAAATCCAACTTGCTTTGATCAAAGACTTTCCATCTCAGGCAGACAACAACGCAGCACATTTGAACGCAGCCTCGCTTGAAAACCCCCATGCTTCTTGATGTCAAACTTTTTATAGTGGAGTTCCATCCCTTGAAATACTGCTTCCTGAACCCCCCCACCCACACACACACACACACACACACACACACACACACACACACACAATCCCCCTCTCTCTCACACACACACACAGACACACCACTTCTCCCCTCCAAGCTGTGCTTTGTTTCCTGCCGCTGGTGAACGCAGCCCTTTTCCTCAGAGGCCCCCTCTCTGCACTGCAGCCTTGTAAAACATAGCGGGTCAGCGTCACATGACTGAGGTCTAGGACGCTGAGGGCTGGGGCCGGCCCTCTGCCGCGCCGGAGCAGGAGTTGGGTGTCAAAGTACACATGGGTGGGGCAGCGTAGAGGGAGAGGGATGGAGACTGACAGTGCAGAGAGAGAGAGAGAGAGAGAAGTAGTGAGGCAGAAATATGGAGAGGAGGGAAAGAAAAAAGAAAGAGAAATAAAGAAAGTAAGGCAGGGAAGAATGAATGTTAGCAGTAAACCAATAATTCTCCCGAGAAGCTGAAACCACTAAAAGAATATTATTTCCATCCATCCATCCCTCCCCAAAGAACACCGTTCTCCATTCTCATCTATCACCTCCTCCCAAAAACACTGTTAACTCTTTCTTCCTCACCTCAGGTCTAAGGTGCTCGCTCGCCCATGGGCTGATGTCGACATGAATGGGAGCCCCCCCCCCCATGCCCTCCTTCCTCTTACTCCCCCTCTCCCCGTTTCACTGAGTGATCGGAGCTGACATACATATGGAACACACTCATCCTGGTAGCGCTCAGAAGAGAGGGGGGAGGGGAGAACATGCACCAATCCATAGATGCACATGCCTATAAATGCCTATCAATGTTGTGTGTTGTGTGATGGTGTGCGCACCGTCTACACACACAGTTCCCATCCAGGCTGCATGTCATGTGTTGCTTCGCCAGGGTCAGTTTCAGTGGTTTCTCTACATGCACATATGGACAATTTTCTTTAAATTGTTGCCATTTTGGCTTCTTTTACTTCCTTTAATTCAAGTCTCTTGTCTCATCCCGTACGTCTCTCGCCCGGTCTCCCTCTCTTGTTTTTGAGCTAAGCACTTCAAGCGCGTCCCCAGAGGTCTCGGGCTTTATAGGAGGCCTGTCACGTTAATAGATTTCACCTTGTCTCATTTTCTCTCTCACTGTCATTCCCTCTCTCGCCCTCTTTCTCATCTGCTGCCCATTATGGGCACGAGTGTCTGCTCACCACAAGCTACTGTAGCTGAATGTTGTGACTAAATTAAATATCTGTTGCTTTTCGCATTTACTCCGGCGGCAAATGTGTCTGAGTAGATTTTTTCATTTTTTCTAAATGAAGCTCACATTTCTCAAAAGCTGATGCCTCTGGTGAAAAAGAGGCTCCTAGTACCGTACATGCTGAATCTGTTCAGGTGTTTGAGAAGTATTGTGGTCAGTTACTGTGAGATAAAGGCAAGCAAAATCTAAAACAAGAAGAAAAACTGAAGACAGTAAAAAGCATTCTAACGTGCTCTGAATGAATGTTAACAAGCTGAAGCAGGCACAATAATATACATTTACCATGTTCACCATCTTAGTTTGGCATGTAAGTAATGTTAACACAAGTTAGAGCTGAGGCTGATGGGAATGTTATTAATTTTGCAGGTGAAGAAAAGCCTGATGGAGGCTCTAGATGAAAAGTTAAGGGATCAAAAAAGTTATTAAAATTCATTCTACAGGGTCACATGATTGGACCATACTTCCTGTCAATCCATTTTTAGCCTGGCAAATTTCAGTTTTAGCCAGTCACCTGCAAAGGATTACGATGTTTGATGAAGGTCTTTAAATGACTTATTAATAGCTGATGGTGAATGTGCTCAGGTATCAGAATCACTATATTATTTTATCAGTGACATTAAATATGTTAATAAGCTTTGTTGTTTAGTGCAGTCTATTGTGTGTATGGATTCCATATGGTGTGAATGTAAATGCTTATGTCTCTATATATTTGTCTAAATCTACAGTCTGTTTAAAGTATTGAGGAGTTTATCAAGATGCAGCGTCTCTGTTTGACAGCTTGACTTTGTGCAACTCTCAGACTTGTATATTAAAGTGTCCTCTAGAGTCGACCAACAACAACCTCACCTGCCCCTCTTCCTCCTCCTCCTCCCTCCTAACCTCACCTCTCGCTCCATCTTACTCATCCCGCATGTCACATCACATTTCCCAGGCAGCCTCGGGAAAAGGGCAGAGGCCTTATGAATTGATGTGGGTCGCTTACAGGAGCGCGGCCGGGGACAAGGACGGGCAAACGGCGGGCCCGCACACATGCACATGCACAAAGGTGAACCGCAAAGGTGAGGTGACACTGTGTACACTCGCTGCCCTTCACCTGTCACCTTTCATCTGCAGCGTGGTCGTGCACTCTCTGAACCACAGCGTCTGCATGCTAAATATTTGTTTATTCATAAACAAGACGCTTAAATGCATGTAAACACTCGCAGACTTCACTCACTGTGAAAGAGCTATGGAAACAATGCAAGCCTTTCGCCACATCGTGCTCCAGCAGTTCTGAAAGGGGAAGCTCTCCCCCCCCACCCCGCCAGCCTGATCTCCTCTACGACCTCTGAGAACAAGCTGGCCAATGACGACACCTATTGGAGAACACGAGAGGCTGTTCTGCAACGGGAGGCTGTTGCAGAGAATATATGAGATGAATAACCAGTGATATTGAGTGCATTCATCATCCGCTGACAGTAAATTCACAGAAGAAAATTGACATTAGCTCATAAACATCTATCACGGGCCTGTGTGCTGGGCGACACGCGTTTGAGTGCGGAATGCACGGCAGATTAATCAGATGCAATGGAGCAGAAGGGGGCTACGTTATGATATTTTCTGTGTTTTATATCAGCACTCCACAGTTTTCACACACACTTTCTCTTTCCGTCCCCTCTCTCAGTCATCTACTTTCCCGTGGTGGCTCCCGTTATTCCTGATTTATTCCTGTTCCCCACAGCCTGCACACAGTCTTTTATATGTCCAGTTAAGCAATTCTCTCCTCTAATTGGTTAATGGAGGGCAGCGCAGCTTGGTGTAAAGGGAAATCCCAGGAGCCTCTGAGGCCTGCTTCATGCCCATTGGACTGGAAGGGAGCCAAAATGTAGTCTCCAGCAGGCTTGCCCCCCTCCCCAACACGCCTCCACTGGACTGGAGAAGATCCAAGATGGATGCCTCTGGGGTTGCACTGCTGTGAAACTTACACTATTGCAGATCTGGTGAGGATAAACTTTGCATCCATTGATACTCATATTTTACATAATAAAAATGAGTGAGGTTTGGACAAATTCACAATGATATCAAAAACCCAAATCTGTCAACTTCAAGTGACTTTAAAGCCCAAATATGACTTAATAACCATTGACAAAGACAGAGAAATCACATTACATCTATAATGCATCAGAAGCTGATCCATCAGCTCACAGAACGAATTCCAGGACGGGAATCGCAGCATCATATCAAGCCGTCCGTCCCTCTCAGCGCTTGGGAAAAATGCTCTGTGGAAAAAAATGGAGCAATTTTTAGAGACAGTGTCTTGAAAGCTCAGTGATCCACAATGCTTCTGCATGCAGCCGGCTCCCTGAGGATAGAGAAAAACACAGCGTGGAGAGAGAGGAGGCGGAGGGGGAGAAAGTGCACGTAAGCCCACAGAAAGGAGGAGAGGTGAGAGGGAGAGAGTGATGCAGGAAGAAAATATAGACGTGGTGTTCAGTCTTAATATAGATTGTTCCGTATAAAAGGTCAAAGTGACGAGGGGAGGGAGTAATGCCGTCTCTTCTCTGGCCTTAATCTGCTCTTTCCATCTCTCTTAGCCTCCCATCTTTACAGTCGCCAACAGCGGTGGAAGAGGCACTCACGTCACACACAATGTAATAATACTCAATTACAAGTAAAAGGAGTACATTTGAAACACTGGTGGAAGGTAAGTACTTCTACTCCAGTTCCATTTTATGCAACTTTATACTTCTACTCCTTTAAAGTTCAGGGGGATTGTGGTACTTTACTTCAATTCATATGCAGTATTGGTTACTAACCACTTTACACATTAAGATTTTACAAGGAAAACAAGCACATTTACATATTAAACAATTTATAAAATATTTTTAATTGTCTCTACCTCAAACAACTACAACAGCAAAATTATACATTATTGCATCGGCAATAAAAATCCAGTAACATAACATATAATTCTTTCTGAATTATGGCTACTTCTAGCTACTAAAAATACTGCAATGCACCATCAGATCTTTACACTGGCATTGTACATACCATACATACTTATTAAGAGAAGTATCTGTATAGTTCTGTGTTGTATTTTTACTTTTAATTTTTGCCACTTTTACTTCAGTAAAGGACCTGAAAACTTCGGGTGTGAAATAGCATTAAACTTTTCTCCAGAAATATAAATTATCAAGTGATGCATTATACATATATTCATAAGACATATTCTACTCAAGGGATTTCACACTAGATGAAGTTGCCATCTTTACAGTGTGAAATATACAAGAATATATCTAATATTATAAGGATGAATATTCCTTGGTTCCCAACTGTCCAACTTCTAACTAAAGACTCATCAGACAACAACAAAAAACGAAGTTTGATGTGGCAGAAAAACTGAAAGTTTTGCCTTGTTAGTATTAATATAAAGCTTTTCATGAAATGCATATGCAATACGTAGATACACTATATGCATGTGCATATATTTGCATATGAATTTAGCCTCCTGTCGGCACTGCAGTGCAGCTCTTATCTTGTAACATAGATACTGATTGCGGAGGGATCTTGTCTTCTTTTTGTCTTTTAGTGTGTTGTCTTGTCTGTGTTGAGTTCGTGTGTTTGTTCATTTAAAACAATCTTTCAGAAAGTATATAGCAGCTCTCTTCACGCTCAACAAGTTAAGTAGAAATGTCCTTGAGCAAGGCATTCAAATGCTCCAGTGGAGCTGCCTAGTGAGCTTTTATCCAGCAGCATCCAGGCATGTAAATGTGTAATGGTATAAATATGGAGCAAGGTGTTACATGATAAGTCAACTTTCCCTGGATACTGTAGCTGAAGGTTAAAGAAACCTGTCTCCCTCCCGCATCAGGACGTTAAGATAAGAAGATGGTGTGGTATTTAAATTTCTCCTTGTCCTATCAGCTTGAACTCGCCAGCTGTGAAGGAACAGGGGTCAGGGTTCAAGCTGTGACAGCCTTAAAATGTCAAATGACTTGTCCCCTACTGTGACTGTCACCCTGCTTCATCGTTCAGGAAGCCAACCGACCAGCAGGAAGATATTGAAGGGAAGAGAAAGAGAGGAGGAGAGCAGAGGGGAAAGAGGCTGGCGAGGCTGGGGCCGGATGAACGAATGAAAATGTGACGTTGCATAATGGGACATTGCATAATATGTCCCATTTCAAAGCATGCCACTCACTGATGCACGTTGGGAGCCCACGTAACACTGTTGGTAAGCAGGCAAAACCAGGGGAAGGACTTTTGGGGTGAGGTGAAATGAAGGGGGGGGGCGGGGGGACACTGAGGGCTTATGGTTCTGTCTCTGAGCAGAAGACGTGGAGTGACGGAAGTAGACAGCCAATGGGGTGTGGGCGCGGTGCGGCGGAGTGGGAAGCGTGTGGGGGGATGAGGAGGGGGGGGCGACGGTGGCTGTGGCGGGTGGAGTTGGTGTGTGTGTGTGATGGTGGGTGGGCGAGAGCGCGGTCGGTACTGGTATTTCTACCCTGTCACATCGCGTTAGTGTGCAGCCGAGCACGACTGCTGAGCACACCACTCTGGACAGCTCTGCACACACGGGGCGAACCACACACGCACACACAAACACAGGTTTAGATTCACAAGGACACACAGTACCTACACTTGAGTGCATACACACACACACAGTGTCATCTCCCACGAGGACCACAAGGACATCCAAAAACAAGTGAGCACCGATGGAGGTTTGACAGAAACCAGGGCAGAGAGCTCAACCTCCTGACTCTACTTCCATCCATCCGTTCATCCATCCCATCAACCAGCCGTGGGCACAGTTGTTACAAAGGCATATTAATTTCCTTTACTCACAAAAAATGTGCGTGGTGAATGGAAAAAATGATTGGAAACGGATAAATCAGAACCAAAGCAAGTCCCAAAAGACTGTGTATTCATGTTGGGAAAATATTGCAAACTGATGTTCTTGGCTCGTCGCTTCGGCAACACAGGCGATATCTTGTTTTGGAAAGAAGTTGTTCGAACCCAGATGTGCAGCTACGAATGAACCATAACAATTTACTTTAACCGCAGTCAAACACGTTGCCACACTGGGTGAAGGGAGCAGCCAAGAAGCATCGTCATCATCAAACAAAAGCTATTGTGTCAGCGGGGGCATGAGCAGTCGGCTCATCCGCTCTCTGGTCTGCTGTTTGCAACATGGCTTAGCGGCCCGAGCCCAGAGGCTTTCACACAATGTCTTCCATGAGAAAATGAGAGAGGGTCCCCCCCCCCCACCTCCTTGGGGCAGGGAGAAGAGGAAGAGGTGAAGAAAACAGATGGATGGAGAGATGACGGAAAGGAATAGAGGCAACACTGTAAATGCTGCATTCACACAGTGCACCCCATGGCAAGGGAGAGAGAGAGAGAGAGAGAGAGAGAGAGAGGGAGAGAGGGAGGGGGGAGGGCACAGATGGATGGATGAGGAGGAGGAGGAGATAGAGTGCCAAGGTGTGATGTGCGGTGACCCGAGCTCTTCGGTGACGCCATAAACTTGGAGGCACGCTCGAACGGCTTTGAGGGAGGAGAGAGAGAGAGAGAGAGAGAGAGATAAGCTGTCCTTGGCCACCGGCTCCGTGTCCGGCTGTTCTGCAGGCCAGAGGTCAGCGAGGACACACACACACATGCACAGGGCACCGTCAGCACTGCACAGGGTCGTACAGGTCACGGTTACATAACTGGGCCTGGATGGGCAGGAGCATCATGCAAAAACATACGAAACGTTCATATGAGTTTGGTTTTATTTTCTCACTATAAGCGTACGTTCGCAGGGACGATCACACCTTATGCATTTTGGTGACAGTAAAGTGTGAGATGAGACAATCGATACCCCTCTCATGTCTGTACAGTAAATATGAAGACAGCAGCTGGTTAGCTTAAAAAACCTAGGCTAAGGTAACTGGTTTGTGGTTATAGTTTGATATTTACTGCACAGACATAGGGTGGTATCTGATCTTTTTCATTTAAGTTAGAAGACAAAAAGATGAATAAGCATATTTCTATAAAGTTAAACTATTCTTTTAATCAGATCATACTTCAGACAGCACTGGTTTATCAATAAGAAACTATTGGGGACCTTTAGGAGCAACAAAGGGTACGATGCAGCAATTCATTTGTTTATTAAATTTGCCAACATGCACAACTAAAACACTATAAAATATAATGATAACGGCCTTAAACCTGCAGTAACATTTTTCTGGGTGACTTAGAGGCAGCAGAACAAGTTGTGAATACGACATTGACACATCACCCTTTAACAGTTTTTTACATATCCAGCAGTTACGAAGCAACATTATCACAGATTTGGGGTCGTGTTTCTGGAAACTTGATGAATGTAAGTTCAATATTTACTCCCTTATAGCTCGTATATTGGTCTCTACCAACCTCTGAAAGAAATATCAGGCTATTCAACTGCTAAATTCGCCACTGTGTTCACAATCTCGTCACTGACTGCTTTTTGGTGACATGTACATTTGTGTCAAAGCAAATGATCACAGACTGAATCACAGCTAAGGCAGGACAGGAAGGTTCTCCAGAATATAATCACTGGTTGGTTTCAAGGCCGAATATAATGAAGCCACCATGTGTTGTCTGATGTGTGCACCTGATGGATGCATGAAGTTTAAAGGACACAATGCAACAAGACTGGGGAAAACTAAGAGGTCAACAGGACTTCACAGTTCAGTTTTACCACTGGGCCCCCTAGTGGTTAATACAGTCCTACTTCTAGATAAATACACTGAAACATAAGGGCAGAGGTTTGTAGGTACCAAGTAACAAAATGCTGACGCCTGATAGTCAGCAGGTACTCATGCTTGGAAAGTGAAGCAGGATGATAACACAGTATTGACCAATACCCCACAGTTTCTTATTAATTTCCTATACAGGAACTGACATGTATACTGTAATTTCTCGAGAAGATGCCTGTAAAAGATAATGCAATTTGCTACTAACTATCAGGAAATGACACTTCCCAATAACTGAAACCATAACCTAATTTCATCACTATTAGTTGTCAGTTCCATTTAAATGCAGCAGATCATCTGATGCATAAATGCAAAATGTGTCTGCTCAGTTTTGAATTACAAGCAACAAATATGGAGGATAATACATCCAATAATGAATAAATATTGACTTGAATGAGTTTTTCTTTCAAAGAAAACTGTCTGGAAATCAACAACAATGTTTAACTATAAGCTGCCAAATGACTTCCTTTTGTTTTTGTCACAAATTATGTTAAACCCAAATGCAGATATGGGCGAGTAGGTGAGGTGAAAAGACAAAGGTTTTATATCTGGCTACCTGGTGTTTGAGCCGGGGTGGAGGGACAACCAGGTGTAGGCCTTACAGAGGGAATCCCAGCGATGTGAGCCTGCAGCTGGGTTTGACAGACGGGCGGTGCTGGCAGGTGAACAGGTGATCCAGCCGACACTGCAGGGTCCTTGTCGTGAGGTGGTGATTGCTTGATGACAGGCAGGTGTACTGATCCTCGATGATGGGCAGGTGTGTAGAAAGAGACAGAGGACAAGAGGGGGAGGGGGGCGAACAGACAAAAGCCAACACACTGCTCATACTATAAAGATTTAACACAACAAAAACACACTCATAAATAACAGTGTCA
The DNA here is from genome assembly GCA_037975185.1 of Centropyge bicolor. Classification (NCBI taxonomy): domain Eukaryota; kingdom Metazoa; phylum Chordata; class Actinopteri; family Pomacanthidae; genus Centropyge; species Centropyge bicolor. Next base: position 1,645,273 of record JBBMOC010000024.1, on the reverse strand, counting down.
CGGAGGAATGCTGGTGTCCATTTCATCCTATTATTAGTCACACATTAAACGTCTTTCCAGGAAGCCTCCTCGCAAATTTCAGAGAAATTACAAAACACTCAGGAAAAAAAAAGTGTTGTAATGTGTTTTTGTCAAATGTTCTTAAATTATGAAGAGCAAGTAAGTCATGTTTCTCATGAGTTACGTGGACAGGAATCAACGTTATCGGGTCACAAGTTAGGGAAACTCGGGGCCAGTAAACAAGCTGCTTGATTTGCTTAGAACTGGGCACTGTGCCGTAAATAAACCAAATGAGAGTCATGCAACAGAGCAAGCTGTTCATACTTTGTTTGGAGTGAAGAAAGCAAATTGCAGGGGTGATGTTTCACGAATCTCCCCGTGAAGAAGAAGCCTTGCCAAGTGTGGTCCCTGCATGACTTAGCAGAAAGAGAGAGAGTCCATGTGAAGCTGTCAGTCAGCCAGGTGTGTAGTGAGACGGCCTCCGTGGAGGAGGGGGGGGTCATGGGGACACAGGTAGAGCACAGGGAGTCCCTGAAGTGTGTCACTCACGGTGGAGGAATAATGGAGGAAGAGGAGGGAGGGAGGCAGAGAGAGATGTTATCACTTCCATCTCCTCCTCCGTGTTGGTGTGAAGGGAGTCGCTGAAAACAGATGACCTACATTTTCTTTGAAACAAACTCCTGCAGCGAGGCCTCCGCGGATTCAGACAAGACAGAGCGAAGTATGGAAAAGAGAGAGAGAGAGAGGGAGTCTGAGGAGGAGGTATAGAAAGACAGAAACAGGCACACTTCCAGCTTGACGAGGCAGACATGAAAAGGTGGAGACGCAGGCAGACAAAAGGAAACAGGGAAAGTTTTGACGGTAATCCTCTTCGACTCTTGCTTCCTTCCCTCTCGAGTGGTTATATAAAACACATCTAGAATTCTGTTCTATGCACATCAAAGAGCCTGTGCCGCTTTGCAATCTGCATATATGATGCGTCCAGGGAACAGCAGGAGGGGTGTGTGTGTGTGTGTGTGTGTGTGTCTGGGAGGAATGTTTGAGTCAGAAATAAGCTTCTTTGGAGAGTATTTAGATTACTTTGTGTTTAGATGAGCCACTTGCATGTGTGAGTGTGTTAGTCTTTGAGGGACAATCACATTTTCTTCATCTGCTGCAATTAAGGCTTTAATCATTAAAAACAAAGGCCTAGTTGATTCAATTGAGGTGGAGCCTTTTAAAGGTGGAATGGCTGAGGGAGACATTATGTTTCAATCTGGACGGAGGAATTAAGAATGGGGCAGTCCCGAGATAACAATCAGGCCCTGGTGACTCATACGTGTGGACTCTGTCATTGAAATATTGTGGCTGTAAATGAAGTCATCTCACTGAAGATGAGGGCTTCATAATTCATGCTATTGCTGTCACACTGCTGCCACCTAGTGTTGATAAAATGAAGGAGGCGATGCTCTCATGCAAATATTCTGACAGAACATATTCTGTCGCCAGTAAATCAAATTGTGGTGCTTTTCACATGATGTTTTCATGATTGGATGCTTTACGATGGTTTGCTCAGCATCTATAAAATCACATTTCTCAGATTAACATCAGCATCGTCCTTCCAATTTTTGCATTTAGAGAACGAAGTTAAAATAGGGACAGAGAGAAGTATTGTGTTATCTTTTCAACAGTTGACATGACAGATGGACTATCACATTTATTTCAAGGCTATTTAAAAGGCTTTAAAAAGTCAATTGATTTCCCCATAGTTGTAAAGACAACCTGTTTTAAAGATCTGGTCGAGACATGGTGTAAGACATAGAGTGGGGTCTTTAATATCTCTAATATTTTCACGTAAACCTGGCATTAATCGTACAAATATTTAAAAACATTACACCATCAGCAGTGATCTGAGGGAAACTTGAGGTTCAGTCATAATTATAAAAGGTCTTCTGAACACATGTTCACACGTAACTTATGAAAATCGAAAGTTGACCAATGCCACAAAATTTGCTGAAATTTGATTGCAGAATCTTAAATATTTCGTCTCAATTTTACAAGTCAAAACTTGCACTTTTAAATGATTTAATGTCTAAGTTTACTTGAAAATATGAGAGATTTTGAAATGTTTTTGAACCCACAAAAAGTAACCAGTTCGAAATTCTGAAAAGTTCATCTACCTCTTTTCCTTCATTGGAAAATCAAGAATTTCTAAATATATAAAAATGTTTCATTCAAAAGTTTAACTTCTGAACGTAAAGGTGTATCAGAAAACAATTGGCTTCTAGTAGTTGCAATGTTACAAGTACATACACTTAAACTCAGATTTAAGGCGATGACTGAAAACACATTCTGGAGTAGAGGGTCAATGTTCATGTTCTGCAGGTGAAGAGTGATGATATATTACAATGCAGAGCTGAGTGGCATCACAGCTCTGTAATAGTCCAAATTGAAAATAAAATGGAATTTGCTACAAAGCTACTGGTTTTAGCAGGCTGCAAAACTGAATTTGAAAAATGGCTCTCAGCTTGTTTCTGATTTGCTGTTTGACAGATTACAGTTTACAACAACAGTCTCTCTAACACTTTGAGGGAAACTGAGATAATCTCACACTGCATGACCTGCTTTGTACTTATCTGGCCTATTCACTTTGGACTTTGAAAAAATAAAGGTGTGACATGCAGAAATATTCATTATGAAAGTGCAACTAAAAAATCAGCCATGTCTGTCACCAAGCACAATGAAATGTGTTGTGTGTATAATCAGTAAGTAAGAGAAACATCAGTTTAAAATATCATCAATTTCACAGAAGTCCAAACAGGTTTTCATCCATTCATTCATGATCATTGGAAAGGCACATGAAGCAAAAGTAAAACTAACCAGCCAGCTGCTCTTGTGAAACAACAGTCTCTGTTCACACGTCACGCTCAATCTAAAGTTATAATTTATTCAAAAAAACACAAGAGATATTCATTAAAAACAGCACATTACCTGGTCGTGGTCATAATGTAGCTCATACTGTATGATGGAATTTATATATAAATATAAAGTAGCATCTATTGTGTGGTTGTATTGTTGTCTGTGCTTCAAAAGATCTTATAGCTGGTATTTTAATAAAGCACCTTTATAAAAGATGTAATGACTTTATTTCTGTTCAGCCATAAGTCATTGATAGGAGCAACCTTTGGGCTGCAAAACTGAGGAATAAAAACCTGCTGCCCAGTGTTTCTATCTGGTAATAATGCAGTTAAAAATACCATTTATAAAAGCTTAATAAGTTCAGTCCAATGAGCAAAGTTCTATAAAAATTTAGCAAAAACTTACCATTATTAAAACCACTAGTTCCAACTTATGAGCCCTTTTTAAATGGTGCCTTATTAAAAAGTGCCACAAATCCAAAGAGAGGATGTTACAGCCTTGGGAAATGAAAATGAAATACACTTAGAACCTTTATAAATCAGTGTGCACAGTGTGTCACTATTATGCCTCAATGTAGAATCCGACTCGCTTCCCTGTCGTTAAAACTGTCACTAAAAAGAAATGGATTGACATTTTGGGAAATTATTTGCTTTCTTGCTGACAGATGAGAAGACTGATACCATTTTCACTCTGAGCTTCTTCTTTCCTAAAAACTATTTTTCTAAAGGAAAAATCTGCACTCAGATCAAGTTCAGATTTGTTTCCGGTTTAAAGTTATCTTTGTTTATTTTTGTTGACGCGGCCGCGGAAATAACAGCGTTCACTTTTTAATGGTAGATTGTTCCTTCAATAGGGGTTTGGTACAGGGACGTACAATCAGTTCTCTTTGAAACAACAAAGCAATCACTGTATCAAGTATAATCACGCATAATGTCTTTTTTCCTCCAGAACTATTTATGGCCTGTAATTATTCATCAGACCAAACAAGTCAACAATGCTTCCGCCTTATCAAAGCCATCAGTCTTGTCTTGTCCTTGCTCATTTCCTGCTCGTTTTCTGTGTAGACTTTTTGGCATGTGTCATACAAGAATTAGTAACTTGAACATTTCGGACTACACAATACAGTTTTCTGCAGAAAATAAACAAGTTTGAGTCAAGGCCGTCTCAGACCATGAGCATCCTGGTGTTCACATATTTGCCCCTGTGTTTGGATCCGCAGCTGGAGACCTTCCTGCTGCTGCCGCTCCTCACCGACCCCCCCTTCGACACGGACTTTCCTCGAGGTTTCCCCGCCCCCGCCGCCTCCGCCTCCTCCTGCTTGACGTTGTGGAGGTTCTCGCAGATGCAGCCGTGCTCGGCGGCGTGGGGCCTCTGGCTGGAGCAGAACCACTTCATGGAGCCGTAGAGGAGCTCGGCGCAGCTGGAAAAGGCCGCTATCACCCCCACGACGAAGTAGAAGCAGAGGAAGACGGTTTTCTCCGCGGGGCGGGAGGTGAAGCAGTCCACCGTGTAGGGGCAAGGAAAACGGCTGCAGGGGAACTGAGCCTCCACCTTGAAGCCGTACAGCAGCCACTGGCCCACCAGGAAGCCAACCTCTGCCAGTATTCGGAAGGCCACGTTGACGATGTAAAACCTCCTTAAACGGAGGTCTTCTCTGTAGTCCTGGCTGCAAATCTGGCCTGTTTTGGAGCGCGTGGCCCTCTTGTTGTGGTGATGCATGGCATACATGAGGAAGACCAGGGAAGGCGTGGCGATGAGGACGATGTGAAACACCCAGAATCTGTACTGCGAGATGGGGAAGGCCATGTCGTAGCACACCTGTTTGCAACCCGGCTGGAGGGTGTTGCAGGCAAACTCCTCCTGTTCATCCTCGAACAGGTCGCTGGCTACAGTCCCCAGGATCAGGATCCTAAAGACAAGCATCAGCAAGAGCCAGAAACGACCCAGCATTGGCGAGTGGGCCTGGAGGCTGTCGAAGAGCCCGCCAAGGAAGCCCCATTCCCCCATGATGGCAGCAGCGTCTTGGGTATGGCTTCTCAAGAGTCCGGAGATCTATCCAGCCGTCTGCTCGTCTCAGAGCAAAAGTTGTCTCTGGTTCAAAAGAGAAACCAAAATGTGTCTTATTTCCAATTCATGACTCACAGTGACATAAAAAAGGACGAGTCTTGCAAGTCAAAGGTTGCATTTATTCACCTGAGGCAAGATAAGATAAGATAATTCTTTATTGACCCCCCATAGGCGAAGGGAAACCTAAAGTGGCTTAGTGAAGATAAAGTGACAACATCAAATTACAAACAGCAGCAAATGTAGGTGGTGCAATAGAGGTGGTGGAGGTGGTGATAGAGTTAGTGTTGCAATGGCTTGAAAGCAAAAATGAAAGATGATTATTATAGAACCTCCCATAAAATTAACTTCAACATAACAAAAGGAATTTTACAATAATTTAACACATGATCTACATTCTACAATTCAACAATTTCATTTAGCAGACGCTTTTGTCCAAAGTGACGTACATCTGAGAGGAAATACAACACAAGCAAGGATCTAGTCAGGAGAAAACAACCTGGATAAGTGCCAAAAAAAAAAATCAAGGTTCAAGTTAGATAGGGCCTGCCTACAGGCAGTGAGGGGGGCATACATTGCAACATACAATTAGACTTTGTGTGTGTGTGTGTGTGTGTGTGTGTGTGTGTGTGTTCATTTTATAGGAGTTTATCAAGTGCCAAGGTGTTCAGTGAAGAGCTGGGTCTTTAGTCTTTTCTTAAAGACTGAGAGTGACTCTGCAGATACATGAGAAAACAGTTGAATGGGATATCTCAAAAAAACTGTTGCTATAATGTAAATTCAGTATATTTGTGCCAAATACAATATGTTTTAATTCATCACACATTTTCACATAATTCCAGTTACATAACATTTACTTGATGAACATGGCCTTGGTGTCGCCCCGGCTACAAGCTACTACTTGTGAAGAAAACTGACTGGTTGAGCTACTCGCTGCTTTGAATCTTTACTCAGATGCAACGTTTAAGACAAGTCAATGGCAGCAAGATGACAAACAGGTTCAGCCTCAGGCGTTTGGTTTACCTGATGCAGCTCTCTGATGAACCTTTAAAATCCAGTCCTCACGTTTGTCCTCTCCCACTCACACATGCCCTCAGAGAAATCAAAGGAAGATTTGAACACATAAAAAAATCGGGTCCAATCAAAGCGTTCCGCTCATGTTCACACAAACTTATATTCCTCTCACCCTCTCTCCAAATGGCATGTGATTGAGCTCTGCCAGGGTTTGTAATTGAGAGGGCGGCAACAGTTCAGGAAGTTCCTGCTACGTCCTAATCTGCACCCATCAAGAGTCCCAGAGAGGAGTGATGTTTACCCAAGAAAGGCGAACTCTTGATGAGCATTTCAAACAGCTTCCTAAATGGCAGGAAGGATCTGTTTTAAGCTGCACCAACGGTTTTCCTGATCATAAGAGGCAACATGAAAACATGCAGCTCACCAAACTCTGATTCATTGTATCTGCAGTGAGTAATTTATTATTGAGCTTTACAGTCTGAAGTTAGACTTGTTCCAGTAAATGCGTTGATATGACTTCAAACCGGTTCGTCAATGTTCGACCAAAAACTAGATAAGGAAAATTCTTTCTCTTTCATTTCCAACTCTCAATGATCAAGGTCTAAAACCAAAGTCTTAAAAAGCCAATTTGTGCCCTCTGATGTGAAAAATAAATGTTACTTACCCTCCAAAATTCCCGGTGACCACAGTCTTTCTACCTCATGTGCGGATGATGCGCGTCCCTCCCTTAAATATCTGAGGACCTGACTTGTTCAGACAAAATCAGCGACACATTTCACTAGACAATAGCCCTGAAGCGATCCTGTCATGCCACTCACAACCCCACACACACTCAGTACAAACAACTTTATTCTTCAAGATATAAAACGAACAACCATTGAAATATTTACAAAACAAAAGTGGATTACAAAAGTCATTGAACAATTGTAAGACTATAACTAGACTTACACACAGGGATAATGGTCCAATCACCCAATGCACCAATGCATGGGATCAGTTTTTTTTTTTGTTCCTGCCTTTTGACAGGATGAAAAACAGTGAATCAGATTTTTAAGAACTACAGGTCAAAGGTCCAAGAGTAAATGCAACAGTTTCAAGTCATAAAAGTGAAGCCATATTTGGCACAAGCTATATACATAACTTAGTTAAGAACCTGTCTTTAATACAAAGTCTAAAATAATGAAGGACCACATAGACGCTGATTCAGAGACTAAGATTTAAGAATCTGAGTCTGAGTCCAGGTTGTAGGTTACAGGTTTCCGGGCACGTGAGGGCTTGTCCCGCGGTGCCGCCGCCGTGGGACATGCTGCTTCCTGGTCTGAAAGCCGGAAGCTGTCGTCATCGAGCAACTTCTTAGTTTTCTACAGGATAACAGAAAATATTCATCTATAAAAAGGGTGTTCACAGTAACTTAGAATAAAGAAATGAAATAAACAAGCCATCTTGGTAAGTTAGGCCCAACTTAAACTTCTCTGAAATCAGAACTCGGTGTAAAAACTGACCTTGCTGACAGCAGTTGTTTTGGCCTTGAGGCGTGACATGAGGTTGTCTGAGCTGCAGTCAGAGTCGTCACTGACAGCCTGTTTCCGCTTTAACACAGTTTTTGCCTTTGCTGGAGGATTAACTTCATCCTCTGAGTCACTGGAGTCAAAGGATGGGACCTTCTTGGCCGCGGTGTTGGATGAAGGTTTGGGCTTTGAGAAGGCATCCATGATGGACGGCTGCTTCACGTCTATGGGAAATTAACAGGAAAAACAAACCATGCTAACTTTAACTCCACCATGCACTTACAGTGTCTGATCTGTAATCATGTGCTTACAAGAAATATGACAAATGCGTACAAGTATTACAACAAGTTAACTCGTGGAATTGTTGCTACTTATTGGTACCAAGAAAACAGCAAATCAATCATGCATCTGCTCTTCAATCAGTCTTACATATAAATCACTCTGAGCTCTTTCAAATTCAACTAAACTGGCTCAGTACCTGCAGCCTTCTTCTTGGATGCAGCTGGTTTCTTGGCAGCAGGAGCTTTCTTGGGTGCAGCCCCTTTGGTTTTACGTTGAACCGGAGCCTTGGATGCAGGCACCTGATCATCGGACTGAGCTGCAAACCACCAACAAAGAGCAAATAATTAACCCTCGGAGCCCAACATTTCTCAAGCTCTTCACACAAGTGGAAATACTTACAGCTTGACTTGCTTTCAGCTCGTTTTACTGCTGATTTGCTCTTTGCCACTTTCTTCCTGTATAGAAATGATGAAATTAGTTTTAAGGTAAAAAAAAAAAAAAAAAGTGTGTGAAAGGAGCTTTGTACATCATTGTCACACTCACATGGGTTTTGAAGCTTTGGGAGGCGGGGCTGGAGAGTCCACATCGCTGTCAGTCATGTTGCTGGGCTCTGGGGCGAAGCTGGTATCATCATCGCTGATAACAGCTTTCTGCTTTGGAGCATCCTTCTTCCCCCAGTCATCAAATTCATTTTCACTGTCGGACGTATTGTACTTCACCGCAACTGCAGAAACAGGTTTAGATTTAGCAATGCTGCCATGTAGAGCAGGGTTGCTGTTTCTTTAAACAAAAAAATTGCAGAAGTTTGTTTTAGTAGAGCTCTCCCCTGACAGATGAGTAATCACACAGCTGTTGTGAGGATCAGTGAAGGGTGAATTGAGATAAGAGAGCCAATTAGCCTGAGGAAATGCATTCTATCAGTGTTTTAATTCACAATCCAAATCATGTCTGGAGTGATTACATCTTGTCCAGCAGATAGCAAAAACTGTGTTTCAGGACATTAGATGGGAAACGAATTATTAGTGATGATAGTGGTCAGAGTCATCGAGCTGATTCACCTTTAGTTTTGCGTTCAACCTTCTCCCTGGGGGCGAGCGCTTCCTCCGTCTCCATTTCACTGTCGGCAGACTGATCGTCAGGCTCCTCATCAGACCACAGATTTTTCTTGGGCTTCTTGGCAACAGCCTTGAACTGAATAGTGCTCTGCTTGCTGGTCTTCGATGCTGATGCAATGAAGCATTTAAAGTATATTAAAATAGAAGGTTCAATATGTATAAATTCACTTAGATTACTTATGATGGTAAAGGTTGTTGGTCTTTTTTTTGTTATGAATGCTCCAATATTCCATAAACTATTTTATATCTTAATAATTTTAATAATAATAATTTTTTAAAATTATATTTTTTAATAATAATTTTTAAATTTTGTAATTAATTTTTAATAGTAATAATTAGTTAATAATCTTGCCACAGCATTGCAGTCTGTTACTATTCTACAGAGATGCAGCAGAGGACATTCCGTCTCTCTCGCTAGCCATGTAAACTTTATATTCTCTTATCAGCTCAAGAAATAGGACATTCATAAGTCAGTTGGTAATCATTGCAGGAGTGTGGAGCACTTGGTGCTGTAAAATTCAGAAACTGTGGGTAGATATAATAAACTTTGTCATAATATGCAGCCTTGTATCTTATTTCTGAAGTGCATCTTTAACCCGTAAACTCAACATGGAAGAAGTTGAAAGATGATGTATTTTCCCAGGGCTGCCACTAGATATCACTGAAGAGCCAGTGCTTATTGGTTGGATCTTTAAACGGGACACTGTTTTTGTTTTGTGTAGACACAGACAGCGATTATGTTTAACATTCTGATCATGATTGTTGAGTATGACAAGTTCCAAAGATTTAAAAATATTTCTAGTGCACTTTCTTGCATTCTGTTTGAAATCTAACTTTATATATGAGCTATGAATAAAATTACAGAATAATATTGATTAAATTTGGTCAATATAACATTTTCACCGGTTATTACAGGAGTCATTCTCACCTTTTTCCTTTGCCTGGCCTTTAGTTTTCTTGCTCAATCGTGCAGCCAAGCTAACCTCCTCGCTTGGCACCGCTTCCTCTGCATCTTCTCCAAACTCCATCTTCATCACCACATCTTCACTCTGCAATTACAGACATGAGGTCAAGCTAAATGTTACTTTCAGCTACAAAAAACAAAAACAAAAACAGATAATACACAATATAACACAAATTAGTGTTTGGTTTCTGACAGACATCTTTGTCAAGTGTATTATACTGTATTTCAATTTGAAAAGACCTTGATTTTCTTGGCCCTCTTTCCTTCTCCAGCCTTCCTGTTAGCTTCAGCTTTCATGACGCTGGTGACACGCGGGATGACACGGCGTCCCTGTGGCGTGGGCAGAGTCTCCTGCTTCACCTTCGTTGATTTGCCTTTTCCAGCCCCCTTCTTAACAGGCATGGCTGCATTCTCCTTTTCTTTTGCCTCAAAGTTCTGAGCACAAAGAAGGAACGTGATCAGAAGGCTATCCAGGAGACAGAATTTTGACAGTGACAACTCTGAATGTAAGCAGAGCCTTGGATCAGTGCTATATCTATCATACTATACGATATGTGACTGACGAGGTATACTTATGACTGCATGTATTGAAACAGATAAAGAGCCAGTACCGCCAGTTCCTCAGAGAAAGCAGCAAGGTCTTCCTTCCACAGGTCTGCTGGAGTCTTCTTCTTCAGGGTGTTCAGCTCTGTCAACTATAGAACAGCTATTGGTTCAGACACTGATACAGTTTTCAAGGGACAGACCAACTTAAATTTAAAACATCTTAAATCTGAAAGCATCACAGAACACCACACCTTAGCATCCCTCTGTCTGCACAGCTCCTCCTTCTTCTCTTTGGTCAAGAACCACATGGGCATGCTCAGCAGGTAGTTGTAGTCTGGGCCGCTGGTGTCCTCCTTCTCCGCTCCTTCCTCCTCCTCCTCTTCATCCTCCATCTCCTCATTCTAAGAATATGAATACAAATATGTAAAGCCATTTGCTCAGGCAGAGGCTTAGCATTCATCATTCATGTAGAAAAGTGTCCCACCTTCTCTTGAGCCAGTTTCCAAGCCTTGACTGGGTCAGAGTCATATCCCATCTGCTGCAGCATGCGAATCAGCTCCTTCTTTGGCTTGTTCTCTACAAGTAGATGGACAATATTAATACTTTTGGTCACATCAAAACACATAACAAAATTGTAAAAAAAAAAAAAAAAAAAAACTTTGTATCTTGTTTTTTTCAAATAAACTTACAGTGTGTGCTTTAAACAAAAATGTTAACAAGTTACTAACCAATGACCAGGGTGCCCTGGATTTTCTCCAAGATGAAGCGGGCCTGATTGGTGAGCTTAGCGCTCTCTGCTCCGAGCATGCCGGCCAACCAGTCTTTTCTCAGGACATAGTACTTCATCCTCAACTCGAAGAAGTCCTTGAGAATATCCTGCACAGACTCGTACTTCTTCAGGCTACCCACATGGTCAAACAGAACCTAAAGAAGGGAAACAAACAGCCTTTTAGAAATGCTTGAGATTTTACAGCAAGGCACAAACAACTTGATTCATCCTCGCCAGAACATTACATGTGTGTACATGTGCGGCAGTCATTACCATGGAGTTGCAAGTGAGGGGGTTCTGAAGTTTGAAGACTTTGTGAAGGCCAGCAGCCTCCGCCTCCCGCAGCTTCTCTGCTGTCATCTTGACAACAAAACGCACCGTGGTGTCTGTGTGGTATTCCTTGAAGTCTGTGATCAGAGGAGGGACCTTCTCTGTGCCGTTCAACATAGGCTCTAGCACGTTCTCCTTGTAGGTCTAGACCACAGAGAATAATGTGAAATGACATATTGAGGTAATTAAAATGGTCTCAAATGTACTTAAAATGAATAAGAATTAATTTCATTTGAGTCTGAATTATATATCCATAAGAGGAAGCTCTAGGGACTAACCTGTGTCCAGGATTTAACAGGCAACTCAGATATCTCAATGGTGGTGGAATCAATGATGGCCACCTCTCCACTGTTCATGTACTGGTTGTCCATCACCTGCTCAATTGTGCCTCTGAAGCCTTTGTAATTTGGGAGCTATGGGAGAAAAATATAAAACACCTCAATCGTCTGATGTGTACACCAGAAGATGCAATTTAACAACCACATGAAGCAACATAAAGCTATTTCCTATCCTCACCATGGGTAGAGGCTCATCACCATTGAGCATGCGGTGGATGTTGCTGACAATCTCTCGTATGTCGTAGTTGGGGATCTTGCTGGCCCATCCAGTGCCGATACCTTCGGCACCATTCACCAGCACAGTGGGGATGATGGGTATGTACCACTCTGGCTCAACGCGCTGGTTGTCATCATAGTTGTACTTCAGCAGGTTGTCATCCACAGATGGGAAAACAAGGCGGGAGAGAGGGCTGGAAAAACAGAGAGCAGGGAGGAATTTTAGCGTTAATCAGTGACTAGGGAAACAATATAATCAACAGCCTCTAAGGAGGCTTGTAGCTTATTTGTTTGTATTTGCTTTTATTTTAGTCCATATTTAAAGGAGGCTGCTGACCTGAGCATGGTGAAAATGTATCGAGGGCTGGCAGAGTCCTTGCCCCCATGCAACCTGGTTCCAAACTGACCCAGAGGCTGCAACAGGTTCAAGTTGTTGCTTCCCACAAAGTTCTGGGCCAAACCAACAATGGTCATCATCAGAGAGGCCTAAAAAAGTGAAAGGAGATGAGAAGACTTAATCAACAGCATTATCAAAATTGCTATATATAGTTAGCATTGTTTACCAGGATCAGTTGGTATAATATTAACTTGCTACAAGAAGCTGAAGAAAACCTCAATATTGAAAACATAATCAGCTCATCCAAGTGTAACGTTATCTAACCTCTCCATGGTGGTAGGCTGACATCTCAGCCACCGAACCAGCCAACTGGGCCACTTTCACCTCCCGCTTGTCATTTCTCTTGAAGCAACAGAACAGCACCTTCCTCTGACCTGGTTTTAGACCTGGCATATGCACGAACACAGACACACATTAGATCACTCTGCTGCCTAACAAGCAACATCTCTTAAGAGTTAAATGTGTTCTCTGTGATGATGATCATTGTACACACCGTCCACCAGGCAGGGGATTGACCTCTCATTGTCAGAGTTGGAGAAAAGGACCAGCTCCTTGTTGACAAAATCATTGTAGGAGAGGGACTTGGTCGCCTGGCCATACAGGTAGTCCTGTAAAGAGACCAAAGATACAGTGAAACTTAACAGAATACAGCAAGAGCACATGAAACACACCAATTGTGTTGGGACATTACCTCAGGCAGGTTGTGCTCCCTGCGCTGGCGCCTGTTGACCATGAAGTTGGTCAGCCACTCTTTCCGCTCTTCCACTTTCTTCTTGCTAAAGGCCTGAACAACAGGAAAGAAGAATGAAGAATTAGATATTACCAACTCCAAATACTAATTAAAATCTATATCCTGGGTTTACAGGATACACGACAAACTCCAAAAACAGTGGTGAAGAATATGACAGACAAGATGGGCAACATCTTACAAGGGTGATAGCTTCATCGTCTTCAGGTCCAGAGTACTTGAATGGGATACGGTGTCTCTGCATATCAGAGAAGTACTCCTTGGCTTCCTGCGATGTGCTGGTTCCCAAACCTGAATGAGAGGAAGAGGACATATTAGATCTAGCATTATAATGAAACACAAGACTATAAACATGACATTGGCTGTGTGTGAAGGCTTGCTTACTTGTCATTTTATACTACCACACAGGGGTTTATGACAAACCTTTGTAGTATTTGATTTTCCAAGATTTGTGGTTGGGCTGGCTGTCCTTCCATGCATTGAACTCAGGGATACTGTAGAAAGACAGCTGAGTTTTCTTGTAAGACGCCTAAAGAGAGGGAAATAAGTGTGTGATCACTTCCTTTCATCTCACTTTGTCATTTTAGTGGCTAACATAAGCTAGAAATCTCAAACTACAGTCAGTTCAGAGAGTACTGGGACTTGACACCAGATGGCAGTGTTGTTCCAAATTTAATTCTACTCAGAAAGGTTAAACCTCTATCAGGGCTCATTTCACTACTTTCCATAATTTCCAAGGTAACTAAATGAATTGAAACAGAACAAGATCGAGGAGGACTCCTTTTGAGCTCCTCCAAGCAAAACAACTTGACAAGCATGGCCCAAAAAATACTGTTGTTCCACTGTGAGACCACGTACCTTGATGATGGGGGTAATGAACTCTTCGAGGAAGTTGTGGCGCAGCAAAGATGGCCAGTTATGGTGAATAAAGTTGATCAGCAGGCCCTTAATGTGGGAGCCATCTTGATCCTGTTACAATCACAGGGACAGAGTAGATTCCAGCCATATTAATGTAAAGCAATGTGTAAAGCTAAAGATTTATACCACTTGAATAATGAAGTGAGTGACAGCCTTGAAAAGTGGATAAGCAGTTTATGAGGTGACCTCTTACAGTACTAAACAGTAGTAAACCGACCTTAAAATGATGAATGCAAATAGGGCACGCTAAAAAGCAAAGTAAAACAGATGACTAAGATGAAACTGCTCACACACCTGATCTGTCATGATCATGATTTTGCCGTAACGCAGGCTCTTGAGGGAATCTGGGTCACTGTAGTTCTTCTTGTACTGAAGGCCAAGGATCTTAATGATGTTGTTGATTTCAGCATTCTCCATGATCTGGTGAGGAAGACCAAGCAATTTTCACTGTCAGCTGTTTGTCAAACTGTTCATTGAGATAAATGGAACAATACTAACTTATCTATCCAGACAGAGACATATGCATCTGCAGAACTGTGCCATCTAATGACTATGAGTTAAAATGCTGTTGGGCCTGACCTGTTTGAGTGAGGCCTCCCGGACGTTGAGCATTTTTCCTCTGAGAGGGAAGACGCCATAGCGGTCCCTGCCGACCACTCCCAGCCCAGAAACAGCAAGTGTCTTGGCTGAGTCTCCCTCAGTGAGGATCAACGTGCAGCCAATGGAGTTCTTCCCACCTGCCAGAGAATATGTTTACTGCAGGATTATGGCAGTTCTCAACAAAACAAACAGACTGTGTAATAAAAAAAAAGAAAAGAAAAAAGATATATGATACCTGCATCATTGGCATCATCCAGTTTAGGCACCCCCTTGATTTTTGTGTGTTTAACAGCTGAGCATTTCTTGTTAAGCTGGGACTGAGCCTTGAACTTCACCCAGTTCATGATGCTTTCCACAATCCCACAGGATGTGGCCTATGGAGAACAGAAAATTAAGGGGAGTTATTAAAAACCAAATAATTAGAATTCCTAGGGCAGGAATGTAAGTGGTTTGTCATTAGCACCTGTTTAAAGAACTTTTCACTGAGTGGACAGGTGGACCCAAAGCTCTTGTGCTGCAGTGTCATGTTCTCTTTGGTCTGAGAGTCAAAGGTGGGGTTCTCAATCAGGCAGTTGACAAACAGCCACATGTGGTTCTTCACCTGGAAAGAGAGAGTGGAGCATATTCAGCATTTTGCTTTGGAATATTTCCACACCGCTACTCAGGATTGCTCCAGCAATTATTACAATAATGTAATCCCACAATTTCACATGTGAGGTGGCAATAACATGACAGTACCTGGAAAGGCTTGATGGCCACCCCAGCTTTGTTCTTCTTCTTCACCACTTCAATGAGCTTGCCAACCACCTGGTCAGCCACATAGTCGATGTGCCTCCCTCCCTGAGGTCCAGAGGACAAACATAAGATCCCATTTACAGAATAAATGTCATAAGTCTTAATCGCAGTGACACAAAGTGGCTGGGAGAGCAGCCAAACACGTACTTAGCTGCCAAAGGAACCTGGCCTACTAGTTCAATCTGCCTTAAAATGCTTCAGAGCTGCTCAAGATGAAAATTTAAACAGGACTGACAAAATAAGATTAAAGCTAAAATTGGCACTCAGTATTCCAACAGACAACTGAAAAAATAAAATAATTGGGTTGGCATGGAGGTCACAACTGACACACAATCACTCTTTTACACACACACATAAAATAAATGCACAACAGATCTAATACACTGACATTACCTTGGTTGTAGCAATACTGTTGACAAAGCTGACTTGCTGGAAGCCTTTCTCGCTCATGGTGAGGCAGACTTCCCAGCGCTCGTTCACAGTCTCATGAAGCACGGTAAGAGGACTGCCGACCTCGTCCACCTTGTCCTTCACAAACATGTCCACGTAGCTACGGAAACCTGTAATCTGGAGTAAAAGAGCAGTTGCATGAATCACAAGATTGATTGCCCCAGGCTTGTTCAATTATCAGTTATGATTTAACTGATAATTGTCAATTGTCAAATGTCAAACCATTTAAAATCTTAACTCTAACATCATACCTATTTTAAAGATAAAGATTGAAAAAAAAAAAAAGAGCTTTGAGAAATGTATATGTAGCAGTCTACATTCTAAGAAAAAAACAAAACAAAGCTTCCATCCATCCATCCATTATCTACCGCTTACTCCTTTGCAGGGTCGCGGGGCGGGCTGGAGCCTATCCCAGCCGACTTCGGGCGAAGGCAGGGGACACCCTGGACAGGTCGCCAGTCTGTCGCAGGGCACATATACACGAACAACACACAGACAGACAACCATTCACACCTAAGGGCAATTTAGATTACTCAATCAACCTCAGCATGTTTTTGGACTGTGGGAGGAAGCCGGAGTACCCGGTGAGAACCCACGCTGCACAGGGAGAACATGCAAACTCCACACAGAACCGGGACGCGAACCGGCGATCTTCTTGCTGTGAGGCAACGGTGCTAACCACTGAGCCACCGTGCAGCCCAAAACAAAACTTTTTTTTTGTAATTAAAATGTTTTCTCAGGTGAAGGAGGTTAGCCGAACTTTCAGTTTCAAAGGTTTGTGGCTGCTGTCTTTACATTTTTGACAACATTTGAGTCTAACTAATGACATCTGAAGGGACAAAAAATCTATTTCTAATTTTGTAAGAGGTTGCTGACAGATGGTAGGCAGAAAGCAACAGGCAGCAGATGAGAGACAAAAAGTGAAACGGGATGTTTACTTACTGGCAGCCTCTTGCCGTTGAAGAACACTCGGACGCCCTTGGAGGCTCCAGCAATGTCGTACGCCCTCCTGGTCATCAGAGCCACTATGTCTTTGTCCAAGATGCTCATCTTAAACTTGGCCAGGTCTGGTCTGAAGGTGATGCAAGTGTATTCGTCTCCATCAAAGGGACTGATGCGAGCCTCCCCAGCCCTGCCCATGTTGTCATACCAAGACTGTGGAAAACATGGACAGACTGTAAATTGACATGTTTTCCTAACAATTTACAATGATTACAAAAGATCAAATGTGATTCGGCCTCCGTCCTACCTGCCTGAAGATCTTCTTTGAGTCTTTACAGGCAGTCTCTACGGTGAAATTTGTGCTAAAGATGTTGCAAAGCTTAGCACCATATCCATTACGTCCACCTAAAGAACAAGTATTGGTATAAAAATGTGGGTTAATATACTAGAAAAAATATTAAATCAATTAAACATGCCTGTAGCTTGTTTATACAACACCCAAAATGTGACTTAAAGTTATATTTCTGTTAAAATTGGGGCTTCTGTTCATAGTTTGGCAATCCGTAATGATGAAACTGTTTTTCCGATTGGGGGATGTATAAACTTTACCCTTATAAAGGGTTCTGCGCAAATATTCATTGTCTATTAAACTCACCAGTGACTTTCTTCTCATCATCATCATAGTTACTGGAAGTGAGGAGCTGTCCGAAGATGAGAGCAGGCACATAGACCTTCTCCACCTTGTGCTCCACCACAGGAATACCTTTCCCATTATTCCAGACACTGATGGTGTTGTTTTCACTGAAAGGAAAAACATACACACACATTTCATATTAGGAAATATTGAGGAAAGCAGCTGAGCTGGCGCTATTTATAACATACAAACAAAGCCACACTGTGGTAGGATTAGAAGACATTTTGAGACCTTGTGCAATATTAAAAGTTACTCACACATCAATGCTGATTTTGATGCAGGACATGCCCTTATCCCTCTGCTTATTGTCAGCTGCATTTACTGTAGGGAGAATTTTAAAAAAACAAAAACAAACAAACAAATGGCTTCAGTACTGTAGGCTCGCCATGTGATGGCCAGCATTTTGTCTATTTACATCATACAACATCTGAATTTATGATCCATTTACTCACCAAGGATCTCATCAAAAATCTTGTAAAGCCCAGGCACAAACGTCACATCACGACAGTTCAGTCCAGCTTCCTCATCAAACACCCACATTTGCTGAGGAAAGAAGCAAATTACTGACTGAAAAGATCATGCATAAATTTGTATAATATAAACCATTAATGCAACATCCTGCAATTCTGCAGCAATTCTTCTGAATTTATCTAAGATAGTCCACCCTCACATAGGACTTACATCAATGGAGGTGTATTAGAGAACAAAAAATTTCAAAGACATTGTTGTTTGACTTCTTACTTGGGTGACAGGCTCCACAGATCCTATGTAGGAGTCTGGTCGGAGCAAAATGTGCTCCAACTGCGTCTTCTTCTGATAGATCCTCTCCACTGACAGCCGCTTAGGATCTTTCTTCGTCTTTTCCACCAGCTTGTTTTCAAAGAAGGTCTGCTGGGAAAGAATCTTATGTGAATTCTGTTGCATTGCAGTCAAGATTGTAGCAGGTGTTCCATTTGTGTTACAGGTCATCTCCATACAATGACCGACAACATCTGCAGTACAGCTTATTCAAACAGCTTCACGTTGTTGAAATGAATCATGAGTTTTTAATGTAAACAAAACAAAGCCTTACACAATTTGATGAACACAAAAACACATGTCTAATGTTATAATTAAAAAATGCAATCAGTGCACAGTCTACATATCACCCACTTGAAGTTCCTAGGATCTGATTTCAGTGTGTTGACACTTCAGAGGGAACAGGTGTTTATGACAGGGTTGCAGTCACATTTTTATTTCGAACATGACAAATGTGGTTCATACCATCAACCTCTGAAAGTTGACCAAGGACGTTCCACTTGTCCACTTACAAATTGTTTAACTTTGGTGCTAACAAATATAACGTAAAATATAAATGATGTTGTCATATTTCCTCTAGCATTAGCTTAACTGCTAATTCAAGTTAAAGTAGATCCTAAATGAATGCATCAGTATTACATGTGCAACGCCATGATGTGCTGCAAACGTTATTTCTGTTACAGGTAGACATGCAACGTTAGCTTTAACATTAGCTGACAGCTAAAAGGACCATAACATTAACTTGATTTCTAACAATGATCTTTAGCCTACAACACGTTTGATGTTGTGCCATGTGTCTGGGAGGATAGTTAACGTGTTTCTGATAGGGGCACATTAAACGTTGTTTTCTTGACAACTGCATGTTTTAACGTCAGGTGCGGTTACGTTAAATATGGTTAAAAAATAATTAGGTTAACGTATAAACGATGTTAGCTAGCTAACTTTAACCGTTGCGAAGTTTCACTAGCTGTACCTACAAATAAGAAACAACGAAAAGTAATTTACCTTCAGTGGTTCAGCCATTCTTCTTCTATTTACTGCTAAGCCCTAATGCTTCTATAACTTACAGACGACGTTTATGACTAACGCTAAAAAAAATACCCGTTATCTCTAATAATAACTGCGGCTGCACTAGAACGTTTCGCTAAGTGAATGAAGACCCCGGTTTGAAAATTCAAAGCTTAGAAGAAACCTCTCGCGCCAGCTATATCGACCAATCACACTAAAGACTGTTTGAATGTTTTTCCTTCCCGCCCTCTTTCAAGTAAACAGCCAATCACCGATGGCTGAAGCGTTACCCCGCCCGCTCACGTTGTGTCACAGCCAATCAGCTTCCCAATATTGAAACGCTAGAAAGGTGCTTGAAAGCAGATTTACAGAATAAGTTTATTGATCACTGACTCACAATCATCTAAAAACAAAATAACACCTGATAGGAAAACGAGGAAATATATTGTTATTCCTCATAAAAACTGTCCATTCAATTCTGGGAAGGCAATAATTGACCAAAGTGGAAATAAACATTTGTACATTTGTTAAACATTTGTAAACCTGTGATTGAGATAGATAGATAGATAGATAGATAGATAGATAGATAGATATATAGATAGATAGATAGATAGATAGATATACATATGTACAGTTAATAAATAGCAGATGTTTGTCATATGGTCACTGAGTACGAGGACAGTTATTTGTTTTTTTATCGATTTGGCTGTACTGCAGAGCACTAAAAACAGACTGTGGGATTAAAGTGCTGACTTTAAGCTTTTGTTGAGTTTGGAAATGATTATTGGGTGAGCAGTGTCAAACTCATAGCCCATTTACCCTTGGGGGTATGTATAAAAAGGGCAGCACTTTCCACACATTTTGCTGGATATTGATGTAAACACCATTAAACCTGAAAGCCAGCACTAAAATCTCATACACACTGTCTCATTTGCTGCACTCTATGTGTTGAAATGAAAAACTGTAAATTCCATCACGAAACACCCAAAAGATGTTTTAACTGGATATTTTTAAACACACAAATTCATTTAACAGCTTCTATGCCTCATCAAGTTATTGACTAGATTGTTCCTTGTGTAATAATTAAAAAAGACATCAAGCTGAAATGAATATAAATTGAAATCCTTCATCAACCAAATTTACTATAAACACAGTTTTTCCCTGATGTTGTCATACTTGCTGCTCTTAATAGTAAATGGGAGACAGACAGAGAGAGAGAGATATCTTTATAGTGTACAAAATGATCCTTTACTTTTTGTCAGACACATACAGTATGGCTCAGAGAGAGTACTGACGTCTCATATGAATTTGGGCTTAGTTCATATCTGCAGTTTGTCCATACATGCACATCTAACTCAATTGAGTGCCAACTCAAAGGCCTGCCTTTACTGATGGCATGTTCTTTGAAGCCTAATATAGTAGCTGTATAATCCCATAGGATTTCCAGGATCAGAGAAACTGTTATTGACAGCTGCACATTGTCATTCAGGATTCACAGGGCCAAGAGAAGCTGCAATATTCAACACCTGTGCACATTCCATCTTATTTACATCTTGCCTTGAAGCTGCACCTGCACAGTCAGGAAATAATTTTACACCTTTCCGAAAAGTCAAGTGTGCATCAATGACTAGGGTACTTGTATCAGCCAAAGTACAGCAGCTGACAGCTGCTTCTCACACACAGGAGAAAATGCAGGAGAAGTAAAGGAGGACCTCTCCTGGACAAATAACACAGCATCACTGGCAATGAAAGCTCAGCAACATCTTTACTTCCTCTACAAGTTAAAGAGAGCAAGTGCCTGGTACCCATCATGCACTCCTTCTACTGAGTCATCATTGAGAGCTTTATGAGAAGATGCATTACTCTGTGGTTCCAACCACAAGACCCTGCAGTGCTTACTGAACGCTGCTGGGAAGATCACTGATGCCTCACCCCCTCCCTCCTGGACATTTACAACCTCCTGCAAAACCACCAGCATGGTGATTGACCCCACCCATCCCTCAGACAACCTCTTCAGCCTCCAACCATCAGGAAGAAGATACCAGAGCCTCTGAGCCTGCCCCACCACATTGTGTAGCAGATTTATATATCAGGCTTTCAGGGTGCTGACCTCTCTTGCCTTGACCTCTAGAAAGTCCGGACTGTAACTTACCCATGTTACCCCTATATGTCCAACAGCATCAACCACAAGAACTTTAGTGATACAGACATAGAGGCGCACACACTCGTACACTCAGTACTACTTTGTACAGAACACAACAAATAACTGCTGCTAATCACTCATCATGTAGATGGTATATTTGCTCATCTCTATGTGCACAATACTTGTTCTCATTACAGCTTTTGTTGTGGATCTGTGCCCAGTAATTGTCCCCCTGACTCCAATTTGAATTAAAATAAACTGAATGTAAATATATAAATTTTTAGTATTTTTTCAGTATTGCGTTTTTATCCTAGTGTTTTTAAACTACTGTTTTAGTACTTGCATACACTTACATCAGGGTCTGAGAGAAACATTTCAATCCTCTATACGTCCTGTACATATAGCAGAACTGACAATAAAGTTGACTTTGAACATTGAACAGAAGGCTCAAAATACATATGATTCACCAGAGAGCCAATACATTCATACCAGTTAAGTCCAAACTAAATATGCTCATAAAATCTATTGTAGAAATATGCTGAATGGCTGACATCCGGATGGTTCAAGCAGACAAACATTCACCACAACGAACTCACCATTGCTGAGATCCAGGTCAAGTTGGCTCGCAGCCCCATTATAGTTGGATTGTGTCCTGGTTGGAGCGTCTCTATTGCATCTTATTCCTCAGCCAAAGAGAAGGACAGGCCATTCCAAATTGGGAGGAAAAGGTAAAGAAGTACGGTCATTCCTTCACTATTCCTAATGATAAAGCCATTGTTTATGTGAACCTTTGACTCATTACTGTCTTTTTGATTGCAAAAAAGAAGAAGGAAAATGCTCTGTAGTGTTTTCTGAGCATGCAACGTTCCCTTTTTCCCGAAGTGTTTAATTTCAATTTTGTTTCATTTATCAATATTCTCTCCCCCGCCTCTCTCTCCCTCCCTCATTACCTCCACTTTCTCTGTCACACATGCATACACAGTGTACATGATAGCTGCCTAAGAGCTATTTAGTGGTTAATGGGTTTATCTCCCCAGAAGTGCTGCTGTAGTTTCGTGATAGCCCTCATCTGATGTACTTGTATCATCATGTGGAGCTTGTGTCTTAGAACCGTGTTCACCTAAAGATATTCAGAAGTACAGGCTTTAAGAAACACTGCGTAGAAAGACAGATCATTTTAGTCAATACTAAGCAAACACAGGCTTTTACATTTGAGGTCTGCTGGACATCAGTCAATGGAAATGCACTAACCCGATTTATCTAACTGTTCTTCCATTCTTATCTGTCTTCCTCTGCTACGCTACCCACTCATCTGACCTTGGCATGATAATAATAGGGCTGAGGAGCTGGAGCCGTGGTCCAGCGGATGTAGTGGAGTGTATGTACACAAATACACCCACACCTGCACACATGAATAAAGGTGCAAACATGCACCACAGCTTGATTTTGCACTTGGTGTCTTCAGCCGGAAAGAAAGACTGATCCCTTTTGAGAAACATGAAAGAACGTGCCAGTTGGACTCATCTGTTTTTCACACTTCAACACAACATACCGGATATGCTACCTTTGAAATAGAATATTTTTATTCCTCTGTATCTGACAAAGTCACAATTTAGGCTCAAAATGTGCTACTTTTCTTAAACTACTGTAGAAGGATTGTGCACAGGAGCAGTGTGTTGGAGTGTGGAGCAGTTTTGGGAGATTCACTGTTACCTTCAAAACATATACTATCATGTCATCAGAAGTAGAATCAGACAAAATGATAATCAAACTTTTTTATGAGTTTACCTTTACTCAAGATTAGACAGATTTGCCAGCAGACATTTATAGCTTAACCAACATTTTATTCTACCACCACATCCCCTCAGTGACTGTCTAATTACTGTTAATATCTCAGGCTAATTTGCTACCCCACATGGTTTCAGACTAACCTGGAATAGTGTGACTAGAACCAAGTTATGAATATAATTGCAATTATGAATCAGACATTTCTCTGATCAACATTTCCTGTCCTGATCCACCCAATTACATATTATTGTTGATGCATTCTTGGTTTTTGTCGCACCCTCAATCTAACTTATCCAGACTATGGCAGGTGGCTGTTTCTTGACTTTATCCAAGAAGTTTACTCCCCCAGTTTAAAACATAACCATGCACTCATGGTAGAAGACCTTCCGTTGACTTCTGGTAAGTTTTTCAGAAGGTATAAAATTTTTAAATGTATCTTCAGAGTGCATAATTTTCAGATAAGATAATACAGGCACATATTTTTTTTTTGTTTTCAACTATTCTATTACTACTCTAACCCTGTAACACACTCTCATACAGACTTCCTCTTATCTACCAGTGGGCAGTTTGAAACAGGGAATACTAAGTACTTAGCATCCAAAAATAGTCACCCATCTGAAGTTGTTGAGAGATGTTAGCAAAGTAGATGGACACCCGCGCTCTCAGTACCACCTGCTTTCCTGTTTATTTATTGATGGCCCTGTGTTTCTGAGGCCTCATACGGCTTGACTGTTGGGGGAGAAAGAAATTTGATGTCATAGATGTGTTGATAGCTATCTAAAGGGGCTGTGTGCTGTGGCTTGATGTCCTGTGTCATACAGGGATAGTGCCGCTTTACAGATATTAGGGTGACAGGTAAACAACTGCGTCTTTCAACTGAGTGCTTGACAGGTCTGTCAGAGCTGCTCGCAGAAGAGAGCTTGGGCCGTGTAAATGATATATTAGTTGGCGTTCTACAGTGATACGGATGATTTTCTACATGCCTCTTCTTCATTGTGGCTTTCACCATAGATATGCGATAAGCCAAAGACATGTCAGCTCACAGTGAAAAGTGCACATTAATTGGCTTAAATTTGGTGCCACCTTTGACTGATAGTCAGACTGAATGCCACTATTTGATCTTAAGGAAATAGACAGTTACATGATAACATCAATACCACTTTCATATCTGTCCATTACAGATAAAGCTGCAGCAAGGAGACAGTTATTTTGCTTGCCATAAAGAATTGAAGCAAGCTCTGTTATGTTATATCTGTTAGATCCATTAAAAAAACACCATCACCATGAGGCAACCAGGAAACCACAAATATCTCATGATGCAATAAATTAAATAACACCTCTGTCAGTTCATTGGTTAAATGTTGACTTGAAAACGAAGCCTTTAACCCAAAATATCTGTAAAAGATGTTCTTTCAGAGAAGTCACTGTTAGAGTTGGAGGTGTGTGTTCCCCCCTGGAGAACTCCATTATGAGTGAAAATGAATCTGCTTGAGTTCACCTCAGTGTTCCTGAGTAATTATTTCCTAGCAAAGACTAGTCCCATTTCATCCTGTGGGTGTTAGATGATCGACAGGAAGTAGAGCATGTAGAGCCTAATGTGCCTGCTGATATGAAAACACTCAACTAGAATGAAATAATGATGGAAAAGAAAAATCTGTAAAAAATGAAATCATACCTTGTTTCTCACTGTGACAATCTCCAAGTGTGTGACAGATGAAATGACTGGCACCAACCTGCCAAAAAAAAAAAAACACATAAAATATGTCATGTTATTCAGAATTTGTGCAGATGCTCACAGGACAGAATCTCAATGAGAACCTTGATCACTGGTAACATTCTTTAAGATGTGACTCATGAATATCTGAACCCTTAACATATCATAACCTTTGCAGTGTTTGGTGGAAGTAAACAACATCTACAGTAAACTTCTAACATTCACATCATTGAAAGACGGTTTTTATTGTTGGGTCATGTTCTGACCATCACATTTCCTGCAGTGTCCTTGGAGGTCCATAACATGACCTTTAAGGTGAGCACCCCTCCCCGGCTGTCTTTGTGAATACGTCTGAGAAACACAATGAAGGACTTAGAATTATTAATTACTTTAAAGGGCAGTGGAAAACAGCTTCAACAACCTCTATCCTGTGTTGGCAGGCAACTATAGCGACTTAACATTTAAGAAGCGATACATCACAATCAGTGACACCGCTTTGTGATTGTACGCGCTTTTTGCACATACTGAGATGAGATGTTTCACAAGCATAACAGCTATAAATCTGCAGTAAAATGGAAAACCTTATATTGACATTATGCAGACTACTTTATTTTCACTTTTTAAAAAAACTGTTTTTCTTCACCCCGGCTAAAACTATTATGGATTGAACAAAGGAAGCAGATTGGTTTAACAATCAGCTTGATCAGCTGGCACAGTGAAATACAGCGTACCATGACGTGAGTAGTATTGACTGAAATGGGGGTCGATGTGGGTGTAAATTGTTCCTGTGCATGCATCTGTCAGAGCCAGGCACCATTAGGTTCCCTATTAGCCTGGCCAGCCCTGAATCGGTAGTTTCTGCTTGTGACCTCTTAATATGATGCAGTGTCTGGAGTGCACGTCTCCTTCCATGTTCAATTTAGTGTTTGTCTCTTCTCACACTGACTGACCCTTAAATTACTTTAAGCCACGTTAACGCAGCTCTGATGCTGGTTTGTTGGTTGGTTTGTTGACTTTGGTCTAATCTGAAATATCTCAACAACCAAATACATTTCCATGAAATTTTATTAAAATAATCTTACTGACTCTGGTGATCCCTTGATCTTTCCTTCAGCGCCTCCACAAGATTAACATTTTTGGTTTTGAGTGCAATATCTCCACATTCATTGGGTGGAACAAACTGTACTGACATTCATGATTCCCAGAAGATGAATTGTAATAACTTTGTTGACCCCTTGACCTTTTGTCTAGTACCTTCATCAGGTTGCCTGCAAAACCAATTCAAGTCCCATCAGCCTCAACTGTATTTCATCTATTTTGCTAATTAGCATACGTTAGCAGACTAAATTATATCAGGAACATAGTGAACATGGAGACCATTTTCATTGTCACTGGGTAACTCTAACAAGTGGGTAACACTTTGCATAGCAGACACTTTTGTTTTTAGCGATCATTTTGTGACTTCTTCGATTTATCTCGAGACCCCTCACAGGAGTCCCCCAAGTTGGGAACCACTGACTCAAATAAAATTTATTCTAGCTTTAGTTTTTGGAAACACCTTCGAGAATTATGAGCTATAAACAACTTCAACCACTTGGAACATGCCAGTCGAGCAAAACTGGACACTCATGATTCACTTCGGTTGATGATTAAAGATTCTAATATTTGTGGTTGGTTGGAATTAGCTCTGTGAGTGGGGAATTCAAGAGGCATCAGTGGATATCTACGACACTTTCATATCACCAGTGCCATTGTTTCCTTAGTGTCAATAATATTGGACTTCAAAGACGAGGCCCTTCACAGAGATGATGAGGTGAGGTGACACTCCTGTTACTGGCAGTAGCAGGGAAATCCTTTCCACACCTCCCTCGCCGGTTTTTGATTAAAAGTTTCCAGACGGGTAAGGAAATAAATAAATAAAGCAGAGCAATGTTGTACTCACAAAGACAAGGCAGGACTTTGATCTTTCCCAGGGACCAGGAGTAAGCTGGAAGCGAGAGACAGTGTGTGTGTGTGTGTGTGTGTGTGTGTGTGTGTGTGTGTGTGTGTGTGTGTGTGTGTGTTTGAGTGTGAGCAGGCAAGACGAAGTAGGATAGAAAACGAGAATGAAAGGGAGAGAGGGAGAGATCTCATTAATATGATTCCTTTTGTTCCACTGCATCTCAGAGCACACAGAAAACGTTAATGGTGAAACATTCCCACCCTGTTAAGGTGACATCGTACAGACTCTGGTACAAGTGTGCTCTCAGCCAAATTCCCTTTCGCACTCTGGCTTCATGGAACAATGTTACCTTGTCCAGGTATCAGGGTAACAGAGAGGACTCCTGAGTCTGCTTTGAGAGACTTGACAGGCTGGAAAAAAAAAACGTAAGGAGGGAAAAAGAGACTTTGATCCACTTGAAAGTGCAGTCTATCAGGACTAATGCTTGGTTGATAATGCATACCACGCCCGTCTAGCTGACAACCTCAGCAGAGCATTTGAAGTAATCTGATAAAGGCGGGGGAAGACTGACTGCCAGTGCACTCTCCTCTCTCGATGAGGATAGTAATCCTATTTTCTGCTGTTTCACTGTCATATGCTCTCCCACTTATCTAATCTTCTTCTAATTGACAAGAGCAGCCTCATAACCCCCGGCCTGTAAAAGGAGTGAATATAGAACAGCAGCAATGAACACCAACTTATATGTGTTTCTCATGGGGACTGAGATACGCAAATGTATTATGGTGCTTTTGTCAATCAAGTGCATTGAAACATCAAAAGACTCTTTTTTTTTGGTTTTGACTTGGTTATTGTGATCACCCCCTTCACTGTCAAGATGGTGGACCTGAGTTCTCAGCTGGAAATGGCAATGAGGCCAAATCAGTTCAACCTAAACTTAATCAGGAAAGCAATTACTGGGAGGGCAAACAAACATAAACATAAAACGCAGCAGCCCAATATCCCAGTATGACTCCCGCTTGGATTGAGGAGCTACATCACCTGCGGGTCAATCTGGACGCTCATCACTGTCAGTTTAAAGGTTGGGAGGGAGAGATATGACCCCGGGTAGCACAACAGAGACGTCAGCACAAAAACAAATGAAGCAGATAGTGCAATGTGAAAAAAATGTGTTTTTTATATTAAAAGACTTAAAGACTCAGATCTATTTAATTCTACCTTTGCAAACTGTTTCCAGCAATGTGCCCATAAAGTCCAATCTTTGGCCTATCAATAGATAAGACATGCATTGGGACAGGGAAGCGATATGTTAGAGAAGAGCAATGACTGGTCTCACCATGTATTAACAGTCTGTGATACTGAAATGTTATAGCTGTATTGAAAGCGTTTCAAGTTACATTATATTAAGGACGCTTTATTTTCCTGTGTTCCTTTCTCTCACCCACACATCCCATTGACAACTAAAAAACAGATTATTTACCATTCATGCAGTCAACATACCCTCCCATACTGGATGACTACCAGGCCTCAGATTTGCTGTGAAAATGTGACCATGCAAGTGTAATATCAACTGAAATATTAGTCAGTCATGGAAACTAGAGCTGGCACAGTCCCAGTTTTTATTGTGTTTTTGTGGTATAATAAAATTGCAAATAATCAGATTAGCACAGCAGCAAACTCGGGCCCTTGATGGTCTGGAGCCTTTGGGGGCAGTTGACTGGTTGAAAATGCAGCTTTTTTATGTTTGCAGCTGACATTGTCTAAAATGAACACAAGAAGAATCAAGTTGTGAAGCAGTGAAATTCTTTTTAGTAGCATTATACAGTGACACAAATACTCATAAAAGAGCAGTAGCTAATCTGACAAGTCTTTGATACAACCAAGACAAATAAGAAAGAAAGACCCTGGCTGCGGTTCATCATTCAGTCTGTCATCCCACAGCACCAGGGAGGAGGTTTGGGTGGAGTGTCCCACTTTATTGATTTTAATTCCATTAATACCTTATGACTGGCTGCTTGGCAGACTCTCCCATCCCAGTGCCCATGCACGTCTGTTTCCATACTGGATTTGATTGGGCTTCCTTATCTGCTGGCAGCAGGCAGGAAAAGGGGGGCCAGAGATCCATGTTTGAAACAACAAGCTGCAGATCAGAAATGATTAGTGGAGGCTGCCAACCCAACCTCTCCATGTATGAGATCACTTCTGTGTGTGTGAGGGAGAGAGAGAGAGAGAGAGAGAGAGAGAGAGAGAGAGAGAGAGAGAGTGGGTGTGTGTGCATAAGTGAGGGAGGGGTACAGGCACCTGATGCGTGCACAAATCCACTTCCCTCACAGCAATCAACAGATGCATATGAATGAATGCAATCAGTCGGGACATTTGCATGAATGTACTCAGCATGTGATATTTGCAGCCATTAAGGTTTTTTTCCCCATCTGTGCGTAAAAGCGTCGCGCGCATTTTCAACTTTGCATCATTATTAGGATTATTATTACCGCTCACATCCACGATCGGAACGAGGTGATCATCACAGACAGTTCTTCCTCTCACACAGGCTCCGGTAATGTTGCCTAGTTGTTCTGGTTGCGTGGAAACTAAACGGCAGCAGCGCTGAGGGGGAGCCGGACCGGAGGCGCGTGTCCAGCGGCGCGGCGCGGCTGCAGCGGCGGATCCAAGTTGAACCAGGAGGAGCCGGATGGAGGCGAAGAGACACACCGAGCCAGCAGCCTGTCCATGAGCTCTCTGACCCGCTGCTCCACCCTGCTCCACAGACACATCATGAAAAGGAGAGGAAAAGAGGCAAAGACGTGAGTGATCGTCTGCTGTCTTTGGATGCTGCGTTCATGCGCACGTTTGTAAAAATACAAACTGCTTTTGCAGGTTTTTAATTCTAAAAAGTGATTAACTAAAGGAGGAAAACTTATCATCAGCTCCTTTATCTCCATCCTTCGAGTTCATTTTCTCCACATGCGTGTTGCTTATGAGTGGAATTAAAACGTGTGCTTCAATTTTGCGTCTTGAATCTGCTCTACTTGTGATTAATATAAAATCAAGTAACTAGATGGTTCAGTGATGTATTGTGTGTTCAGGATATGAATATTGAAGTTGGTCACAGCCGTAATAAGTACCCTGACTTATCTCTGACAGAGAACAGTGTGTCTATGCATGATGCCTTCTAGGTTGAGATTATTCTGTGGGACAAAATGGGGTCTTCAGGTCCAGTGGAAATGTGCCAAGTGCTCTGATGAACAGAAAGAGCATCTCTAGTGATCGAGATTGGCACTGAGTAAAGGGTCGGGAGTGGGTAGAGATAAAAGCAAAGAAATATGATTACAGTTGCATTAAGAGTTTCAAGTCAAAGATGCTTTATTTACTGTTGTTCCAGCTGTGAGGTGATTCCACAAAGAGGCCGGCTTCATGCATGAAAAAGCATAATGTCACAAACTATATTAACATAATCAATCAGGGTTGCACTTTAATGCCTCCTGTGTTTGGGTCCAAATTGTTGCTCGTCAAATAATTGGTGCCAGAGACTTGTTAGCTCAGCACTGACGGCGGTGAATTTATGAAGCGAGAGTCTGACCTTTGGCTGCGAGAGCGACGCATTTATTGTGTAAATTAAAAGCAGGAGAGTTATTTATCGCGGATCACTTCAAGGAACATTGAAAAAGTCCTCATCTGATTTAGAGGCCGTCTGATTCATTGCGATTACAGTGCATGGCTGTGAAATGAGTTAGACCATTAGTAAAATGACTCTTTTTGCCAATGTCTTGCGAAGCAGATTTTGGATGGAAGGCCATTTTTGAAAATCTTGTCATACTGATGCCACACCCTGCAACTCATTAGGTTTGCACCCCCCCTTGTTTATCTCACCCCCAGGGCGACACTTCTCTCCTTCCTCTCGCCTTTATTCTTCCACCGCCAGCTGTCTTCATCAGCCGTCCCTTTGACTCACTAACATTTGCCCTCCTTCCTCGATATCTCATTAGTGTCACGCACTGCTCTCTGTGTTGTTATTGTAATGTTACCCGTCTCCTTAAATCCTCTTGATATCATTCTTTCTCTCGCCGCCCTGTGCCGGTGTGTCCAATTTCCTTCCTTGCCCACATGCTTTCTCCTCCTCCTCCGTCACCAGCCTTCCACTTCTGCTCCCCCATTATCTCTAAATACCAGGCTGGCATACAATGTGACAGGAAAAGTATAGTCTTCATAGGAGCGTAATGTTACCCATTTAGTTTAGGTGGAGAGTTTTTATTTCCTCGGGTGTTCAGCTGCATCTGTCATGCTGTTTCACTTAATCATACACCCCGCTCACACTAAGTGCAGAGGGAAATCCTTTTGGAAGTTGCTTTGCCTCATTGAAGATGTCTGAATGAACGTCTCACGTCTGAGGGAGGCAAACCCCAGCTCCTTAATAGCAGAGGCTTCATCCATGCTTCGCTCCATCGCACCGGCCTCCAACTCCCCCAGTGGCTCATTATTGGGGTTGTCTGGCAGGCATCTCCTCTACCCGCCGTAACACAATGAGTGCTATTAGCTGTGTCTCTTGGACAAATCATCTGTCCCCCCTCACACACACATACACACCACACTCTGCCACCACACTCTGTCCTCTACCCCCCAAACGTCATGTGATACTTAGAGGTACTTAGAGATCGATTTCATTTTTTAATCTTGGTAAGTGGATCTTGCCCAGTCTCCAGCCATTTTGGAGAAATTAAGAAGTATGGCCAAACTCTTCCGTGGTTCCTTTTTTTTGGTGCACAGAAGACAGGCCATCAGATTGTCTGTTTTGTTAGCATTAGCATTTACCCCCAACAAAAGGATTGGGTGGCCAACACTGATGCTACACTGACTTAAGGAGTTTTTCCTTAAGAGGATTAGTAACAGGATAGGAGGTAGTCCTGATCACCTATTAATGAAGTGTGTTGGGGTGGGTAGACCTGCCATTTTCAAACGCTTACATGTAAAAAATGTAGTGTAATTTACAGGACATGCAGACAAGCAGCTTTTACATCTATGTTACTTGCACTTCTGACTAAATGACCGAGTGATTCATAGCTGGACAGACACCAAACAAAGAAAGTTCTAATGATCACTTTTAATAAAATTGTTGCATCTGCATGGCAACTGTAGTTTTAGAAAGAACTGGAAACATGATATATTTACAAGTCCATTAAAAATCTAGTTGGTTTCATGTTTTGTACGGAACATTTTGTTCCTCATGGTGTCACATCACTATGTTAATGCCAGTCCCTGTGTACTGAAATAGCCCTGCATCGCGGGGATGTCAATTATAAAAGAGGCACAGTGACACCAAAGGATTTCGGAGCTTGTTTATTGTGCCTGTATGAAGGGAATGTTTGTTCCTTTGACTTTCCTGAAAATACAACAGAAGTGCCATTGTTTCTGGCCAACTATAGGCTGAAATGAGCGTGCAGCGTTCCTGCTGCCTTCTCACTGCAATTACACAAAACACAAAAACCCATTTCTGCGTTAAACATCATTACTCACCCCTGCTTTGCATGAGAAAAGTATTTCATAGTACAATCTGCACTTCTCTTTTTTCAAACTGTAGTCTTCTCAACTCAGCTAATGTGACTTTTTGTTGTTTTTGTGTGATAGGTTCAACAGCTCCTGGGGAGGTTGATGTGGATTTCAGGTCCTGCCTTCAGGTAATCCTTCCTGGAGCATGCCCGTATCCCACGATGTCCCTACCTGCAGACTGGCTGCTGCGCCACTCGGTGGTCATGTGTTTGCTGCTGCACAGCCTGGTGCTCATGACCTTCTGCTTCCACCATGCTGCCACCAGTTGCTCCAAGAGCTGCTACTGCTCTGAGAGTGAGAGCGGAGGGAAGACGGTGCGCTGCAGCAATATGCAGCTCACAGAGATCCCCCAGGATATCCCCAATGACACGCGACGAGTTTACCTGGACTTCAACCTCTTCACTACCGTCCCAACGAATGCTTTTGCAGGTTTGCCCCACCTGGTTGAACTGGATCTATCACATAATAATTTAAGCCAGTTAGAACCAGGGGCGTTCAGAGGCTTGGGCTCCTCACTACAGTTCCTAGACCTTTCTTCAAACAAGATAGTATACTTTAACCCTGATGCCTTCGAGGGCCTGCAAGCTCGCGCCAACCTAACGAACAATCCATGGCACTGTGACTGCAACTTGCAGATGGCCTTGCCCCGCGTGGACCTAGAGCCTGCGTCGCTGACGGGCATTGTGTGCAACACTTCGGAGCCTAAGGAAATAGGAGTTCAAGGACTTGCCTTCCTGTTAGCACCAGACATAGATCTATGTGTGCTGGTGAAGAGGACTACAGACGTGGCCATGCTAGTCGTCATGTTTGGCTGGTTCACCATGGTCATCTCCTACCTGGTCTACTATGTCAGGGCTAATCAGGAGGACGCCCGCAGACACCTGGAGTATCTTAAGTCATTGCCCAGCAGACAGGGCAAGTCAGAGGAGTCTTCCACCATTAGTACTGTGGTATAGGATTGATGGAGCTACACATGGGACTTGAAGTTGCAACCCCCACCAAACAGGACGGAGCCACAACCTGCAAGTAAACGGTTGTCATCAGTCTCAAATGGTTTTTCCCCGCTGTTGTCACGGAGCCAAGGTGGGCAACAAGACATGTGCCTGCACAAGAAAACCAGGCCGATGCAACCTCGCCCCGGATGAATAATTCATCTGTCAGCGACCCATTAGGAGTTTTTGTTGGCTGAGTTGATGGTCTAGTCTGCGCACTAAGGGAGAAAAAGCAGTGGCATCTTTTTGGCGAACTCCACATATGGGATACAAATGGGATTTATCCAGTGGTGCATGCACCTTGATGCACCTCGCTCACACACAGACAATTCAGAAGGCGACGTCAGACAGTGATATGAACAATGGTAAAAGACAACACTAGCATCAGTATGTACAACTGTTTTCCATTAAAAACCTTTACGGCATTAACTGGTAGATTACAAGTAAAATGATGTTTTCCATTTAAATTGTTGTTTTGGGGCTTTTTTTTTTTTTTTTTGAAATTTTGCTCACAAAAGATGAAGAAAAACATACAATGTTTACATTCTGAATCACTCTTTGGTAGATGCATATTCAGCTCACTATGCTGATGAATCAAATTGCTATGTGATGAAGGGCTCATCAGTTCTGTGATGTTTTTGATAGAAGATGCAGAGCTCCATACTGATGAGAACTGAACCTCCAAGCTGCCTCTGTATGTTAAGAGTATCTGACAGGAAACCCCTTCAAGCCCACCCCAATAACCAGTGGGATCCCAAAAAGACCTATACAGCACAGCAATACTTCACATGCACATAATGAGGTCCATTGCTTTCTTTAACCGTTTGAACATGTCAGCCCATTGAAAGTTAAAGTCTATTCATCAAATGTAGGGATGTTGGATGAAACACACTGCAGCTCTGAGTCACTCCCTGGCATAATATGCTAATATTGACATGCCAGTCTTTAGTTACAAGCCAATAACCCCATGCATAATATCATCTGATTGTCAGGAAAGGTTGATTTGAGGAGCAGAGAATTAGGGGTTACTGCAGTTCAGCTGTCATGAAATAAAAAGACAGAGATTTTTATCTGAAGAGGGACAGGTTTTTATATTTTGCTAGGAAAAGCCCTTCAGCAAACACTCGTTGCTCCTCACCTCTTTACAAAGACTGATTAAGGGAACACAGAGAAATCCTTCATGATCATACCTGCTTATCGAGACAGAGGCTCTTCCTCTGTGCTGTTTTTCATTCTCTGTCATGACTTTAATAAGCACCCAGGGACTCTCCAGGAGCCATATTGTCTGATGCGCTCTCCCTCACGGGTTTTCCAAATAACATTTATGGGGCCGTGACCTGCTCATCCATTTGTAAGAGATGCTAGCGATGTGAATCTCCAATTTCGCCAGACAGCGGCGAAGAGGAAAGATGCATTTGTGTCTCTTCTAATCAAATTGTCAATACAAACCGAGACCACACAAAAGCAAATGTATTTGAGCGGAGATGTAATTTAATCCACATCAGACCGTGCCCTGAGAGGTGCTCTTGTCTTCTCTGCAGAGCAATGTAAGAATAACCCAGTGCAGTCTTGAATAATCAAATTTGATGTTGAAGACGTGGGAAGTGGTTTGTCAACAAGGATTTCCCTGTGTCGGACACACAAACGCCTCTAGAAGCAGAGCAACACCAATAAATGATTGATGGCGAGCATAAAAAGGCTTGAGCAGAAAGTCTGGGAATGCACCCGTCATCTTGTGTGACCCACTTCTTGAGGAGAAATTAAGGGAGAACGCCACAGGGGATCAGCTGCCCTCTCTGCTGCCTGACTTACCCTCGCTGGGGTAAAGCACTTTGCAGATGCCCTTGGGCCGCTCGGTGAGGGTCCACAGGGCTCAGCCAAAGTCAGATCCACCTCATCCTGAAACTGCTTCTCTGTGCAAGAAAAGAAAACTTATCTTACTAAAAGTACAAATTCAGAAGTGGTTGTTCGTGCGAGACCTGCTCTTTTAGTGTCACTTTATTTTTTGTTATCCCCATGCTTAACACTATCCATGCTCCACAGTTTCTATTAACAGGCTGAGTTTGTTTTACAGAAAACAATGATATTGATCTTGGCAGAGTTAATCTTAAGGAAGCCTCAGTACAGCCTCCCATGACGAGCAGGAGGTTCAACAGTACTGAAAAATAGATGGTAAGCCTCTCTCTCTGACATTTCCTGCCACACACACACACACACACACACACACACCTCCCTGCTTTCCTGTATCCTCTGATAACAGACTCTCACGGTGGCTTTGAGACCAGCCACTGTTAAGGGAAGCTCACCGCTAGAGCAGATAAACATAACTAGTCGCGGACATGTGTGACTCTGTATTTCTTAC
Organism: Centropyge bicolor; assembly: GCA_037975185.1. NCBI lineage: Eukaryota > Metazoa > Chordata > Actinopteri > Pomacanthidae > Centropyge > Centropyge bicolor. The sequence continues at coordinate 1,609,397 of JBBMOC010000024.1, read as the reverse complement.
AGCTAATGTATGTGAGTGCACACACTCTTTTGTCTGCTCGTATGTACGACAGGTGTGTGTGCACGGCGGGGAGTGAGGGTACTGGTAATGTAACACCTCTGTTCCCCAGCACACATAAATGTCGCTGAGGTTCATTTAAATTTCAGGGCAGCTCAGCTTGCCCCGCCTGCTACCTTAGACACGTTACACTGGTGTGAGCATTACAACTGCTGGGTAATGGGACACAAAGTGGGGGATAAGGTGACGCATCCAATCCCGCAGAGCGCGGCCCCGTTTGGGGTTGGGTTGCAGGCGAAAATGTTTCCAGGCTCTGAGATCACATGGGGTCTCCCAGCAAGAGCCTGTGTGGGCACCTGATTTCCTCTTTTAGCTCCAAAAAAGGTAAGTGACACCCAAGATGCTTCTTCTTAGGAGAGAGACAAGGCCGTCCTTTGGGTGAGTGTCAATATTCTGTGATGGTCTGGTTGAGGAGAAAACACTGTCTCAAGGTGCCAGCTTCATTTCGTGTCACACAGCTCCCCCTGTTGTGGAAAGCGTGTAAGTGTGAGGAAAATGCTTTTATCTTAATAGTTTAAGATTAGCATTTATCATCAAATATGCTTTTGTACATGTAAGAAATGTACAGCAGCAACAATACACAGTACATGCAGAAAGCATACAGTACCAAAAACATACAGCAAACAGTTTTATAATAAGAGCATCTGTTCATGGCAAAGCTGGAGAAAAACACTAAAGGGATCAAATGGGGCCCCACAAGAGGCCCCCACACATCTGTCCCCCAACTCATCCTGCATGCCTAGAGTTTCAGTTTCTGTTCCAAAAGTTTAGCTTTCAATTGAAATTTATTTAAGAATATATACCATTTAAGCATATTAACTGGACTAATAAATCGAAATAAATAAGGTATTAGTTAAAGATTTTAACAACTCAAACACTGTGGTTTCTCATATCACACTTCAAACTAACACTGACACAGAGCCTCAAGATCAAGATCGAAATTGCAAATAAAGCAAATGACATCACTTTACTTACTTTGCCACACAGATACCTGCTTTGCCAGGTTGGATCCAACCTTCCAATCCAGGAATGTTTGAGCAGACTAATCCACACAGCACTATTTTTTTTTAAGTGAGTGTGAAAAATGAGCACAACACGGCATCTCATTATAAATCTCCATATTCTGGTAATGCTATACAGTGTGTACTTACTGTAATATAATGCCAAAATATGTTAAACCTGTTATGTGGGACTTCAGTATGTTAAATTCAAGCTGTGGCCAAATGGCTTCACACAATGTTGATTCAGCCACTAAGTTAAGTTTTTAAATCTTGACACAGTGGTGGCATTCCTGTGCTGGTGCACCTATAGTGATGCTTTTTACTACGACCAGCAATGATTGGTTTGCCGGAGCTGAAGGGGGGAGCGATAGGGAGTATGACGCAGCCCATGGAGTCATCAGCAGTGTTTGTGTAATTACTCTCACTGCCAGAGGAGGAAGACAACAATTCTGTCCTGCAGGTTAAAAATGTCACACACCAATGTGCAAGTGATGACTTACTACACAGCTATTCCACATTAAATGCATATTGTAACTGTACTGTAAACATAGTAATGGAGATAGTATGCAAAGCTAAAGCACAGGAGGTGGGGCCGAAATGTGATCATCGACATGTGACCTGCTATCTAGTATGACACCAACATAAGTCAAAATTCTCAGTCTGAAAGTGTTGTACATCTGAGTCAGTCAATTTTTCTGAAATTGCAAGTCATTTCAGGGAAAATCATTTCCTGAGCAACGTCTGTTCCTGTTGAAACCTACTTCCTCTGAGGAAGACCAGACTTGACTTTGCACATCCATCCGTCCTCCTGATGGCCCTTCATTTCCATGTAAAACACACTTTGCAGTTCCTTGCTTTCGTCATTTTCTGGAGAGAAAGAACAGCTCAGCTTTACTCTCACTTGACATGAAATCACATGATGCAAACAGGGAAGAAAACTTGGCTTCAACTGGGAGCAAACCTGCCCGTCCTGCTGGATTAGTGTCAGTATCAGTCTTATCGTGCACGGCTTGTCTTTGGGTCCGACTCAATCTGTTTCTGATTTTTGCATCTTAACAAGCCATTTCTTATCTAAGCTTTAGTGGGGGAAAAATCAGCAGAATTCAGGGTTGGTCAAGTGGGAACACATATGGTATTTCACCACCTGAGGGCAAAAGGTTTCTGTTCACAGGATTGATGTTCTGCATGGACACTAGTGTTATTGTTAAGCTGATTTAATGCAGTTCCTTTAGGTCAAATGCTTTTAGCACATAAATGTTAGATGGCATTTACTTATCTACTAAAATCGTTGCAGATTAACAGTATTTCTGTTTTGAAAAGGTTTGCTTTTTAGGAAAATCAGAAGTGGTCCCAGCAGCCAGGATTAACTCTTAAACCTCTTTCCCTTTACTTCAAATGTTAAAGTCATATTATGGTCTCTTTACACCAAGGTCCTGTCTGGGTGATCTGACATGAACAAGATGCTGTAGGTCACAAAAAAAATGAGGTTTGACAAAAGAGGGCTGTATGTAAAACTGCTTACTCTTTCCTTCCCTTCTATCTCAAAATCCCCTTTCACCTCTTCAGTCCCCCACAGATTGGCATGTGGGTCCATCATTCAGATTCCTGCTGAAGAGCCAAGCATTGTTCATCCCTGCAGAACCTTATTTTAAAGTCCTATTGATACTTCAAAGCCAACATGCTAAATCTAAAGGGCACCATGCACGAAAGTATCATCCCACTTGCTGTGATGATGGCACTGTAACAATCAGAACAAGACACGCATATTGTTCCACCGCAACGACCAAATGTTTCCAGTGTGTCCAGCTGGGTCATTGACGGGGCCACAGAGCGAGTCCTCAGCAGTGAATAATGCCCTCCTTTCATGTGCAGGATTGATTGGAGATCAGACCAGTGTGGATTTCAGGGATCAGATTTGACGGCTTCACTTCGCAGCCTATCAAGCATGCCAGATGTAACATAGCTACCTCGTGTCAGAGCATGAAGCAAACCGATCTGCTACAGCGGAGCCACAGGGTTGACCTTGATTACATAACCCTCGCCACACTGGGATACGCCTGGAGGCTACAATTTTGAAATGAGGATTTAACGGATAACCAACATCCTTTAAGTTCGCTAATTAGCATGTGTTATCTGATTTCTTTAATCACTGAAGTGTGAAAACAACAAGTTGTAGTTTTATGAAGTGGGGTCATGAGGGGGATTATTTCTTGGCTGGGGGCAGTGACTTCCTGGAGCCTCTGTTGTTTGTCTGGAAATCTCACAGCTATGACTTCAGAGTTAAACAAACAAATGCTAACCACTAATTACTGAGCTTAACTGATTTTCAACCTTGGGACAGAGTCAGGCTAGCTTTCCCCCAACATTTCCAGTTTTTATGCTAAGCTACGCTAATCTCTCTCCTGGCAGTAGCTTCATATTTAGTGTACTACAGACATGAGAGTGGTGTCAGTTTTCTCCTCTAACTCTGTGCAAGAGAGCAAATAAAAGTAATTCCCATTATGTTGAAATATTCCTTTGAAGCAATTATCAACTGAAAGCCTCTATTTTTTTTTTTAAATCAAATAAATTATTACTTTTTTCCCTTCCAGCCAGTTGGTGTTACGTTATGACTGTTGCCCTTTGAACACTTTTTTCCAGAGTCTAACCACACAGCTGACTTGTATTTTGTAAAACACATAATTCCACCAGATGACACTCTTGTCATCTGTCAAACATCGTCTTCACTGCCCAAAACACTACACCTGCACACGCATGAACTCACTACCTTTAAATCAGTGGACACCTGTGTGGATCAGGGATGCTTCAAGACAAAATAAACAAGGGGCCAAATTTTAAAAAATCACAAATGCCCTAATAATATTTTTTAACTTTATCAGTGGGCTGTTGCTTCTTTAAAGCATGAATAATAATTCAGTGCCTACTCTACTGACACTGATGACTGATAAGATCATTTGCATTTCCGTCAAACGTGTCAGATGTTGATGTTGCTGATATACGCGTAAGATGTCAAAGTTTCCAATCTATTAATGGAGACAAAAACCACAAGTCATTCTCCACACCAGCGTCACGATGGCCCACAGAGGATGACCACAGATGTGAAAGAAGACGAAGACAGTAAAACGCTTCTCCCAAAAATCCTACATTTCAGAAAACACTGCGAATAAAGCATTTAAAACACTTTCAATTTCCATTTCCCTCCAACTTTGCTTAGAGGATATGTCTGTTTCCTCTTACTTTTTTTCCCCATGTATGACTGATTTGTGCAACTGACCATGGCTCATGCCTTAACAACGAACTGTGTTACATCAGTATGAAAAACCAGGAATGAATTCCAGTTCCCAAAAATAAAACTCTTGAATTGTGTTACTTTGGAGGGTTATGATGAAAATTTTATTGCATAATACACTCCTACTTTCTCCCTTTTATTTTCAATTTGTTATTCATATTCATCTGGTAGATCTTTTTTTCTTTTCTTTTCTTTTCTTTTTTTTTTTAACCTATTTTTTGACTTTCCATTCATTTTAATAGTTTGTCTTCTTTTTTTATTTCAAGTAATTTGTGGTAGATTGTTATTAAATGATATCAATTTAAGACCTATTTTGTTAAGCGATTTAACAGACAATCAAATGTTAGGCTAAATTCAATTAATAAATCATAAATAATATCATTATCAATCTCACAATTTGGACCCAAGTGAGTCAGGCATTTTTTTTATTCTATCACAGGGCAATGTGTGTAATGGACACGGAAACCTCCTGTCACTCATAATGAGACTTGATGAAAAAAATCTGGGAAGTCCCTCTAAATGGACCTGCTATATATATAGGACTAAACGTGCACTATAAATCATGAATAGTGCTCACTTGAGGTCAATAGGCATTCCTCGACAGAAACCATGAACATCCTGATTGGTGAGTAGTGGTGAGGTAATGCTTGAGCAATGTCTCTTCTCTACAGATCACATCCAGACACAGCAGATGATCTGTGGTGGACAACACATTCAGGACTTGTTGTATCTCAGCTCCTTTTATTAACTCTTTTTTATTATTAACAAAAAGTTTATTTTAAAACATCTGGATCTGTTTAATAGATTATTGATTATGAAGTTTAACATCTGCTCGGGCTGTCTATCTTATTCCCTCTCTCAGCTGTAGTTACTTTTGGTTTAAGGTTTCACATTGCAGACTATTCTCAACTCATGCAGCTATTTAGCCTGAAGGGAGACAAGCCCAGAGAGAGAGGGAGGGAGAGAGAGGGAGAGAGAGAGAGAGAGAGAGGGAGAGAGAGAGAGGCTTTGTTCTGCCTGTCCACAGTCACACGCTCTGTGCTCTCTGTGGTGAACAGGATCCTTCTTCATGTCTCTGATTGTCTGATCCTTCCTCCTCTTCCTCCAGCCTTCATCATCTCCAGCTCCATGGCCGCCGTCGCACGCAGCGCGCCTCGGCCGCGCCGCAGCGCACTTGTTGCCCATCCGAAGCTCGTGGACACCTGCCGCGGCCTGGTGGAAAAGATCCTGGACTCCATCCCCGACACGCACAGCTCGTGCATAAGCTCCGAGGTGAGGACAGACGGCAGAGGTGTGACTGTGTGTCTGCGTGTCTGAGAAGTGCTGCTGCAGGGCTGAGCTTCACACAGGCAGCTATGGGTCTGTGTTGTAGGTCTGAGAGGCTGGATCCTGGCTTCATGTCTGAGATGCGTTCATGTACTGTTGAATTATATAATGCTTTATACAGGATATGGGAGAAGTTTTATATATGAGTTGAGTGTTATATAGTATGTGTTTATTGTAGTACATGTAGTCAGTGTATGAGCCAGTATTCACCATGTGAGTCAAAGCAGAAATGAAACTAAAAGTGATCAATCTGTAAAGTCTGTAAAAACAATCAAAACATTTTAATAGATCTATATAATAAAGTTAAAATCTTGCAAGCCTTTTTCACACTGGTGGAAAGTAAGTTGCCAACATATAGTTTTTATCGATTTGCACTAAGTACTGCGCTTAAATACAGCTTTGAAGTAGTACTCAAGTATATCCATTTTATGCTTATTTTAATTTGACTGCATCGCCTGCATTTAACATTGCTAGTTAGTGATTAGATAGTTCATGCAAAACCTGCAACAACTTTATAAGATATGATGCATCATTCACATTAAACCAACCAAATGCGAAAAGGATAGTAATATTTTTACTTGAGTACTTCTGCCACAACTGATGTTTTTTTAATGAAGGATTTCGGAAATGAACAGGCCCACAGAAGTGTATTAAGGAAATGTGTGCTTCCTGTTACATGCCAGACTGCAGCGTAACCATGACAATTCCCCCTACTGTCTCTCTGCCACAACAGGCCATGCAGCTCAATTCCTCTGAAAATTCAATGCTCGAGACGATGGCGACCAACATCGGCATCCGCTCAGCCCCTGTCGTCAAGGTCGTGTCAGAAAGCTTCACGTTGGTGAGCATCTTTGAGGGGAATGACTCTGTAAATGAAGGGAGATGTTTTTTTTTTCTTAAAAAAAAAAAAGACTGACAACGTGACTATTCTTTCCTATTAGGAGGCCGGTTTGAGACGTGTGTCTGAGGGTCTTCAGCTGCACAAGGAATTACTGAGCTCTGTCAATCCCCGCTTGGAAAACAATAACAAAGTGGAGGACCTGATGACTGACCTCAGAGACCTCGGTTTTCATATCAATGACGTAAGAGAACATTTCTAAATAGTCATTCTCGACAAATGATCCTTAATTTCAGGCACCTTTTGATGATGTTGCTCCGTGCCTTGCAGATGCTGAAAATAGTCGGAGAGTCTACGGTGCAACCCACGGTGGCCCCTGTGACCTTAAGGTTAACATCGAGCTACGAGGTTCAGGTGGCAGCTCACATGACTCTGGTGCAGCTCCAGAGCTTTGGGCAGGATGTGGCCCGCTTCCTCAGGAGTGTGGCCCCGAGCAATGACGACGAGACGGAGAGATAACCAATAGGTGTCATACTTTGTGTCAAAACTTTGGACACATGTCCAAAACCTAGCTTATCATGCCATTTTTTTTATTGTGACATTTATTTATTTATCTATTGAAAAGTTATTTATTATTTTTTATCTATTTCTATATATTTATTTAATTGGAATATGAAATATTTATTTAGGGAATTTATTTTTGATAACTTTGAATCCCTCAGTTCTCTTTTTGTTGACAGCTGAGGAAAATTGTTTGACGACAGGTCTGCTAATCTCTTCTGAAAGTACGTCAGTAAGCTTACATTACTCAGAACTATCTGAAAATAAAATCATCTTCAAACAAACAATGGATGACATTTATGAATTTTACTACCTTTTAACACTCATTTTAGCAGATTGGGGGCACATGACATAGTAATTATATTATGTAAAATATTTAAGTTAAACTAATTATTTTTGACTGCATTTTTATATAAATGAATTTTACACTCTACATGTTTGTATTTTTTTGATTTCGCAATAAAAAATTAAAAAAAAGACTTGAATGAATTTTTCCTTTGTGTCAATGACTTGACAGTATATCCACAATTCAAGTGAAGCCAATACTGTAAAAGAGAAGTGCAACTAAAAGTGAAATAGAGACTTTGGGGCATTTTTTCTTTTACACTGCCAGACAGATTTACTTGAGGAAGTGTTGCAAGTGGTGGAAGACATCCGGATGACCAGTCACCCAGAGGATGGTCTAAAATCCCTTGTACGTAGTGTCATGTGGCCGCCTCGCAAGCATGTGATCATGCAACTGACTCATGTTGTGATCACAGTCCGATCTCATGCTATTGTAATTTCCAAACCGTAACAGGTTAACACAGGATCTTCATTGTAGTGGGTTTTATTTTAAAACCTATTTACACATTTCTTTGTGTGAAAAAAACATAAAAACAATAGAAAAGCACTGTTTACAGAGACGTGGTTATAAACATGTTATTTTCCGACAAAGACAATCCCTTTAAATGGACAATCCAGTCAGGTTCAGAGCGGCTCTCAACAGAAGATACAACATCAAGTTGGGCTTTTTTTAAACCGTCGGCTGTACTTCGCTCACTGATTCGCCGGGCCAGCAGGAGGTCAATTTGGTACTGAGGTTAAATTTAAACCCACAGTTTACAGGGCAGAGATGGCTTTGGCAGCTACTCTCCTCCCCAGTGGCAGAGTCAGGTCAGTGATGGCCAGGACAACCCTGGGCTTGGCCAGAGCAGGCAGCTTCACCAGCTCAGAAACCTGCAAGGACAAGAAGACAAACATGCCTGATTTTACCTGAAGACACAGTTCAAAGGGCACCATGTTGCTCAAGGCACAGAAGAACCCTTGATCTTTTTTTAAAGGCATGTTGGTTCTTTCCATTGACGATTCATGTAACCACTAAAAAATAACTGCAGGCTAATTTTTTGCCACTGGAAACAGATGCGGGTGGTGACCCTAAAAAAAAATTCATTTCCTAATACTAATATCATTCATCTCTGTGTAAAACATACATAAAATAAATCGTGATCATTTGCTAATCCTTTTTGTCACATAGTCAATTGAAAACAGAAAAGAAACTAAATATTTAATGTTTGACCTCATGAACGTCATTGATTTTTGTAAATATCTGCTTATTCTGAATTTGATGGCAGCAACATGTTTCAAACAAGTCGGAACAGGAGCAAAAAAAATGTCTGTGAAAGTTGTGGATTGATCCAAAAACACCTGTTTGGATGTTTGATGGTAACACTGGTTTCTATGCTAAATATATTATTGAAGGCTTAATATCTCCAAAACTAGTGGAGATATTGGCCTAAAATGCACAGCAGCTATTAGTAACTAGGGCATTAAAATAAAAAACAAAATGCAACAAAATCTGAGTCGGGAACTTTCTCTGAAATCTGGTGAATTGACACGGAATTACCCCACAGGTAAACAGATTCATTGGTAAGAGGTGATAGTATCATGATTGGGTATGACAGGGGCATGAAAGGGGCATCCTGGAAAGGCTCAGTCGTTCACAAGACGGGCGAGATTCACAACTTTGTCAAACACTGTAACCACTTCAGTTTCCTCTCCCAGAACGGTCTCACAGGTTCCTGTAAGACCGTGAGAATCATATGCAATAAGTGACTTTAACAACTCAAACACTGTGGTTTCTCTTATCACACCTCACCAAAGCATGCAACCCTTATAAATGTGTTTGCAACCCACAGAACTAACTCTATACTTAATAGAAAAAATGTCTAAGAATTTCCAGTAGCGTCTGATGCAACAGCGACTCATCTCCCTCCTTATCTCTACCTGGCTGGCCTCCCATCACAGTTTCTTCTCCTCGCAGCTCATAACTCACCATTGTGAAGGGCATGAACTGCAGGATGCTCCCTCGACTTCCCTGCTCCAGGCACTCCACACACTCCTCCATAAAACTCTGCACAAACTGGGTGTGAGGTCCCGCCATCTTGGAGCCCACGATGGAGGAAATGAGGAGGAAAAGGTTGGCTGAGGAGAAGAGAACAGGCAATATGAATTGTTATAATTGAAGTCGTCACACATTTACGCATTCATGGCATTTTTCCTGAGGTGATGGGCAGCTGTTGTAAAAGTTCAAAACTAGAATCCTTACCCCTTTGAAAAAATATGTATTAGTTTAAGTTAATGTTATCCACTTTTGTTGCCAGAGCTGAACTTGCAAATAAAACGGCCAAAAATGAGGGACTTGAGCACATCAAAAATGTGAAGCTTTTCTTGATTACTTCCCTTCAAATACAATTAAATATTCATCTTTAATGGTCTTGGAAGTGCATTTGCTGGTTTAGAACATGGTTTTCAGTTTAACTTTGATAACAAAACAACCTTCATTTGCCCTATTTAGGAGTTTGCTTTCATCTGTCACCTGTCTATATATGTAATAGACATAGACAAATATACGTGGTGGACACATGTTGATTCACTTCTGTGTGCAACAGAATTGTGTGCAAAAAGGACTGTGTGGACACAGAATACTCACCCAGGACTCGGTTGAGAGGGTCCCTCATGTTGACAGTGTGGAGCTGCGAGGCGGAGAGGGAACTGCTCATAGATCGGTCTCCTGTGAGATAAAGTGATGTGAGAAACAGCAGTTTTGTTTTCATTTTATTTTGTCATTTGAGGGGAAAAAAACATCTAAAACACAATATAACAATATAAACAGAAAAGCTGAAGTTCTCTGTGAAGCGTTCTCTTGATGTTAGGCAAAATGCATTCTGGACCGAAGGTTGTGAAAGTCTAAAAGATTTCCTTCTACTGCAGGCTTACATAATTGTCTTATGTTCCTAAAATAACCATGTTTGACACATTTCAGTTGTGTTTTTTTTCTCTTAAAATGAAGGCTGATTTTATCATGTGTATATTAAAAAAACAAACAAAAACAAAACAACTAACAATACTTGTCCAGCAAATGCTTCTTGTACAGATGCTTGGTTTCTAAATGACTTGACTTTTTAAATGGAATCAGTGAAGCTCATTTTACTTTGGAACCAAAAAAACCCTCTCAGTTTCAATATCAATAACATCAATGTAGATCACTTCCTAAGTCATGCAATGCACTGATCTTTGCCCTTTCTCCTTTTTTTTTTGCTGTAGCTAAAACTGAAAATTCGCAGAACTGAAAGCTCATTCGATGAAAGTAGGATTAAAATAGTTTTTTGGGACCACAATATAATATTTACATAGCCCTCAAAATCAATCTCTCTCTTGTGGTTTAGTAATGAATTCTTTGCAGTAAAAAACCTTGCAGTAGGCAGCAGTGTTCATGTCAGAACATGTTCAGACATTCAACACATGATCAATGTTGAGACAGATCCGTTTATTACACAAGCTTATTTATGCTTTTCTGATTCAGCTAAAAGTGCTTACAAGACACAACTTGCCCATAACACGGTCCATTTGCTTTTGAAAACCCTCTGGTAATTATATAATCCTTAACCCTGACTAGAAGATAAATGACTAAAAGGCCACATGCTTCATAATTCAACCATGCATTAACACTCTGAAATTAATAAACTGACCTGGACTGGAAAGGGCAACAGGCTCATCCTCATTGGAGCTGAGCAGACGCATGAGTTTAGAGGGCTGAGTGTCATCCAAGGGAAAGAGGCTGTTGTAGTCCTGCAGCCAATAATATACATGTTATACTACACTGTATTAGAAATATGAACAATGGTTATTGATAAGTAATTAGATCACAGTACTCACACACTTCAACATGTCATTTTAAAAATATTTTTATGAGTAACACAATATGCAACCTTTACGACACACATATAACCTTGTGTGGCTAGTTTTACCTCGATGTCTTCCCGCTGTCTTTTGCGCTGACGAGCTGAGAAGGGGCCTTTGTGGTGAGAGGAGTAAGAGCTGAGCGCACACCAAACGCACAACCTGAAGAGTTATCGGGAGACAGAAGTTAACACCAGATGCCAAAATGCCAAATCCGCTCAACATCAAAGTAATGAGCTTCTCTTACTTGGCCAGTGCTTTTCCAGGTGGGTCGGCCAGGCTGTGCCAGTGGGCGGAGTCTGTGAGCAGGTCGGGCAGTATGGTGCCAAGCAGGGTGAGGGTGATCTGCTGAGTGTCCAGGCAGAAGATGCTGTAGAGCAGCTCCACCACTCGATCGGCCCACTCCTGTCGAGTCTCCTTCAGCAGCTCCTGAAATAAGACGCAATGCTCAGATTACACACATTGACCAATCTGACTGTAAGCCATACTTTAGTTAAGATATCTTTATATGCATCTTTGATTTGAGTATTTATTTCATTTTACAAAAAGGTATCATGCTGAACTTAGCGGTTTATAATGTTATGTTGAGTCAGTCCTTGTTTTGGATGCACAACTATGTGCGTGATCATGCCAGCGACCCATTGCGCTGATGGGTTCATGCTATTCCACTGATCAACAGTTGGTGGCGATGATGTGCGAAGAAATCCAGTGGAAATATTCAAAGAATATATTGGTTTTGCAAATATTTTATGGGGAAAGAAATTTTAAGCGTTAAGATACTTTTAATTAAACCAGTTAAGAGTATATATTTTATATAAAAGATATTAAAAAATGATGCTACGGCTAGTCTCTTTTACTGAGCACCAGGCTGCTTCTAATACAGAGCAAAACAAATTCCAGATTATCCCAGTTATGACATGACAGATGGTGATACCAATAGCAACATCTGTAGCATGGGTGTAAACCAGAGGAATGTAAAAATCAAAATATGCTCCTGAACAGGGAACATAATCATTGCTTGACCCATAATTGGTCCAAATTTTAATGGTCCACAAATAATTGTTGTAAATGCACTAGTATTATACTATAATTAGTTGATTAAATGAAAATTATCTGGCAACTATGTTGATTATCAGTTAATCATTTAAGCAATTTTTTTGCAATAATATCGCAAACATTTGATAATACTGGATTCGAGAATGTGAGAATTTGTTGCCTTTTGTTGTCTTTCTTTGTCACTATAATATATCTCTGTTGAGGCCATCATCTGAGTATGTATTAAATATGTATGTATTAAATTGTGATGGGCATTTTCCATTTTTTAGCGAATAATCAAGAAAATAATAAAAAATAAAAAATAAATAAAAAAATAAAAATAACCTAGTTGTTGCCTTTAAATACGTCCACTGTTGCTGATATCAGTGTTTAAACTCTCAGCAGCTTCTCTTGGTCCCCCTACCTTCACCAAATTGTTAGTGAACCAGAAGACCCCTCCCATGTTGAGAAGGCTCTCAAACAGATGCAGGGCCCGGCTGTCCACCCAGCCTTTGCGCAGCACTGTCTGGAACTGCTTGCTGAGGGCCACGTGGATTGGGTCTTTGGCTGGCAGCAGGTTGCGGTAGGGGATCGGCTCCTGGCCCTCAACTGGGGGTCGCAAGGTTGCAGCTGTTTGTTGGAAGACGTCGGCACACATGTGCTCCATTATGGAACTCATAATGATCACTCTGGTATGAAAGTGTGGGCGAGAAGATGTAATGAAGGAGACCGGTTAGCACATACTGAAGAGTCATCTGTATCTCATCAGGGGGCAACTGTGAATTTCAATTTGAGTGGTTTGTACCGTTCATTGTAAAACTGCAGAGTGTTCTCGCCATACAGTGGGGTGACAAGCTGTCGGATCATGGTCTGGGGCTTCTCCCTCTCATCCCTCCCCAGCATCCTGACGTGGGCCACCAGCCAGGCCACGGCACAGATTGCCATACTGCACACCTTCCCCTTGATGTTGTCAGTGATCTTCTACACTCAGACAGAAATGACAGCAGCAAGAAAAGAGGAAGGAAGGAAGGATGTGGTTAGAAGGATGCTTGGTATGATGAAAGGGAGAGAGGATTCTGACTAAAATGACATTGTGTGATACTAAAACTTTGGAAAAGGGGGGAAAAAAGAGAAGTCAACTATAGTGGAAGGACAGTGGAACGTCACTGCTGATGCAAGTTCTGAACACACGTCAATTTCCACAGGCTACGTCATGCTCACTTGAGTAATGAGTCAAACTACCAAAGTCGGAAAGAGATCATTCTTAGATATGCAGTGGTTAGGGAGGTTACCGATAGTGCTTGACCATCATAAGTGCAACTGACGCTCTGGAAATCTCACAAGAATATTTTTCCAGTAACAGGAAAAGAGAGAAGAAAAAAAATCAGTAAGGACATTAAAAGTTAGACAGACCTGTACTGCCTCCACAGAAAGAACACCATTCTCCCACGCATTCAGAACTTCCAGTATGGCCGCTGGAGTGCTGAGGCAGATTTCATGCCATTTCACCTGACTGTCACAACAAGTTAAATGTCAGAGGAAGATCCATACTTGGAGCATAGCGGCGCATGTGGGAGACATTTTCACGACTTAAAAATAGTTGAAATGAAAATAAAGATAACAAAATGAAACTAACTCTAAGATAATCCACAAGCTATTTCTGTAGTGGAACTGGATCTGGCAAGATTGAAAGTCCTAGTTTCAAAATAGGAATGACACCAGACTAAAGCTGGGCTAAAGATGCCCACCACATACATTAAAATAAAATACACACATCAAAGCACTGAGGTCTAAAAAAACCCAAAACAAAACAAAGACCTAAAAAAAATGTACCACTAGTGTAAAGGTCATGAGCTCTTGTAAGTCTTTTTTTAAGCACTCAGTGCTTAAATAAGCTCTTACATCTACTTACATTACATTAAAGGGGAACATGCACAATTTTTTTGTTAATTACTAATTATTCTGTAACATACACTAATTTCATCTCTGAGGAGTTGTTCAGCAGGGTGACCAGGCTCTCCACTTTCCCTGGCTCTGGTCTGAAGCAGGGGTGGTCTGGGTTCAGAGTCTTGCCCTCCTCTGGCATACATGTCTGCAGCCATGTTTCAAAGAAGGGTGTCTCCCCTGAAGGGCTGGGGTCAGACAGGATCACCTGGAAAGGAAAGACAGTCAGTGTATGAATCTAGGCTTAATCAACTAAACTGGAGAACTGACACAGAGTTAATCAATCTCTAATATTCTGTTCTGCAGAGAATGTGAGGTCTATACTGCACAGCCCTCTATGGACATCTTGTGGTCTTACACTGAAAGAGCAGGCTGATTTGCTGTAAAAAAAAAACACACAGAATACTTGACCCAACATAATTTTCAGTACTTTTTTTCTGACAAGCTTCAACTAACCTCAGAGCCGTAAGTCTGCACCACATGGCAGAGCATGAGGAAGGAGATGTCGAAGAGCAGAGCCCGTACTGACGCAGACTTGGCTGAGGGAGAGGAGGGGAAAATCCTCAATGTAAGTATCTCAATATACATATGTCAACGAGGAAAGAAATTCCCACATTGGAACATGTCACTCTTGTATTTAAACTCACATCCTTCGCCGCTGATGTGCTTGGGAAACTCATTAAGCCTAGAACAGAAAAAAACAAAACAAAAAACACATTAAAGGACATAAAACATCTTGTTGAAAATCCACTTCCTCAGCTGACTGGAGTTTCCAACAGCAACATTAACATTCTGCTACCATTTAAACTATGCTTGTAAATTACTTGTTAAATGAGTCAATTCTGGTGAACTGAGGTGACCCTTTGTCTTAACTTGCAACTCCTTTTTGCATTTACTCACTTAATGAACTTCCGTGCAAAGGATTTGAGTTTCCCAGTGGCTGCTGCCGCTGCCAAAAGCAGATCCAGGCTCTTTCCAGACAACATGTGTCCCAGGACCCCCAAAAGGCCCTCAGGGGACTTGGAGTGGTCTGCATCTACTGTCTAATGAATGAGAAAGGAAAAGTTGTGTTCATTTGTGCCTTTTACAAAAGGTGTATGTTAAGTTGTTGCTATCTTTGAAAAGCACCTTTGACATTTTGCTTTAATTTTTTCTTAGCATTTGACCAGACCTGAATAATTGACCAGACCATTATTCACCAGCACTACATCAACACTGAAAATGTCCTGTACAGTTTAGATCAGTTTACGGTGCTCTACCTTGAGAATATTGGTGACAGTGGGCTCCGCTCTCAGGATGAGACCCGGGTTAGGTTGGATATTAGCATTTTCTGCTGTCTTTAGCCTTGGGGCAAACTCCCTGTCCCCGTTCCTGAATCAAATTTGCAAGGGGAGAGGGAAGGGAAGGGAAGGGAGGGACAGAGGAGAGACAGAGATGGGGCAGAGGGGATGAGGGAGGGGGGGGGGGGGATACGGTGTACTGTGTGAATATGGTGAACAAAATTTCATCCATAATCACATTAACCAAAAAGGAAACAGGTGTCATAGTCACATGTGTTCATTATGAAATGGGAGCCCGTACCGTTTAGAAGTGAGGCAGGCTGTATTTGAATCTGACAGCAGACCGAGCTTGTTACACTCCTGTAGGAGCATGCCCAGACAATCACAACTATGGAAAGAAGCACAAGATAAATTAGCATTTAGCTTATCCTTTCTTATCTTGAGTGTCTAAAAATCAGATTGCTGGCCATGAAGATGGTTGTAGCACGTTTTGGGGCACATACTTGCATCTCTGATCTGCTTTGTCCAGCAGTGGAGTGAGCTTGAGTAAGTACTGAAATGCAATGTTCACATCCTCCATGAAGTCCTGGAAAAATACATTTGCCATGTTCAGAAGCAAAGTAAAGGTTCATCACATGACATTTAAAACTCTATGGTCTCTTTAGACCATGGCTGCTTAGCATTAATAACTACTTATGAGTGTGTCAGTGTGTTTATTTATTAGCCAGACATCAGTGAGATTTACCTGTCCTTTGTCACCCTGGGGATATTTCTTTAGTCGAAGCAGAACTTGTGGAATCTATCATAAAGAAACAAGAAAGTCTTTAAGTGTGTTGGAGTTACATGTGCATAGATGTGACAACATATACTGTAGCTCACAGAGGCCATACTTTGAATACTCTACTATTGGATATAAATCGGTTTACCTTATATGCTCGTTTATATCACCGTATATACTAAACTGATTGATTATAGAAATACAGTATAAACATAATAAAAAGTATGTAATATTAACATAATCTAGTATAATATAATATGGGCTATAAGATACAGTATGAGGTGAATGAAATGTTATATTATTTATTAACATAAAAGTATAGTATAAACAACATCTAATCGATAATAAACACAATGTAGTAAGAAAATATATAAATCAGGGGTCAAATTAATAACAAAACTAAAAATTAAAACTTAAAAGAGACAATGAACAAACTAATTAAGTTCAAACTTTACTCAATATCATCACTGACTTTTCAACATAATTTTAAGTCTAAAGGACAATAACCACTCAGGCCATGCAAAGAAGAAAGACAAAAATGCAGACCACAAGCAGACAGAGGAAGTATTCATGTCTGAACAAAAACAATCTTACTTTGAGGAATGTGAATGCAGTCCATTTGAGCTCCTCTGTGCCCTCTGGTGACTCGATGAGGCCAGTGAAGCAGGCCTTCCAGATCTCCAGGACAAAAAGAGGCGCAGGGATTCGCTGTGGAGGACAAACTATTTAAAACTGCTGCTAAAAAAAATGAAATACATAGAACAACTGACATACAACTTTATATCTGACTAGTGTAAGAGGGAAACTTCTACAAGTTCAACAAAATACATTTAAAACTTAATTCAGTTGCTTCATTGATATGCAATAATAACACAGAATTGTTGTCTGACAACAACATTACATATCTCTGCAATGAAATGTTCACCTGCATTCTTTTGATCATCATCAGTTGCTCCACCAGTGGCTGTGTCTCCCCTGTCAGATTCATGGTCCCTTCCAGCATGATGAAGGCATGGACTGATGGGAAAGAGGCATGGGGCAGAGGGTCACACTGCACAGATAACATCAGGGGAATGCTGAGGAGAGAGTGAAGACAAGGAAGATTGACTGCGATGATCTTTAAATTAGTATACTGGCATGTCTAGGCTAAACAGCGTCACGCCAAATTTGAGTTTTCAGTGTTTAAGAATGAAGCTGAAATATTCACCCTTTTACTAGTGACAAGCTCTCCTCTAATTTAGTTCTCAGCGTCTGGTTAGGTACACTGCCAAGGCCATCTGTCACTTTCAGCATTGATTGCTCTACATTACTCCAAGAACCTGTGGATGAATAGCAGCAAAAACAATGTGAAATCTCTGGCTCATAACAATCATGCACAATAAGATATGATCGAAACTTTTTAGAGTTTAGGTCTGGTATTATATTATCAAACCAGCATCCCATATGAATAATAATATTAAATCTGACAGTTTTCAGACAATCACTGGTAACGCTGTCACTTTAGGTTTACATATTGTTTTCATACAGTATCTGCAACCAAAAAAAGAGAAGTTTTATAATGCCATTTTGCACTTTGCAAAATCTTATGTAAACACAACAACAATCGTAACACCTTGTTCCTCGAGCCGGGCGATGTGGACCAGGGCTCTGTTCTTGGTGCTGTTCATCAGAGTGTGAAGCCTCTCCTGGCAGGCTCTCAGACTGGCCTCTGTGCTGGCTGATGGACCCAGTTCTCTCAGTCTCTCGCAGTACCAGGCACAGCCCTGCAGCAGCCACACTACCACTCCCAGCAGAGCCCGGCACAGCCCGATGCATTCTTCTGCTTTCCCGTGACAGCTTTAGAGTCAACAAGATAAGATACTTCTTTATTGATCCTCCATAGGGGAAATTTGGGACAAGGCAGTTTAAATGAGAGGAAATATATGTCATTTCCAAAACCAAATTTACATTTTGTTTACCAAGCAAATGAGTTGGTAAGCAGTAAAATTATAAAAAGTAGGTTTAGAATAAAATAAATAAATAAATAAAAGACATGTCCAACAATCCTGGGCTGCTCATTAAGAGTTAGTGGTATGCAGCCATAGCAGATGATTTTTATTCAAATGCAAAGATTAAAAGGTGATCCTGAGACTAAAAGTTAACTTTTAAAACAGGGCTGATCTTGGTATTATGGCAGCAACATTCTGGGTGACTTTCACATTATGTGAGTGAAGTTAGTTCATCGCAGATGAGTTTTATGAGTATTATGGTTGAATGGAATTTATATATCAATTTAACATCACAAACATGTACATATACTTATCGTTATTGTTAATTAAATAATTACAAACATGCTTTCTATCTAACTAAGTCTAACATCAACACTAATGCTGCTATGAGTTAGACTTATTAGGTGGAAAATGTATAATACTCATTGAGAAGGGTAACACGGTCACGGATAATTTCACATACCTGAGACGATGACAAAACATGTCCATTATCTCCAACAGTGATTTGACGCACAGCTCCCGGGAAAAATCATCAAACTATCAGAAAAGAAACATACTCATTAAATCTCTTGAATTTTACAGTTAATTGCATGATGCCATACTTTTCATCAAGCATTAATTACCTTGCTGATGGCTGTGAGCACACTGGAATAAGACACCATCTATGGAGAGAAATGGTAACAGCCACAACATCAGTACTGTTTGACACACAGCTCAGTCACATCATTTTCCATAACACTGCTTGTTCTCTCACCTGGGAACTTATGGCATATTTGAGGTAAGACAAAATAAGGGGGTTAGGAGAGGGACCAATCATCGCCTGCTCCATCAGGGCCTCTGAAATGCACAGAGTTTAAAGACAAGACAAAAAAACCCCCATCAAATTAATGGTGTGAATAAAATAATCAGCGTGATGGCAGGGGAACATCACTATCACTCCTCTGACCTGCTAAGTTCAGGTAGTCCCATGTTGCTCCCTTTGGGAAGTTTTTCTTGATGTTAATGGCCCACTGGTAATCACTCCAGCGTTCCTTCCATGCCTGCAGAATGGCTTGCTTCAGATTGACCACCTTCATCCTGCTAGAAGCAACCACACACTTGTAAAATAATAACGTTTCCGCGGAACCACTCAGTCTTGAGCTACGCTATTCATTATTTTGCTAGCTGACGTTAGCCGTTAGCTCATCATGTCATTCATTAGCTAGTGAATTGAGATAAAGTTATCTTGCCGGGTGCAAAAACGCACAAATGCGACATGAAATAAGACAAAACACATCCACACTTATTTACTTTTAAAAAGCATGCTTACCTGACTTTTTCAGGTTTTCAAAACATGAAAGATATTGTTTGTAGCTGATCCGCTTCACAATACAAAGAACGCCATTTTTACTGTAAAAGACGTAAGCTTTCATTGGTTAATTCTGGACGCCCCAGTATTCTTTCCGCGGATTGGTTGAGCCGAGGGCTAACTGCTCAGCGGGAAGAGATGCTGCTGTGACAATATCACAAGATGTCGCACTTTACAAGTTTAAGAGTCAAAGCTCAGGACTGCGTGTCAAGTGGAGGAGAAAGGTAAGAAAAAACAGTATTAAACCATGGTTAAAAACACAACAACAAACTTAACAACTGAAGAAATACTTTCACATAATTTATTGTCTTAACCAGGTCCGTTTGTCATTTTTTCATTCAATTAGTTCATTCAGTTGGAAAAAACAGTTTGGTTTTTGTAGGCTGCAAAAAAGGAAAATGGCTGTTTTTTGTAGTTTTGAAATAGATAATCTGATAAACAAGAAAAAACAAAAAGTCATATTTTTGGTTTCTGTTATTATGTTTTGTACTATTTCAACCTGTTACACTAAAGTAAAAGTTTGTTAAGCATTTTTGAAATGAAAAATAAGGTCAATTTTAATATTTTTTCGTCCTCACCAATATGTTTCCAACTGAACCTCTGTTGCACTTTACATAAGACGTGTCTCTTATCTTTCCTTTGACATGCTCAGGTCGTACAGCCACATCTAGTGGTCAGAGCCGTCAAAGCAGCTTCATTAGTAACTTAGTGCCTGGAAAATAATTACTGCATGACTTGGTAAGATGTCAAACTGTAGCCTATCAACGTTTGGTTTATCAGTTATATTTGTGACACCCAGACTCCGTCATCACCACCAAAACCAATACTGGTCATCCTCACCTTCATCAGTGGTGGAGGGGGGGCTCATAGACATCATCAAGATCCCACAGGGAACCACACCAGAAGGGACTGTGAAAGCTACACAAGATAGTAGTTGTCTGTGTGGGGATTATTTAAGGAAGGAAATCTTCAGGGAATGAGCAAACATTTGTGTGTTTGTAAATATAAAACTAAATGTCACAACTTCACAGACATCCCACACACAAAGGCGACATACAAGTAAAAGATCTCATCCCCCTCAAAAAATATGAACTTATTTAACATCTAAACTGAGGTTGCATCACAATCATTACAATGCTTGCCCTACTGTAGCCTATACCTTTGGGTATTTCTGGTCTGATAATGCTTATAGGATTATCATGCAGACTAATTGTAGATTTCCCTGTTGTGGGACTAACAAAGGAATATCTTAAATCATTAAAATGACTGATAGCCTTCCACTTTTTCAATCTGCAAGGTCCTGCAAGGTGCATACATGTGATGAAGAAAAGTCAGAAAAACAAAACAAAAAAAAAACAGAAAATAGAAGTCTTACATCAAGTGTTACTATTGGGCTAATGCTAATTAGTTATTTCAAATATTAAATAACTTTGTTTCATTTTCATTTTGACCAATTATCTTTTCCATGGCATACAGTGGAATGCTTTGTCGTCTTATGTAACCAGCCCATTCAGTTGTGTGATTCACTGCCTCGCTGCAATTTCATCTTTTTGTGTGTCAGTTAAGTTCTTTTCAACAGGGTTTTTTGTCTATTATGTCACACCTTAGAGGTGGAAAGAAAAGAATATTTGTCTTCAAAACATTCAAGATCCAAGCTATACCAGATGTTGATTTAGAAACTGAATATAATGTGCAAGAGCAAATGGTATGCAAAGTTTGGGATTTGTACCTTTATTGAGTGGCTGAAAAACAGTATTACTGTAAAAACTAATGTAGTTATTCAGAACGGAAACCCCACAGACCGCATTTAGTTAAAACCAGTACTGAAAGTGTTTTTAATCTAAAAAATTCTACTCAAGCATGCTCTGCAGAGTTTTTCTAACTGTCTCCTTTCCAATTTTGCACTCAGTTCGTCATCATGTTAAAAGGGATACTGTTCTCCATATCAAAACCATCCGACTACCTCTGCAAGTGAAGGTCCCGTATTGAGTCTGCGGTAACAAAGACCCTCATTCTGCCTGACACTGGAGACGTTGTCCTGGCTATAGCGAGGTCTGTGTCCTGGGACAGAGCGATGCCAGCCAGCAAGAGATGATCCATGCGTCCTGGCATCGTCTAGGTAGGCTAGGGATGGAGGGGTGATGAGGGTGTAAAGTGTGTGTGTGTGTGTGTGTGTGTGTGTGTGTGTGTGTGTGTGTGTGTGTGTGTGTGAAGTATCCCTGTTGCCCTCCACTGAGAGCTGCTTTCGTGAAGGGTGCTGACAGATTTGAGTCTTCCCCTGGGGAGACCACAGAGTCTGTAGTCACAGCTCTGTGTCTGTTCTCATGACTTCACTGCTGGGACAGACCCAGTTTTGCTGACTCCTTATTCTTCTTCCATTTATTGTGTGATTTGCTAAAGTTGGAAGCTGTAGCTTATTCCAGTACAGTGGAACTCACATTCAAGTTGCTGTACTCAAAATGCCTTAAAATCACCTTACAGTGAATACTTTAATTTAGGGCTTGTTTTTACAGAAGGAAGACTCAGTTCACAACATGCTGCACTGACTTTTACAAGTATTATTATGAAAGATATGTTAATCAGATGCTCAAACTATACGCAAACTATTCCTCAAATCCATTAGGGGAAATTGGTAGTGAACCCATTCAACATCCACCTGTATGGTTTGCACAGACAGGCAAAAGAGGATAATGTTTATGAAATCATGGAAATAATTTGAGCTAATATTTCATTGCTCCTGCCTCTGAGCTGTTGAAGAACTGCACATATGTTACAATAGGCCTATTCTACTCTTTCCACAGTACATAACTTCACTGTCTTGCTCTTTCTTTCTCCTTTCCTTTAAAACACACCAAAGGCCTTGGGCACACATAGGTAATTACTGATGGTTGAGAGCTAGGAAATGAGAGTGCCCCCCTCATGTCCCCTCAGGTTGTCCATTCATGTTACTTCATGAATCAGGACAGACTAGAGGCACCTACTGTAACTGAGAGAAGATAAGTCACATAATGTGTCGCCATGTTTAATGCTGTACATGGCCCCTTTTTTCAAGTTGCAGCACCTGTGAGAATGTGGTCTATGGTGGAGCTGATGATTGAAAAAAATTCAGATTGGTTGAGAAATCTGAAACCTAAATGTCTGTAATCGAGAATGAACCCAGTTCTTAAAAAAACACCTGGTCACCCCCACAGATGTTTTCAGTTTCTTTGCCTAATTAGACCTTTGCTCAGGACTGTGTGGGTGTGCAAAGACGTGCTTGGTTGACACATCTCTCACCTTCCCGTGACATTATGTATATTTAGTTCACAGAGGTCTAATTAGTGAAAACACCTGTAAGGGTGTGCTGGGCGATTAACTGTTTGCATCTAGTATTTTTCTGATATAGCATAGCTAACTAGTACATTAGCTCAGTAGAGTGTCTCTCAAAATGTAGTCGTTGATCCTTCGGATGTGATTTTAGCTCTGCCTTGTAATTTACTGATTCTCATCACCAGGCTGAGACACAGTTTTGAGCAACAGGCATTTTTTACAGCAGACATTTGGACTTGTCATATCTGTAAAATCATGTATTACTAATAACACGAATGGTGGCTCTGTGCTATTCATGTGCCCAGTAAGCCATGATGGTGTGACAGTGAGCCTACATGAACAATACCAGGACCAAGCAATTCAACCTTCTTTTCTTTTATTACAACACTGATTCCTAAAAAGTTGGGGCACTGTGTACAACAAATATAACAGAATGGACAGAATACTACATGGACCTGGGAACACTTGTAAATGATGTAAATCATTCTGTTTTTATTCATGTTTTACACAGTGTCCAAACTTTTTTGGAGTCAGGGTCAAAATGTCAGAATGTGGAAGTAGGCAAAAATGTATTAATGAAAATCAATGATAGGATATCAGCAACCAAGGATGCCCCTGTGTGTCTTCTGTCTTGTGCACATTTGTAGTCTTTTGATGTGGCACTGCTGACCGCTAATGGACGACACCAGTGGACTCTTGGCTTATTACAGAGCGTACGCATTTGGACAGGACTCGCTGTGTCTCTTCCATTTGGGCAAGAAACTACAAAACATCAGTCATTGAATAAATTCCCATCACACTTGAGGACCCCAGAAGGATTTGTACTTTTGGTTTTGGCACACCTGCAGAAAACAAGTCTGTATCTCTTGATAGTATAGCTTAATTTAGACTTAAGTATGTACCAGTCACTAAGCAATGTATTATTCACTTCATATGTGAATTCTGGACTCTGATCATACTACAATGCTTGACATTTTGCACTAGTGTTGACCTTCTTTCATTATTTGCCATAATATTATACATTTTGTAACAATGAATCTGACATTATCCACATCTAGCTACCTATAAAACATATTTCACTTTGCACTAACGGTGTGTAGGATGACATTAAAACTGATTAATATTGAATTGGATTCCAGTTTGTTTTAACTATAGTGCCCACTCCATGGGACAAGACTATATATTCATGTATATAAATTTCTCTGTAGTTGGTAATATCCTAAAGGCAGAAAAGGCACTAACACTAACACACTAACATAAACCTCAGACCTCCAGTAAGTATCTTTGATTGAGTGCTACTATCACAGGAACTAACAGTGAGTACTTTTCATGGTGAAAGTGTCGGCCACAGAGCCGCATGCGGCTTGACACTGAAGAGCTTTATATAGCCCCTTC
This sequence comes from Centropyge bicolor, assembly GCA_037975185.1. Taxonomy (NCBI): domain Eukaryota; kingdom Metazoa; phylum Chordata; class Actinopteri; family Pomacanthidae; genus Centropyge; species Centropyge bicolor. The sequence goes on along the minus strand of JBBMOC010000024.1, from coordinate 1,585,027 downwards.
AACACGATTTCCCCTCATTTTACTGTCATCAAGAGTCCAGGCTACAGGGAGTTTGTTCCAGCGTTAATTATAACTAGTCTATATGGGCTGGCTGGCAGGGAGCCTGGCGAGGCCACTTCCTTGCATCCTTTTACATCCTTTACTGGGCTCCAGTCTTTTGTAGGTGCAACACTTTTTGTTTTCTATCATGTAAGCAAATGCGTGAGTCCAGGCCACAGCTGGCTTAATCAGCTGTTCTCTTGGAGTCACAGAAGGGACATTCCCGAGGGATCCTGGGTGTCAACTTGCTGTTGCGTAATTTAGACCAAATATCATGATGACAAGGGAAAAAATCACCACAACCATCTATCTATCTATCTATCTATCTATCTATCTATCTATCTATCTATCTATCTATCTATCTATCTATCCATGTGTCTTGTGTCTGGTTTGTTCCTCAGCTTCACGCTTTTTTTTCTGGCCAGTGGGTTACGTGGCAACAGCCTCCATATGGTAATTAATAGCTTTTATTTGCAGGAGCCGTGAGAGTGAAGGGAGAGGCTGGTGCACCAGTGGCTCTCACAGCTCTGGTATACAGACAACCACTAACAAACCATAATTGAATTGCAGCATTTTCTACCTGAGGAATAGGTAGAAATAACCCTTATAAAGTAGATTAAAAAAGGTAATTTTTAGGCATTTGCCCATTTTTATTTTTGTTGGCAAAAGCTAACAACAAAAGCGCTTATGGCAGCTTTCCATCTTGGAGCCCTGACCCCAGTTGGTAAAGATAAATTGTGACCAACCGTGGACATGGATGCATGGATGAACCAAAATATACAAGAATACTCTGGGATACTACCTGCTGAGAATTATTGTAACTGAAGTCATGCCCATCCCAACAGGCTACCCATCCCATCTGTATGGCATGTCTTTGGGATTACATAGCAACCATCTCACTTGCAGGGCAGTTTATCCTGTCATGCCCTTAATTATCCAGGACCTCTTGGCGTCTAATCCTACTATTACAGTACACTGGTTTGACATCACAGCTAGCAAAAGACGGCTCACTTTCAGAGTTAAGTCAAATTCTGAGTTCCACAACCCGAGTTGCACTAATGAAAAATCTATAAGGCTTCCATGCATTAGGCACTCATTAACACTGAAACTAATCCTGAAAGCTTCATGTCTACTCTATGTGTGTGACCCCCATGCCACAGAAAGCCTAGCATACACTGCCCATGTTACATAATCACACTTGGCAAATGCTTCCAGTGTAGCCTCTGTGATCCCGGTGTCATTTAGTGCCAAGACCCAACGCCTGAGCTCAGCACAACCAGTGGCCAGCATGTTAATCCTACATCTGTCACTCACTGTGGGTGACTTAATCGCCCCAACCTGAATTATTTAGAAAGAACTGATGGCCACAGATCTCGTGCGACAAGTTCGGGATTATTCATCACCAGTCAAAAATTTGCTCAGTGGTGCTGATGACGGCATTGTACTAGCAAGCTGGGGTTCTTGCATAACTGTTTCATCTCTTTCAACTTGTTCCTCTAAGGGAACCCTGTTGCATGAATGCCATGCATTTGATAATAGATCTTTTATGTACGTGTGGAGATCACTGATATGTTTTATGTCAAAATTTTGCTTTAATTGATGATTTGCTGCTATCGTATTCCATGTTGCATGCAATGCATCCTCCATTTTTTTCCTCATTTGGATGAGAGTGTTGGTACCTCTCTTATTTAATCTTGATATGGCTCCATTATACAAACTAATAAAGTAGCTTATCACAATTATGCAGATGACACACAAATCTACATCTCGCATACACCAGTTGACTATGGACCCGTTGGATCTTTGTGTAACTGCATCATGCGAATCAATGACTGGATGACACAAAATTGTCTCCAACTAAATAGAGATAGGACCGAGATAATTGCTGAAAGACAGAATGTCAGCTCTCTCCTTCACTCCCTGCAAAGCCAGAAGTCTTGAAGTTATCTTGGACTCTTGATAGTCACCCCATCTGTTTACTACCATCTAAAAAATCTTGCCAAAATCAGAGGAGTAATGTCCAAGCAAGACCTAGAAAGGCTTACCCACGCCTTTATTTCCAGTACATTGGAATACTGTAATGGTCATAGGCGGCACTGCAGTGTCACCATTATGAACAGTAATTGTGTTAACCAGGGATAAATGACAAGTTGATTTTCAAATGTAAACTGTTCTACTTTTGATCACCATACTTTAATAACTCAATTTAATATCCCTTATCAAAAATCTTTGTTTCAATACATTTATGTTAAAATTGAACATGTGCTGATCTAGCCGATTGTTTTTACCTCCAAATATTGTTTGTATCTTCCTAACATATCCAGTATTCGTTTATGCAGCAGACGTTTTGAATTGCCAGAGTGGGAAAATATACAGGTGTTTCTAATAACATTAAGGATGGCTCTGTACTATTCAAGTGTCCCTGTAATCTGGGACTGGCATGAACAATACCAGGGCCCTGAACTAAAGGAGCTAAATGGAATTCAACAATTAATTTTATTCTTTACACCTGTACTTCTCCTACAGTGACATAACAAAATGTCCTCAGTGCAAAGGTAGATAGTGAAATTGAATGCTTGAATCATGATAGTTTCCTCAGTTCTGAGGCAGTAGAGTGAAAATGATTCCTCTTGTTGTTACTGCATTGTTCTGACAAGTCAGCTGCAGGCTTCTTGCCCAGTTCAGTGGGGCCAAAAGGCCCCTGGCCCCGTTTGTTGTTTGTGTGTCACAGTGATTAATTGATGAGCCTTCTTGAATAATTGGCCCAAGACCAGGAAGTCATCTGACTTTGGTGACACAAATCTTGATCTCTCGTCTTAAACTACCCCTCATGGTGATGGATAACCTCCCACTTCATCCATTCATTAGGCTCGGGCATGTCCAGGGTTTGTATTGGATTTTACTCTTCATTACAGCCCAGACTGGTTTCCCATGTGAAAAAAAGAGATAAAACAATATGTTTTTCACAGTTAGTTTTTAATTGAATAATTTAAATGACTTTGAGTTAAAATCAAAAGCCCAGTAGACATTTTGCTGGACATAGGAAGACTTCTACAGAGGTCAAAGGTTTTTCCAATCATCCCTTTAAGAGAAATACCTGTTTAATCATGAGCATCTGTGCTGAAATGAAACAACAGAAAGTAAATCATTGAAAACTGAGACAAGAATCACATTTTTGCCTCTCAGTATTGATTTCATTGTAGTACTCTGATAAAAACAGATAAATATTGATTGCTGTATTCTATCAAAAAGAACTTTGTATAAAAATAAGCAGGTCTGTTCAGCCTGGCTGCTCCCTATTATACTTTTTAGAACATTACTATGCTTTTTACACTATAAACCTTTATATGTAGCTAAAACGTTTGTGTGTGTGTTTCTTTTTGAAGGGCTCAGGTGGGCAACATCAAAGCTAAAACAATCTCCGAAATAATTATTCAGTAGAAATGATTGAACTGTGCACTTCAGTGATGTGGCATAGAAGCTGTTGATGTGTCACCTTCTTTTAAAAAAACATTTAAATCTTTTGAGTAGGTGCAGAGGCTTCACACATCTGTGTATAGAACCTTCCCAGAAGGTAACGAGCATAATAAATATTTTAGGGTTGGGTAAAGAACACTTCACTTATTAGCCAAAAAATGTTCTTTATATTTTAATACATCCTTCAGTTTTCTAAAAAAAAAAAAAAAAAATCCGAACATATAACCAAGAAATATCATAGAGTCAAGCATACTGCAAGAGTTAAATGACTATTAGGAAAATATTAGTCATTGTGACCAAAATAATAACCATTTTAATGGTTCTCGCCTTTGTCCTCATCTTGTAGTTTTTCACCATATCCTATTTGTTTCTTACACAAATGCAATCTTTTAGTGTGTGAAAGTGTACTAAAATTGTTCCACAGGGACACAACATCCACATTTTTGTGAGGTAATAGATAAACCAGACTTAAAAAGTATTTTGTGACAAACATGTTGAGGTCTGAATGATAAATTCTGACTAGGTATCTAGATTAAGGGATCATTGTTGAATGCTATTGTCCATGCCAAAGGAAAAAAGTTGTCATGCATCCTAATTTTGTCTTTTAAACTACTGTATATAGTGATAGCAAATTATTGAATCTATAACCAGGCCTTGAATTTTTAGATGATTTGGTTTTTACTGTTGATTGAATAGGGATTTACTTTTATTAATAGCATCTTTTCAGGTATGATTTAAATTTGTAAAGAGACCCTTTGCAAACTGAAATATGACTATCCATTTTTTCAAGATCAGCCTGCACTGTTTGAGAACAGTCACTTCAAAACCTTAGTCTGAGCTACACACCATTACTTTGGTATCAAATCTGAGAAATCATATGCATACAAATACAATAAAAACAGAAAAAAAGATGGAGGCTCATTGACCCCACACTATGCCTTTCATTTATCTATGAATCAAGAGTAATAAATGTTCAGTGTATTGCAACAGAATCATTAAGAATATGCTTATTAAAACTAATTCAGAAAGGTGTGCTTCTCTGTTTATTGCTTCCATTCAGACCTTGGCCCAGTGTCTTAACTCACTGTATTAGCATTTTGCTAAAATGCGTTTAGCTGTCTACAGTATATGATACCAGAGGAATCAATATGAAGAGTGTAAAGGGAGGAAGTGATTTTTCTCTTTGTTGCTCATCTGTTTGGACAGCAGGGAAGGTGATAACAGCGTTTTAGCCCAACTTACTTGCACACATTCATTTTACTCATTAAAGGATGCATTTGCCATATACAATGAAAATAATATTTTGTCCTGTCGTTAGTCTATAACGCAGGTAAGGTTTGAAACAGAGACTAACTCTGGTTGCAACGACATAAAGAGCAGTTAAATTTACCCACTGTTGATGTGAAATTAATAGAAATGTACGGCCAGCTACTGGAAGTTTGCTAATACATTAGGACACTTCTAACCTTATTAGTATAATGCAAAGTGTTGTCGACACACTTGCCCTTATGATTCTTGTTCGTGTGGCATTATGAAAGGATGCTTGTTAAAAACACCAAAGCCTTACATTTCAAATTCAACTTGACCCTAGGACTACTCTTTGCTCAAAGACGTACATCAGGAATGCTTCTCATTCTTGCCTCCTTGTTGTGTACCTTTTAAAAGTTTTAGCAATATGTGAAAATTTGACTAAAAATTTTAAATAACTATCTGATTAACTCTTGACAAACATCACAGCTACTCTGAGAAATTGAGCTTATGAATTTTTTAAGTTTCAGGTGTTTTTCTAAGCATTAGTTATTGATTAAAGCAGTGTCATTACATAATTTCATCTTACACAGAAAAGTAGGGTTTCTGTCCCCTGATGCTGTTAACAATATGCATAGATTCATTTTTAAAGAGGACAAAGACGTATTCGGGGTGATCAATTTATGCCAGTTTGTTACAGTTTAATTTTCATATGGAATGGAAGCAAACTTGTTAATGACTAACAACATACAGGTTTTGGTTGAACTTTATCAGATAATATTTCAAGTTGTGAAAGTAAAGGTACACTTTAAGGTGCATTTCTTTGTTGGGTTACAAACTACTGCTATTCAGTTATTAATTTAATGACTGCAAACCTGGATATTACAGCTTGTATCTTGCAAAAAGAAAATTTGGGACCTATTAAATGTTAATTTATATTGGATGTCAACCATTTGTGCTTTTGATTTGTTTTACCTGACTACTTAGCAATGTTTGTACATGACATGATATGTGTAGGCCAGTGCAGCCAAGTCATGATGTTGGTGGCTTACAAGTTTGTTTTTAAGATAAGGTTAAAGGATGAGGCATTAAGGGATTATAAATAGAGTGTTTCTATACACAATTTCACTTCTGATCAACATGTTCCTTTGTTTTCTTCATAGTGCAATTCATTTAGCCTGCTCTCCCAAATTGGTAGATTTTGGGATCACACCAATACTAAAATGACGGTGTTGAAATATGTTGTTCTCAGTGGCTCATGGTTCAGATGTTTTATCATGGCTCATTGGATCTGAATGCTGCAGTGCACGAATTTTCAATGTGCCACTGAACGCAGGTTCAGCGAATTACAGCAATGCGAGGTGAGCTTAAGAGAAGCCTTGTAACACTGTTATTTGTGCTCAAGAACGAGTTGAAATAGCAACTTCTATTTTTTAGAGGTGTTTTTGGAAACTGATACTGCACACAAAACATAACTTACCTAAGCAACTTATTTACACCTAAGATTTGATTATAAGGTTCTGTCACAAGAGTTTTTTGATGCACTATCATTGAACACTCTTAACTCAAAATGACCATGTGAAAAAAGATTCAAGTTTCCATTAAAGAAGAAGGTCTTTCTCTAGCCTTTTCCGTGATTGTAGACATTCCTTACCACAGTTTTCTAAGCAGTGCACTTTTGCTTTTCCCCTTTCCCATTCCTTCCAGTTAAGTCCCTTTTACTGTTCTTATTTCTTTCCCCGTCTTTCACAGTAGTCACCTTTTCCTATGGCACTTGCATTGTTCTGCATTTTTACCCTTGGATAAAGTTATTGAAAGTTGACCCTGGCTAGAGGTCATATTTCCGACTCTCTACGATATGACCTTTGATCCAGTGCCCTGGTGGCCTGTAAGCGTTCAAACTCATGTCGGCTGTTCCGGTCTGGACTGAGGTTTGCCAGTGCCCTGCTCCCACCCCCTACATCCTCCTCCTCATCATCGCGGCTTAGGAAGGCCAGCTCGTTTTCATAGCAGAAGGAGTTGGAGCTGGGGACTAGGAACTTGTTCTCCACCATGTCCTTGGCACTGCAGCGGGGGGTGGACGGCACCTCGTAGGTTTTGTGAAAGTGAGAGTAATCCACCTTGTACAGGTTCTTCTCCTCAAACAAGACTGGCTCAAAACGGTGACCCCAAAGGATCTCAGAGGCCAAGTAGGAGCTGCGAGCCTGCGTGGTCATGGCGGTTGCTTCAACCATCCCCTCCAAGATGACGACAATCTCAAAGTCTGCTGTCTCCAAGTCCTGTTTGCTGATCCCAAAAAGGGGGCTCTCCTCATCTATCTCATGAAGAATAGTGATGGGTGAAACCAAAAAAATCCTGTCCAGGCCTTTATCAAAGCCCACATTAATGTCTATCTGGTCTAGGGGAATATATTCTCCCTCATCAGTGATCCGAGGTTTGATGAGCTGTGCCCTGACATGGGCCTCTACAATGTGGCTCTTGCGAAGGTTTCCTACCCTCCACATGAGACACAACTTTCCATCCCGCATGGCAATGACGGCGTTGTGGCTAAACAATAGAGTTTGTGCTCGCTTCTTAGGCCTTGCCATCTTGGCCATGATGGCGCCAATCATAAAGCAGTCAATGATGCAGCCCACTATGGATTGGAAGACCACCATGAAGACAGCCACTGGGCACTCCTCAGTCACACAGCGGTAGCCATAACCTATGGTAGACTGTGTTTCGATGGAGAACAGAAATGCAGCCACAAATCCATTGACTTGTAGGACACATGGAGTGAAGTTGTCATCTCCGGCTGGGTTATCCAGATCTCCGTGTAGCAAAGCAATGACCCAAAAGGCTAAGCCAAAGGCTAGCCAGGAGACAACAAACACAAGCGTGAAGACTACCAGCATCCATCGCCAGCGAATATCAACACATGTGGTAAAAATGTCGGCCATATAGCGCTGTGACTTGTCGTCCATATTGGCAAACTGCACATTGCACTGGCCGTTCTTTTTGACGAAGCGGTTGCGGCACTTGCGGCGTGTATGGATCTTGCCATTGCCAAAGCCGTTCATGCCATGCATGGTAGTAAGGCGGAGGCCCTCTTCTTCAGATGACACAATGCTGTAACGGTTGATCCTTCCCACACTCATGCTCCCAGCAGTGCCTCCAGCTGCAGGGTCAGAGCAGGGCAGGCCTGGAGTCCCAGTGTGTGATCGAGGCCCCTCACAGCTTGATCACTGGCTAAGCTTCATTTTAGTCATAGACCGGGAGCTGGGTGGGAGGCGTGTGCTTTAATCCAGTCCCTGCAGAGGGTGTCAGAAGAGGAGAACAATGTGAGCGTCTTTATATGACATAATGGTCAAATCACACTATACCTGTGTATGAAACATCACCGAAGGACCCACCGTGAAAACTTTTAGTGAGTGACTTTCAAAACATTGTTTCATAACTAATACTCAAATAAATAGTTGTGCTAGTGGCCCAAAAAGAAGGCCACTGATATTAATAGATCATTACACTGAATTAACTGCCTGTGTTAGAGCTCAAATGACCAATTCACCATGATCACATACAGTTTCCTTTGTTATTTGAATAAAAGTATGTTTTTTCTTTGGATATGATAAATAAACCTGTATCGGATAAACTTGATTCGGAATTTTGATTATATGACACATGTCACTGATGTTGTTTGGAATTTCTCTCAGTACTTTTTAAAGGAGGAACAATGATTTTTTTTTTTTACCATTGAGTCTAGCCTCCGTGGAATTGGTCCTCGTTAAATCTAAAGATAATACAGGACAATACATTTTAATAGGAAACAATAGAGATTATCATAATTATATTCACAATGAATTTTTGATGTGCAACATTGTTATGGATCATGAGTACATTTTTTCCCTTCCTACTTACAAGGTTTATGGTATTGGTATTCATAATACTTCAGTTACTTCACACTCCTTCTCCTTGCCATCTTGCTCTCTTTAAGCATCACGATTCAAAATCCAATTGGCCCGCACTGAAGGGTCCTCATGTCTTTTGATGTTGGCTGGGTAAGTGAAGAGCCGGCCTCACAGCAGATCCACTTGTGTCACATGGCATTTCCTGTGCTTTTCTCTTTCAAAGGTTGGCAGTGGAGACAAACTAAGTCATCACCTACCAGATGTTTATAACATTATGTAATGAAAAAATTGACCATCATGTGAGTCGCTACTCGTATCTAGTTAGACGTTTTATAAAATGAGGAGGGCTGGAGGACATGTTAGTTTTCTGCATGTCTTGGTTGTATTTCTAGTCTATCAGCAGCATGCTATGCAATCATCAGGCACTTCTATCTGTTCTAAGTTTGCCATTGTCCTTTCGGGACAATACTTTTGTTAGGGCAGTAGAGGGGTATGCGTGTGTGTATTTAAACATACTCCTAGGGGATTTGTATGTGTGCCACTGGCTCCATGGTCATGCAATTCCAGATGCTGTGTGCAGGGACGAAGAGACAAGGACTCTATTTATTTGACCCCATTCTGTAAAATTTGCAGTATTATTAATTATCTTGTGAGGATGCGGTAAATTTACATCAGCTTCCCATGGCGTTCCATACAAGTAGATAGTAGATTTCTCCCCTGTGCAGTGCCCTCCATTTCATATTCATTGTAATTATATACTGGAAGTTTAGCGTACAAGAATATAACAAGATTAGATGTGCAACATGTGATACCATAGCACATATTCATACTGTATGTGTCAAAATGTTACTCTGATATGAAATGAATTAATATGTCAGTACAGCTGTCATGATTTTCTCTGTCAGACAGCAGATAACCTGGCCACTGCGCTGGATGTTGAGCCTCAGGGTCGAGGGGTATTTACCCTTGGGGGCCTGACTGAGGCCCCTCTGGGTGCAGACAGCTTTTATCGCCTGGCCACATCCGTTCTGTGCCTGCCTGATTTGGGCCCTGAAGACTTGATAGTTCACTCATGTGCGCTCCCAAATCCCAAGTGCCCTGCCGTCTGCCATACACACTAATGCGGTCCCCACTCACACTCTTTCAGGTGGAAGTTCTCCTGTTCTGGACCCAGATTACGTCATGCACAATCTTAAAATTGTGCTTCAAACACATATATGTATCAGGAAAACATACTGTAGCTGATGTATCTAAATGTTCTATTTTTATACCTCTAAAGGCTCCTGTTTACCTTTTGACAATATCACACTACATTCCCAAAAGACCACAGCTGTTAATGCTAAAAATAGTAACTGTAGCACTACACTCTGATATGTAAATCTGTCTCCCAGACCTGATTATCTCATCCTATCTAATTGTATTTAGTGCATGGTTTTTACACACAGTTTAATTAAGCATGTTTGTGCTCATTGGCTCACCCATGTAGGGGCAGGTGGGCTCGGCTGTATGGCAGACAAACCATATTGACTGTGTTATGTAATTGAGATGAATCTTGAGCCTGATCGTTGTCTCAGCATTTCACATAATACATTTTCTCTATACGCTGCACACATGACCTGAGCAGCCTTACATAGTGCACAGTCTCCATATCATACTCTAGTCGTACAGTGTCAGGTGTCCAGTGAATTGGTCGAATGAAAGTAAAAACCCTCCCTGTGTCCTTGGAGTCATTAGATAGATGAGTCTCAACCCATGCAGAAAGCCTTTTCCATAGCTATATGGGAAGCACTTTAAATCAGATTGTCCCTCTGAGAGCTTGTACATGTGGTGCTTATAGATTAATCCTTGTCACCAGCTCTGTGTGGATGTGATAGTGGTCTTTACCGTGCCACAGAGTTTGACAAGAGATTAAGTAATTGATACTGACAGCTGAATAGCTTTAAATTTTAATTGCCTTAATTCAAATAAATTAGACAATAAAGGGGCAATTGATAGTTGTTTCGCCATATTAATTAAAGGGTAGGATATATTCACATGTAACTGAACCAATGTATGGACGAGAAACTTTTTTTCACTGAATAAATGCCTGCTTTAGTCCTTTTTTAACTACTACTCTTTTTTTACTATTACTCTTTTACTAATACTACACATAAATATATTTTTGGCATAGGAACAAAGAAAAGACAGCAACAAAATAAAAGCTGACTGCTGCTGGTAAAAGCATGTAGATAAAGTCCTTTTCCTTGTATGAGAAATGTGCTCAAATGTGTGAGAATTCAATACCATAGACAAGCAAATTTACATGGTATGATACATGATACAGATTGTGCCTTTAATACCGGCTGTTGATTCCTGGAGCACGACCATACAAACCTTGTACTACAAGCAGCCTGAGATTACAGCTCCAAGGCCATTATTGCATCTTTGATTCATAAGGCAGGACAGGGAAAGTGATTTGCACTACAGCCAATAATTTCATGAATCACCTTTTGTGACCTCGTCTAGCTGTGTGTGATCTTGGGGAGTTGTGAGAAGTGACTAGGGAAGATGATAAGCTTGCGGCTGATTAGGATGAATAGAATGAATAATTGGATGTGCAAAATAATGGAAGGGATTGGGAGGAACAATGAGGCGGAGCAGGAGAGGGTACTTCATCTCAAGACATGCATGGAGGAAACTGAGCTCCACCACTACGATCACGGCCCACCTCCCAAGGCCTTTGTGAAGGAAGAGCCGAGGCTCAGGTGTCATTGTATTTTCCTATAGCTCACCACGCAGAACTCATCTCGTCTCAAGTGACCTACAGGTATTTTCCTATAGAAAGTAACACCGCTTCACCATGCAGAGATGTTGCCTGATTGACAGTGTGTTATACAAACTAATTCACAGCTTATTTGTTGTTACCGTTTCCAAACGTAATGCAATAATTGATGACTTTTCAAAGGCTGTAACTTCGAGACAAAGACAGTGTAAGTTAGAACTAGACAGCATCCAACCCTGGAGGCTGTTAGACTTGGTATGTAGGCCATCCCCTGTGTCGAGATGCCATCTCAGGTGGTTGTAAAGAGGAGTGGTAGAGAGAAGTGTTCATAAAGAACTGAGTCACCCTCTCACATTGTTATAACAGCTGGTATATTATATGCAAGTAGAGCAAAATCTGTAGTTTTTCACTTGTTGCACCTGTTGCTTTTCCACCGTTCAAACACCTGGTTCCCATTGATTGATCATTCCCACATGTGAGCTTCACATTGGGCTTTTTTGATCTTTTTTTCTGCAGTTTTTTAATTACTTGTACCCATTCACAAAGGCTGAATCACCCATATTAAACCTGAACTCTGTAATTTCCAATTTTAAGTGACACCTGTTGGTTAGAGCACACAAGCTTAGCTATATTACCTACTTATTAATTAATACATTACTGCTTGACGTTACACATGAAGTCATACAAGAAGATATTTAAGCCAACGTCCATGTGTCTGATATCATATTGTGCCTTTTTTGTGGGTGTGTTATATTTTGTTTTCAGCGTGTCCTACTGCATGTTAAATATCCCCTTTTGAATAATAAAAGTGAATCAAACTGAGCTAAGCTGAGATGAAAAGCAGGATGAGGTCATTGAACTGTCAGGCAACACTGCATAATCTTCATTCTCTTCATCCTCTGTCTCTTTTGTACCCTCACATCAGTGGATTCTTTATGCACTGACAGAAAAGTGCAGTACCTGAAGCAACACATTCATCCATTTATACCTGCTTGTGTCTGTCCTCCAGTATTAATGTGCAAAATTAGATGCCACAGTTAGTTATAGTTACTGATATAATACTCCATGGAAATAAATATAAAGTATTAAAGCGATAATCAGTTGATTTGTTATCGAGGGGTTTCTTGAAGTTAAATCTGGAAGATAATTTGGAAATTAGTGTTTGTTTACATTGATTGCATTTGTAATTCCATCCGTTACATTACCCAGACCTAACACTAATGATTATTCTACTATATTGATTTACTGTTTTTACACAGACAAACGTATTTGATTTCTATCAATCAAATGTAAAAAAAACAAACAAACAAGCAAAAAAAAAACAATGACAAATTCCCACCAGATTTGTGGTATCGTAAAATTGCCTATTTTGTCTGTCTCATGCTCCAAAAACAGACGGCAAGCCATTTTACAATTACAAGAAACATAAAAAAGCAACAACTCTCAAGAATCTCTTTTGACATTTTTACTTAATAACTGACTTTAGTTATTAATCTGTCATTATCTATCATTAATTGTTGACTTTCCCAAATTAATTGGATTATTTGAGCAGTGCTATTGTCACACAATATAAAGCATTTATAATCTCTCCCTCTCCTATTTTACTGAACAAGCTGTGATGTGGATCGAGGAAATGTAGAGATGATATTGTAAAACTTGCAAAGATTGTAACAACATTGATTTAATTTTTAAAAACAGATTACTTTTTAAGGTTTTTCTTTGTCTGCCTTCTGATTGTCCTTCTACATGTCAGGCTTTTTGTTGTTGTTGTTTTAACCCCTCGGGGGCTGTCACCGATGTCACATCCTGATCTCCATATGCAGGGCCTTCTTGGCCACTCCAAAATCTAAGCTAAAGGCTAAAGGTGATCAACCTTGCATGAGATCCTTATGGTGGAAAAATCTACAGACAAAGCTTTTCTGCTTTAGGAAGGTGATATCTAGTATGGTGCATTTTTGGCTCTACAGCACAGTGGATCTGAAATAAAACACTGAGTCTACAGAAACGACTTTCAGCTTTAGTTTCTGGTGTTTGCAGATGCATCTGATGACTAGTTAAGGAATTTTAGCAGTTTTGCATTTTCTCACACTTTGGGGACAACATGTGCTTGGACCAAAAGTCGTCATATTTAATTTTATTTACACACCCTTTACAATCAGTAACAAGTTTAGTATAAGTACAATTTTTTACGTACTGTTTCTGAACAATGGTTCTAAAAGTGATTAATAGTATTAGATGTCTCATTGAATTTCAGCAGGAAGGCTGCTGCTCCAATGGGAATGCTTAAGACATTGTCAATCAGTGCCACTTTTACAACACTACAGACCAGTGACATCTGACAAATATTGATGTGACATTCAGGCTGCAAGTTTGAGGCTGAAGTTTTCTGTCCTTCTCTTACCTTTTTCTCTACCTGTCCTCCCCAACAGACTGCAGAAGTAAAAGGTGCTGTCTTCTCTCCCAGTGTCCCTGTTAACCAAACTGAGGCATTCTCTGCATCTGCTGCCACAGCTGTTCCGTCTTTGTGTGTTACTCTAATGCTGGAGAAAACCACTCCATCATCTTCAGCACAAGGCACAGACCCCCTTTGAATTTCTTCATCCTCGCTTGATCTCTTGTCTCTCTCTTTTTTTCAGGCGCTGTTGCGAGCGCAGATGAAACGTAGTTCCGACCAGGCTGAATCGCACCAGAACCTTTGGGTTGAGCCAGTTGATCAGTCGTGGACGTGCAAAACAGGTACGGGACGAGGATTATCCCAGTGAAAATTCAGCTTTTTGTATCTCCATCTTCTGAGACAATTTCTTCAGCTGGTCTTCTGCCCATCCTTCATCTTTACAGACATGAAGTCTATCCTTCAGATTTCCCATAAAACTGTACAATACTCCCTCACTGCTTATTAACTCAACAGCTCTCTCTATCAATCTTTTGCAATCGGATCTAGTTGGACTGCTTTCCTCTCTCTTTCTCTCTCTCTCTCTCTCTCGCTCCCTCTCTCTCTCAGTCTCTCTCTCTCTCTTTGACTATTTCTTTGCTCTCTCCCTCCCTCTCTCCTCCCTGTCTCTCTCTCCCTCTCTCCCTCCCTCCCTCCCATGGTGTCACAGAAAACTGCCATTTGCAGCCTCCCTCCCGCCCTCCCTCTCTCTCTTTTCTCCTCCCCTCCTCTCTCTTTCTCTCTCCCTCTTGTTGTCTCTCTCCCTCCTCCCACATCATGGCACTACCAGTTGACAGCAACTTGATGCACAGACGTATCATTCAGAAAACTCCAGCAGACAATCCACCATTGTACTTGATCAGAAGTTAATCAAAAGTAAATGGGAGACACATTATTAAGATGGAAGGCTTTCACTAAGGCTTCCCACATGAAATTAACAGCTCACAGTTTTCTGCCTTTTCAGCCCATCTGCTCTGCTTTTACTCTAAAATAAGTCCTGTTATCCCTTCATTCACTTCCATAGAAAAGAGAGATTAATTCACCTGGCCTTTGCAACATCATGTGAGAATATTGATTGCTGCACAGCCATGATGTGACCTGGGCAAATCTTCATGCATCTTTTTAACCTGCGATAGTCTTTCTTATAATGACAGATTCTATGCATGCTGTGCAGTGCGGAGTGTGTATCAATATATCATACTGCCGGGTGCTGTGTCTCTGTGCAGAGTGATGCCTTTCACACTTGTCACCAACAACTAATCAACAGCATTTGACCCGAGGATGCGTGCTTGTGTGCATGTGCATTCAACAATACGGCAGTCTCGCCACACCAGGGCTCTCGTGTCAGAGTGATTGAAATCGAAGTGTGCCAGTCTCTCTGTTAGTCAGCGCTCTTACTTCATCATATTCTGTCTTCTAGGAAAACATGGTTATCTCCCAAGATTGTCTTCAGTGTTTACACAGGACTATTGTCTGAATGTGTCACTGGGGCCAAATTCATCAGTGTCCCTGTTTTTTTTTTGCCTTCAGTTGTTTTTGGGAAGCAAGCTGTGCCTTTTCTTCCGTTGCCACCACTGTTGAGTACATCGGCGTAACCCTTGACAGCTTCCATGTGTGACATTATCCTCAGAGCTTAGTGCCTGCACCCCTTTTCTCACGTCTTTTACAGAGAGCCAGTCATCAGTCAAATGCTAAAAGAGATGACAATTAGTAAGGGAGGGGGTTGAAAGAGTGAGAAGTTTCTAAATACAGCCATACTGGCACAGCCCCAGCTTTATTACTAATGATTCATCAGTGCAGGAACCCTCTCTCTCTTTTTTCTCTTTCTCTCTTTCTGCTCCTATTCGCTCTCCATTGCAGCCTCTGATTTCAGACTTCTGAGGGTGATTTGCAATAGCCTGTGTGTGATCATCACCAGGCTATTGTGTTTGGCCGAGGACGTCAACTAATGGAGCTCAGCGCGTCCTTTTAAAGTGCCTCTCGGTCTGTGTCGGCAACAGGTACTGCACCGGTTCCTGCATAATGTAAAGCTTTGACGCCGTGGCGCTGCAAGCCCAGAGAACAGGAGATCACAAGGTTCACACATCTAGACTGTAAACCTTGTTATGTAACTGCACCATAATCACAGGTGGCAGCTCGCATATCCTTTGCATGTGTGTGTCTAAATGAGAGGGTTTTGCCTCCCCGGGAGATGGCTAAGTGGGATCCACTGCCGCTTCCATAGCTACAGGTATAACACATCTTCACTATTTTCAGAACAGTAAGAATTGTTAGAAATGAGGCCAAGAGAGAGAAAGAAGAATTAGGGGTGCTGCTGGTCAACTGAAGGCTTTGGCAATAGTAAGGCCATTGTAAACATGACTCATCAGAGAAAGAGTATGTTGGCAGTAAATGAAAAATGGAGATTATCAGCCGTTAAAGAGCTAATATAGGAATTCAGTCTTTAATATTGAAGGTGCAGGGTGCATAGAGCAAAGACTTTTAAAGTCTGTGGCTGACTGTGGGCACAAGGAGTGGCCCATAGACACTAGCCTAATGTTGATGTTTCACATAACTTCAGACTACACCAAATACATAAATAACAGTAACCCCCCTCAAAAAGAAAATTGTATTTCTTTAACCAAATCACACTCATTTAAGTTATTCTATGTGATTTCCTTTTGATATCTAATGTAGTAACTAGCATAATATTTGTTCACTTCCGTTCATTGAGCCTCCCCAAAACTGTTTGGATCCCCCCTGGTAGTGTAACTGAAAGAAAATCACAAAAACAGACCTAAATGTGACCTTTGAAATACAGACTTAATGTGAAAATAGAAGAAAAAAGTGGCACACTGAGGTATTAAAACGGCCGCTGAGCAGAGGAAGTGCAGAAAAAGGAGAGTTGGAGATAGTGAGATTTCATAGCTCCTGCCAGTTGTAGGCAGTAAGGTGTAATTTGCATTAATCAGAAGGGCCCTAAGAATAAACTTTTCACAATCTTTCTGGTGATAGTGATTGTGGCATTTCATCTTTTACAATGACGCTTGCCTAAGGCAGACACTGCACAGGAGCTCTATTGACTTATCGCCGCTGACAGCTCAATCTCTCTCCATCATGATCAAGAAATATCATCTAAAGGCTTTTGACACACACATGGAAATACATATGAAAGATGTTCTGAATGTGTGATACTTAATGAAATATGTGTGTATTGTTGTAATTTTGGTAAATGTAGATTATCCTGCACAATACTATATGTCGCAGTCATTCATTACACCTTATTCATCCTAAAGTGTTTCACAAATAAAAACTCCCTCATGTAATTTTCGTACTTCAATACCACAGTAACATTTTGCCTCTAAACCTCTGTCCTCTGCCTTTTTACCTCCCATCTTGACAAATCATTTTGTCTCACACTAATGTGTCTTAGTGTATTGTGTGGAAGCCCAGAAGAGCTCTGAACTTTCCCCCTCCCTCCCTCCTTGGCTTGTCACTAAGCACCCCAATTACATTATTCTCTGAGACTCCTGTCTGATGCAGCTATTTCAGGCTTTGGAGCCATTCCTGTTCATTTCATTTTTGCAACTTCATTTCTTGTCAGCAGGGATTAGGAATGTGATATTACTGTACTCACACTGGCTGAAATAGTTGTGAAAAGGCCTTCTTGTTCTTGGGCCCAGCTGGTTGTTGTTTAGCATGGCTGTGGTGGAGCGTGCATGTGTTGGGAGACAGTGTGGAAAATAACATCTTACACAAACTTCACAATCACCCAGGATAGAAGCGTAAAGCCTTCAGTTGATATTGTCATCTTTCATTTTTTCATAGATGTCTATCATGATGTCCACAGTAGATTCCAGTTTTGTACAGACACATTTAAGAAAGGAAAATAGTTTCTTATCAGAAAGAATCTGAGAAAGATATAGAAAGGTAATCATGGACATATATTCTCTATATTCACTTACAAACCTATTGATGTGCATGAATGTGATGCAGTCTATTGGTCTGCTATTATAGTCTCCATCACTGTTAAGCCTGATCATAAAGTGAGGACTGATAGCCTGTGTAGCCTGATTCAGACCAACAACAAATGTGTGATATCCCAGTGATTCCCAAGTGAATCCTATTGATTGAATGTTGTGAGTAAGTCATGACCTGAAAAGATCTTTTCTTAACCTTAACCAAAGTGCCTTTGTTACCTTAACCTAAACACAGAGTGAGCGCAAACCCTTGCAACTCCAGCACAGTTAATTAATGTAGTGTTTCATTCTTTCAAAAAAGTGTATATGAATAGTGACACCATGGTTGCTTTTTTCTTTGATGTGAATGCAACATGAGGTAGTTTGTCAGGGTTGGCGATGACCACACTGTACTAGGTCCACTCCCCATCCCTTTATTTTGGGCTTGTCTTCCAACAGTAGTCAGGCAGGTCACATTCATATGTTTTGGAAGTGTGGCTTTGGTGTGAGGCCTGGAAGGAGGGGATGAAGTTTTTAAAATTTTTTCTCCAACTTCGTCATTAAGGTCATTGTAAAACCGCTGAATGCTCTGCATATTGTCCATCAGAACAGGAATTAAAAAAAAGAAAAATTGGAAAAAGTATTATATCGGATTTGTTCAAGACAGCAAGAGAATAGTAGGACATTCCACAACACCTACCACACCATCACAGTCACAGGAACCAGGACTGCATGTGAGGACAGAGACCGTTAATGCTTTTACGTAATGACTCCTACAGCTGCACTTAACATCCCCCTTTCTCTCCACCTCACTCCGAGTGGCTGGTGTGTACTTTGAGTCCAGTAAATTGATAATGATGGTGGTCCGATCTGATGGCCACACTAACTATCCTTAATAGACTCACTCTTACCTTGACTTACATTTGCCATCAACTGCCAAAACTTATGTGATGTATCTTCCAATCTACTGGGAATTAGGTTATTAGGGAATCGAGGCAACGTCTCTGATTGGCTTGTAGGTGTTCATCAGAATTGTATATTAGGCCATGTCAATCTTACAGTCAACAGTTTAACCACTGGTCTAAATTAACGAACAAGCAACCTAGTGGAACCAGTGCAGTAATTTTCAACTCTCTTTTGAAAATAACAAATTTAAACAGAATTTACCTTTCTTTCCTTTGGTCACGTCACGTCAATCATTTCTTGTCACACGTTATCACTTACTTATTCTTTTTATTAGATTCCTTTACTACTGATATACAGTGTGTTAGAGATATTTAACAGAAACTGCAATGTCCATTTGCTATTTCTATCTGCATGCTGGAATGATGATAGAAATCCATGTGGGTGTTTATCATGACACGGCAAAAAAAAAAAAAAAATATTTGTAATGAATACACAATTGGTGGGTGTGCCTGTATAGAGATGATTATCAGCCGAAACCAAACAGCCATAGTTTTTTTTCTTGAATATGATTAAGACTTACTCTTCTCTGTATTTTTAAAATGTCTGTCTGACATCCTAAAATGAACTGCAACACAATCACACAACACAATTTATACACAAAACACATCAAAAGCAAAATTAGCTTGAATCTTGAGTTCCACATTTGATTAGTGTATTAATCTGTTAACTCACATCCTCAGCATGAGAACAGTCCTGAAATCTTTGTTTACGAGATCCATGTGTTACCGCTGCTTATCCAATATCTCTTTTATGATTTCTCTGTGCTATGGCTAATCTGCAGTGCGACCATTTAAAAGCCAAAGGTGGTCATTTTGACATGTTTTGGCATGTAGATTGTGATAATTTATCATTTACTGAGGCATAAACACAACCTATTCTTAGCCACAGTTACATAAGCTTTTTAAGCCTCATTGTCCAATAACTAACTGTTAGTTCAACAGCACATAACAAGATCGATGAAGTTTTTAGTGTCAGACTGGCTACACTTTATTAAACGGGATGACTCAAGGGTGTGTGACAGCACCATGAGTACACTCAAACTTTTGGTCGAGTGTGTTGTTTGACATTGTAAATTTTGGACCAACTAAAAACAGAACAAATGTAATTTTTCAGTTCCATTCGAGCACAACTCCAAAGTTTTATTGTAAATACATATAAATATTGAGTCTTCAAGAATATTGTCTTGTTATGTTGTTGCAGAGAGACACAGGCTGAGGACTTTTGTTTTTCAGTAAGATAGCTTCCACATTAAAAAGAATGCCGGTGAGTGAGTTCCTGGAGGCACCACCTTTCAGGTTTTTAACCCCCTCTGATGAATGTCAGGTAGAAAAAATGTTTCCATACTCACTGATACCCTTTATATCGTTTATGCCTCGCCCCAAACTCGCATCCAAGCTTTTCACAATCGTTTCATTACCTAATGTGCTGTGCGGAGCGATGCTGGGGGTGGCAGCTGGGTTCACCATGTCCTCGCCTTGACAGCGTGCTGAGAAAAGCTCCTGTCTGCCTTTCCGCCGATACCCTGGGGGTGAGAAAATTAATAGGCTCAGGATCCAGTGTCCTCACAGCCACCTCTCCCTCTGCTGACCCTGACCTCTGCCTCTGACCAGCCCCGTGGTGATCAAACACTCTCACCTGCCTTTCAGCATTTTTGAAAGTACATTTGTGAGCCACTAGTACTGTACTGGTGAATTTCATTTATAGGAGATGTTCTGCCACTACATTACAAATGGAAATATTGTACTTTTTATTCCTCTACATTTCTTACAGCTGCAAATGCTAGTTATGTGGCAGATTAAAATTTTACATAGAAAACATTATGATAGCTTCAACAACATTTTAATGCTTCCTTAAAAATAAGGCATTAGTAATAATAATGCAAAAGGCAGTAGGTATATTACTCTATATGAGGCCATTCTGCCTAATGGAAACATTTAGTTCTCCAGGTACATTTTACATTCTTGTTTCTTTATTTGTGAAAGAGACTATTGCTCGTGACCTTAACTTCTGTGTGTTGATTGAATATATATGATTTGGAATATGGTAATATATATGATTTTTTAAAATAAGATTAGACACGCATGACGCTGACCACTGTAATCATCTCTTCGTGGTGTTTAAACCAGTTAAGCGCAAATCAAGATTGCTTGCTCATAAACTCAATTTAGGGTTTGAGGCATTCAGGTACTTTTAATTTAGCCACTTAAAACAATTAGGTACATTGTTTTTATGTAAACCACTGTGAGCTCCAACATAACGTTACTACTAAATGCGGAGAGATGACCGCTCACCTGACGTTCCAGTGGTGCCTCGATGTCTGAGTTCACTATAACAGATGTTGACCCTCATGACACAAATTAAACCTCTCTGCTGAACAGATTAGGTCTTCAGAGTCTCTCGGAGTCCTTCTCCGTTTCTGTAGCTGATATTTTTAGAGCTAGTTTCACACAACAACAAAAAAAAAAAACACCCAGCTCGTTTATTTTCGGCACGACCACCTGTATGTAGGACTGCTTGTCAGTCATCCAGTAAAAGACTAATGGAGGGTGTTATCATTATGAATAAAGCCTTATCCATTTTTAGAACAAAGAAAATGGGCGAATGGAAACAGAAACAGGACACATAGTCCTCATTAAACTGCTTTGTACTCCTCAAAGTTGTTAAATCCCCTGTATTTCTTGCAAACTAGCTCACTTTAAATGGCAGAACGAGGACAGGGAGAGCTGGGCATGTTGTGACTTCATCAGAGCTACTGTACGTGTTCCCTCAGTTCTCTGTTGCTCTCACCTTGATGGCTGAATTGCAAAGTGATTGGACAATTCCTGTGGATCCCTAAGAGTTGGATCCCAAGAAGGCAACTGGTCACAGGGCAGGACGTTAGACAAAACCAAGTGATACCAGGCCAGGAATCGGATCACATCTTGTTATAGATGATAAGTTTATGCTACCATCTTATGTCTCATTGTCCAAAATGTTAATTGAGGCCTACATGTGTTTCCTGAAAGCACCAATAGTGAATATTCCTCGTAGTCGTTTTCAGATGTGTGGGTGTGTGTACATCTGTGTTAGAACTTGTCTCCTTGTTCTGAGCTTCTTTCATGTTCCCATGTATGTGTGCACAGGAGAGTGTGTGCACGCAGAGCTATTTGTAGCAGGTCTGGCTCCCTGGGAACCCATCCTCCATCTGTCGGTTCCACACAGCCGAGCCCTGATTTTACCCAAAATTTACCAGCGGCTGACCCTTTTTCTCAGTGGCATCATAGACCCCATTATTTTGAAGCATCACTCTCTACATTCTCTTTCTCTCTCACACCGGCCACCTTACTCTCTCCCCCTTTCTCTCTCCCCCCTTTTCTTGCTCACAAAGACCTATCTTTACTCTCCGTATGCTCTTTCACACACTCCGGCACAGTCACTGTCACGCCTACACGCACTCGTCTGTAATGTCACTNTAAAAGTCAGCTCTCCTTTTAGTTGTAGGTATCACATAGTGTAGGGAGACAGAATACACACTATGGTATCAGAGAAGTCAGAAGAGTACCTGCAAATTTTAACATTGTTTCCAGTAACTTTTGCTGATTAAATGTCAGCAATGAAATTGTGTTTTGCTTTTTTTTCTGTTTGTGATCTTGTAAAATTCAGACTTTCCATCATTTACAGCCTTTTCCTGGTTTAATAGTCCATGGGACTCTTGGCTAGTGTTATAAGCCCTTTTGAATCAAGCCTGAAAGTACAGCAAGTGCTCTCTCTGATTATTCTGTAATAGCAGTCAAAAAAAAATCTGTAAGAGATCTATGAGAGATCTAAAACGGATCTAGACCTATGGCTTTATGTTAATTAAATAAAATGTATTCCCTTTGAGCAACAGGTGACTTCTATGTCATATATATTTTCTGAAAATATAACCCAGTTCATCAAACAGCAAACTTTCTCTTTTACTACAATGTATAAAACATGGTCATGAGACATACTGTGTGTAAATAATAATAATGTATTCATCTTTCAAAGCAGTATTAAAAACTACTTTAAATTAACCAAAGAATGGTAAATGTGAGAATGTGTAAGCCAAAAATCATTTACAACTCCTTACATTCAACAACATTTTTAATTAATGCTGTATAAGAATATGATATAATATGAACCAAAATTCTGAATGGAAGATGGCTTCATTACACTGGAGACATCAGATGGAGATGGAGAACCTAAACTTATGTAACATTTAGCTTCAGTGCATCTAATCCTCCGGCATTAAAGCCTGAAGCTGTGCGCTCATAACATTATCCAACTCGGGAGACACTGGGATGGGGTGCTCTCATTACAGCAATGAGCCTCCTGAGTGAGCCCTCATTTCACCATTAGGTTCAAACCTGCAGCACCATGAAAGAAGAGGTGCAAACTGACAGTCACCACCCTTCTCTATTACACCGACAGGGAGAGGCGCTCCTTAAGCCGACAATACGCACGTCAGTAAGGCTAGAAACAGAGAACACCCTCTGAGGTTTTGTCTCACCTGTAACTCCATCTCATCCCTTCTAAACTCTCTCATCCTATTGCATACCTGACAATTTGATGTGATTTTTTTTTCCAGGCGGTAACACAAAGATAACTCAGTAATCTCTCTTTGGGAATGAAACATATGATCAACACTCAGGAAAAAAAGGTTTAAAAAGTCTGAATTTTATTTCTGATGCAAAGCTCAGCTCATATAAATGAGCCATGTTTTGTGGTCACCAGAATATTCAGCACATATAATCATAATTATATTGTATTGTATTTAACCTGAAGTGACTATTATCTGCAAATTATACAGTATTATTACCCACAAGCGACTTTTAAGCCCTAAAGTGTTATTAGACAGCAGTTTGGTCAAAGAGCCCAGGTACCCTGAAAAATAATCCAGATCCACATGCAGCTTTTTTCCCCAAACTTCAGCTTTTACTAATAAACATCTTTCCTTTTCAGTTTGTAAATTTCATTTTTGCGTCTGCTAAGCTGCAGCGCATTCTGACCACGGCACAACGCTGCAGGATTATTCACCGTGTTGCATCAGAGCTTTGCAAGGCTACAACAGCAGAGGACAGGAAGATCCCAAGTAGTGATGCTTCATGCTCTCATTTTAGAGGACTTATTTTTATTTTTGGCTCATTCGCCACACACAGGAGCTCAAGTGGCTGTGCCAATAGCACTGTACAGTAACCTCAACGGCATGGCCATTAATGCGTGACAGATGAAGTGTGTGTGGTTAACAAAATAGATCACTGTCAATTATCTTGACTTTATACATGTGAGGAACCCGGCTTTAAACTAAAGCTCTTTGACATATCTAATTAATTTTCAATTCTTTTAACACAACTTTGATTCAGGCTACAGCTAATTCATTGAAGTGTTTCAGCTCATTTGGTTTTTAAAAAGTGGCTGATTAGCATAAGCAGCGATAGAAGCAGACACACAGCTAAAGATCTGCACTGGTATGTTTGTCTCTGGGAATTTTTAGTGCCAAAACACTACAACAAAACTGTCACCTGAATACATAATCCACAAATTACATTCCATTTCATGTCATATAAATATCATGTTATTGGATGATTTGTGATTCTTATAGCTTTCACAAACTGTTCCATAACAATTTTGCTTTCCATGCTGATGCTGAAACGTGTCCTGCAAGAGCTATCTTAGCAGCCAGGAAATTGAGCGTTTCATCTTTCAGCGACTGGAAACGATCCTCTAATTACTGTAATTGGCTGGTGAGGAAGCGGGTGTGGTGGCATGGAGAAGCCTCGGTGGCACCCTGATCGGCGGCCTCTGACTGTCCTCTGAGCGTCATCGCCTCGGCTGCTTTATCACCTCGGACCACTCTATCCTCCTGGATTGTGTTTCACCACTTTGCACCCCCACCAAAGACCCCACAGGGAGGGTTTCTGTATGAGCGGTTTTCATTAACAGCTTTATTCCTGGCAGCGTTGGTATAATACTAATGTGGAGTGATAAAATATTGAACATAGTATTTTTAGGAGAAACTTCATTTAGTCCAATGTTGTACCTATTAATGAATGGCTAAAATTTGACCTTTGGGCTGAGCTCCTCAATTATTCTGAAGCTATAGTTAAAGAGCAGCTGAATCCCATCGATGATGGATTTTGTCTCTGTGTAGTGGGATTTGGAAGGGAAACATACCAAAATCCAACCCATTAATCAATCACTTGATCAATATGAAATCACAGCTGTGTCCCCCTGCAGTCTTTTAGTACCATTGTAATGAATACAGATCAATGCAGACGGGGGCTTTACAGAGGAGTTTTAAAACAGTCCCGTAAAAGGAAATTTCTAGCAGGTTTATTTTGCCATTATTAAATCTAATAGTCTAATAATTTATCTATTTTGCGAACCAACTCTTTCCAGCAGCTACCAGCAAACACAACACAAAGACACCAAATTGAAGGAATAAGGCGAACTTCCAAGCTGAAAGCATCTTTAAACAAGTTGTTCAAATCTCCTTTTGAACCAAGCAGATTTGTTTTTTAACCAACACATGGTAGTTTTGGAAGTAACTGAGGTTGGAGAAGGAGAGCCGAGAGTGTATGGTGCTGTCAGCCCGGCTTAGCGTCAGGTCCTGTACGGGCCGAGCTGAGCCGGTGTCACAGCGAGTCTCCAAGGTAGAACACCAGCCGAGAGGTGACACTCCCCGGACATGCGACCTTTTCCCAACAGTCACCCTGGACTGCTCTCTCCACTGGCCGTCTCAGGAGAAGTCATTTACATTATATTAACAATCTTTTTTTGCACCACACCTTCAAACTGTGTACAGGGCAGTCAAGTACAGTGTCATGCAGTTGCTTGGTATTTAGCCCTTTTAGGAGATGAATTAATCAGCAAAATGCCAGGGTTTATTTTTATGATCTTTGTCTTGCAATTGATATCATTGATGTTCACACTTTTTCCTCGACCTTGTCTATGCCTCTTCAGTTATTGTTTTCCTTTCCCTGAAAGCTGGTAAACCTGCTAAAACATCCAGAACTTCAATGCTTGTCCAAGCATCGAACTGGAAAATGGCAAGAATTAGCGTGTCCGCCCAGGTGTCATTGGAGCTGGAGCCGATAAACACCTGTTACTGCTGCAGAGCCATTTGACCCAAGAATGAATGCCAATTGCACGCTTTCCCACAGTAGACAAAAGCCAGATGTTAGTGGGTGTTTGTTGTTTTCTTGTTGAGTGTAAAAAAGGTATCAGGAACCTCCAGTGACTGGGTGTGAACTGGGTGCATTCAGCCGATGCTTTCATGTGTACAGCAGTTTGTTGAATTGAATTTACTTGAGTGACAGATTTTTCAGCTGAGAAACGCTGAGAGTTGAACCCCTTATTGAACACAAAGTGTCTTTTGGTTGCATGACATCATGGTCTCTTGAGGCCTCTGTTTGTAGATAGTTTGGTAGCTTTAACACCTCTGTGATGGATTTGCCTCTGCATAAATATTAAGTTTAGTGAAACCGGAAGCTGCTCTTGATGATTCAGCCTTTTATACTTTCTTGGTAGTTGCACTTACTCAGATTAGTGTTATTTGTACTTTAATATTTACTTAAATCATTTCATGAGCGATAATATTCATGAGGTAATATTCAAAGCTATTTTGTCACAATTTGACAACAATAAAATAACATTATCACTCATACATTTATTATAGACAGTGTGTTTTGCCTGGTACCTGTCTATTTTTATTTCAAAGAAGACCTTTAACTCAGTAACAGTATTTGCTCTCATAATAATCAGGGGCCAATTTTTGTGGTTCATTTGTCTGTCTGGGTCCTCCCTCCCGGCCTTTTCTACAGGAACATCTAATCAACTCCTGTGTAATTGGAGCTGTGTTACGATGATCTGCAGGAGTGGGACATTGGCTCTAATCACACACACACGCACAGACACACACACGCACAGACACACACACACACAGACACACACACGTTTGTTTCGCTATCCCCGTGGGGACACTCGATTGACATAATGCAGACCCTAGCCCATTTGCCTATCTTTAACCATCACAACTAAATGTCTAACCCTAACCCTTACCCTAACCCTCACTTTGATTGTAACCCTAAACCCAAGTCTCAACTCTCAATAGTCTGGACCCATGGGGACCTCAATTTTGTCCCCATGGGTTGGTGTGTAGTCAGGTTATTGTCCCCACCAGGATGGATATAAAAACAAAACACACACACAATGTGAAATATAGTCTGGTAAGAGCAATTATTACCTCAACATTGGTACCTTTGGTTACAGTGGAAATCAGCATGTCCGCAGGGAGTTGGTAGCTCTAATAAGATGCCGCACATTTTCTCATTTTTTCACCTTGTAACCTTTAAGAGAATGCATAATTATCCAGACTTTGTGGTCTTTTCATCTGCCTGATGTAAAAGGTTTATCTGTGCCTGCAGTGGAGGTTTGTGTTCAGTCACACTTGGCTCTGCATAAGAGCGCTGTAACTTTTTAATGTCTGGACTGATTTGTGAAGATTTACAGTGTGCTACATCTGGCAATATCATGCAAACTGTCTTCTGGCTAGTGTTCTATATATTCTTCCCCATATCATCAGTATAATTGAAGTAAGTGGAAGTTGCATGCAGCCTATTTGTGGATAAACAATATTACCATCATATCATATTACCTGATTTGTTTCAGTTTCTTTGCCAACATCTTGGTGCTAGAGGCACCAGTGAAAATGGATCAAACTATTTGTCAGCTGCCATAAACAAAGTCTTCACAGGAGCTTTTTGATTCGTTTAGCACTCTCACCAAGCTGTGTGACTATTAGGTGATCGACCAGTTTCACTTTACTGTGTCAGACAGCCGTCATTTCCTCCCAGGTTCCTTCCTTTTTAAAAAAAAAAATCCAAAATGGGGCGTCACTTTGTGTTTGTTCATATATCCTCCCCAAGGAAATGATAAAGTGCTCTGTGCTTTTATAAGTTGCTGAGCGTGCGGCTGTCCAGCAAAGTGACTACTGGCCTGTCAGAGAAGTGAGAGTCCCAGAGTACAACAGGACTTTCAGTAGTTTGCGGGGTCAGCGTGGAGTGCCTTCTTCTCCAGCTGCCCTGGTGTGAAATCAAAGCTGGGTCAGATGCTGTCAAACTCCATTTCAGAATCACAGTTATTCTTTCTTTTAGTGCCAACAGGTTTGACTCATGTATTATAAGCAGCCAGAATACAATATGTCATTATATATCTAAAACAGAGAATTGCAGAGCGGTGCAACAGAATAAGATATGAAACAAGATTGAAGCAGACAAGACCTGTTCAAAAGCACAGGTAAACAGTTCTTTCGTGTCCTGCTTTTGATTGCAGATTGCCCACATTTGCCATCTGCTTCCCTGACGCCTGTTGTCTTTTTATGGATGCCAGTTACCTCAGCCAATGGCTAAATGCCGTTTTAAGCAGACATCTCATCAAAATGCATGTAAAGCTTGATACTGTCACTGTAACAGTGATGATTTGTTTCTGTCTGCCAGTTAAAAAAAGGGCACTGTAGTTCAATTTCAGCTAAAAATCTGATCTGAAAACCAGAGATTTGAGATGCCTGCTATGGCTGCTTTATACTTGTGTTCTTACCATGGCTCATTATTAGAGTACCACTCTCATATTGTAATTAAAATTAACACTTATGTCATACTGTCAACCTTATTTTCTGCTGAATGAGTCAAAACTCCATTAATGCTGTGTATGGATCTGCGATGAGGCTCGCAGCTGCTGGACAGGATTAGTCTTCCTTTACTCCAGCTCTTGTCCATTTCTTTCCAGTCAAACTATCTAATCTTATTACTTCACTAATTAACTGCAGCCGGTGGTATTTTTAGTATCTAGGTCAGCCTGGCATCCCTGTGACCTGTGTGGACTGGCTGGATCTGTGTGGCTATACACAATCTCTAGGTCATAATAGACATTTTAATTGAAATGCTTTGCTCCTGTCTGTTGATGATTGATACATCTCATTAGTGATTTAACCTATTATCATTACAAAAGAGAAAGTCCTCTGGTGCACAGGAAGGGATGATTGACAAGTAATCATTGGGGGGATGCTGTTCCACAAATCACATAGATTAAAACTTAGTTAGTAATGTGATATGAGTTTTATAGAAGTTGCATCATTTATTTGTCATAAGCAATGTTTTTACTGTTGTTTAAAAAAAGAGCAGTGACCTTCAAGAGGACAAGCCTTTTCAGACAGCTAACAGGCAGTCTTAAGAGTGATGTGAAACGACAGGAAGGTTCACCACTGACCTGCCCACACAGGCAAACATCCAGTCCAAAAACCTTCCTCTGACTCTTGGACTCTAATGCTGCCAGTCTATTAAAGTAAAAATAAAATGAAAAGATTACTTAATCTTTTGCCTACTAAACAACTACAACCTCTTCAGCTGTGGCTGATCACAAATCCAGTCACTTCACGACAGGAGGTTTCATAATTTGATCCAGGTTTTTTGTGCCAGTTTAAGACACTCTACAGTTTTGAGATGAATGAAGTAATAGTAGACTTTACTGCCTTAATTTGTTGTCATCCCGCTTTGATTATATTTAATGACGGACACAAATTTCCCCTCTGCTGCGAGCAAGTGATTTCCATGCTCTTTATTTTTTATGTGCCTTTTTATATTAAGCATAAGCCATTACATTAGTGCTCATTCACTTCTCTTTCCTCGACAGCTGAAACTCTTCTTAATGACACGTGGCTTGAATACATAGTGCTCTTTAACACAGAATATGAAAGACTCTATGTTGAGTGCTATATTTGTTCTCCTGTCTATAATAAGTCTTAATCTGCTCCTTTGCACCGTGTGGGAAGCCCTATTTTCGTCGTATATGTTTGTAGGTACTGTAAAGCCCTGACTGTGTTTTTACACTGCAAGTAACATCAACAAGTCAGCATTTTTTTCTCTGCTTGTTATAGATGTGTTACTCCATTACTAAAACTATATGACCTCAACAATATGTTGCAAAAGCATCAAAAATATATTATTCGGCTGTTCAGAATACTATCCTCCACGATATAATGAAAATGAATCTGATTCTGGTTTAAATGCCGAGCTGTGAATTGTTAGTCTTCCTACTCATGGTGAGTGTTTTCTCAACCACGCTCTCTTTGTCTGCTCTCTCAGTGCTGTGCAATCGCACTTAAAATGAATCATCTGCCACTCTGAGCGCATTGTTTATGACCAGGTTACCTGCTGCACCGGCACTGGTTCTGTACCAACCTAAAAACCCAGCTGAATCTCATCTCTGCTGCCGTCATTCTCTTGCAGTTTTGCACCTGTTGCCCCTTGCTCTGTTTAAAATGGATCGCTCCGCAGGTGTAGCACAACAAACGAGACTCCTGTTTCTTTTTGAACAGACCAAAAACCACAGCGATGACACAGTGAAAGGCCTTTGTATATGTATAACAGCCAGAAAGATGACAAGAGAAATAAGCAATGGATGTGAACAGGCTTCTTTTGAAGAGAGTGACTAATGAATATGTCACGCTTCCTCCACACTTCCAGTTAAAAGTACTGTTGATGAGGTAATGAAAAGTCTTTAAGCCTGGATGGCAAATGGTGTCATTTTTGATGCTCTACATATTTCTTCATTTCTCTTCATTCATTTGAAATTATTTATGTTTTCAGGCACAAATTAGTTATCAATATCATTTACTATCCACCCAACCTGCTTAAAATATGCACTCTGATTCTCATCTGTAGAAACATGACAAATGATTTACCAACAGCTATTTAGATCCTTTCTAAAATTAGAAGAGCACATCATTGCCTTGTCCCTCATAATAAGCCACATGTAAAGGATGTGCAGAAGATCACACTTTGAGACCTGTGATGATTAATTTTCACTTCCAGACGCTCCCTGACACCTGGATGGATGCATGGCTGCTCAGGAAGAAACGTAACACTGAGCATGGTGACATTCATTGTGTGTATGTAGGAATGCATGCATGCACTGGTATGAATGTTCATGTGACTGGTCCTGGTTGTGTAACGGTCTTGCATGTCTTGCTCTGTTTCATTTCCCATTCTAGATGCAGAACATATCACACTAATGCTGATGGAGCCCAAGCTCTTTATTCTCTAAAGGAGATTCCAGCTCTGGTTACCACGCTGACCATGCAACACTGGTCACCTGAAACCCAGCACCTACAGCCACCTGCAACCAGTCAGCTCCATTTGTCACTTTCACCACATGGCTGCATGTGTAGCTTTATGGTATACTCTACTATATGTCCTCTGCCTTCCTCAGTAACTTATAAGATAAGATAAGATAAGATAAAATTTGTCCCACAGTGGAGAAATTCTTATTGTACAGCAGCAAAAGTGATAGTGCTGTTAAGTAGTAAGAAAGAACTATCTGACCAGGCTAAAAATATGTTAACAAATTTACATGTGAATTATGATGCCATGAAATATTAAATATTATCATATAAATATATTATCAACAACTGATCATCACGATAAAGACACTTCACTGAGTGCAAAGGGAAAAAAATGCAGCTCACACACAGTTGAATCAGCGTGTACGTGACATAGCATGTAACGTTCAGAAATCAAAATGTGCATTAAACATGCAGGCAGCCTATCACATTGCACGAAGCAATTCCCACCCACAGTTGTTTTTTTTCCACCAATTACAATGAGGAAGGTTGTGTTTCCTGTCATGGCTGCCACTGGTTAACCTTTTTTCCATTTTTGCCTGATGAGGCTGGCACTGGCCGAGCCTTTCAGTGAAGCCGTCTCCTCACTTTCACTGTGCAGTGCTGAGACACTCTGGCTCCTTGCCCTGCCAGCCTCCTCCTCCTCCTCCTCCTGCTGCTTCCTTGCATTGTCTCTGACCGCCCTACCTGCCCCGAACCCCCCCCAAAGGAGCCACAACAGGGCTCCATCCAGCGAAGATGTAAACTAAGCTAGCACAAAACCAACACACCCTCCTCCATTATTCATCTGCCCCCTTTAATGAGTTTTCCATTCACCTTCATGCATCTATTACAATTAAAAGAAACAATTATTGTGTTTGATCACTTTAATTTCATTTACATGACGTTATATCACATTGTGCAAATGCATCTAAACTGCATTAAATGCTTCCTGGTGTGTAAAGTAGCAAAACGAGGGAGGAGGAACTAAATAATGGACCATAAAATGTAACATGAGGGTACATTTCTCAGCAGATAGGGTGCCCTAAAAACAACAGAACACAAGGTGCAACATTGAAACTGATTTGTCTCTCACGCTCTCATCTATCAATTATGAACAAATTATATTTCACTGAAGTTCCACTGTTTGCTTACTTCACACTACCTCAAAGTGTGCCTGCAGAAGTGCAACATTCCCAGTGGTCTGATCAAATCTTGCGGAAATTAATTTGATAATTAATCCTCCTCTGTGAGCCCTCTTTTCCTTTTACACTAAAGAGCTGTCTAGGCTTTCACTGTCGTGCCAGGCCAAAAGATCGCGTGTCAATCACACAGATAATATGTTTGTTTACATACTGTGGTCATGAAAAGGAGGCCAGCTAAATATTTGATGGCATCTTCGAGTTACCCAGGAACGGTCACCCTGTGACCCAACACTACAGTTGGACCTCGGCACATCCAGTCATTGTTAAACACCTCTACAGGGCGCTGGCTCACATTTGTGGGCACATGACTCTGGTTGGCAATAATATAAAGCACTCTCAGTCTACGTGCTCTCTGTTGGACACAGGACTGTAATGACTCTCAGCAACTAGTGCTCCTCAATATGCCTCTATCACCTCATTCACTTATAGAAGTTCTGCCACAGTGTGTGAGATGATTATTAAAATATACTGTATGAATCCAGAGGGCAAAGGTGGGACATCATAAAGGAGTCTTGTAGAATGAGTGTAATCGTCTCCCCATCTCCCCTGACCCCACTTTCACTCTATCACACACTTGCATACACTTCACACACTTCCCGCGGAGCGTCCCAGTGGACAGGGTTTAACCAAGCATGCATCAGCACTCGTCTCCATACTGCAGGCGTTCAGCAATACTCGCTACACTACTCGAGTCAACCCACATGCGCATCAGCCGTCCTCCTCCTCCAATCTCAGAGTAGCTACTCCGCGAGCTGAGACAATGTGAAACGTATAGTCCAAACAAAAGCTGAGAGAAAGACAAAGAGTGAGTGGGACGGGAGCGAGCTCGAGAGCTGGAGATGAGACAAATGTCTGCGGCAACACGAAAGGGCAATTAAGAGCTGAGTCATGAAAGAACATCTTATCCTTTTATTGCCTTTATTGTGTCACTCCAAATATAACACTTAACACAAAAATACCTAATCACTGTCTGATGTGTTTCGTTGTTTTTAATTTCTCATTGATCACTGTTCCTTTGCAAACACTTGCTCATTTGAAAAAAAAATTTACCTAAAGATGAGCTGCGGGAAACATTTTAGTTTACAAGTTACTGCTCACTTCCAGGGTCTTTCAAATGACAAATCATGTACAGTATGTGCTGAAAACTGTGGCAATTGATAAGTATGTTTCTGTGCATCGTTAAGAAAGATTTAATAGCAATTGTTTGGAAAAAATCCCAGTAGCCCACATCGATATGTCCAAATCTTAGACGCTTCAGAAAATGCTATATATATATATGGTGCCATGAGTCTGATGAGGATGATTGCTCATAATTGAATCACTGTAGCACCAATCTAATCAGGAACTAACAATCATTTAAATCAGATGTGTAACACGGGGCTGTAATTGTGCTTTTTTACATTAGAGAGCACTCAAGGCCGTTGAGGTTGTAGCTGCTGTACAACCACAGCTGCCGAAACATCGGGGCTGTAGCATTGTTCAAAGTAATTTACTGTACAACAATAGAAGAGAATTTTATAGCTTTTAGTATCATGTTAAGGTCAGAGGTGGCGTGTCATTACAGTAGTGCTATTGTTTGCCTTATCTTGCGTGTTTTGACTGCATTATAAAGTGAAAACAAGCTTGATCTTTTTTTAATGATGTTACAACTGATCTGCATCAAGGCATTAAAGCAGGTTGACCAGGTAAGATGAGGAGCTGGATTTCCCCATTTACAGAACAAGCATCTAATTACCTTATCTTAGCTGCGTAAGTACAACGTTAGACATCTAACTCCTGCATGATTCTTTACCCTATCCTTTTTCTTTTTTTTCCTGCTCCCACTGTTTCTTCCACCATATTTCCCCCGGGGTCTCTCTCTGAAACCCCTAAATAATGCACGCCGAGTGAAGGGCTTAAAGGGGCTGTATGATGGATCACTTCCCTCTTTCTGGAGCTGTTGTATTCTTCTTGTGCTGAAGCTTATTTATCATTTCCATAATGACACTGCTCTCAGGTGAATCTCTAAATATCTATATTTACACCAGACTACCTTTAAAAAGAACCACTTTTTTTCCATGATCCAGTTTTTAGTATGTGACATCACAGCAAAATGGGTCACATGTGTGCTATGAGAATTTTATTTTAAGGCGGGGAAATGAACAATTTGCAAGTTATGTTTTATATCCAGTGTTGTGCAGTTTTACTTCTGAAGTCTGTCATTGGTTATAACACAAATGTGGTAAAACTTGAGTAAGAGACAAAAGTACAGCATAAAGGGAGAATATATTTAAAAGGAGTCTGAATGGTCGATTCTGAATTTTTCCTAAAACAACATTAACATCTCATAAATGCACTTAAAGCTCCTCTTTAGTTTTCACATGATGAACATTTTCAGGAAGGTAACGTATGGCAACATGTTCATTCATTTGTCTTACAGTTGAGAAGTTGTTGTAGGGTTAGAAAAAAACTCTACATGCTACATTAATCTAAAAAATATTGATAAAGATATAAATACAAGAAAGTAACAGATAAAAATCCACCACTTTCCAACAAACTTTAAAGATGCATTTTTAAGCCTTTATGAGATGGTTTATTGACTGATTTAAATAACATTTTGGCCTTGGAAAGGAAGAGAAAACACCCATGAGAGAAAACTTCTCACCAGCATAAATAATGCCTCAAACAAACAAATAAAGTCTATGTCGACATAAAGTCTACTTGTAAGATAAACTGAAACTTTAATGATCCCCTTGGGGAAAAACGTGCATTGTAGCAGTGAAGAACAGAAATATATAAGAACACAACAAATAGTAAAGATTGTATATATGGCTCAGGAAATGAACTACCCACCTCATTGTACAGTTAATTGGAAAAAATGCAATTTTTTAAAAATGTGTATTCTGTCCAAAAGGACAGGACAGACTTGAGTTTAAATGTCTCATTGTTATTGTGGTAGTTACCACATCAGGAAACAGATTACTTTGTGCGACATGACCAGATTTGTAGAAGTTAGTTATTGGTTGTAGCAGCTTCTGTGTCATTTGTGTATTTTTACAAATCTGACTGCAACTTGTATCTCCAATTGTGTAACGCGCGTATTGTTTAAATTATCCACCTGTACGACATTTACAATGGTGGGAGACACTCTCCATAGCCTGCTGCTGTGTTGCCAATTAAGTCTGTTCAAAACAGATCCAGCGCTGTGTTGTTGAAGTGTTTCAAATTTTCATGTAGCAAAATCAATGGCATAAGCAGTGGGATCACAGTTCACAAGCTGGCACATGCCACATTCAGATAAACAGCAGGCTTCCACACTATGTTTAACAACCACTCCGCCATCTTCGCCAGAGTGAAATCATCCTTTCACCTCTTGCCACATGAGTAGGTGACAGTGTGTGGAAAGTAACACATTTCGACTCATCTGTCACTGCTTTGTTTGTTTCATAAAAGAAGACGCTTGGAAATAAAGAGCATATTAACAGGAGCGTACAGCCAGTGGAGCATGTCTGGAAGGCTGAAGTCAACATGCTGATGTTTAGAGGGTAGATGATGCACAGCAGGTGTGGTGCTATATGACATCCCATTAAACATAAGTGACCTTTCAGCCTATTGTCTTCAACGAACCAATCCAGAGCTCCTACTGGATTGAAACCAGATTTCATGTGTCCCCTTCATCGGATTTCCAGATGTGAGTCGATTTCACATACAGTATTCATGAGAACATTTGACAAGACTAGATGTACACGTGAGCATTGTTCCTTGCCCATATTATTTGCTTTACTAAGAGAAGTAACTGTAATGTGTTCAGTCATATGTACCAGTCCAGCACTCAGTGGTTTAAATGAATGAAATATCACCTCCGCAAGAATGACTCTGAAAAAAAAGAGCAGTCGTTGTTCAACAGACATGCTATATATGAATGCATGGAGTGAGTCACTACTCAGCATTAATGTTAAAACAGTCTGCTGCAGCTCTCCCATCAG
Source organism: Centropyge bicolor (assembly GCA_037975185.1). NCBI lineage: Eukaryota > Metazoa > Chordata > Actinopteri > Pomacanthidae > Centropyge > Centropyge bicolor. The sequence continues at coordinate 1,548,953 of JBBMOC010000024.1, read as the reverse complement.
TGGTCAATTATGGTGAGGACAGCCATTTATCACTGAGGTAATGTGGTCTCCAGAAAGAGAACAAAGACAGCAGCAACAAGCCAACACTTTAACATCGTGCATTAACCGTGCATCAAACAATTAGTAAAGTCAGGCAATGTAATAAATGAGAAGACTCAGATGACTTCTTGAGTTTATGTTCAAAGTTGCATTGGTCATTTTGTAGTTCCTTGTTTCGCCTCTTGATCAAGAGGCATCTTTTAATACTGAGCATCAGGTTTGTGTCATACATAATGTCACCTTTGTCACGGTGTCTCAAATGCACATTTAAGCCTGTGGTCCTCTCACACTGGTAAAGCCGGGTCATGGTTCTGAGTGGTGAACTCACTGAACTATATGAGGCTTCAGTACCTAGTATGTTGTGACCCCTGGTGGCTGAAGAGTGTAAGGTTTCAACATTTTCTTAAGTCTTTGCCCACTCTTGCTCGTGGTTGACCATTAAGGGTAGATTCCTGTCAGTGTGGCCTTTTTTTTTCAGTTTTCCAACATTGTTTTATCTAAGAAAATGAGATTAAGATTATCGAATAATTTTTTTCTCATTACTGTTACCCCCTTGACCCAGTGGAGGTGGTGGGCGAGAGGAGGATGATGGCTAAGCTGTCATCCATGTTGGAGAATGACTCCCACCCCCTGCAGCACAAGTTAACAGCACTGGAGAGCTCTTTCAGCAATAGACTGCTTCAACCGAAGTGTGTGAAGGAGTGATATCACAGGTCTTTTCTTCCTGCAGTTGTCAGCCTGTACAAGCAGCACTGCTCCCATTATGTCTTTACATCTGTGCAATACTCTTTAAAAAAAAAAAGTCAGCTCCATTCACTGTGCATTCAATCCAATGTGCAATATTTAAATTTAGTATTTCATATTTCACTTCATTCTGTTCAAGGTGCAATATTTTGTATTTTAGTATTTAATATGTCATATCTCCTCGTAAATGCAATAATGCAAGTCTCGTCTGAATTTCTAATGTAAATTTGTTAATATCATCTTTTTAGCATGTTTAAATGGCTCTTTTTACCGTTTAACTGCTTCTATCCCATTTGCTGCTGTAAATTGTGGATTTCCCCACTATGGGACAAATTAAGGTTTATCACATCTTATCTTACCAAAGTTACTGTTACTTCTCATTACTGAAGCTCATTAGTGTATTTAATTTTTTTTTTCCAAATCCAACTTGAAAAAAATACATGCATTTACTAGTGAGTTTATTTAGTCAGTCATGACATCAGTCCATGTCTGACTGATCAGACAGAAACTACAGTTGATGTCCAGAATTATTCATGACAGTCTGTCTTCATACTTTTTTGTGGACAACCTATTTTAGCTTCATCTGATGTTGCTGCAGGCTCGTCTTCCTCATGCGTCTCCTCGTCTGACCCTCTTGTCATTCAGGAGATTGCTTTACAGTCTCCCTCAGGTATTCCTTTACAAGCCTTATTTTCTGTGTGCGTCACTCATTAGGTCCTGTAGCACTGTGCAGGATCTGTACCCAGCAGTGTGAGGACATACCACCCTCTATATAGGACATGTTGGGTCCATGTTTAAACCTCGAACATTTTATTGTTACAAGGACACTGCTCACCTCTGAAGACACCACAGCCTGGATGCCTGAGGCTAGACTCTGGTGTGTCACCCAGTAAAACATGCACGCTTTCCTTCACTGTGTCAGTGTGCAGGTCAGTGTGGTGCTGGAGGACGAAGAAAATGACCTCGAACAGTCCTAGAAGAGAGGAGACTGTGCTTTCCAAGGTGACTCAGTACAGAGTGTGAAATTAAAATGGTCTGATAAAGTCCAGTGAGCTCTGGGGTGTTACGGCTCGGAGATATACGCCACTGTATCAACAATACTGAACTGTAACTGCACGCCCCTCTGAGATTATCAGAAGTCCAGTTTGCTGATCCACACTTTTGATTTTACGCTCTCGGCTGGAAAGTAGAGCAGAACATAAAATATACTTTAGTCCCCAAAGAATACATTAGAGGTCTTCTCAAGTACGTGTGGGCTGTAGCCAACTCACTGAAATGAGCCACATTATTCAAGTGGAGGCCTATCATACATAAGGCCTAATAATCAAGTTCCTGTATAAGAAACCAAACTTTTAATTATATGTGCTCTTTTATTGTTTCAAATGATTAATATAGGGAAGAAATTAATTTTAAGTAAATATGTAATTACTAGCTTGCTACTTATTTGGTTCTCTTGGAATGTTAATTTAACATCCTTTAGAGTGTGAGGTAACATTTTCACTGCCTTTGTTGTTCATACTGTACATATGGTGAGTCAGTCCCTGTTTGTACTACGAGTGTTGGAAATTAGATGAAACACCAGTTTGTGGTCAAAAGGATATAGAGAGAACATTTTGAGGCAGTTTTGTTAATTACAGTAGTATGAGTAAATGGTCAGCAGTCTGCCGGCAAATACCGAGCTCAGTATTTAGTCAAAATTTAACATGAGTCAGATTGAAAATGAATCTTTCCCGACCCTAACTTCAGATCACCGTTACTTCTATTAGTATTTGAATGACTCAACAAGGTCATGAGAGAAAAGCTTCTTTCTGTTCTGTTGTAGAAGTAGAACTAAAAGTAATAATACAAACCAAACTGCTCTTTCACCACACAGGGGTGATTATTATGGGGAAAGAGAGGACAAAGAAATATCAAAGCAAGCCAGATATTTAATACTCTTCTTAAACAGCCTCAATAATGTTGGGTAGTAGTATTAGTATTAATATTCTGAGAGTATTTAATGCACAGAGAGTACTGCAGTTCTTTAAATAGTCATGAAGTTACATACAACATTTCAGAATGATGCTTAAAATTAAATTATGCATGATGTTGGCTTTATCTATCCAACAACAAACCAAATGTTAACTTTTTATGTATATTTTAAATATATTTCATACAGTATACTTTGCTGTTTCTGCCCATCTCACTGCAGCATCCTCAGGTCTAATGAGAGGGGAAATTTATTTATCTATATATATTTTTAAAACTAAATCATTAAGAACATAAGATGTCACATATCCTTTACAGTAACATGTTCAATTGATCAATAAATTAAGGTGTTTGGATTGAGCTTAAGCATTTTCCTCTATTAAACAAGCAGGTTGATAGAAGACTGAAAATTCTGTATCGTATTACATTTTAAATCACAATACATATTACAGACTTACTTTATTCTCACCTCTTACACATTTTTCCATTTCCTTACTCCCTCTCTGTTCTTGCTTCTATGCCTTCCTTGAAAACACTTTTGAAAATCTACCTCCAATTTAGATTAGATTAGATTAACATTCATTGTCATTGCACAGCGTACCAGCACTGAGACAATGAAATGCAGTTTAATGCGTGACCAGAAGTGCAACAAATAGTAAAGTGCAAAGTAATGTACATATCTATAGAGATATGTATAATAAACAGTATGGAGTAGATAAGAGAATATACACAGTATGAACATGTCATTACTCCATGTTCTGCTCTGTAAAAACTCCCTCCTACTGTGCGTCTTTTGACTCCCTGATGACGGTTCTTCCTCTTCGGTTTTAAGAACTTCATAGGAAGTACACCATGTGCTCCCACTACAATGGCTCAGAATCTTAGATGAGTGAAAAATGACTTGTTTCGTAACTTCCTCTAAACTGATGCCAACATTTCTGGAATTTATTACTCATTTTCTACATGTAAACAGGACTCGGACATTACATGGAAAAACTGAAAAATGGGGCCAAAATTAGGGGCGTGGTTCCTAAAAGGTGCATGCTGGGAAAGAGAACACGTCACAAATGTATCACTAGAATAAAACACTTTGAGTCAACTTTATTTGTTTCTTAGCAGTTTATTTAATTGCTAATAACATATTGTAGAAAGTAATGTGTTCTGACACCATTTAAACACCAACTTTTACCTCTATGTGATTCTATTTGATATAGAATGAATGTGAGAAGTGATTATTACAACAATTTTTACACAGAAAAATAAATAAAAATATACAACCTGATCTTACATTACACTGGCAGATGCCCTGAGCTGAACAGAAGCCGACACTCATGTCTATGCAATTTACAGTAAAAAGGGACAATGAAAAATGGCTTTTCCCTGAATGATGGGTGTTCTTGCATCATTGAGTGGTTTGCACCAATTCAGCCCATGAGAGCAACTTGTGACTGCACTCTAGTTTCCTGTCCGGGTAACATGAACTCTTGGCGAGCAGCGAGGATAACGAGCATCAGGTCTCGTCTTGTGACTGTAAGTAAATTGGCTTGGCCTGCTTCCTCAGGCGCTGCTGGGCTCGCAGCTTCCTGCCTTTCTGAGTCGCCAGTCCCAGTGGTGGTAGATAGGTCTATGGGAATATTCAGACAACAAAAAAAAACAAATAAAAGTTGTCAACAACACAATAACTCATACGGGCAGAAAGTCTAATCTGTTTGATCTAAGGAAATGGTTATTACTTACAGCCCTTGGATATGGGTTTCTGTAATGTACACCTGTGAAAAATATGATAGTGTCAGTGTCGACTGACATTATACAAAAACTACAAAGGCAGTGGCTACAAAATTCTTCCAAAGCTGGAAAGAGTGATCTTACAGTCCTACATAGGATTGCAAAGGGTCTGTCTTTCTGAGGGAAGTTTTGAAAATTTGACATTAAAAATTTTACTTTTTAATAGTGAATTTAATTCAAGTTCAACTAAACTTATCTCTGCTTATGATGATCGTAACAGGTCTCTATCTGCATTTCACATGTTCTATACAGCCTGAGCAAGTAACCTCTGTATTTCCATTCTATATTCCTGCCCATGGAATGTTTGCACCTTGAAGATTCCTTCTCCCTCTTATATATGAAAACAACAAGCACACAAGAGCAATATACTTTATCTTATTTGTATCAGTCATTCCAGTCAGTTCCTATTTCACTTAACTGATGACAGTAAAAACCCTGTTCATGCTGATGCTTCTGCTTTTTTCTGCAGGCAAAACATATTTTTTGGTCAAAAACATTCAAAGCAGTAAGTCATTGTTTACTCCCTTGCTTACTCATGCTGAAACACTGCAGACCTTCAGCTGAACTTGCTCAGTCACTCAGTGACAAATACTGTAGCAATATGGTATCTATCAGACTGGCAGACAGTCTTATTACTGGCATAGTGGTCCTCGCCCAAGTAGGACAAGGCTTAGTCAAGACATATGTCAGGAAACCGGTGGCATCTCTCCACTCTTACCTATTTCTATCCTTGCTTCACATTCTGTTACACACTTCTTTATTGATTCTTCATCTGTGAGCTGAGAAGAAGCACACAGAAGAAAAGATTAGTCATTCAAACTGCTACAAAACTACTGCTTTTCATATCTGTGAGCAGTGTGTTGTTCACACCTGCTGGTTCTGTCTGAACAGAGTGCGGGCCTCCTGGAGAATGTATTTTCTCTCAGTCTCTGTGTCACTTGTTACTCCACTCTGTGCCTGCCAGGTTCGGGCGATGCGGAACACCCGCATGTACAGTGACAACACTGTCCTGCGAGTGGAGGCCGTCATCAGGGCTCAAAAGCTGCAGTTACCTTCACAGTAGAGGAATGGCATTACAAACTGTTCATTTTGTTTTCTCTGTATACAATGATCAATCCCTGCTAGAAAATGTTCTTTATTATTACAAGGTTAGGTTAGGCAATTGCAATAATGATCACAAGTTAAACTTACTCAGTCACTTTGTTAATTTGTCTGTCTGCACTTAGGGACACTGTATCACACAATAGGCCTCTTGTGTAATACCAATTTGCATAGACATCACTTATGACCATGCAACCAGAGAATAGAAGAAAGCCTTCTAGTTTTTCAGGGTCTACTTAATCTGTTAGGGGGCTCTGAGGAAACACTGGAGTATCCTGTCGCCTCAAAGTTCACATTATGTATTGTGCACACAGCAGATTAAACATGGGAGTGTTATTATTTACCTAGAAACCAATAAGGCAACCAGTACAGTGTTAGATTAATACCATAAGGGCATGTTTTCAGCGTCCCAGTAGATCTGTGGGGATTTAACAAAACTTTAACACCAATAATTTCCCACAAAGACAGCTAACAATTCAAGAAGTGACTTAGTTGAAGTTGTATTTCAGTCGTGCAAATTCCCCAAGAAACAAAAATACAATTGCTCAAATTACCATTTCCAGGCATGCATTGAATCTGGGAGATTTGAGCATATTGCTTTCTTTGGTGGGTTTGTGGTCTTGCCTTGAGTGTGTCCATCATTTAACACTAGATGTCGCTAAAGCAACAAAGCGTTTTGCAAACATAGCCTTAAGTAACTGTTACATGACTGACTGTATGATATAAATTGTATGATCTGATGAGTGTTGAGGTGAAATTAAGTCTTATAATAATAGGAATAATGCTCTTAGCACATTTGAATCAACTCTTTTTTCCCGAAAAGGAAAATATGAGGCAATACTTTGGGCATCACCTGTCAACATGAAGCTAGCTCTCCTTGAGCTATCCTGGCAGCATTAATACTGTACCTGCTGTTAAAGAACAAATATTGAAATAATTCCCGGATGACTCACATTCACTCTAGCACCTTAAATTAGCTCATTATTCTTTCAATTCATGTAATATTACAAAAATTGACCTACCGACTGTGTCTGAAGTGGCTGGTTCAACTGTAGCTTGCTAAGACAGAAGAAACACATTTGTCGCCTGATGATGACGTTTTCCCCAACCTGCCTTCTGAACGGGACACACACACACACACACACACACACACACACACAAGGATAAACGAGTGCCTCTGCTTTTCATCATACATAAAGTTGGAGAAGTTTTATCTTTTTAAAGTAGTAACAATATTTCTACAATTTAATATTTATGGACCCAGTTTAAGCAATTTCAGATGAGTTATAAAGGGTTTTGACACATTTTCCAGCTTTTCATATTATTCTCTTAATCATCTCTGTACAATGTTATTTAAAAAAATAAACGCTTCGGTAATTGAATAAATTAATTAAAATGAAACGATATGTGGTTGTCATCGTCGCTGGGCTGAGGATCAGCTGTTGGTCGCCTGCAGGCAGAGAGGAAGTGATGCAGGACTGTGCCCACAATGTAGCGACACTCAATGACTAAAAGGGGGAAGCACAAAGAAATTGGCTGCTTTAGTCCGAGATGGTCTTTTAACTCACTCCAAAGAGCGAACATAATTGGAAATTGATTCAAAAGCATACACTGGCTGCTAGTTTTTTACTTGTCGTATGTTTGAAAAGCGGAGTATAAATCGATATCGATGTGGAAGTTTTAGTCAGCTACCAGCTAACTAGTTAGCTAGCAATCTGAGCGACGAGTTTGCCTCAGTTCGCTTCTGGTCGTAGACACTACCTCGGCCAACTTACCAACTACCTAGTTTGTCCTGGCATTCCTGAAGTGATGTACATCCAATTCCACAGGATAGAATTTTCCAAAAAGGTGAGTTTCTTTACGATTATAATAGTGGCATTTCTCGGTGTCTTAATCGAAAGACCTAGCTTAGCCGATAGCTAACTTTTAGTTAACCGAGCTGATGCTAGCTAGCTATGGCGACGTCGTCAGGGCCAGGCAGTTTAGATGAAACGTTAAATGGCCCGGTGGTTTTAATGTTTTGTAAAACGATAACAGCTTCACAACAAGTACCGTCTGAATTAGTGGTTAAAATGACCAGATGTAGATTGTTATCAAAACACTGTTTACATTGTATTTTTGAGTGTTGTGCGTGTGCTGTTAAGCTCACTTGATCCTGTTTGTGCTCACTACTTCCCAATTAACATAACTTGGTAAAAATAACATTAACGCCAGCTAATGTTAGTTAATGTCAGCTGTCTCACTTAACTAAGGTTGTGTTTAACAAGAGTGTTGCAACATAAAACACTCGTCTCCTGGCTCAAGTTTGTTATATGTCAGTTTTAGGACTGAGGATCTGTCTTAGTTAAAGCTACTAGATGCTGAAGTGTTTGGCTAACCTAGCATGCTAGCTTGTTGAGGATGATAATGAAAAACTCTAATTAGTGAGTAGGCCTTCAGACCTCCATCAGATGTTAGTTAGGTGAAGTAAGGCCAGTGAGACATTTGCCCCAACATGCCCAGTGCAATAATCAGTACCGTCGATTTGCTCCGATGCTGAATATACATGTTCTTTATGCATGTTAGCCTAAGAATCGTGGCTTGACAAGATCACAACACAAAGCTAAAAGTTGGTTTCAGAAGCAGCTGGAAGTTGTGGATTTAACCACAGAGCCCATGAGTTGTGATTCAGAACAAAGCGTGGCTGTGCCCTGTGAGAGGTCTGACACTGGACACCAAACATTACAGATTTTAAACCCCTTAACCTGAAATGTAAAGGCCATGTCCACACTGTGCCATGTTTTTCCAGTACAAAATGTTCTTTTTAGTTATAAATCAGTAATGGAATAGTCCTGCAAGAAGGCGAACAGTTTCATTGTGCTCAAATTACATATTCATAGCATGTCGACAAAAATAGTCCTGCAGGTTTGGGTATGATGAGCTATCACTTTCTGCTTATGATGACAAGATAATGTGTCTTTTCAGCATTGCGGGCGTCAAGGTCACAGTGATGGAGCAGAATAGACAGACACTTTGATCTGTGGCTAATGCCTTCTGAGGGACTGTCTGTAAGTAATTTCCTCACCAGGTACTTTATAAGATATCAGACACTTAATCAACTCATGCTTTTTCTGTGTGTAGATGTGACAGTAAAATGATTGATTGTATCAACTTCTTTTACAAATGAAATCAGGCTTCTTTTGAAAATAATTGGGTAGGTGGAAGAGAGATATACTGTTAATTTGATTATTCTAAACCTGAGTTTACAGTTGCAGTTTAGTCACTAATCAAATGCTCATCCCCCTCTCCATAAAAAAAAATATTGATGTCATTATTTGCTGTTTGCATGTTCTACACACTACTTTTTTTTCTCATGTTATTTTGCTTGCCAGTCACAGCCATAGTTATCTCAGTGGAGTTGATTATTGGTAAGATTTGGAAAATTGAAGAGTCCCCACAGCATGACATTGTTCCCCTTCTCTTTCTATGTATTTATGTCCACTTTTAAAAAAAACTGGAAGGGGCCACACATAACCAAGCAGTCATTTTTCTTTTAGTTTTACTTAACTTCAAAGAAGGAAGTGCTTTACATTAATTCTTTGCTCCCAGAGTTTGGGAATAATCATGTTAAAATCCATGTCTTTTTTTCATGTGCTGCTATTACTGCTGGGACGTTGTAAGGCAGCAACACTGTTTGTAGAAGGTGGTAAAACTCCCTCTGTCAAATGTCTGATAATGTATTCACTCCTGATACCAAGCCAAAGTGAAAACACAGTTGTACACAAGCCATTTATGTAGATACATAGGAGTATCGTGAAATACAGTATAACAGTAATGCTAAATAGATGGCATATTAACGCAATGTAGTCTCTGTGTGCAACACAAAACTAATTCTACCTCAGTAGGTTTCTGTAATTATCAGGGATGTTTTTCTTTGTTTTATAGAGGTTTTTTTTATAGTAATCTGCACAGTATATATGCGTACAACTGTTCTGTTCTTCTTCAAACTGTTCTCTGGTCTTTACTTTTTAGGGTTTTTAAGTCTGGCAGTGCAAGACCTGGATCGTGGCAGATTTGGCACAGGTAGCTTAACTTTTTGACCTTTTGAAGTTCAGAAATCCCCGCAGTTTGATTTCCTTCTACTAATAGCCACAGAAATGTGGATCTTGACCTTTGGATTGTGAGCAACACTGACTCAGCTTTAGAGCCACACTCTCTGGCAATTAACATTTTAAAATTGTTCTTCACCTCAGGCCTGAGGGTATGTTGAGACGTCTCGCCAGGCCAGAGAAGAGGCGTCTAGGTGGTTCGGACGGGGACTGAAGGTGAGGAGGAAAGACAGACGAGGGACCAGGGAGGAAGACATGGGCCAGTGTGTCACCAAGTGTAAGAATCCCTCGTCCTCACTCGGCAGTAAGAGTGGAGACAAGGAGAGCGGCTCCAAGTCCCACCACAAGAAAGGAGGCAGTGCTGGTGGCGGTGGGGGCCACAAAGAAGATTCCGGTGCCCTGTGTAGCAAAGCCACCAGCGAGCTGTCGAATGGCACCAAGCCGTTGGACGTTACAGTGGAGACACCAGTCATCTCTGCAGTGATAGGCGAACCACACAAGGAGTATCCGGATGGAGATGGGCTGTCAATGCTGCGTATTGATGAGCTGTTCTGCTGCTACAAGGATGAACACGAAGACGCCATCTTGGAGGAAGGAATGGAGAGGTTCTGTAATGATCTGTGTGTGGACCCAGCAGAGTTTCGTGTGCTTGTTCTTGCCTGGAAGTTTCAAGCAGCTACCATGTGCAAGTTTACAAGGTAAGGTGGAGTTTTGGGGAATTGGGCGTGTTGTTGTCTCTGGTATTTGTTGATCAGGATAAACTAGCAGAACTACTGCACAGTAAGCCACTATAGCAAGTTCCCCAAGATGACTAAAAAACAGTTTCATAAGTACCAGTCCTGATTGAATTATTATATTATTTAATAAGCTGCTCTTTTCAAGTATCAGCAGACACTCATGGAGCACTGACTACTTTAGGTCACATGGATGAAATATGTAGCATTTATTTTGGTTTTACATTTGTTGTTTCTCAATGTGTCATGTGCCAATTAGATTCCTTTCTTGCGTCTCTCTCCGTGTTTCCTGATTTATCCTCACTGTCATTCTATCCAGTGAAGGTGAAAATGCAAAAGCCCTACTGTCCCCCTAAATCTTGAACATTGTTTGATGTCAAAGAAAAAAAAAAGACCTGTGCTTGGTTTTACTTAACAAAGATCTTAAAAAGAAATCCTGAAAACCTGCTAAATAAACCTGGTCTTTCTCTTCCCTGAAACATGCTGTCAACTATGTTAACTGAAGCGAAAACATTATTGGGGAGTAAATCTGTAGGACTGGGGGCAATTAAGGTATTTTCATTATTGCTTACATATAGTATGATCCATGTCAGACCCTCTGCTTATTGTAACTCTGCTCACTCAGTGCATACTGGTTCGAAAAACTCCTTAATGCACTGGATAAAGCCACTTTGTGTCTCATTTCAGTGACATTTTACAGGTGCACCACACCCCCAAAGTGTTGCTTTTGGCTGAAAACTGTGATTGAACTTGAGTATCTTGTTCATGGGGATTAAGAAAGGCAGTCCAAATCTTCCTGCCAAGTTCCAAACTGACACTATATAACCATGTGTACAAATGTGAAGGTACAAGCTAGAAACACATTTCTATAGTAGGTTGCCTTTATTTATTTTGATGTAGGCAATGTAAGGACACTCCCTGCATGTTATAAGCGCAGACTATTGGCACATCTCCACATGACCGGCACCATGTCCAGCTGCAAGTCAGTGAGAATGTCACCTCTATTCCTGACCAGGTTGCTTGTGCCAATGAACAATGAAAAGATGAAACAATGAGACATCCCTATAAAATTTCGGATAAATGTAAAAAGTTATTAGAAATGCAAGGCGGCTGGTCAGTAATTGTTACATGTAAGAATCAAGTATATTCTAGCAATAATAAATGGTACACATGGTAATGGGAATGGAGAGTTCACCCTATCTGGCATCATTTTTGTAAGGTTGCTGATAATGATAACATGTTTTCAAGCAATTATTATCACATACTGCCAACCGTATCATGCACCACTAATAACTAGCTAGATAACTACACCTCTAGCCACAGAAGCAACATCCCCTGCCTGTACTGTTTGTCCTTGTAGCCGGTCTTTGCTCTGTGCAGTGTTTCATTGTGGTCCATCCATCCCGACTGACACACTCAGTGTTCAGTAGCTCAACTCAACACACACAAACAGTTTCTCACTGTCAGGTAGGGGGCACACAGGAAATGGATCCTGCTGTGCACTCCCACTCTGCAGTTAGTGTCGGGGATGAATAGGGCTGCCCGCTGGCCGGGTCACTTGTCACTGCTCCCCCTCTGTGATTTTTAACTCAGCACTTTTCTATCCAGAGGCTTTGGACAACACCGCACTCTGGTTACCAACATGTTTCATTGTCAACTGATGCTTACTGAAGCTGTTTATATTGCATTTGACTTTGAAAGCCTATTATGTTGTATATCTGCCTGGGTGGAGGCCCACAACACTGAAGTGTGCTAATGTTTGCTAATGTTATATTGACAGAATGAATAGTTTTTAGTGTACTTATAAATGTGTTCCTTAAACCACAAAAGGCTTGTAGCTCTCAGTAAATTTAGCTATTAGTTAGTTCTGTCATTAATTTACTTTGTTGAAATGTGTGCTCTTTGCTTCTGGGCCTCATCATCCCCACTGAAATGGTCCAGTATTATTCTGATGTCCGCTCCTGTTTACTTTGTGTCACCAGGAAGGAGTTTGTTGAGGGCTGCAAGGCCATCCAGGCAGACAGCATCAAAGGCATCCACTCACGTTTCCCCTGCATGCTATTGGACGCCCAGGGTGAGGAGAACTTCAAGGACTTGTACCGCTTCACCTTCCAGTTTGGCCTGGATGCTGAGGAGGGCCAACGCTCGCTGCAGCGCGAAATTGCCATCGCCCTTTGGCGTTTGGTTTTTACCCAGGACACACCTGCGATCCTGGAGCACTGGCTGGACTTCCTGGCGGAGAACCCTTCAGGTATTCGGGGCATCTCAAGGGACACATGGAACATGTTCCTCAACTTCACCCAGGCCATTGGTCCTGACCTGAGCAACTACAGTGAGGATGAGGCCTGGCCCAGCCTCTTCGATACCTTCGTGGAGTGGGAGCTGGAGCGCAGGAAAAAAGAGGAGGAACAGGCACTGAATGCAAAGGAGGAAGAGGGGAGGTGTACTGAGACAGAGTGTTCTCCCACCACAGACAGACTTGAAACAGAGGGAAGCCGCGGCTCACAGACGTGGGGGGGCCACTGACCAGGAAACAAGAAATATTTGTAAGGAAAGGAAGGATGTGACCTACGTGTGAACTGTACATCTGTGAATCATGGGATGAATATTAGTATTACCATTACAGCTGTTCATTTCGCTCTCCTTTTCTGTTGGGGTGGGATTCCTGCTTTGCAACTTTATTTTTTGTTTCTGAAAGGGCTCTAAGAACTGTTATGTTTTAAGCACTTCTATTTAAGTTATTGTTTTACTTTGCTCTCCTCCCATGAGTGTTTTTAGTAATTGGACATGCGGTCCATTTTAACCTGCACCTACCATAACCCAGCAGATATAGCTCAGTAAAAGCTTGGTTTAAAAAAAAAAAAAGAGGCAACAGAAAGCCATAACATTTCCCCACAGTTATCATATAGACAGTTCTTTTTGATGTGGTAACACTGCTGATATGTTTTATACATGGAAATAGTTAATATTAAAGAAGAAGGGAAATTTGCGCAAACGGTCTACAAATAATTTCTTCCCACCAAAACGAGATTTATCATAAGGGTCAGGGTCAGTGAAATCATCTTTATTGGACTAATCTAGTTAGATTGTATGCTTTTATCTTGCAGTGCTGTGAGGATGAATCAGTTGCACTTGTATCGCCTTCACAACTGCTTGCCTTTAATTACATGGAAAGCAGTAACAGATAACAGTTCTATCACAGGGGCATTTTATTTTTTAAAAATGACACAAAGTTGTGATATCCATTTAAAATCCAAGTTGTTTTCCATGGTAAAAAGACCCACCCTCTCCTCTGCGTTGAGTGTTTTTGAGTGCTACTAGTGCAGTGAGCGGCTTAGCTCGTTTAAGCAGCTGGCTGTGCTCCCCTTTGACCTTTAGCATGTACCATTTTGATGTCCACTTATTTTCAAGAAGCGGTTAAGTGTATACAACACAATGATGCTGGCTTTTCTCAGACCCCTCCCCCACATTGATCTCATTTTAGGAGATCTGTAACACAAATCTTCTAAAGCTAGGTCTTGGTCATTTCTTGATAGAGGATGCCTAAATCTGCATTACTTTCAGGACCATTACACTGGGCGCAACACAAAGCTTCTATTGTTTACCTGCAGGAGTTTAAAAGCCTTCACACCATTGAACTGCAATACAATTTTTTTTGTGCGCGCACTTCACAAATAATGTCGACTGCTGCTGGTGATGGTTGTAATGGATTGCACAAAAACCAATGGCATGCTTAGTTGCTATACTTGCAAATGCTTTGCAGAGATTGATGTCGACCACATTGTTTTCCATTTTAAAAACTGTAGATTGATCTTAAGTATAGCCTAGGGCGTTTTGGGATGAGTGAATGAGTGTTAACTAGACATTCTGGCTAATCAAGAGTCTGTGATATGGGTCCAGTGTGGTAAGAGGGTGGCCATAACCTGAGCTGTTTGGTTTACATCTGGTTTTATTTCAGACCCCCTTTGTCCTTTTTTATATAAAATGTATTGATTTATAATAAATAAAAACAGTGTTGAACTTTTGACTGTTGACCGTGAAGATCTGTGTCAGATTACTTCCAAGACCTTCTCATTTTTTTGTCACCTTGTGCCCAGCCTGAATGTGACACACTTGTTTCATACTTTTTCAAGTGCTGCAGAAATGTGGTTTTGCTGCACAAGGTTCGCTGAAGGCTTGTGTGGATGTTGGAACAGCTGGCAGAGAGAGGACCGGCTGGGGGGCGTATCCCACACTGAGGCGGCTCTTCCCATTGGTGGACATCTATCCTGGTTACCAACCAACACTGGGCACATGAGAAAACAGAAAAAACTCGCTAATTTCAAAGCTAATGGCTACTAAAGTATTGTCTAACATGGACTGTAAGTATTTTCATAATATTATTTTAGAATTAGAATACAGGGTGAGCGAGAATATGAGGGCGAAAGCCAGTTTTTGTGTCATTTAATGTTGACTCGAAGAGACATGCTAATGCTATCTAGTTAGCTTTTCAGTTTGTTATTAGCGTCAGTGCTAACAGAGCTGCTATCAGCTAACGGTGTCTCCGCCTTTAACCCCAAAAGTTAATTTGCGCTATAACGAGTTAACCTATATAACAGGAAAAGGCGCTAGCGAGCCATGTAATGTTAACATTGTTAGAAATTGCTATCGTGTTAAGTTAGCTATTAATGCCATTAAAGTCAATATAGCAAACGTTAGCACACATCTGTCAGCCCCCCTCCTGCACGAACAGTCAGGTTAACGAGATGTGAAGCTTTTTCAAACGAGTGTCAACAAAAACCTGGTTAAAAGAAGACATAAGGTCACATTTGGTTTAAGAATAGCGGATATTATGTGTTTGCTCTGCTGAATCGTCCATCGGGTGGGGCGACATTTTAAACCAACTGCAATTCGTTGTAATTTAGGTTTCATGTCACAGTTAACCTTGGGATTGTCATCTGTGTTTCCTCTGCAGAGGCAATCAAACACAATACAGATTTCAATGATATTGTTCAAGAATCATCGGCCCTGTCCAAAATGTGGCAGAGGGTTGTGTGAACAGCATCATCTGCAGCCACACAATGGATAACGAGGTAAGCAAAGATCGTTTTGTTTAACGACCTGTTTCAGATTCACACAATCTGTCATCTTATTTGACACGCGATATTATTATCTAATGTTCATTGCATCAATCGCAGTGCATGCCATATTTTACAGCAGCATCTTTCTGTTTCTCTGTACTCTCACTAACAAGTACTCTCTGTTCTTTCTTCAATTTTCTTTGCTTCTCCTCTGACACTTACAGATGCTGTAGCCTAGTTGACTTGTAGAAACTAAGTAAGGGCTTTGTGATTTCTTTGCTCGTCCTGCATGATGATTTGTGAAAGACTGAATGGCATGAGCTGTAGATGGCTGTGTTTCGTGGACAACTGATGCTCCTTCCCAGACATTTATCTGTCTGATGGCCTGAGAATCAAGGCCAACATTTTAAAGGCTGAAGCAGGCAGACATCTGATGTTTTTATGGAGATGAATGAGTCATGAGATGTCTGAACATAATTCTTATTGAGAGGATTGTAGTCCCCTCTGTCGGACCCTCACTGGGATTTTGGCAGATGTATTTTTAGGAGAAAAAAAATCTTGTCAAGCATGGCTTTTCAACACAAATGATAGTTCACTGCCTTCTAGTTACATTACATTTTAAGTAATGGTTCAGGCATCATGGGTTTGTGACATGTTTTGTCAAGGCTATGCAGGGGTCACGGTTTATGTATTATGCAAGGACACATTATTGTAAGATGTAATGGCTCTTGTTTCTGTCACTGTAACCACTGTAGTGCTCACACCAAATGAATACAGGCTAGAAGAACCTTTTAAAGAATACCCTGAATTTGACTCAGCATGGATTCATAAAAGTGTTGGAATTATTCCACAGGGATCTTGGCCCATGCTGAGTCAATAGTTTTACTCACTCAATGCATGTTTTCCGGCAGTGCCTTTTGCTGTTACCACTATTCTGTCACCTCATCTCAGAATTGAAAGTCTGCAGGCCTTTAAATAAATTTTGTCATGATCCCGAAAACATCATGAGACAAATGATGTGTTATTATAGACTGTTCACAGATGGATGCACCTGGACTCCAGCAATTTTAGATTAATGGTGTTAAAGTCACAGCCCATTCTTATTAATGGCCCAAATGTCCATCACATCCTTAACCTCAGGACCGACACTGACTGAATGTTTTTTCCACATTGCATGCGGTGTATTGATGCTTTATTTACTCAAGACTGTAGAAGCAAGTTGCTTACATACATTTTGTGATGTACAGAATAAAGTGGATATTGATGTAGTCCGTGAATGTGAATACCTGGGCAACAGGGAGGTGTATTGTGACTGTCTGCTTTCCACAAATAGCTCATGTATGCTTTTCTGATTTTGCATCGTGTGTGTGTGTGTGTGTGCTCATGCTCGTGATCCTGAAGGAGAATAAGACGTGCCAAGGAGAGAAGCTTGCCTCTGCTGTGGATGACACTCTGGATGAATATTTAATTGCCCTCCAGCGCAAAAACAGGTGAAGTGTGAGCACAGGCTGCTGGGGAGAGACAGATTGAATTTCACAGAGGAGATGTACAACTCCTCCATGACTTTCAGTGCAGCCTAATGGGAGCACTGATTGGTTCCTTGTTTTGAGATGCACATAATTAGTGTATGAAATGTGGAAGAGTGGAATAGCTTAAAATAGCTTAAAATTTTCCTAAATCTTGGATGTCGACCATCTCAAACTTGTGATGTGATGATGTTTGTCTAATTGCAATTCATAATTGTTAAGGTAATCACCAATTGTCTTTGGCTCCTCAGGATCCTAAAGCGCCTTAAAGTCAAAGAACCCAGGGAGATTGAGTTGGAGCAGCTTGAGCAGGGTTTTTCCATTTATCTTAACGGAGCCAATGCTGAAGCCAGTAGGAAGCAGCCCAAGCGCTCCAGCCACAAGTCTGTCACCTCCCCACCTGTTTGGAGGCCTGCACGTACAGCAGGTATGCTGCTGCTGGAACAAAATAACCTGACAGACACTCCGAAGTAAAAATATGAGACCTTTTTTTTAACTTCTGTAATGTGCAGGGGGAAGTATCAAATATTCTGTCATTTTTACATTGAAATTGAAGGCACCACCTCATAGTCTATTGCTTCAGTCATTCCTCAGACCATATGGAGCACCAGCTAATAGCCACCACTCCTTTGCTTGTAGCTTTGAATGGCATGTTCCCACGCCCAGTCCCAGTGAATAAATGATAGTGACAGTTGTAGCTGGCAGCCAGTTTCTCGGTCTTCCTCTATGTGCTGTGGACCATCTGCGTATGTGACTGTGCGTTCCATCTCCTCTGAGACAGTAGTTCGCTGCAAGCTGCTCATGTTCCTCTCCGTGCTGTTACTCATCTGCAGATGTCTGTAGAAGCGCCCACCAGCTAACTGAAGATAGCCGTAATCTGGAGCAGACCCACAGGAAGAGGAGCCACACTGCCCCAGGAAAGGTCCAGAGGAAAGAATGGGTGCAGGTAGAAGCTTCTAATTACTTGATGTTCTAATCCTTTTGTGATTGTGATGCATCAAAATTAAATATTGAAATTATGAAAGTGCATGTGTTAAAATGTTCCTCTTTTGCCATGTTTACAGCATTCTGTCAGAATTCGCACAGAGGAAGGACCAAGTTTACTGATCTCCCCAGAAAAGTGCTACTCTGAGGATTTTGAGCCCGATGAAAGCGTAGACATGGAGGTAGAGTGAAGACATGACAATGCCTACTAAGCCTGTGTGTGTGGGTGTTTTTTCTAGGGGAGGGGCGATGTGTCAGATGCAGCTGTCTGTACTACTTAGCATCTCTGCACGTCTGCCATTTCCCCTTCGTCCAATCACCTTGTTTCATGCAGAACTCCAGCCCCCGCTCGCCTCGTAGTCCCTGCTCCCCAAGGGACAACTCCAAGGTGTTGCGCTCCTTCAGCTCTAGGCCTGAGAGCCAAGGGGGTCAAGCAAATCTGGAGCACAGTGAGAAGGTACTTCTCAACCTCGAGGAAGTGAAGGTGAGCGGAAGAAGAAATATGTACACTGTCTTGTTTCATCTTGGCATGAGATGTAGTGAATCATCCTAATTTATTTAATCCTCCTGGGTGTTAATTTATGATGGTTTTTAGAGGTATTCACACAAATCAAAGGAAGGCTTAAACTGTCAGCATACATGTGTGTATGTTTACGCCTGCGAGTCCTTGCACTGATGACTGCATGTATGAATGAGTACATAAACACTGACCTTTGTAAACTAGGTTCTGCGTCGGAGCCTGGAGGTTAGCATGCGTCGCAGCAGCCGCGGTTCAGCGGGGGAGGAGTCAGACGAGGAGTGGGTGGAGGAGCAGATTGAGAGGGAGGAGAGCACTGAGAGTCTGGACGAACTGGGCCTGCCTCTCTCGTCCTCCAAGTCCTCCTCCAATCCTCGGCCCAGCAGCTCCCAGAGCCATCTCGACTCAGCAAACCTCATTGTCCTGGACTTTGGACCTTCACGTAAAGGTAGGCATCAGCTTCCGCTTTCATATGTAAATGTACTATTGATTTTTAGGGTGAGTCTTAATTGTCCAGAGTGGTTCCATCTCCCTCTTATCTGCTTCATCAGCACCAACCTGTACACATGAAGAATAGGCAAGCACATTAGCAGTCTGTGTACAGTTCATGTATTATGCTAGTCAGCATATGGGATGCAGAAGGACGTTGATCCTTTTATACCTACAAACTCAAAATATCACAGTATGTTCCTAATCTGAAAAATGTCCTCTTTATTTCAGGTCGTAAAATTGAGCGCTCTCTGTCTGCAAAAAGGAAAGAATCCATTGACACCTTTATACCCACTAAGCCTATGTTGGTGAAGAGTAAAACATTAGATAGGCCACCTTCCAAAGACAGCCGTGATGGTCAGAGTAAGTCTTTTTTTTTTTTTTTTTTTTTTTAAAGTAAGTCAGTGTTAAACTGAGATTCATGATTTGGCACAAATGGCAGATTTCCCAATTTTGGAGTAAAATCTTCTAAAAATGTTTCTGTTTAAGAGACATGTGCTTCTTGCTTAAGGGCCGTGGAGTCGGGTGGAGAGGCCTCTGTCTGCAGCCAGGAAGGCTTCTGTTGAGGAGCGGGATCCAGAGGAGATGGTGTGCAGGGTGCGCCAGGCCATCCAGAAAGAAAACGACCCCGTGCTGAGTCCTGATCTCTTCAGCCGCAACATGGTCTGCCTGCCTCATTGCACTTTCTTTATTGTTAATAGCCGTTTGAATGCCTGTGCCTATAATACCTATGTATTATAGCCTGATTTCTTCTTTTCACTCTACATTTCTACATGTCCTGTATGTGCTCTTTATTTTAATACACATAGTTTTATGGAATTCTTTTACATGTAAACTCTTCTATCTGTATCTTGTATTTGTAACTCTTCTGTGTTGCTCCCTTTTTATCCAGGGCAGGGGACTCCAGATGATGAATGGCTTAGTGCATCACAACAGCCATGATAAGGATGAGAACAGTGTCTCTTTGGCCATGCAGAGGATCACGCTCATGGGCCCCAGGTATGCTGGCTAGAGCTGCAACAATTATTCGATCCAGTGTCAACTATTAAATTAATAGCTAACAATTTTGATAATCGATAAGTTGTTTTGGGTATTTTTTAGTAAAAATTCTCTAATTCCAGCTTCCAGTAAACTGAATATCTTTGGGCATTTGCAGACTTTACCTTGGGCTTTGGAAAACAGTGACTGATGTTTTGACATTTTGTAGATCAGACATGGAATCAAGTAATCAAGAAAAAAATAAACAGTGAAAATATTCATTAGTTGCAGCCCTAATGCTAACAGAATATGGCTCTTAAACACACACATATACTGTATAAACATTCTGGCTCCTGAGGGATACCTGGTACACATGGCAGTATTGTACATCCTCCAGTGTCAGAATAAACATAATAATGTTTTATAGCAGCTAATAGTAACAAGGATTTATGATGTGAACTCCCTCTGACCTTCAGAGAATTATTTATCAGTCTAACTGTGCTCAGCCATCCCTCACCACTAATACGAAGGTCAGGGACATGGACAAAGCTGCAGAGCTGAGGTTGTCATCCTTCTGTTCAGGCAACAACAGAAACTGCTGAAAGCCTTGGAGGAACTTGAAGCAGAACCCAGCTACAACATCGCTCAGAGTGTCAAAACAGAATACAGCAAGCAGCCGGTGAGTCAGTAACGCCGTCTCGCAGTTCAGAATGAATAATCCCAACCATGATGGGTGCGATGGAGACATGAGCGTACAGAAGCACTTGTGAGTGTTTTGTGTTGTCATTGCAGAGATGGCAGTCCTCAGCAGAGGTCACGCCTGCCTTGTATATCACCATGGAGATCCTGTCAAACTGGGGGAATGCTTTGCAGGTCGGCCTGACTGAGTTGCAGTTCTTCTGCCTCAGAAGCAAGAAGCTGTACGTGTCACCTCACGACCTAGATATCAGGAACGCAGACTACCCCGGAAATCTGGGGGCACTTGTCAACGGAAAGGTGAAGGTGGGTCACTGTGGTCTACCTCAGCCTCCTGTTTGAATGATTTCTGCAAATCTGAAATTGGAAATTAGCTTTGTATAACCTCATTAAATGTTTTTGTTAGCATCTTCATCCCTTTGCAAATTTTCTTTGGATAAAATTAAAAGTACAGTTTTCCTTGTCCAGATGTTTGGACTTGTCTCAGCAGGAAAAGCACACGTGTAAATAATAACATTAATTATGGCTCTGTTCCATTTTACAAGCAATGACAGTTAACAAGCATTGACAACAACAGGGCTCTGAAACCTGAGTAGCTAAACAGGGTGCAACCATTAGTAATGCTATTAGTTACACAGGTCATTTGTGTAAAAGGCCTATTTGTGGTTCAATCTCGCTATTTACACACATTAGTTGCTAATTTCATCTATTCTGTTTTGACAGACCACCAAAGAGCGTCACATGTGGACGTGTCCGTTCCACCCTCCAGTCCAGCTCTACTTCATCATCAGAAACACAGAGCGCTCCTCAGACTTTGGAATATCTCGCATCAAAATCTGGAACTACAACAGAAGCCTTAGTGTACGTGCCTTTTATTTCTATTTTTGGTGTCATCACAGTTTATAAGGAGTCAAATTGTTAGATAACGTTTTATGCAATCTGTTCCACACATCTTTTGATTTATCCTTCTCTCGAGATCAGTTCAGAGATTATTCATTTAACTGTCGGCAGCACTAGATCTCACAAATCCAACATGTTTGTGTGTTGTCACTGTAATACGGGATGACTGTATCAGTGTGGTTACGTCAAGGGTGTGGTTCTCTTTGAGCAGTGGCTGGCTGAGCTGCCAGTCAGATCGTCCAAATGTGGAACAGTGAGAGATTAGCCCCAGAGGATTAGTGTTAAGGGAAACGTGGGCTTCTGCCTCTCAGCCCTCACTGCTGCTCATGGAGGGGTACAAAGACCCCATCGTATCTCTGTCTGCTACTACAGTTATCTAGAATCACTTGATGTCTTGAACCTGGAAGGTAAGGAGCTGTTGGTGGGAAGGGTAGGTTCTAGATTAACTCGGGTTTGTAGTGGTTTACTGTCTGGAGGATTGGGCAGATTTGAGTTGGGCTCCAGCCATTTCTTCATGGCAGCCATGACTTAGTGTCTGTGAGAGTGCTAATTACTGCTAGCTTGGTGAGCGCTTACTCTGCATGTAAAAATAGATAAATGAATCAACAGTGAATGTATGAGATTTCCCAACTGACATACTTTTTAGACTTTATGCTTGTGTTGCTTTCAATTAGAATCATTGTGTATTATTTTCCTCTTTCTACCATTTAACCCTTTTGTGTTTGATCCATTTGCATCTTATATCTTTACTTATATGGGTAGAAATTATTTTATGGGGATATCAGATATTAAAAAATTAAATAATCTGCCATTTTGTGACTCAACTTAGTGCCAAAAGTCAAATGGTTTGCAAACAGTTCAACATATTGTATATTCAGGTGAACTCAAGCTCTGTTTCCTTTTCAGGATCTTGACATTGGTGCACGGCATATAAAGCTGTACCTTAACAGCACGCTGGTGTTTGAAGGTGAGCTGGAGAAGGGCTGCGGCAACCAGGTCTTTGACTACAGCACCACAATTGACCTCCAGGATTTCCAGGTCTCAGATTCCTTGTTTTCCAGCCCTGTGTCTTCAAAGCACAATCTACGGGGTGTTAGCCCCCAGCGCCATGAGGACTGGAAGGGTGGGGAGGACAGCAGCAACCAGCGACACCACAGTTCAACTCCACATCTAGCAGACACAGCAGGCCAGACTATGATGGACATGCAGGAGAAATCACATACGCTGCTACCACCCATAACTCCTTCACCAGTGGGGGTTTCATCCTCCACTCGTCGCTCCTCAACACAAAGAAACTCTTTTGACCTGTCTGCCTCGGAAGAGCCCCTCTCACTCAGGCAGCAGGTGGAACAGCCTGCGCCCATGGAGCAGACAGTCACCACCCAGCCATCCTCTTCGCGGGTGGCCCCCCAGTGGCTGCAGCCCCTGAACAGAGGAGCTCCAGAGGGCTGCGAGGCCAGCAGAGAGAGGCCCCGGTGGCTGGTGCCTCAGCACTCGGCAGAGCCCAAATCTCCTTCTGCCTCATCCTCCTCGATGCTCCCGGAGCTGCCGTGCAACCCAGGCCGAGTGTGCAGGGGGAAGGATAGGACGGTGAATGGGGGTCAGTGGAAGGCTAACTCTCTGGACCTGAGCTGCGACCTGCTGGAGGAGCTCGGGGAACCTAAGCCAGACAGACCCATCAGTGGACGCAGGAGCTCCTTCCGAAACACTGCAGCCACTGGCAGGCAGACAGAGGAGCAGCATGTCAGAGCTGCTGCACTGTCAAGTACAGGTAGGAAAGGCTACTACTACTCATGTTTGAAGTCATGACACTTGAACACAGAGGGACACCTTTACATACCCTTATGCTATATTTTCACCTGTTGTTACCCAATCAGGCTACTACTAATACTATGATATATCAGGAATCTTCAGCCAAATGACCATTACCTAAATGCCTTTTATTGTTTCATTAGCTGCTTATTTCACTGTCTCAGTCATGTGGTTTTATATGCCTCATCACTGCCTCCCTATATGAAGTGTGACCCTGTGACCCAGTGACCCTGTGTGTTTTGAGATCACATACAGCATTTATGTGGTGAGGTTACAGCATTATGTGATGCCATGCGTTCTTGGGCTGGCTTAACAATGAAGAGCTACTCATCTTGTTTAGTTTTTAGTCCTTACCCTGCAGTAAGCACCATACTAATCGTCCTGGCCTTTGTGCTGTGTAATGATTGTTGTTCTCTCTGCTGCTGATGTATTTTTGTCATCTTGTACTTTTTTTAAATGTAAGATCAAAAATGTTTTTTTTTTTTAACTTACATAAGATTGTGGAAAGAGGGAGGGATTGTGTTCCAAAGCAGACTGCCTCTTACATTTTAATCCCTCAATCTCCTAGACTACAAATAAAAAAACTACTTCATTTAAGGGTTTGTACTTTCCAATGTACATCCCAGAGATACTGCACATGTATGTTTTATATCTTCGTCTTGCTTGTGAACAGATTTTACAATTTTTTGAAATTTAGAGCTAGACAGAGATGAGACATTTAGTATATGGCTGCAAAAAGATAACTTGTTTTTGGGATTTTTTTTTGTTTTCATTGTTTGATATCTGTAAGAATTCTCATGTTTCCTTTGGCTTTTTAGTAATTAACACATAGCCTTTGTGTATTCTCCAGAAGAGCCATTGTCATTGGTGAGCACCAGCAGGAGGCAGTCCACCTCTAGAGCCCATCTGCACAGCCAACAGGATGACACCCTCATGGAGTCCTGGGACTCTCTCATTAAGTTCAACCAATGCCAACGCGGTCGCATCTCCAATATGGGCTTTGAAGGTGACATCTTTGATGAGTTCCTCCAGCGCCAGGGCCGTGGTCCACCCACCGTCTCAGTCAACCCCTCCACAACACCCAGGAGCCCACTGTCCTCCTTGAGCGCTCAGGGGGCACTGTGTGAAGGCCCTGACGATGATACCTCCATGGAGCGAGAGGATGAGTTCGAGATCCCGGTGCTGCCCCAGGGCCAAAGGCTGGTCATCAACATCCTGTCCACCTGGGGCGACCGGCACTATGTGGGCCTCAACGGCCTCGAGGTGTTCAGTTCCAGTGGGGAGCCCCTGCATCCTGCTCACATCCGTGCCGAACCTCCGGACATCAACATTCTCCCTGCATATGGCAAGGACCCCCGTGTTGTCACTAACTTGATTGATGGCACCAATCGTACCCAGGATGACATGCATCTTTGGCTAGCACCGTTCACCCCTGGTCGTAGCCACACCATCTTCCTGGACTTTGGAGCCACCTACCAGATGGCCATGATCCGAGTGTGGAACTACAACAAGTCACGCATTCACTCCTTCCGAGGGGTGAAGGAGGTGGAGATGCTGCTGGATGGAAGGTGCATCTTCAGGGGCGAGATTGCCAAGGCTTCTGGGACCCTGTCTGGAGGTAGCCAAACAGAACAGCTTCACAACTTTTCATCCTCCTTCTGTGTGTTGATTTACTGATAACTTTTCCTCTTGCCTCTTTCTGCTGTCACTTCAGAGCTGGACCAGTTTGGTGACACTATCTTGTTCACCACTGATGACGAGATTTTGGAGGCTATGTCTCGTTACGATGAAACCTTCCTCGGTGAAGGTGAGGGTCCCGAGGGCCTGGTGTATGAGGAGGAGCTGCAGAGACCGCGCACTGCTGATGGAGAAGGAGAAGAAAGACCCTTCACCCAGGCTGGTTTCCGAGAGGAAGACCTCAAGGTACATATAGGCATAATCAGCCGTAATTGTTGCTCCTGTCCAAACTTGTTTGAAACATGTTGCTGCCATCAAATTCAGAGTAAAAATATATACAAAAAAATCAATGTTGATGATGCTGATGAGGTAAAACATATAACACAACAGGTATATTGTCTTTGTACTGTTTTCATTACATATATGTCAAAAAGGATTGGCAAATTATTGCTTTCTGGTTTACATATGTTTTTTTACAGCATCTGAACATTTTTGGAATTGGGGTGAAACTGTTTATCATCAACATTATTAGTGTTAATAAGTCAAATGCTTGTAAATCTGAGCACCTCATATAACGAAACAACGACCCAGGATCTGGGTCTGAACTATCTGTTCAGCAAAGTATGTCAGTAACCATCACACCATCAACAGGACAGTGTAAAACAATCACGGCTTTTTTTGTGTTCACCTCTTGTCCTAGTTAAAACTCCACCTCAACCCCACTATGAGCCAGTATGAGGAGAACATGGAGCATATTCCTGGGATGTACACTGGAAAGTGTAAGTGGAAAATCGGCATCCTGTCCTCACATGTTCAGTTCTCTTTTTTTGTCATTGTTTGGATACTAACTGTTTCCATTCACTCCCAGGCCTTAGACTAGAACTGGTGTTAACTTGGGGGGACTCCCACTACATGGGTCTGACGGGATTGGAGGTGGTGGGGAAGGATGGAGAGAGTTTACCTGTAGAACTCAGTATGATGGCTGCCTCACCCAGGGACCTCAATGACCTCCCTGAGTACGGACATGACCTACGCACCATAGATAAGTACGTCTTATGCTAGATATGCTCTGAGAATTTTGAATGCTCTGACATTTGACACTTTTATTCACATTTTTTCATTTACCTCAATATTTGCGAATTATTCAGTTTCCTCACTCATTTCTCTTCGCATAAATTTCTACATCATATAACACCCTGCTCTCTAGAAAAATCTAAAATCACAATCCAGACTTGGATCAGATTATCATTTTGTTTGGTGCCATCTTCAGTATGTTATCATTTCCCAGGCTTATAGATGGCAACAACATTACCACTGATGACCAGCACATGTGGCTGATCCCTTTCTCCTATGGAGAGCCCCACACCTTGAACATAACATTCAACAAGGCCCAGACCATCGCCGGCCTCCGTATCTGGAACTACAACAAGTCAGCTGAGGACTCTTATAGAGGGGTGAGGCTCTTAAGCATTGTTTGCTATGAAGGTGCAGTTGTTGCCAAAGACCAATATAAGTTCCCTTGAAATAACAAGAGTAAACCTCATATATAAAACAACAGAATAAACCGTGAGACAGTAAATATATTTGTATACACTAAATATACGGTTCTAAATTTAACAAGAAAGGTTCTATGCAAGAGAAGAAAACAAAAACACACAAATCTCTACGTCTTTGTTTCAGGTGAAGGTGATCCATGTGTTCATAGACGATGTTGCCATCTCCCCATCTGAGGGATTCCTGATCAGGAAAGGACCGGGCAACTGTCACTTTGACTTTGCCCAGGAGATCCTCTTCATTGACTTCCTCCAGACACCCACCGACAACAAGTGTACAGAGGACTACCACAAGTAGGGGCATGACATTTAAATAAAACGTGCTTTTATTTCATGAGAAAACTGCATTTCTTCATTTTTTATATTGTTGTCTGTAATTCAGAGGAAGCTCCAAGAAACAAGAACAGGCCAGCATGGACTACGAAGCTCCCATCATGCCTTGCGGATGTATCCTTCAGACGTGAACATGGGAACAGTTGCGTTTCTTGCAGCTGTGTGCATTGTCAGTCTGACTGACTGTCAAAGCTCTTTATTTACAAATAAACACATTAGATTTGTATGTTCAGGTAATATTATTAATCAATCTGCATTAGAGCTGCAACAGTTTTGTCTATTGACTAGTTTGATGATTATGTTTTTTAATTAATCAATTAATTTAAGCATTGATTATTACTTTTCTTTTATGCCAAATATTCTGATGTTTTTTTAAAGGGCTGTGTCAGAAATCACTCATTGACTACTCCCTGTTTGATAGACACTCAGTGCTTTAGTGTGAGCATAGTAAATTTGCTTGTATAGAGGGTAGATATAATGCACTACGTAGTAAATAGGGAGTGACTTTGGACACAGCCGAGGTCTGATGTGTGCTATACGTGTTCCTTGACCTTCACCCATCAGTCATTTTTCAGCTGCAGCTGTTAACAACCTGGGGAGACCCGTATTACATCGGCCTCAACGGCCTCGAATTTTATGACCAGCACCATGAGAAGATCAGTCTCAGTGACAACAGTATCCTTGATTCATGCTCCTGTCTTCACCAACCTAAATTCTCTTCACCAGCTGGGATATATACTTTTTTTTTTCACTTTTAATCTTGTTAACATTGACTTTAGCTGGTTATACATTTTAAAGTTATAGACTCTGACTATTGTATTATCTAGTGGTATGAATGTTAAAAGCTACCCTGAGACTGTGAGGGGTTATTGTGTTTTAGCATCACATTGACGAGTCCAATCAAATGGAGTTGATATAATCAGGGTTGCAATGTAACAAATTAATCATTGTGTAGAAATTCACAAAAGCCCACAGTAGAATGGCTTTGTTTAATGTGGGAATGAAGAGGCAAGCTAGCCACATTAAAGGTTAAACAACTTGAAAAGGTCAGAACTGCTACACACTGAGTCTTGATGAAATTCAAAGAGAGGATGCACACAGTTAATGGTTGACCCAGGCGGTAAATTAGCATGGTTATAAATTTGTCTGTTCCTCAACATCATGTCCACCAGACATTGCTGCCTTTCCAGACAGTGTGAACGTACTGGACAATGTGAGCGGTGACGTGAGGACTCCAGATAAATTAATAGATGGAGTCAACAGCACCCATGATGGAAGACATATGTGGTTAGCCCCGGTGCTCCCTGGACTGGTAAGGACTGGAGAGAGAGTGTATTCATTTAACACACTCAGAGGAGAGTGCTTGGAGTGTGTCATTGTACTGACTGTTTCTGTGCAGGTGAACCGAGTGTACGTCATCTTCGATCAGCCGGTAACGGTGTCCATGATCAAACTGTGGAACTACTCCAAGACACCACAGAGGGGAGTGAAGGAGTTTGGGGTGAGCATGTTTGTCTGCTATGAGCTGGGCAATGGCTTGTTTTTTTACATTTAGACCTCAAGCATTTATATGTCTGTCTGTGTGCACAGCTGCTGGTGGACGACCTGCTGGTGTATAACGGCATCTTGGACAGTGTAAGCCATGTGGCACGAGGCATTTTGCCCACCTGCGACCCAGTGGTGCCCTACCACACCATCCTGTTCACAGACGATGCCTACATCACACACCGGGAGAGGAACACTGTCATCAGGTACCCCATGTTTTCACAATGAATACGTTTGACTACAACCCTTATTCTAAAACATTGAGTTGTATTTTGTCTTGTTACCATTTGATGTATAAGTTAAAGTCTAAAACAGAAATTAAAGCACTGAAAAAGAAGGTTTCAATCCCATTGTCCCAAAGTGGTGAATTGTTTTGAACAGAGATGTGCTCTTGTCCACCTCAGCCCCCGTGGCAGAAGACACCACCAACAGTGAGTAACAGAGTCCCTGAAAGTCCCCGTGTCAGCACCTCCTTGTGGTCAATCCCTGTATTGAAGATTCCTCCAGTGCCTTCAAATGTGCCCCAGCCATCCCACACCCTCCTCACCACTCGCTTGACTTGTGATGCCTTAGTTCCCTCCTCTCTCTCTCTCCCCCTTCTCTCTCCTCTGTTCCCTCTCCAGCCCCGTCTTTTGGTCTCAAGGCCTGGACCCGCCGGCTTCAAGCTTTGTTATCAATCAGCCCTCCATTTTGTGTCCTTCCCCTTTTCCTAGTTTTCCATAGGATGCAACCGATTCACTTCAGTGTATCTGCTGTGTATTCATCTTGTGTTACAGTAACTACGTGGAGGATCAGGATGTGAAGATGACCAATGAGAACCAGATAGTCCATCACCACAAGAAGAAGCAGACAGCAGATCCAGGTGAGTTGGGGACATGACTGGACTATTTTTTTTAACTTCACACCAGTTTGAAAATGTCAATCATCAGTCTGTAAAAATAACCAGTCTCATTTTAACACACTCATTCTTAACTCAAAGCTCATTTGCTCTGCATTGATACAGCTCTTCGGCCTAAAACCTGCATGACTGATGGGGGGAAACACGGAAAGCGGAGGTACTGACAGATGAACACAGACATGGATCTAACTAAATGGGAGGAACTACGGGAGACTTTTCAAGCCTGCTTTTTGGTGGGTGACTTTTAAAAAAACCTCCCTTACGTTAAGACCTGAAGCAGAGCTGCCCAGCCGTGGTCCAGACTGAAGAGGACGGAGCTCACACAGATAACAACGGTTTAGCACACACATACATGAACAGAAAAGATTCCACTTTATGGTTGGATAACTCCCCTCTCCCTTGCTATGAAAACACATCCACCCAGACAAATGTTATCCTGAACACGTACTGTATATTTGCCCTAGCTGTCCCTCCCACAGTGCCAGGATAAACCTGAGGCTGCATTTTAATCAGCCCTATTATTGTGCCTAGTACTAAACACTATATCTGTGGCTGCTACTTGTGACTTTTGTGCTGCATATTAAAATGCTGCTTGTGACTTGTAAATACTAAAAAAAAAAAAAAAAACAAACTCCAAAGCCACATAAGTACACTCTCACATCAGGATGTGGCCATTTATTTATGACTTTTACCCACTGATGAGCCTAGACGTTCAGCTCTTTGCCTAACAGGCCTTAGAACTGACTAACACTCCCGCCAGTGCACCAACCAATTGTTATGCTATGCAGACACTAATTTATATCTATCAGTAATTTATATCTGTTGGCTAATGTATATCAATACCCAGTGGGTTAACTTGAAGATTTCTATCGATGGTTAAGTGGTACACTGAAAAACAAGTACAGTGGTCTGATTTTTTTGTACATTTCAACATGAATAAAATTAAATCTGAAGCTTTGGGCTCCACACTTGAATCTTCATATATTTGGCTTCACAAAATTCTGTCAGTATATATTTTTTTTCTGCTTAGCATCAGGAAGAAAAAAAAACTTGTTTGCAATCCAAGTGACCTTTTATTGAAGTTGCTATATAAGGTAGATTGTTTTGGAGGCAAACATTTCTTGAGCCAGTAAATCAGTTTTAGTCATTTGGTTGGAAATAGAAAAAAAGACACATTTGCCAGTTTAGATGTTGAGTAGATTCAGTAACAGGCAACTTCTAATATGCAAATACTATAACTTTACCTCACATT
This sequence comes from Centropyge bicolor, assembly GCA_037975185.1. Lineage (NCBI taxonomy): Eukaryota > Metazoa > Chordata > Actinopteri > Pomacanthidae > Centropyge > Centropyge bicolor. The sequence goes on along the minus strand of JBBMOC010000024.1, from coordinate 1,518,274 downwards.
GAGAAGAATGATCTTTAAAAGGGGATTTATCTGATTCTACCTTCACTATAATACTCGGTAGTTGGTGTTGTACTCTTCATTCATTCAATATTTACTGTACTAACTTGTTGCATGGGAAAGTCTCTTCAGCATTAGCTGCTGTTATGATGTTTGGAGGAGTTTTTACTGCTTCATTGAGCCCTATTATAAACTATTTCACACTCCTTCCTCACGATGGGAGGACTTGTATATGAAATGCAGTTTTATGTATTTAATTTCAGTCAAACAGCAACAATAGCCGTCAGAATACAGCTCAGTCCTGCTCTGTAGGGTGGTGGCTATTATTGTATGTATGACGTTAAGTGTTTTGAAATATTTAATTATTTTTCTAATCTTGATTAAATATGTATATTTGATGTAGGTTTATTTGAATGAATAAAAATGTAAAAACTGATTTGTTTACATTTTTTAAGCATGAAAGCGTCACCAGGCCACTAAGCTGCTCAACCTCCTTAAACATGGGTGAATGACCTGACCTTAATATACCTGCATATTTAGACTTTCACGTCCTCTCTTGACACTTTTGAATGAACGCAAATGATCTACTAATACATTCTGGTGAGATGAACTGTGAAAAGAAAAAAACATAACAACTGAGCTACTTAAATATATCCTGAGATACTTTAATGCAGAATCTGCTGTACATTACATGATATTTGTAAGGAATGACCATTCAGTTACAGAGTGCTCCTGGGACAGAGCATCGGTAGAAGAAAGGTGGTGACAGAGATATGTGGTCTCCCACCACTTACACAAACATTTAGCTGAGGAGATTACATCTTTGCAGACCAACAGCTTTGGTGATGGCGGTTAGATTTTTCCAGGGAACGTCCCCTCTTCTCTCTGGTCATCCCATTTCTGGACCTAAATGGGATGACATCATTTTGAGTAATAAATCCTCTTTTTTTTAAAAAACTCAGAAAAGGACATTTTTAATGGCCTGCGACTCAAAGGAGAATCTCTGATGTCTAAATTTGGCCTTATAGTCTCCATGTTGTCGTGATTCTCAGGACAGAGCAGAGACGCACAGGAATGCAGGGAACGATAAAGTTGTTTGACCCCTACTAAACAAACTCAGCCCACTTGGGGGAGAGTACCATGCTCTGCCAGTACATTATTCAACTCGCCTGTGTCTCTGCAAAAAATGGTTTCACTCTTTAAAAAGTCAGTGATTTACCCAGGATAAGGGGCAGAGTGATTTGTAGACCCTCTTGTACCAGTCACATGGGGCAGTGTCCACGCCTTTGGCGTCCAGAGCTTTCTGGCAGCGGTGATAGTCTATTAATAGAGGAACAACAAGGACAATTAGTATTTAAAAAAGCATATGGCTTGATCCAGGTTTTAGGGCAAAGGTCATGTTAGCGACTCAGAAAATCTCAAACTGGAATTACCTTGAGCCTAAAGGTCAGGGGTCAACAAGTCTAAAGACCTGTGAGCATAGTCTGCCTGACTTACAGTTAGTAAATCAATAATCAAAGGCATAAAAGTACATTTTATTACAGCAGGTCTTTATAGTTAGACTTGACTGTTAAATTAGTTTATCTTCACTTAGAAAGGTGAGAAACACAGCTGACAACTTTGACCTTGACTGGCAGTCTTACCCAGGTAGTTGGACCAGCAGTTCCTGGTCTGGTTCTGGTTGGGGAATCTGGCATCAAAGGGGGCAGTTCGATACTTCTCAAGCTTTGCCTGAATGTCTTCAGCCATTTTTTTTTACCTCTGTCGAGACAAATATTGACGAATGAATCTTGCAGAATGCACGAGGGGGGGAAAAAAGCTCGTTTTCCTATCAGGTCCTATCACACATATAGATCTTATATGTGTCAGACAGATGCATGCACCTATAGCTGTGGCTCAGGTGTGCAGACGACCTGATCCATGTGTGAATCCGCTTCAAATTAAAGCTATGTGTCTGAGCTGAAGATGCGCACTGCAGCCTGTTTTTTGGGGGAGATTTGGGGGGGTGCAGCATGCGGCACCTTGAGGAAATTTCTAGAAATCTGCAGCTTGCACCAAGCACTGCTTTCATACAGCTAATCAACAGCAACACACGTGATTATAAAATAGAAGCCATCGGCTACAAAACAAGTGCTGATCATAAGGAAATAGGTGTCAAGCGCTGTTAGCAGACAGCTCATCAATAGCCTGGATCGGCAGGCCTGGATCAGCGTTTCCTCCATAATATAACACACTTTCATTTTCTTTTTCATGCAGACAACTCATACTCATATTGCCTCGTTTCAACAAGGTGCTTGATTATATCATGAGGTAAAAAAAAATAGTTTGTGGTAAAGGATTTTTGAAAATGAGCGTGTTCGTATCCGCCTGCGGCTCAGTCTTATTTTTCATATCTACATACAGTCTCATAATGTTGGAGACGCACAACCTTAAAAATCCATTTCATGAGAGTCTGGAGTGAAATAGTTGAAGAAAAAAATAATGATAGTAGACGTCACCTACCTGTGTTTCAGTTGTTGCCGACTCGATCTCAAAGTGACTTTTATACCGGGCAAAGTGTGTGTGAGTATGTGTGTGTGTGTGTGTGTGATAAGCCGCGTGCGCAGGAGGAGCGCGCGCCGCTCTGGCTGAGCTGCGGCCGTGCAGGCGGACGGCGGCGCTATGGCGGACGTGGGTCACATTGAAATGACGAGGCGCGCACCGAGTATCACACATAGGGCTGCGTGCGTGGGTGATGTGCGGGAATGAGAGGGAGCCGGGGTGAGAGGAGTCCACGCAGCTGCGGCATTGTAGAGTTTTAGAGTGTTTAAAATTAAGTTGCGCGCGCACGCGTGGAGGTTTTTTTTAAGGCGGAAATATTGTGCCCCGTTCATTTGTTAATCATTAATAGATGGTTGCGGTTTTATTTTGGTAGTTTTGTGCCTTTTTCACAATTTAGCACAGCTGTCACATCATGTTTTGATACATGGCAGACTTATTCATAATAGCAGGAATTTCATCTTAATTTCAGGTGACTTTAAGAATCGTCTGAAGTTGCTACAAGTTCTCTCTTGCTCCATATCTTTTCTGATTGGATGATGCACGTGCTTCCACCCAGGATCCTCATCATGCACCTTTACGCATCCGTTATGCACAGCTCCAGCGCACTCACTCCCAAAAACTATTTTCCAGGTATGTCTGGCTTCCTGTTTCACGATGCCGTTACTTCCCTATATATGGAGAGACTTTTCCAGTCCTCGCGTTCATTCAGGAGAACTCGTCTGCAGATGTGCGTCACGGCGGCCAGAAGAACGAACGAAGTGAGTGTGATACGTGACTGAGTTGTACACATCCATGGACAAACGGAGAGAGAGAGAGAGAGAGAGGCTGCTTTGCGCATGGCTGGGTTCAGTTGCATTAAAGCTGTCTGCATTACAACGCAAGAGGGCAGCAAAGGCTGGTTTTCATCTTATTGAGTAGAGTAGCACACAAACTTGTTTTCCACTTATGAGGTTAGCGAGCAGTATTTCATTGCTTTATTTAAAATAGAAAACATTAGAAAAGATTTTAACAAATTACCATTAAAAAAAAATAAGTCAGTACATCTGTGCTATACTTTTTCCACGTCTGCATATTTATTCTAGATTCCATTCACTGTGCAATATTTCAATTCATTCAAGTGCAATATTTCATATTTAATTATAAAATATTAAATATATTCAAATATCATATTAAAATCATATTATCATGTGTATTGGTAAATAATCTCGTTTAAATTTGTTAAATTTGTAAATACTTTTAAAAGCTTGTTTATATTGTTCATTTTTTACTATTTAACTTGCTTCTGTCCTCTTTGCTGCTATGTAATTCGAATTTCCCCAGAGGGGTGAATAAAGGTTTCTTATCTTATATATTGTAATCTTATTAAGACATTCAATATTAGGTTATCTGTTCATAGGTTTTGTTTTGTTTGTATGACATTATACTTGTTATTAAAGATAAATATATGAAAAACTAGTGAAATCAATGTGGTGCCTCTCTTCACAAAGCACACTATATTCTTGCTCTTTTCCAGAATAAGACTCCTGGTAAATTACACGGAGGATAAAAAGATTTCATTGGTCTCAGATAGCTGACTTTGGATGTTTTGCACAGAAGGCCACAACTTGAATTGCTGCAATGAATAAGCTTGTCCTATTTTCTACTTTCACTGTATTTGCTCTTGTAATAAGACATCTTTGAGATCAAACAAAAGCAATCGTTTTAAAATAGTTTATTGCTCAAAATCAAAATGTATCAAGTCAGAAAGAAAAGCTGCAACAGAGGAGAGTTCCACAGGTTCAATTTATTAATGTACAGCAAAGACAAGAACCTCATTTTCACTTATTTAACTTAATATGAATCACTTAGGAAAAATAGATATATAGAGGAGTCGTAAACCCACAGCAAGAACTCAATATTATGGGCAACCTTTTAGACTCAGCATGGAGTTCTTCTAAGGTTTAGTCAGTGTGCATTAAAGAGCATCACTAGCTACAGCATCTTGGATTGAGTGAGTAAAGGACACGCGTCTTGATTATCAACAGTACCACTGACTATGAGATTGTCTTAACAATAACACAAATAGAATACATAACAAAAAATGGAACCACATAAAGTATATCTTAAGGTTGGTGGTGTTTGTCATATTTCAAGTCTCTTGTACTGTTTAGTTTGAGAAAATGTACCAAAGGAAAAGAAGCCCTATGATTTCGTAACCACTCCTGTAAAGGTTACTACCCGCTACCTTAACAGCCCAGTGCGACATAAAGTTGCATAGATCCAAATAATAATCCAGCAATTTTCAAAAAAAGAGCATTGAGTTGATATGTGAAAGTGCTAGAAACACCACAGCAAGGAAAGTCCTCTTTACGGATTTATCAGCAGGAGAATAGCTATCTGTGCTCTGTGATTGTCAGGGAACAGTAGCTCTTTGGACACTAGGTAAGATCAAACTCATGATAGTATGTATGCAGTCAAGTCTGAAAGTCATAATGCCCAGTTTGTCCACTGGAGATTAACGGAAGAACCCATGTCTCTAAACATAAAGGATTTTGGTTTTCAGCAGTTGGAAAGTCATAGCTAGTGTATGCACTTTGGTTTTTAGATTTAGAGTAACATGTAACAGCTGGTCCTTTCACCAATCGCTGAAGCGGAGACGGTTGAAGGCCTCTTTGATGACCTCGTTGGTCTCTGACTCTCCGCCTGTGCCGATGCGGAGTACATTGCTCTGAGGGACTTCCTGCTTCAGCTTTCGCTTGCTGAGGACCACAGTGCCTTCAGCTCCCTCCTTCCTGGGACCTGTCAACAGGATGTAGGCAGCATGGCGTCCGCGCTCCAGCAGCGTTGCTAGGATAAAATCGCACAAACACAGTCATACAAACTCAAGAATAGTCATACAAAGTCAAGAATAATAGGCACCTTTAAATGTTATGATGTGATCCGAAGAACTGGTTGACTCGAGGAGAACTTTAGAATAGAGAGGATGGAGCATGTAAGAGCGTCGGTCGCTGGTTAATGGTACCTGGAAGGAGACACATGAGTTCGATTAAATTTTTGTGAGAAATATCTTAACATCCATCTTTCAGTAAAGTCAGTGCACTTACAGTTGAGTTGGTCTGCGTGGGTATCATGCCCCAAAACACAAAGATGGAGAAGGAGTTGGTGGTGTGGACTGAGGCGGGTCTGGGCGAGTTGGGAGTAGCTAAAAGGTTGACTTCCCACAGCACACCACCGGACTTCCCGTCAATAATCATAACCTACATACAAGACAGGCAGTAGTTACAGTTAATGAGTAATTCAAATTGATCAGCATATGAGAGATGTGGGACACAGAAAATGAAATGTAAGAAAGATAAGTGACGTACCCTCTTTGTGTTGTTGCCAATATCATCCTCGATCACGACATCAAGTAAATCGTCTTTGTTAAAGTGACCAAAGGAGGGTTCACTGAATGAATGAAAACACAGGAGAAGATTTATTAGCCTCAACCAGCCCGGTTATAGAGAGAAAGACAATCCTTTCAGCTCTAAATAATTTTGTACAGGCAAAATAAAAAAACAGAGAGGTTACCTGAGGACTGAGCTGGTATTGAATCTCCACAGTAGCTGTAAATTTTTGCCATCCACTAACACCAGCTCCTTCCCTGTCACAAGCAGCAGGTTGGGTGGATCACTTGTTTCTCCTGTCCTTAGCACTTGCCTCACTGAGTCAGACCTACAACGTAACAAAAATATGAGCAAAAGTCTCAAAGCACAATAACGACGAGATGGTAAGTGAAATGCGTGTTGTTGAAGTGATAATCAACAGGTTAACATAGGCTGCTTCTTACTCATAGATGGGTACGAGGCCAGATGTTGGACTGGCGTTCTTCTCCCACTGTTTGTCCTTCGTGAGGCTTGCCTCCATCCCTTCTTTAGCCTTGGCTGCAATCCTCCACAGTGCTAGTCCATACAAGCCAGTGTCTGTGAATGAGCAATGGGATTACTCACTACTGCCATCAAATGTCCAACATTCTTAGAACTTTGGGGTATCATCTCTTTTAGCTCTACAGAGCAGGTGACCCGCTTCTGACACGTTAGCTGTGTTAAAGCACTAAACTACTTTGACACAGTGCAGCACAGACTTTGCTGGTCTGACTGCAGATGGGCAGTAACCTGTTCTGATCGTGGTTGCTTCCAGATACAAACCTTTTTGCAGCAGTACATAGTGAGATCCTTTTGGAGTGCGATGGAGAAGATGATTAACTGTATCTGGGGAGTCAAGAACCACCGTAGAACCAATCTGAACACCTGTCTTCCCTGAGAGGAACACCAGCTGAGTCTGCAGATGTGACAAGAGACATGCAAATTAGGTGAATTCTGTTTTGTTAAACATCACCATATGATTTCACTGCCAAAGCTTATTATTTGCATATTTGGGTCCTGTTACAGCAGATTATTATGGTGAAAAATTAAAAAAAAAAACAATTTGACTCAATTGTCACACTGTAAAAAAAATCTGCAAAGCATGAAAATGAATGCAGCAGTAATAAATAACATCACTGATGTTTACCTGTGTGCTGTCAGAAGCCACCAGAGCCACATCTTCCACCTTGTCCCCGTCCAGATCCGGGACACTGAGTACAGGCAAAGTGCTGCGCAGACCAGAAGGCTGAGGCTGCTGCCAGCTGACTTCACCTGTACACACACACGTCAAAGTCACAGAGGAACTTTGTTAGCACTTGTGATAAATGAATACAAGACATAGACAACAGCATTTCTCACAAACACATTAAACATCTGAACAATGTGAAAGATACAAGCAACACTTCAGGTGTGCTTTGCTCTATGTTCTACTCTCAATGTAGAAAACTTTGAATTATTGTTAGATAAGAGATAAGATAAGATAAACCTTTATTCGTCCCTCAGTGGGGAAATTTGCAATGCACAGCAGCAAAGACAATAGGACAGTTAAGTAGTGAGAAAATGAAAAATATAAGCAAGCTAATAAACATTTACAAATTTAACAAATCTACATGAGATTGATGAGAATATGTGTATGAGAAATACGACCAGTAAAGAAATATGACCAGTAAAATTAGATCTTGATCTAATGCTATGACTGCATACCTTATGAAAATGTGATGTAATTTGTGGTTTGCACAACACGGGGACACAGTAATGAGTCACTAACCATTGTATTTGTCAACAGCTGTGAGTTGGTCAGAATGGGACAGCAGACAGTCCCAGGTCCTGCTTGTGTCTTTGTCCAGACCACACTGGGCCCAGTGGAACTCAGGAGCCAGTGGACGCTCCCAGAGGGTCGCTCCATCTGTCCCATCCACTGCTAACACAAATACGCATGGGGAGGGCAGACCTGAAAAAACCCACAGTGTCTCACTTAGACAAAGCCATTATATAATACCATATAGAGAGCAATCCAACTCTTGTTCCTTAAAAAAAAGTCATGAAGAACACTTTATACCTGCACTAGCACATGTATTGTTTGGACTGCCTTCTGTGTCTTTGAGGACAAACAGGACATCCATCACCTTGTCCCTGCTTGTATCTTCAATAGCTAAGAAGTCATAGGTAGCTGTAGTGGAGAAGCAGAAAACAGTGGTTAGTCCCACATTTAAAACACTATCAAGTAGTTGAAGGCACATAATTGTACTCACCTGCTTCAGAGAAAGTCCTGTTCCAGGACATAAGATACTGTGGTCTGACAGGACAGGGGATGATGAAGGAGAAGGCAAACACGATGGTGAGGCATAGGAACAACGAGAGGAAGAAGACTGCGGTTCTCCAATGGGTGAGCTTGGCAAAACCCAGGACTTCCTTGCAGCTTTTCTTCTTTAGCTCTGTTGCTGATGGTGCTGTTCCCGTCTCTGCCCCGTCCTCTCCCCTCTTCAGAGGGTCGCCCTCAGTGGCACTGCCTGTGGTCTCCATTGTCGCCTCAATGCATCACCGGCTCACAGATCTATGGGACAGGGAGAAGAGTTATAGCAAATGCTGGTCAATACAAAGCTGGTTTTGAATAAACACTTCAATGACAAACCCTGTTTATGTGCTACACAGTAAACACTCCCGTCAGATTGCTTCTGTATCTACCCTAGTGTGGAGCCAGCCTCAAACCTGCATGAGTCAAAGTAACCAGCAGTAATAACAGACCAAACTCGCTGGCATTCACAGATATAGCAGATGAAAAAATACTGAAGGCAGCAGTGTCTATCAGTCCAGCTATTTCTGCTGCATCAACCTTTGTGAGTCTGAGCCTATTCAGACGTGCCAGCTCTGACTCCAGAGATTTCCCAACACATAAACAACAAACCCAAAATGAACAATCATCATGACCCAGGCTAGCACATGCTCTCGTTTGCTCCATAGCCAAAGGCGCATTACTCCTAATGGCAGGTGTGTAAGTCAGTAAGTTAAACACACGAGTCGACATTATTTTAAAATCAGAGAAGTTAGCATACGATGTTAGCTTATTAGCCCCACAACAACAGCACTTCAGTGTCGGATAGCGATCAGTGTAAGTGAGCTGTGGTTTGGAAAGTTCACGGTTAACACCTGGCTAAGTTGCTAACTTGTTGAGCGAAAGCTCACACGAACAGGAACACAGCGTAACGTAACCCTGAAAATCCAAACACAAAGTTCAATGGAAAATCAACATTGAGTTAATAAAAGTTTCTTACTTGTCCACTGTAGTCTGGAGGTTAACAGGCAGCAGGCCTGACTCACACTGACTGGTCTGCCTGTCAACCTCTGCTACGTAAACAAATCACAGGCAAAGCTGCTAACAGCCTGAAAGTAGCTTCCGCCTGACAGGCCAAACCCAGGGCATGAGAATTCAGCGTCACTCCAATTGTGTCCAGGATGCTCTGATTGGTTAACTAACTTGTTCTCAGACGCTACGATTGGTCAATTTTACAACACAGCCCTCCCTTTAGCGTTAGCTGAACGGAACTTTCAAACAGGTCCTGACGTTATTTCCTGAAAGTAAAACGGAAACTGGCCCGTCCACGAAAAGCTGCGAGAGGTGATGCTTGGACGAATAAATAATCAAATAACCTAACAAAAATAATAAGGAACTGTTTTCAGTTGCTTAATATTTATATAGCGCTATCGACCGGAGATCCACAACAATGTCTGCTCAAGCTCAAATGAGAGCTTTGCTCGACCAGCTCATGGGAACAGCGAGGGATGGTGAGTTGCCGTAGCATGCTAGCTGAGCTAGCTAGCTAGCCAAGATGGAGCCACTGCTGAGGCTGGCTTGTGTTGGTGTGTGATGGACAGACCTGCATGAATGGATGTACTGCAGAGGGCTGTGTAAAATATACTAACGTTAGAGTCAAGTAGCCTTTACGGATTAATTTTAGGACTTAATGTTTGTATCCATCTGGCTCATTTTATTTGCAGAAATTGTAACGGGTTTATTTTCGGCTTTGCCACTTTTAGCTTGAATTCCTAGCTACTAGCTGAGTTAGCTAACGCTACTGTTTATTGTGAAGTTACGGAAACGTCAGGCGCCATGCTGCTTAGCATTGAAGAATTAATCAAGCCTTAGCAGTTAGAACTACTTCAATGGATAACATTAATACTACTCTATTACTCAAATAATGCTGGTGGTTTATACAGTTTAAATGATCCACAGGCCTAACAGTGGCTGAATTAATATTAGAGTTTATTAACTGTTTTTTTAGCTAGTAAATTAACCACTTCATTGCTAACAGCATAATGTGAGAAATGCCTGTGGCAAATGCATAATAATAAAATTAACGATTGATTGTGCAACTAGTGAATTAAGTAGTGATATTTTTAAAAGTAGAAATAATCAAGTTAAAGTTCTGTATTGTGAATTTCCCCACTGTGGGACGAATAAAGGCTTATCTTATCTTATCTTATTCATGATCCTTCTCAAGTAAAGCGTCACGGGTATGATCAGAAGTGTATTTGACGTGTAATAAGTAAATAACTTACAGTTAGTTATGCAGCAGAAATGTCCCTGTCTGTGTTATTTTTTATTTCTGAATTATTACCAATGCATTAATGGTAAGTAGTATTTTGATATTGTAGCTGGTTTAATTAAGGTGGCTCTGCTCTGAACTACTTTGTATATTGTTGGATTGTTTATTTCACAACAGTGCATCATATCTTGTATTTTATGTGGACTATATATTTTTTATGTAAAATTGCCATCGTTTAAAGGTGTAAGATTTCTGCATTAAAATGCTGTACTTACATTGTCTCAAATGCTTCCACCAATGTTTGAACTCAGAGTAATTCTTAGTTTCATTTAAGGCATTTCATTGGTCGTCTGTTGATGGCTTCATATCCCCTCTACCACCTTGAATAAAGGTATAGAGTAGCATAAATGACAGACACTTAAGGCAGGTAAAGGTAGTTTAAAGTTTTTCTATACAATACTTAACAGTTTTGTGCAACTGCAGATATTTATTTAGTCTTAACCTGTTGTTCCTACGTCGAGAACAAACCGTGTATTAGTACTACTTGATATTTAAAGAAATAATATTCATAATGATGATGATAGACTATTTAGTCAACCTGTCAAATGCCGTTTGGATACAGACATTAAAATGTAAGTCAGCTGTCAAGTCTGATTGTCATGGGCAGGAAATGACAGCTTACAGCTGCCCTGCCATGTTATGCATCAGAGTTTCATCCTGACAGTTGATTGAACTGAAGTACAGCCCTGTGGATTATTTTACCAAGTTGATAATTCGTTCTGTACAGTTGGAGTGAATTTATGTTGTGAGTTTGTGGGTGTATGTGTGATGAGATTGATATCAAATTCTTCCCATACATTTGTTGCATACAAACTGAACAATTGTGGCCCCTTTATTTTATTCATTAAGGTTCAGTGTATCTTTGCCAGCCTACATCAATCTGCAAAGGAGTTGCAGAAAAGCCTCATGTTCATCGAGCCGTGAGTCACACATAATTTTTAAAGCTGTTATGATGAATATCCAAACAATTTGTTTGCCTTCCGGAAGTAACTGTAGCCTTTTTGTAATCACACAAATGGGTGTATCTTCAGTGGCAATAGAATTACAATTTGGAATAGTATTATGCAGCTTGAGCTAAGACGTCTGGTCGCGCTGAATCCAAACGAGCAGTTGTCCATTAGACGTCTGTTTTCAGAAGGCAATTATAGCAGTCATCGAAGCAAAACCTTTGCACACATCATTTACAATCTGACTTGTGTATGACTCCCAACTTCTTACTACAGGTATGGGCAAGAAAACTGTTCCCATTTATACTTTTCTACAGCGGGTTTAAAATTCTGCAGCTGAGGTCTTGAAGATGCAGAAGGGTACAGTATGTGGTGCAGATCGCAGTGTGTATAAACAAAATTTTTTCCTTGGATTTCTTTGTATTTTTGTTTTGAATTTCCTTTCAATGTTTCATATTTGTTAAAGGCTTGGCTGGAACATTTGTCTGAAATGTTTACATTTCTTATTGCAGTCTTAATAGCAGTCTTCCTGCATAGTTGAATGTATTGAAATGTAATGAACACTTTGCAAAATCAAGGTAGTCTTGTTCACATTAGTTAATTGAAACAACAAGAGTGTAGTTATTTATCAGTATTGTGCCCATATTAGCCTGATCTCATAATGCTCCACACTTACAGAGTGGACATTGAGCCTTGTCCCAAGTTAAACTGAATCGAGGCTCTTAGGCTGCCATGTTTTTTATTGAGGCTTGGGTAAGGTAAGCACCAAGAATAAGAGGAAGTACTGTATACATGCACACACCTAACGTTTATTTTTTCAATCTTGACACACAAATAGATAACAGTCTAGCAGAGGCACAGTTAATCTGTTACTAGTAAATATGGCGTTACACGAATGAAATCAGAAATACAAGAACTGGATTTCACTCATGTAGGTTGCACAAAATGCTTGAATGCAGTTATAGTGACACATATCTGCCCAATGACTGTAGAGCATTTACCAGTAATGTATATCAAAGCACTGGATACCTCGCCCCTGCTAACAAGTATGTGAGGTCTTTCTCACTGGTTGTTTTTTTGAACTGTTTCAGGGGATGAGACGCGACAGAGGGTCAAGTTCACTGACGAGCGAGTCTGCAAAAGTCACCTTCTAAACTGCTGTCCACATGACATCCTGTCTGGAACTGTAAGTGGCCTACAATTTAGGTCTGACCACCTAAAAACAATTCCAGTGTTTATTTCACAGTATATCAGTAAAATGAGGAAAAGAAAAACCAGATCACGTACTATATGTTCTCATAAACCATTTGACGTCATACATTAATACTTGAGTTTATGCTGTGTTTGAGTCACGTCTGCTTGTGTTTTGGCAATAGCGCATGGACCTGGGAGAGTGCACGAAGATCCATGACCTGGCACTTCGGGCAGATTATGAAATTGCCTCCAAGGAGAGAGATCTGTTCTTCGAGCTTGACGTAAGTGATGTCCTGCTATAAATAATACACTTATGCAGTCACAATAATAATAAAACACAGATTATCTGTTGATGTGGTGGAGGGAGCGGCTGGCTTCCCTTGCTTTTAGCCTTTAAGTCAAGTGGTAAACAAGATGTGTTTCAGCTATTTTAACATTTACCACAGTTACAACACTGTTTCCAAATCCAACTCAGATTCTTGTATTTGCTACTGTGGCTATTTTTAACGGTTTGCTGCTTTTGTGGAGGAGTTGCTTGTAGCTCATTAATGTCAAGTGCTACAATGGTGCTTTTAGACAACATGTGAACTGTAACAGTGTTTTTGCTCAATAGAATTGTAGACAATAAAAATGCAGGGTTGACAATAAAATACAGCGTCTCAAGGACCCACGTGACTTTTTTTTTTGGGAGCAATTATTTAGCAGTTATTAAAAAATCAGAAATGCTCTACTGAAAGTTCCCAGTGTGCCGACTGTTTGTATTCAAATCTACTTGGTCTGTTTTTCTGTTAACAATGTTTCTCACTCCTAAAGGCGGTGGATCACCTGGAGTCATTCATTGCTGACTGTGACCGCAGGACAGAACTAGCCAAGAAACGCCTGGCTGAGACCCAAGAAGAGATCAGCGCTGAGGTGGCAGCAAAGGTAAGTGACAGGAGATTTTTAAACAGACATTGTGAGACAGTTTGACTTGTGCTTGGCATATCAGATGTAAATTGTATTGTTTGTGCTGTGTCGCAGGCAGAGAAGGTTCATGAGCTGAATGAGGAAATCGGGAAACTCCTGGCCAAAGCTGAGCAGCTTGGAGCTGAGGGCAACGTTGATGAAGCCCAGAAGGTCCTGCAGGAAGTGGAGAAGGTCCGCACTAGGAAGAAGGATGCAGAGGTGAGGAAGCAGTATTAGGGAAGCATTTGCAGCTCAAGGGAGTGTGGTGCTTTTCCTCATATTAATAATTAAATCGGCATATCCTTTAATGGCACTCTTTCTCTTTTTTGTCTCTCCTCAGGAAGAGTACAGAAACTCCATGCCGGCCTCCAGCTTCCAGCAGCAGAAGCTTCGTGTGTGCGAGGTGTGCTCTGCTTACCTGGGTCTCCACGACAATGACCGTCGTTTGGCTGACCATTTCGGTGGGAAGCTTCACCTGGGTTTCATCCAGATCAGAGAGAAACTGGACCAACTAAAGGTCTGTCCCAGCTGGTCCCAACCATGTACATATCTAATATTTGATTGGAAAATAAACTGTCCTAAGAAAGTTTGGATAAAGTTTCACATCTAACTGGAAATTGCATTTTTATTCTGATTAGAAAACTGTGGTCGACAAGCAGGAGAAAAGGAACCAGGAGCGTTTAAAGAGACGAGAAGAGAGGGAGAAAGAGGAAAGGATGAGGAAGAGGTGAGTGCAGACACTTAAAATCCTGGTGACATTTATGGAAGTTCATTTGTTGATTAAAGTCTTCAGCTGATTAAAGTCTATGTTTACTGGCTAAACTTATGGATTGGTATCCACTTATCTCATAGGACCAGATCAAGGAGCAGAGAGCATAGAAGGTAAGAAAGTTGCTTCATCTATTTTCCTTTTTAAGCTATCAGTTGTTCCAAATAAACAGACTCTGTAAATTATAACTGTGTCATCTTCCATTTTTATCAGGTCCCGTTCTCGTGACCGCAGAAGGAGACGCTCACGCTCCACATCACGAGACAGGCGCCGTTCACGCTCACGCTCCAGGGAGAGGAGGAGGAGGCATCGCAGCCGATCCCGCTCTCGCAGCCGGGGACACCGTCACAGCCACGAGCAGAGCTCCAAACACAAGTAAATATGTAACACAGCTGGAACAGTCGACGCCAACACAGAATGTAACTTCCAAGAGATAGTTTCACCACATTTGTCACAGGATGTACATGTTCTGTTTTTCACAGCTGGAGTTTTTCAGATATGCTGTTGTGTGTCTCCGCAGACAGTTGAAAGGCTGCGACTAGGAAATAAGTGCAAACAAATTATGCATCAATTAACAAACTGCTGTTTAATATTTGATTACATCACTCAGCAGTCAGCATCGCATTAAATGGTGACACACTTCACCTTCTGTTTATATTTTGGCAGAAGCTTGGAAGTAATTTGCGATAGTATAATCTCCTGGGTCTTTAACAGATTAATAAGAAAGATATTGCACTCTCATGCGGTCATAAATCTAGATAAATTCTTTTGGAGCTTATACTTTGGGTCTTTACAAATACACACTTTTAACTTTTTCTCCTGTATCCTTGTACTCGTGTTACTTCCCTTAATATCTTGTATCTCGGTACCTAGGTCGTCCAGGGACCGAGAGCGCTCGTCCAGAGACAGGTCACGGGACAGGGACAGGCGGGACGGTATGAACGGCCGGTCAGACTCCCGCCGGGCAGACGACAGGGACCTGGGAGACCTCTGAAGACCAAACTCCATCAATCACGACACACAACCTCCTCCTGTCTCTCTCACCTGTCTGTCCATTTATAATAACCTAATGTTACACACAATCCTTGCCTTGATCGCTTTGTTCTCCCGCCTGCCTCCTTTCTTTGCTTTCACAGTTCATGCAGCCGACCCAGAGTGTACCTGAAATATTGTATGGATTCCATTTTCTAGCATCCAGATATGAGGAGATTGCATTGGATGGCGGGACTAGTTCTTGATCAGTAGTGGAGTGTATTGTAATACCCACATCTGTAATTTGGTGGCTGTCTGTATCCAATACATCCCATGTCTTGTTATACACTACCCTACAGTGATTCTAACAGGAAGAGCAAACAAGCCGATGGTCTGCTGGACTGAAGCGTAAAACGTAACTGATACATATTCTTTTATTAATAACTGATGGTCTTTTGATACAGAATCTGTCTGTAAATATGATTTGGGCCTACTGATTGTCATGGTCTGAAAAGCCTCATTCTATCATTTTTTTTGTGTGTGTGTTATGAAGATTTCTTTTCTCTGGTAAACGACATTTGTTATCGTACAGCTTGAGTTCAGTTCTTGAATGTCTGTCCACATATACTTAGTTTGCAAAAGCCCAGTTAAAGTTTTAGGAACCCAATTCAAAACCAAAAGGTTTTAAAGTTGCGAGTATTAGTGTCGACCTCATTTATCCCATTTTTTTAAAGGTGCAGTATGTAACATGATGTAAGAATTTTAGTTTCAAACATTTGAAAATTGGCTTCAAAATGTGAAGAAGTAACAGTTTTGACATTGTGTCAAAGAGGGATGTGTATGTTGCAGAGATGTCTACTGAGTTTAGCATGATACCTAGTTAGCCTTGACCTGTCCCATCTTATCATACAACTTTGTACTTCCAGAGGCGATAGTCTGCAAGTATAGTCCCCGTAGTGTCAACTGGGATGTCTGTACTGTATGTGTGTGGCAAGCTCGCTATGTTTCACAAACTTTTTTTAGTCTAATAATAAAAAAGAAGAAGTCGAAAGGGAATATTCTTGCACCTGTTTTCCTTTTTAAACAGAAAAATACAGCTGTACACATTCTGAATTCAAGTTCCTCTCTTTTACTGAAGATGACCTGAACTGCTTTGTAGCTTATAATAAAACAGTTTATTCAACCTAGGCAGAAACAACAAAACTCACCAAAGCCACGTTGGCTCGTCTTTGCACTGTTCCAACAATCGCCAGCTTTGGTTTGGTCAAAATAAACCCTTAATTCACTGAGCTTAACAGCAGCTACAGCAAAGAGTATAGTGAGCAGTAGTTAGTGGCTCCTCTGGTGATATGCTGCCCCCTATTCAATCTCACATACTGCACCTTTAAACTCATCAAGTTATTTTTTTAAATATGTTTGTCAGTAGTAAAGGAATCTATTTGATTGAGAGTTTGGCCAGTATAAGTACTTGCTTGTTTTGATCTTGTTTCATAATTTGTTTCTATCTGGATTTCTTTTTATTTAAAGTAATGAAAATAAATGGCAACCTCAGAGTTAGTGTCGGCAGATGAAGCAGTAGGTTCAGAAATGATACATTGGAAATTCAGTGCTATAACTGTACATACCTTTATTAGTCAAGTCATAAAAACTTTAAATTTTGGCCCAATTTAGACAGATTCCTTTGTGAATATTTATAATTGCAAACAGATTTTTAATGGATGCATTGCTTTAACCTAATGTGTGAAGTCATATCTGTTTATGTTCTGCTGGAAATCTTTCTTTAAAGTCTCGATTAAAAAAATGTAAAAAAAAAAAAAATCCCACCATTTTAATCTTTATTGTCTGCTGGCCTTTCTCGCCAAGGTCTTGTCATTGTCACGTCATGTTAATCACAGTTGAATTATTTAACAAGTATATTACAGAGATAAATACATTTAAGTTAGTCTTGACCTAGGCAGAAATAAAGAAAACTATTCACATGAAAATCAGCATCATACGTTACAAATAGTACTTTAATCTAAACATTTCATTTGAACAGCACCTGCTCAAATTATAAGCTGAACTCTCTGATTTACTGTCATTGTTTTCAGACGAAGTAATTCTGTCACAATGACCCTTCACAGCCAATAATAATTCAGGAGTTCACTCTTAAGTGTCGACACCACCGGAAGAACACGATCCTTCATCTCAAACTCTTTGTGACGTAGTTGCCTGCTTCTCACAATGTGCTGCTCTCCAGTTTCAGATCAACCTTCATTTTCTGTTTCTCCATGACTGCCTCCAACTCCGTGGCTCTCCGGGCATCCTGGAGAAGAAGCAAGTTAGGAGAGATGAAGGGAAAAGGCTCAGTATTTTTATCAATGAGAAGCTGCATGGTAAACTCTATAGTATAGCATCTGATATAACAGCAAAGACTTAACATGTATAGTTTTAAATGTAAATATTTTCATCCTCACAGAAAAAATATTTAAAATGGACAATTATTCCATGTTTCTGACACAAGTTAAATTCTACCTTGGTGACCAATAAATGATTCTCATGATTTTTCCCACCAGATTGCATTTACAGAACAGTTCATTTTTCTACCTGATTCTGTTTAAAACAACATGTAGTTGAAGTAGAAGTTGCACGATCTTGAAATGATGTTTAAAAACAGATTCCTTTGATTCACCTCGAGCAGTGCTTTCTGCACAGTCAGCTGGCTGTACACTCTGGCACCCTCATCTGGAATCACAGCTCGCAGCTCGTCCTTGTTGAGGGAGAAGAGCTGAGCACCTGTCAGCACTCCCAGACACGTCACCGTCCTGGGGGGCGAGAACAAACTCCACAGTCAGAATCTGGACAATTAAAACACTCCTGGAGCTTCAATACTGAAAGCTTTTCCATCTCTTTGTATTATAACAATATCTATTTAACCAGAACTAGAAAATGACACAGGAAGTCATCATCTAATTCACTTCCTCTCGTTGAAAGGAATGAGGTCATGCATGTTGACCTTTTGACTAACAAATGCCTTTGTACTGGCAGCACTCCCAGTGTGTAAACAGGTTTGCAGTCAACAGGTGTGACGTCACTCACGGTTCGCTGAAGCCCTTCCCTCGGAGCCACTCGGCAACCTCCTCAGGTGGAGAGTGGTAGTCGAGAGGAACGGTGGTCTCTGTGGAACGAGGGATGACCAGAGGTTTGTTGAGATTGGTCTTCCCGTTGGTCAGCCTCTGGAGCAGCTCGTCGTTCACCAGCATAACTGAAAAAGATTCAAAGATTTTGAAGCCTTTCATGACCAAATGAATGTAGCTGCATGACTCAGTGGGGAAAAAAGAAATCAGACAAGAGTTGAGCTGAAGACAATAATTCATTACCATGGTAACTGCTACATAATTCAGAAGTAGCTGCTACATAATTATGCACTGATTAATGTGTAGCTCATTTTGTCATTTTTTAAATTATTTTTCTAGTCAGACTTTTTATTTTCACTTATTGAACTTTTTACCAAAATATGACCTCCTAAAAAAACAGCTGTGGTGACAGTAAACACCGACAGTCTTTAAAGTCTTTAGAAATGAATGAAGGAATAAAAGAAATATGAATATCTACAACACAGTTTTGCCACCTGCTTTTATTTATTTTCCATCTTAAGGACACTAATTTAAGCTCTGTCCTGTTATTCTGTGGTTGTCAAATTGGAATCTCCACTACTGTTCAACCATTATTTGGCTGCTGTGATAACATGATATCCATCATGGAGGAAGAAATGGAAGAAAGAATGCACAAAGGCAGGAAAGGAGTGGAGAGTGAATAAAGGGAAAAAAGGCCTGGACAGAGAGGAGATGCTTCATATGCCAGTTACTTGAGAGGTTAGATGTACATTATTTCTGTATGGCTCATAGCTTTTACATGGATGTAGTTATTTTTGGATTTAAAAAAAGAAAAAGCAGTACCTGAAGGAGATACAAGGAAAGAGGGAACGAGGGAAAAGGAATTGACAGGAGAAAATCTGTGGAGCAGGAGAAGGAGAGTAGGACAAGAAGGAGTGATGAGGGGAGTGAGAGAGGAGTGCAAAGTGGAAGTTAAGAGCATGAGAGGAGTGGAGAATTGGTGAGAAGAGGACAGAGGTGGATGTCTGGGTTTGAGGAGTGAGGAAGAGAGAATGAAAGAGAAAGAACTCTTCCCAGGGGAGCATGCCCCCAGATCACCCTAAGTTTGCTCTAAGCCCTGGATTTTTATAGAGTCTGGCTGTGCCCCCGCTCTCACATGCACATTAACTGTACTGTATTGCAGCTTCCTCTATTCAAACCACCTTATCATAGCAATCATGTGGCACACCTCCTATGCAAACACACAAAGTTTGGTACCTTTATTTTCCGTGTCCTCTGCAGCTGGTATATGTTGACTGTATGGTGGTAAGCTGCGTGGGCGCTGCGCAGGTTGGGGGGGGGCCTGGGGTGGAGCGGGAGGACTGGGCGGGACGGCAGAGTAAGTCCTGGCGAGGGGTGGTGGAGCTGGAGCCTGTAGGAATGTGGAGCAGAGAGGAAAAAAGTCACTGGAGTCCAAGGTGTGTACAGGTGAGTGCAGGTACAGGAGGCTTGTGTGATTCCTGTGTGTATGCATGCATGCTTGTCTTACACTGGGTTTTTTGGTGACAGGGCTGTCTATGTGAGCCATGGGTTCCAAGATGTTGAAGGGGACAAACCCGATCTGGTCGAAGCGATTGCGACACTTCCACCAGCGCTTAGATGATTCAATCACCTGTCAGATGGAGGAGCCATCATTATTCATGTGACGTCAAATCCAGTGCTCTGTTTACAGCATGTACACTTTTCTACAAGCATGGGTTCCTGAATGCACCATGAGCATGTTTTATTGTGTGATTGTACATGAATTGGCTTCATTACCTCGAGTGTCTCCCCCTGCTGCACTGAAAGCTCACTGCTGTTCCTGGCTATGAAGTCGTAGGTGCAGCTGTAGAGCCTCTCAGGCTCTGGTGGGACTGTGTGGCCATCTCTGAGAGGACACACACAGACTGTGTTATTCATGCAGCTGGGGGTAAACTGCAGCAGCTAATTGATTGGCTTGCTAAAGATGACTTACGTCTCATCGCTGACGCGGGTGTCTGGGGGTCCAACTGGCTGATGCTGAGGTGGCTGCAGCTGCTGAAAAGGAGCACATACACAGGCATAAACAAGCAGGTGAGGGGTCATCAACATGGGGGTGGTTGACAAAAATGATGCAAAAGTTGCAGTTGTTACAGTTTCCTCTTGTGAGTAAGCGTAAGTAAGGAGGAGGCTAAAGATGAATCACAACATTGTCCTTTTCTGGTGCTTGAATTGCAAGTGCATTGATCAGCACAACAACTCCTCCACACCACCTCTCATGTAGCAATGGGAGCACTATTAATAATGTCAACATATGGTGAACAATAGTTAAAATTCAAAAATGTGAATTTTCAAAACAGCACAAAACCACAGCTTTAAAAATGACCAGGCATTTGTATGTAGTAGTAAATATATATATAATAGTTGATTGCCAAGGTCAACTTTGAACTCCTGACCCCTCAGCAGTGGAGACAAAGTATGATGATGGTCACATGGTCTATTTTTCAGCAGGAAGTTGCATATTTTAATGAAACAAGTGCAAAATGTCTGTTGCTGAATGTTAAACTCATTCATGTGTGAACAGCCACCTTGTGAGAACCACTTCACTTGGATGGTTGTTACCAGGAAAGGAATGCAAGGGCATTTTAGTGCAAACACAGTCCTCATGAAAAGATAAGAAAATATGAAAAGTTGTTTGCACTCGTACTTGGTATTTATATATTATTGTGTGTCTGTTATTGTTCCACCACTGTGTTTTACTTTTACACATATTTTGACTGCTCCTCTCTTCTGGAGCGAGCGACTATATCACACGCAGGTATTCCATACCTTTTGTTTCACTTGGAGGTCCTCGTGTTTGTGCAGTGACTCAACCGGATCCTCCCAAACCTGCCCGTCTGGCCTCAAGGCTTCCGGCTTCCAGCCATCCAAGAACACGGGGGTGTACGGAGCGACAGGCTCTCTGAGCTGAGAGCTGGAGGAGCACATAGAGACACTTGGTTCACACGGTTTTATCTTTTAAAATATGCTTCATCCAGTTTGAGTTTAATACCAAAGCTGATATTTTGATTTGGTTTGGTTTTTTGGCAGCCACTGGCCACCATTTTGTGTCAAGACTAAATACCTTAACATTGGACTATTTCCTTGTGTGAAAAATCCCTCTAAAATATGTGCTGATATGTGATATGTGGTCACTATAATTATAGTGTTGGCTGAGTGGAAAGATTTTTTTGGCTAAAATTTCCCTTTAAAACTTCATGGTATTGAGCAGATCTTTAAAAAACAATCAATCAAATACATTTTTACATCAAGATCTATGCTTTCATGCAGCTGTGGTGCTGTGAAGAATCTCCATCGCGAGAGGTGAATCAGCAGCCAATATTTGATACATATGACATTTAATAATATGCATCTATCAGTTTGATTTACTGGCATAAAATGAATCCAAAAAGACATGAAGAAAAGAAAACACCATGTGTTTTTTCCAAGACAGAAGTATAATAAATTATCTCAAGAGAAGCCAAGCAAATTAATGTAAAATCATGCCTGACAAAATGTATTTATGTTACTTGAAACTGTCTGTTGTGATTGTGTTTACTGACCGTGGGAGCGTCCAGTTGGGACCCAGGGACGTCCACAGCTGCCTCTCCTCCTCGTTCAGGTTGTCCTGTAGCAGGGTGATGGCGGAGCTGGTCATGGCAGGGCTGGACACTGAGGCTCCCAGTGCTGGTCCCCCTGTTGTTTTCACCATCTGGACACACAGACAACACTAATGGTCATGCTCTCACCTGCAAACGCAGGTCTGATACTGAAAGTCTAAAAATCACTGGTGTGTTAGAAAAAGTGAATTTGACAATATTCCTGCTGATTGCATGTTTGTAAATTTGGTTTTTACTTATGCTGAACACAACTTTTTTCATTCTGTTAGATTAGATCGCTGACTATTGGAGCACAGACAAACAAAAGCCTAATGGATCCATCCACACAAACACAAAGAAGTGGCATACACAGTCCAAGAGATATGAGGCTGTGTGTTTCCATTCAGGCGTGCCAGTATCTACAAATCAAACACACCCATTCCACCTTTTGATTCACTTGATGAGGACTGATTCATGCTCGAATAAAAGAGTTCAGGCATCAAACGTCAAACAGGACACACCTGAAACTCCATGTCTGATACTTTACACTTGATTTGAAATGAGCCAAACGCTGCTTATATTTGAATTCTTTCACCTTCTGCAGAAACTCGGAGAGCAAAGTCAAGAGTAAGGCCACATGATCGTAGGAGATAAATTATGAGAACCAATATTTTATCATATTTTCTAAATCTGATAGCACTTCTTTTTGAGAAAAGTTACAGAGGAAGTCATTTTTGACACCATCACTGTAAATCAAAGCAGCAGTCAGGAGACAGCAACGTGGCATTTTAGCCACAGCTCAAATCCAAACCAAATGTCTTGGACAAAGTTATTCCTGCATGGAAACACTGCCTTGTAAACCAAATTAAACAAATTCTGCATTTATCAAGGGTTCAGAGTTTCAAGTAGGCAACATACAGGGTACTGCCCTGTGTAAATACTCAATATTACTCAATTACGCTGATGACTCTCTATTATTTTGACAGGACACATGCTCGGCCCAGCTCAGGACAAACATACTGCTTATTATCGGGGGTTTTAACCATTAACCTCAGGTAAATGATTAAAATCTATTATATACAATCCTGACTTCAAAAAAGTTGGGATGCTGGTTTTTCAAAGTGTTCCCAAGTCCATGTGTTAATCTCCTTTATACAGTCATGTGTTTGACAAAGTGTTGAACCTCTCTCCATCCTCGCTTGTGAATGACTGAGCCTTTCCAGGATGAACCTTTCATACCCAATCATGATACTATCACCTGTTACCAATGAACCTGTTTACCTGTGGAATGATCCAAACAGGTGTTTTTGGATCAGTCCACAACTTTCACAGTCTTTTGTTGCTTCTGTCCCAACTTGTTTGAAAATTTGTCATCAAATTCAGAATAAGCAGATATTTAGAAAAATGAAAGAGGTTGATGAGGTCGAACATTCAATATATTGTCTTTGCACTGTTTTGATTTGACTATGAGTCAAACAGGATTATTAAGTGATGACATTGTGTTTTATTTATGTTTTACACAGTATCCAACTTGGAATCAAGGTTGTAACTTAATCACAATAGTGGCCTCCAAATACACACCTCTATCATCTGTTCACCTTCCCCTAAATAGTAAATGACGTGACATCGTGAGACATGGTCACTAGATGTATTTTAGGACGTTTGTTACGTCCTACCCAGGCTTGTTATCTGTGCTGTTAGTACAGCAATAGTAACAGCAGGTGTTGCCCCCATAAGTGTGGCTGGTAGAGACATAGAAGTGATAATGCTCACTCACCATATCCAAAGGTTTGAATACATAATGAACAAGCTCCTCTGATGAAGGATTGGAGATGGTTGATTTCAGACGGGCCTGTGAAGAAACAAATACAGGGGTTTACTATGTGGCACAGGAAGATATCAATGAAATAAAATGTAACCTGACTGAATACACACCAGCAAGCTGAAGCAATATTTGAATTTCTGGAAGATATCGACGAACTCCTCCTCTGGCGGAGGGCGTGCCTTCGCAGTGAGTAAATCTTCTGTTGGTCAGAAATGGAAAACACAAGAAAAGGTCACCCGCTATATTATCAGCTCCCACAGCTGTGTTATTTCGTCTCGAACTCATTCTTCATTCCTGTTCATATCACCTGCAAAAAAATCTCTGTTTACCTTCAGCGCTTTGCTTTTTACTTTTCTTTTTCTTCTTCCTCTGGATCAACACCGTCGCAGCCTCTGCAGTCTGCTGCAGCTTGGCCATGAAGTTCTCGATGTCGTCGAAACAGTGATTGAGGATCCCCTGAGGGGGGGGTGAGAAGCCGGTTTGTTATGCTGTTGGGATATGAATTACAGACAGAGACGGCTGAGCAGGAGCAAAGAGGCTGATGAAGATATACGTACCACTTCTCTCTCTGCTCGCAGGAACGAGGTGTCAGGCCCGCCGTTCACTGAGGAAGAAGACGAAGAGAGAGGATTTGCTTCATCCATTTTCATTCTTGGCCCCGGTCTCTGCTGCATTTCCTGCCCCATTTTCCCCTGAAACCCACCCCCCCTTTACACAAACACACAAAGCAATCTCTGTGCTCCTACATACCTCTCACTTCTCTCTTTCCCCTCTTCTTACCTTCTCATCATGTCAAATACTTTAACAGCATTGAGTGTGTTTCTCTTACCTCTGGGTCCTGGGTAAGGTGGAGGGTTGGCCGGTGGGGGGTTCGGAGCATGTGGGATGGGGGGGCTCGGGATTTCATAGGGGTCTATCATCTCTCCCTGAGGAAACCTAAAGGACGAGAGGAGACGTTCAACCCTGCTACGCTGACACACCCTTTCATTACAGGTTATTTTCCTCTCGTTAACGATTTGAGCATCGCAGGAAACACCCTTCGGTCGCTTGAAGAAGTCGAACACACATTCATAAACAACACATCTGATTGCATTCTGGACACTTGGAGACTAGTCACAAGAGGATGACATCTTCGGTGGATCCATCCAGACAACACAGTCCTCTATCCAACGACACGTGAGGCCTCTGAAATTCAATCCCGCAGCCCTTATTCCACTATGAAAGTAGGTGTACAGTAAACAGTCTGACTTTGCTTTCTCATGGCTGCAGCCCATAGTGCACATGACGACATGCTTCAATCGCCTTCTCCTTTTTAAACAAATCAGCAACAGGACAGTTTTAAATGCAAAAGACAGCCATGTGTAAAAAAAACCCTGTGCATGTATGTCTACCCTTAAGCTATATGCAAACGCCTCAAAGTGCTGACTCAGACTTTCTCTTCACTGAATCACCATCTAAACCCCTGGTCTGTCTTACCACATGTGTCCTTTAAAGTTTTTTTAATTAGGTAATCCGTTCAGGCCTTGCTCGCCGCCGCTGCTGTCCCTCCTCTACTCTCTCTCTCTCTCTCTCTCCTTTCTGTCACAATGGCCTTGTTTCCTCTGTCACACCTTGTTAAGTTATGTGAAAACCGGTAAAACGAGTCTTTCTCTCTCTCTCCCTCTCTCTCTCAGCTGTTTACACTGTCCTCTCTGTCTCCCTCCCTCCCTCTCTCTCAGACAGGTGGACGGTGGCTGCTTTGATTCATAGAAAATGAGACGTGAAAAAGCAAACAGTTTCATGTGAGATGGGTCTGAGTTATCATGTATTGTCTGTGTCTGGCTTGTTGTTTGACTGCTTGTCTGTTACTATTTCAACCTACCTCCCATTCAACAGGAACACACAGACAGAGACACACCTTCTTCCACAAAGAGATAGAAATTCAGCACTTAAAAGCTAGAACTAACATCAAATTCATGCCTCAGTTTTAGGTCTTCATGAGTCATATTGATGTGATTGTGACCATGACATTCTCTGTACCTGAGGGCGTCTGCGAGCTTCTTACTCCTGGCGCTGGAGGAACCAGAAACTGCATGTGCGATGTCGTCACAAATCTGCTCTGCCTGCGAGAATAAGAATCTGGAAGTGGCATCACTTGTAAAACCTGAACCCAGGCTGACGATTCAGCACTGACACACATGACAAAGTGGGAATCTCTGTCATTACTCACCTTCACTGTCTCGCAGTTAAAGAAGTGGATGTCAGGCTTCTTCTGATCTGCACTCTGGCAGACCAGCAGCAGGAGGGACGCAAAGTGTTTCTCTGTGTTGATGGCGTCGCAGCGGTAGATGGATTTGAAGGCGTACTTCTCCAGCTCGTCCTGCATGAGTCGGTGAATCAGGAAGGTGCAAATGTGAATGGCACGAATCTCATCCATTCACAACCTGTAGCCCCCCCCATTGACCATCAGGCTTCTGTTCTCACCTGGCTCTGGATGTCTCGCAGATGAATGGCCTCTGATCCAACATCTAGGAACATCTGTTGACTCCACAGCTTGTTCTTCTCAGCCAGGAAGGAGAGACGTGCCTGGGCTTCCTCCACGCCCTGCACATCCCCGTCCTGGAGTGAGAATGTCAGCAGGTGCTGGAAACGGAGAGAGAAGAAAAATTATGAGGGGAAAAATGCCTATTGAAATATCCCTTGAGGGAAGGGGCTACATGTGGCAGGGAAGACTTACGTTGACGAGATGTCGGGAGATGTTTGTCATCCTTTGTTCACTGTGTCAGCTGATCTGGAGTCGGAAATGTTTAAGCAGCTTTCAATGAACGCACAGCTGGGGAGAGGGGATCAGAGAAAATTTTAGGTGGTGTTAAACTTTCACTCACAGATGTAGGTTGCAGCTGCTGTTTTAAAGGCAGTTTAATCTTCGCTACTCTTTCTCCAAACTGACAAGTCTTAGCGAGTACCTGCAGAAACAACACCCTCAATAAATTTTCCCTTCGTCTATTAGAGTTTACATCAGCCTGCGCCTCACTCTGTTTTAAGTTCCCTGGGATTACACTGTGTGTGTGTGTGTGTGTGTGTGTGTGAGCGAGCAGTCCAACCAGTCCGACGACAATACAGTGTATCTCACCACTCAATCTCACTGCTGCCCAGTGACCATCCATTCTGGGATCACTGGTATCAAGAGAGGGAACGACCAGTATCACTCACACTTCCTCAACACTGGTATCAATGAAAATGATTTGTTTCCGTCTTAATTGTCGTGCCAAACTGGCGTCGTCTTCCTACAGGATCCAGCATTTCAAAACAAAAATCTCACATACAACTGTGACGATAACTGGCAACTTGTGCTCATCACTCTAAAGTGAAAAAGTGAAAATATATTTGACTGAATTGTAATATTAGCACTACTGAGAATTAATGTCTGTACAACAAAAAGCTGTTGCAAGAATCAACCTCAGCAGCCTGTTGCAATACACATATCAGCCAGAGTATTATGTTATGTAATATACTGTATGTACTCTTCATAGTTCATATTTATATTACAACATAATTTTCAAGGGAAAAGTTCATGTTTTGGTCATCATTTTGCAAAATTTTAAAAATGTGTTGCAATAGGGACACAACCCATTATTCACTTCAATATACAGGAAGTTTTTGATCTCAACAAACCCCACATATTTGAACAAACAACAGACAAAAAATGTAATGTAATGTTTTAAAGTTGTGTGACAAATTACTACACATCACCAGCAGCATATGGAAATATCAAACAACATGTGACAACATTTCACACAATGTCTTCCAGTGCGGGTTGATTCAAGTTTACTGTACATGTCCAAAGTCATTTAAGATTTATGTTTTCTTATATTTTCTACAGATAATGGTGATTTGAAATTGATGTTTGTTTACTTACCTGGGTTGATAGCTCTCCAATACTTTATTCCTGATGTAAACAGCTGTGTATGTGTGTTCACAGTGACAGTAAAAAAAACCTGTCCTGTGTCTCAGCGTACCTGCAGGAATCTCACCGTGCTCTAGTTAGTACTGAAAGCTTTTACAGAGCAGAGGTGTGTCACCTTGTGCAGTCCCGCCCAGTCAGCCACCCCACCTTATAGACAGAAAAAATATTGACTCAGTTTCTCACCTGCTGGGGCACAATTGGCAAAACAGAGGAAATGTAAATGCACAGTGTATTTTCTCATGTAGTTTTTTTTGTTGGCAACCTGGGGGTATTTACATGCTATATTAGATTTATTCATGGTGACTATTTTAAAGGGTGATTCCAATATTTACTTTACTTGACTTTAAAGCAAACAAAAAAAAGAGATTTACCATTTACTTGCCTGTATATTATTCCAGCATTGTGTGATCAGCATTTAAACCTTAATGCTGGGAAATAAACCTAAAAACTGAGAAACAAAATTGCAACAGTTGCCTTGTTTCTGCAGACACTCATTTCAGAGCACCTTGCAATTACACATGTTTAAAAAAAAGTGTACACACATCAGAATTGGTGGCAAAGCAGATGCATCCAGAAATACATGGGGTTGAAGAGGTTGGAAAGTGGGGTGTCACATTTCATAACAGTCCTGGAGTGGAGGTGGACAAGTCACCATTTTATCCACCAATAGAGGAGATAGGCGGAGTCTGGTGAAGTGGGAGCCAGCCAGGTTCACACTCACTTGACTTTGGCTTGAGGACATTTGGGAACGTTTTTTTCCAAGAATCTCTGCAATTTGATACCACAAGGTATTTATCACTTATTCACACATACATGCTGTTATTGCCAAGCAAAGGGACTGTAGTGTTGTTCATGAGTTGGTAGCTGCAGGAGACTGGTGCGTGTTTTATTTGCCTCCAAAACAGGCATACGTGGCATGCAACGTGTGTGTGTGTGTGTGTGATTATGCAGTGCAGAGAAATGTCAGTCTGTCAGGTCAGGTCGACTGGACAGAAGTGCAGTGAGTCATGTGGGATTGATCACTTTCATACAAAGTTTGAAATTTGAATGTTGTACAAAAAAAAAAAAAAAAAAAAAAAGAAAGAAAAAAAAGAAGAAGACATTATTCCAGTCCCCTATACCCAAGCTTCATGACAGGAGCAGACTATTGCATCAGCCTATGTTTTATTCATTTTGCCATGAACTGAAATGAACTAAAACAAAGTAGGGTTGTCTGATTACTGTAGGTAATAAAAACAGTCTGAAATGCCACGTGTTAATGTTTGATCATCTGAAAACGTGGATAAAAGGAGATCAACTATATTCTCAAAACTTTGTCAACTTTATTACTTATAATTATGTCGTGTAAATACAAACAACCCCTGTTATGACATAAATAATAAAAGGCGGGCGTGAGCCCACTTCCACTTTTAAACTGTGTTTAAACTGGCATCAAACAGTCACGCGTGTCGGAAAATGAATTCTTAAGAGGATCGGCTAAGGCTTATGCTGCGTTCACGGATTCGTTTGTATATATGAGAGCCACCGGGACTCAATCATGTAGAACCTTCAAATTGAGCTGAGCTCTATTACAAAGAAAAAAATTATATTTTAGAGAGGACTAAACTATATATACTTTAACCTCCACTATAATTGTTTGAGGGTTGCAGTGTAATTTATTTGCAACTATTAAATCAGCTTGTATGACACTTTAACACACTTTATTCACCATAGAGCTGAGATCATTTAGATGAATCAACAATTTGACTATTGGTTGATTGCTTCAGTAATTAATTTGAGAAAAAAAAGAAGCCACGCACTAATTGTAGTTTTTCAAATATTATATAAATTTGGTGGTTTTATTTATTTTCAATAATTGCAAATGTAATGAATTTCTAGGTTTTGGACAGACAGTAGAGCAAAACAAGCATTTTGAAGTCAAGGGTGCAGAAAAATAGATTTTCATTTTTATTATTAGGCGAATAATTAGATATTACAGATGGTGAAAATATCCATTAGTCGCAACAGGTTGAAGTCGGCTCTCTGATTTGTCCGCATTAACAGTGGCGCTCTGATTTCCGACGACGCTTAAACTCATCACGGTCGTAGGCGGGTGGGGTTCATTGTGTTGCATCACGCGGAAGAAACCTGCCCACGGCTTCACCAATAAACCGCGAGGAAGCGCATCTGGAAGCGGAATTATCACTTTCAGCCCACATGTGTCCTATTTTACGCGTTTTTGTACAGTTAAAATGTCGTCGTCAAATTATCTGTTATATTTAATAATTTTGTAGTAAGTAGAAACGGGAAAAGCTTGAGCTCGCGCAGTGTTTAATATCCGAGCTGCACGTGCTCGTTTCCTGAAACGGACCGAAGAATAAAGATAACATCGTCGATATTCAACATTTGAACAATCTTCAGTGTTTCTTCTACCTCTTCTTTGGTATCAGCTGGTGACCAGGTTAGTTTCCATACAAACAGTCTGTTGATATTAGCCATGTTGTAGCTCAGTGGTTTCATTGAATTCAGATACAAAGAGACTTAAACTAATGTTCTTAAAGGTGAAGATGAACATGTGTGGTTTCAGTAACATGAAGTACGTGAGGAAACATGTTTGTTTGGACCCATGTAGTTTAAGCAGGGATTATTTTCCACGTGGGCTAAAGGCGAATACTATTAGCATAATGAACCACCTGGTGAGGGAGCTGCTTGGTTTTATGTGGAGTTTCCCATCAAGCTAAAGCTAACCTAGCTTAGCTTTTGTAAGAAGTCCTACAATCAGTGATGTAAATAAGGTGGACAATATATTAGAGACACGAGCATCACAAAATGACCATAAAGCTGAATTAACATCTGGAGGATATATGACAGGGCTGTTGTATTTAAGTTAATCAATTTGAGCTAGGTGTAATAAATAAACACACACACGCCACCAGAGTGTATCAGGGAAAAGCTATTGTTTAATGCTGTCAGAGAAGTAAGTATATTTGTGAAGCACCACAGGTTAAGGACACAAAAGACTTCAGCATCCCAGAAACAGCTGTTCAATGGCATAAATCTATAAAAACATCATAGCTGACCATCACAGATGATCAGCCACAGTCTTAGTTCCCCAGTGCAGCTGTTATGGACTGCTTCACATTTTGATCTTTTCCTTTGTCCCCTCTTGTCTTAGATGGAGAAGCAGCCTTTGCCAACTGACGATGACAAGACAGGAACCACAGAATCGGAGATTGATGGCTACGCTGGTGAAGAGAGCCAGCAGGGATCGTCTGAGCCCGCTGCCCGAGCGGGATGGAACAGTAAAATAGAGTATTTTTTGGCTCAAGTGGGATTCAGCGTTGGGCTCGGCAACGTCTGGCGGTTTCCATATTTGTGTCATCAAAATGGAGGAGGTGAGATATTATATCTGTTCTCAACATCCATGTTAGGTGGCTGCCACAAGGTTGAGTGTTAGGACCCATGTGACCAAACACAAATTTTGTGGTGCAGGCTATACAGTATTTATTCAAATAAGAAAGTGGTTAGTTGGTGTTATTGTCACAGGACAAGCAGGTGATGAAAACGAGACTATTAATACCAGGCTTAACCTTGCATGCAAATGCATTATCTACCAAATGTATGTCTTTAAATCTGAGCATTACACTATTTGACATCTTGTTTATCCATGTATAAATTATCTGTAACAAACTAACTAAACACTGCTGCTCTGCAGTCTGAGGTTCCCACCATCTGCTTCTGTTACCAGGGGAAACAATGTAAACTCTGTGGAAAAGTACAGACATGGTCCATAAGAATTTAATTACTTTTGGTTCCAACAGCCACAAGTCTTTTTGGTCCCTTACTAAAGGTTGTTGTCACTTTGTTTTATAACAGCAGCTTATGAAACAGCTGAGGTGCTGTGTTTGCATTTAGTTAAAAGATTGGAAAGTGCTTCATGTGTCTTACTTAACCTGAAGGATGGATGAAGCTTATTTTTCAGAGAACATTGTGTTGGTGATGTGGCAAATCATCACATTCTGGTGTATTTATGTTTTGCACTGCGTCCAAACTTTTTTGGAATTGGGGGTTTTAGGAAGAACCTCTGTCCTCTCTCTGTATTAAACTGTGGTGTTCTTTTACTAACTGAGTGCTGGTCGCCTCTTCTCCTCAGGAGCTTTTCTCTTCCTGTACGTGCTGCTGATGCTGGTTGTGGGTATTCCCTTGTTCTTCCTGGAGCTGGCAGCCGGCCAGTCCATCCGACAGGGCAGCATCGGAGTGTGGAGGTACATCTCCCCCAGACTCGCAGGGATCGGCTACTCCAGCTGCGTGGTAAGAAACTGATAAGCAATAATCGACCCACCTTCTATAGGATTAGATTGTTCAGTATATGATGTTGCAAGCTTCTCATGGTAATTTCATTATTTTCAAGAAAAGCACATTCCTGTTCTTGTATGCGTAGTGCAGTTCGTTAACAAAAGTGTTGGAACAGAGAGCAAAGATGTAATAAGTTGTTCTGATTACATAAATGATTAAGTGGTGCAGACTTCTAGTCTTGTCTTAATTGTTATTTACGTTTTGGAACATCACAAAATGTTCTTATTAACCTGATAAGCTTGTTCTCAAATGTCCTCAGGTGTGTTTCTTTGTGGCTCTCTACTACAATGTGATCCTTGCATGGAGTCTTTTCTACATGGGGAACTCATTCCAGTACCCTTTACCTTGGGAAAAGTGTCCCAAACAGGAAAATGTAACAGGTAAATATAACGCACTGATGTTCCAAACTGACAAGACATGAACAGTTAATGAAGTGTAACTCGATTAGCTGTGTGTCCCATGTGAGACTAGTAACTGATCATCTTCTTTCCTCTTCTCACCAGTTAAAGAATGTGAACAGAGCTCCCCCACGTCGTATTTCTGGTACCGCAAAGCTTTGGATATCACAGACTCGATTGATGAGACAGGCTCTTTCAATGTTTACATTGTCTGCTGTCTCCTGGCTGCCTGGACCATTGTGTGCCTGGGAATGTTCAAGGGTATCAAGACCTCTGTCAAGGTAACTGCGTGATCTGTTGTGGCTTTCAAAGTGTTACTGTCAGAGTTGAAAAATGTGGTGTTATTTTGTTGACTTTCAGCAGCTGTCAGATGCTTCAGTAGAGTTGTGATAATGAGTTGTAAACACTGAAGCCATTCACTAGCAGTGTTAGATGAGTTTAATATATTTATCTATTTTATAATAGATGGTTCATTTTCATTTTATTTGCAGATCTGTGTGTGTTTTAATGATGCTGGGAAATGTTGGTGTGATATGAAAACTACGTGTATACCTTGGCAATAAGTTAAAGTTGGATACCCTTACAGTGCTGACTTTGGAACCAGCTGAGAAGAAGTCTGAGCTTTAGATGACTGAAAAACATTGACTTAATGCCAAAATTGCATCCTCTGCTACAGTGTTTGGACAGTCTGACTGGTAAAATCCAAGTCATGTGTTGGGCTTAGATTTCAGGGTTTGCTGTGCGTGATGGAGTTTCTGGAATGTCAGGCTTAGGTGTTGACCCACTTTAAATGGAAATCCACATTATGTGTTTAAGTACCGAGGGAAGCTTTGTAAGTGTTCTTTTTTTTAATGCTGTGTTGATTGCTTTCTCTAACACATATCAGCCAATTATAATTAACCACAAATCTTTTCAGACAAATCTTTTCTTCAATGTCTGCAAAAACACTGTATCAGGTGTGGCACTAGTTTTTATTTATGTATTTTGTGTTAAAGCTAACAGCTGATTGGAAGTTTTATCCAGCTGACATCAGGTGTTTTTACGCAATTACTGCCTTAAGCACCTGGCATCTTGATTACAGGGGCCATATGTTGAGTGTATAAGAAGCAGCAGGCTTTAGACTTATGATTAGATGAAATGTCAGTTATCTCTGGGGGGGAAAGGGATTGTTACACGAGCAAAATTAGTAGGATTCAGCAGGGAAGTAACTCAAAGACTGTTTACTTAAATATATGGAATGTCAAACAGTTTACACAGGTTACTGACGAGAAAAACAGAAATTTGTTGTGCATTTATTCCTGTAAATATTCTAAACAGAGGAAGCCAGTTGAAGAAAGTTGAGAGAGCAAGAAACCAAATAAGTAATTTTCACTGCTAGCATGTTAATGCATGATTCTTTCTCATTTTCTAGGTGATGTATTTCTCCTCCATCTTCCCCTACGTGGTGCTGTTCTGCTTCCTGGTCCGAGGACTCCTGCTGGACGGGGCCTTAGAGGGAATCGCATACATGTTCTACCCCAAGGTATCTGCAGAGTAGATGTCTGATGGAGTGTAAAGAATGGATGCAGATGTGCACATTTCCCTGACCTCCCCTGATGTCCCCTCTATACATTTGTAGGTGGAGATTTGGGCAGATGTGCAGGTGTGGCGGCAGGCGGCGACTCAGGTCTTCTTTGCCTTAGGCCTTGGCTTCGGGTCTATTATTGCCTACTCCTCCTATAACCCCAAGAACAACAACTGCCACCGGGATGCCTTCACTGTCTCCGCTATTAACTTCCTCACATCAGTGCTGGCCACTCTGGTGGTGTTTGCTGTGCTTGGCTTCCGTGCCAAAGAAAAGGTCACAAAATGTGTAGTCAGGTATGTTTGATTAGAGATTGAACATTGGACCCAGAATGCAAATATTTCTTTGTTCCCCACAGTGGTACAGACTATTGTAATATTTCTGTTTATCTATATGTTTACAAACATTTTTTTCTTTGCTTAGTAATATGAAGATGTTGTCAGACCAGCTTCAAATCGGTGGTTTCGACCAAAGCCTGATTCCAAGCTTCGACTTCACGAATCCCAGTTCTGTGGCTGTCGAGGACTACAGTGCTTGGTTTAAACAGTATGGAAAAAATGTCCCTGGCAATTTAACAGACTGTGACCTAGAAAAGGAAATGCAGAAGGTAAAGATTGTCAGTTTGCTTTAGTGGATTCTTTTTGTATTTGATGTGTCGTACATAAAAACTAAAAGTGGCATCCTGGTTTGTGTTCAGGGTGTGGAGGGCACAGGCCTCGCTTTCATTGCCTTCACAGAGGCCATGTCACGCCTGCCCGGCAGCCCCTTCTGGTCAGCGCTCTTCTTCCTCATGCTGCTCAACTTAGGACTCAGCACCATGTTTGGCACTATGGAGGGCATCCTCGCTCCTCTCACCGACCGCTTCAAAACTCTGGCCAAGAACAAGACCAAACTCACAAGTAAGCACCTGTTCCACTTGTTTTACCTCAGTGCAAGCTTTGGGATAATTAGCTAGCTAGGTTTGTGACAAGATAATAGATGTATTGACCCTTTAACATTTTGGTTTTGCAATTCATTTATTCTAGCAAAACAAATTCTAATGAACTGAATCAATTTTGTTTTAGTGCTCAGCCTTCATTCGAAGTGGCGTTTGAACAACAAAGATTCTGTGAACTAAGAATCAAGTGTTGAATCAATGGAAGATTACATTTTGCACAATGCTCCAAACAACATTGTCTTTAATAAATTGCCAGTTTCCATTTTCCATTTGTGCTATTTGACAGTTAACTCCTACCTCACTACCCTGCTACTGCCATCCCAGTATCCATCAGCTGTTGTCACTGACACCTTCAAGCAGAGACGGAGCAAAATTATCAGATTTACCTACTAAAGTTATTCAGGATAAACCACAAATGTTTTCTCTGTGTTTGATTGCATACGCTCTCTTTCAGGAAGCCGTGTTTCATCCTAACATAGCTGTTCTGTTTTTGCAGTTTTCAGCTGCATCATTGGCTTCGTGATTGGCCTGCTCTTCACCCAGCGGTGTGGGAACTACTTTGTGGCGATGTTTGACGATTACTCCGCCACTCTGCCCCTCATCATCGTGGTGGTTTTTGAGACCTTCAGTGTGTCTTGGCTATATGGAGCTGATAGGTGAGCTCTTTTTTTCAGACAGTGGATATCTTCTCTTGAAATCTTAGATCCCATACAAATGTCAATTCGTTTGCCACTCTGTGTTTCTGAAGATTCCTTGATGACATCGAGGTAATGCTGGGCTGGCGTCCCAGCGTGATTTACAAGTATCTGTGGAAATACATCTGCCTAATCGCTATGCTGGGGCTGCTGGGAGCCACCGCCATCCGAATGGTCATCACACGCCCAACTTATATGGCATGGAACCATGAGAAGGTTTGGAGAATCACTTTTACTGTGTTAACACTGAAAAAGTTCTGAAAACAATTAAAACAGCACCAGCTTTATGAGGTGCAGCCTTGTTTTTCTCTGCACCATTACAAAAAACTAGCAAAAGGCGACACCTGTTCTACACCTACTTCCTGACTTGAAACAAATAATTGATGGTGAATTTCTCTGTTTACATTGAATATGTAATACAGAGGTAGTGAAGTAGATTGTTTAAGTTCTTGAAGGACTAACTCGATTCCTTTTTTTTCTTTCTTTTTTTTTTCAGGCTTCTGAGGAGTACCTCGAGTACCCTGGCTGGGCTCTGGCTGTTTTGGCCCTGCTGATTGTATTTGCCATGATGCCTGTCCCAGTGGCCTTCATCCACGCTGTTCTACGGGACAGAACAAAACAAGCAGCCAGAGATACAGAGATTGGTCAGTACAGCATTGTTAACACTGATGACAAGTGTGAAACCCCTATGACAGACATGTCGGAGCTGGACCAAAGGAGTGGGACCGCTGCTTCCTTTTCCTGAACATGGGACAGGATTTTACACAGTGTTGGAATGACAGTCAAAATGTTATCTCACAGCCTTTAGTGCGGCTGTGGCACAGATTCTTTATTTTAATATTTAAAAACTTTCCCCACTTTGTTTTCACTTTAACTAAACTTTTCCAACAAGTTCAGTTTTTAAAATCTATGAAATGTGGAAAATATGGAACAAATAACTTATTGCTGTGTGGTAGCTACAGCTACAACTATTGTTACAGAGTTGTCCAAATGTTTCACTAGAAGCCATAAAAATCACAGGGGGTCCTGCATTTCTTTTAAGTTTTGTATGACAAGTAGTAGTAGGAAAAGTGTCCAATGTTTATATTAGTCTTTTTTCACTTTTATAAAAGCACTCTCATGTGAGATGCACCTCATCATGTCAAGAATCCACCTGTGCCACTTTGACACAATGAATGTCACACAATTTTGTCAAAACCAACAAACTTTCACTCTGCATTTTGTTGATGACAGAATCACAGCTTATCACCGTTCAGAGTCTCTTCTGCATGTATTTAAAGCTGTCATCAATTTTACTTTTTTAACTCAACTTAATTTTTACCGCTCACTAAATGAGACAATTGTTACAAAAATTGTTTTGGGCTGGGCTTTAGATTTTGAGATATGATTTCTAAATGAAAAAGCGAAGACTGAATAACAACCCTTACTCCAAAAAAGTTATTAATTACAGTCAAACCTGGTACCTCAACTTGATCCAAACAGGTGTTTTTGGATCAGTTTACAAATTTCCCAGTCTTTTGTTGCTCCTGTCCCAACTTGATTGAAAGAATAAGCAGATATTCAGAAAAATCAAAGAGGCTCATGAGGTCCAACATTCAATATATTGTCTTTGTTCTGTTTGTAATTGAGGATATATCTGAAAGGACTAACAGATTATCACGCTCTGCTTTATTGGTTTTACACTGCATCCAATCTTCTTTTGGAATCAGGGCTGTGAAAGAGGAAATTTATGACATTATTGAAATGATTGTTGAAACTACGTACAGCTATTGGTTACAGTATTAATGCTCTTCACCACACAGAAGTCATTTATGTTTACAGCTCAAAAAACACCTAAGTCACTTGAGTTTGCTATCATACTGTACATGTACTGTAAGTTTACAGGTGTATCTTGTAGCTAGACAATTCATCTACATCTGTAAACTCACCTGAAAGCCAACAGCTAATATACAGTTTCTGAACATACAATTTGTCTAATAATAACGGATCATTTAACATCACATATTTATGTCAGACTGTGAACGTGCAAGTTTCCATCATCCTATTATGTTGATTTCTATGATGTCATTAGTAACAAAAACAGTGTATTTGAAAGAGGGGGATTAACCCAACAATGTTAATGGAGCACACAGGCACAAGGACTGTTGGCAGCCTGCTGACGGATTTGACCAGAACTGGTTTGTAAAGTGACAACATGGAACAAATATTAATTCCTATATGTAATGTAAATATGTATATAGCACAAATACAAAAAAACTCATAAAGAACATGCAACAGAAAACTTGTGGCATCTTCCAACATTTCTGATAATTATTACTTTGCGTTACAGGGTTTTTTGTTCTGTTTTTAAAGCTTTGGTTTAGGAGTAAGCTGCATGTTAGTTTACACACAACTGACAAAGTACCACACAAATTGTGTATGTAAATTAGGGTGTTTATTTTGTAAAATTAATTGTGCTGGATCGTCACTTGTTTGTTTGTAGCCATTTTTCTGAGATTAAATGTGTAGTTTTTTGGTTTTGTTTTGTTTTTTTCAATCTGTTACTATCAAAATGAATCAACCGTAAATGTTCTTCCATGTATCGAAAACTAAGTGCCTTTAGTTTTAATAAGGCTTATTGAGCAAAATGTGAAAAACAAAATCAACATTGACATTGTTTTAGAAACATTTCTTTGGGCAGATTCACTTTTTTTATAGCGTACGTAGTCTATGTGTAAATGAATTTTTGGAAAATGTAATATAATGCTATTGCACTGTAATATATTTTTACTGTTTTATTAAAATTCTTTTCAGCATCAACGGATATTGAACTAATATTTGAAATGTAGCTTAAGCTTGCAGGTGAGCCAGCTGAGGGCTGTAAGTATTAACTTGTTAAATAGTTTTATATGTGTGTGTGTGTGTGTGTGTGTGTGTTTAGGGAGTGATTTTTAGGAAGTCCATTTCATTTTATAAACAAAGGCTCTGAATCTGAGTTCATAATGCAGCTTTGCGACTATGAATTGGAGTTGTACAAAGGAAATACTTGATTAAAACTTTGTACTGGTAAAAGCAAATGAATCCCTCATACTTTCATTCATCAAACCTTCTGGTATAAATGTGTTGTATCCTGTCTCATATCATTTCAGACTGTGCAGTGTAGCTGACTGGTGATCGTACTTTTGGTTCAGTGTTTCGAGTGTGTGAAAGTTAGCCAAGTGTTTAGTAATCAAGCATTGCTGTCAAGAAGCAACAAATAACACCAGATATTGACTAAATGTCATTCACATCCTGTTGAGAAAGAGGCTCAGACAACTACTCACTCACAGTGACATTTCTTTTCCCTTGGTATGACTATCACCACGACAATGCACCGTCAGGATTGCTGCTCAGTTTCATTATGCTGTGTAATGTCAGAGGAATTCTCTCTTCTGTCTCTTGCTGTGTGTTGCTGCCCATCTGTAGCATTATCTGCCTGGGAAAAGTGGAGGCATATCAAACCCTCTGCCAGGGTAAACACTGAGCAGCAACCTGTAGAGCTTTGCTCACTGACCTTTGATTGGGCAGGATGAAACCGGATCTGCCTGATTGGGAAGTGTTTTTCAGTCTTCCCTGTTTTGACTGTAGCTACATTTCACTTTGTGTCCATAAGAGACACAGTGAACAGCAGGAACAGTTCTTTGTTTTTCTGTCATATCTTTCAGTCCTTGAGCAGTGTGTGAGCATCCTTGCAGAGCCGTGCAGACCATGAAGGTGCAACACACACCAACGTCAATGAAAAGTTTGAAACCAGCCAGCTCAGAGGACCGAATATGAGACTGTTAAGGTGACTAACTGAACAATCTAGATCTCTATCTCCAGATTGTTCATTAAACTGGAGAATGAAGAGTTCTTAGGAATTCCATTTGCAAATGCACTTTTAGGAAAACATCCTATCTTGTCTGATCCATCATTAGTAAATAAGTGAGAATAGATGAATTTCAAAATAAAACATTTGATATATTTGTCCACAGAATCTTTTTGTTGACTGTAAAAAAAAATCTTCGTATAGCAAATAAATTCTTGCAATACAGGTTGTATTTTTGCATAATGGTTGTTTGGACCCCATATCAACTGGATTTAAATGCTCAACTCCTTCAGTTGTACGAGACTTAAGCAGTACATTTATGTGTCAGCAGGGAGCTCTGTTGCACTCGTGTCAGAGTATTTCTCCTCCATGTTACAGCAGGTTGTGTGACCTCTGCAAAAACATGTAAGCGCTTACTTGGTCTGTCATTTTCATATTAGCTTGCTTACAACTTTTAAAAGATTTGAATAAAAAAATGGCTATGAGCAAATACAACTTCTCTCTCCAGGTTTTTCATATTTTCGTTCAAATTCCAAATTCAAGGTCAAACAATTTAAAAGCTTACTAAACACCGTGCCAGAGCTGAACTTTGCTAAAAATATTCTGCCACACCAATTTATTATCTCCTTTGTAAGACTGCTTTGTCCGACTCTGTTTGGCACATTGTAAGCCATTTTTTAAAAAATGTGTATGCTTGAGTGGAAGAGTACTCACAGGTGTCCCCGAGGAAATGCCGTGTCTGGGGAGTCCAGTTGTCTTGGATGCAGTCTCGCTTAAGGCAGCCAGAGAGGCAGAGAGGACGGGACCAACACCCGGCAGAGAGAGAGTCACGACATCCTCGCTTCGACCTCAGGTAAACACAATCGACAAGATGGGTTTAAAATGTTGCCTTTGCATAATGGTGAATGTGCAGGATAAATAGTTTCAGGCCTCTTTTTAGAGCAGGACCAGGTTGTGTTTGCAACATACAAGTGGGATATTTTAAGTATGATTAGCAATTTGTAGAACATAGAAAACAACTTTCTTATTGAGTTACTTATGGTGAACTCCCTAACCA
Organism: Centropyge bicolor; assembly: GCA_037975185.1. Taxonomy (NCBI): domain Eukaryota; kingdom Metazoa; phylum Chordata; class Actinopteri; family Pomacanthidae; genus Centropyge; species Centropyge bicolor. The sequence goes on along the minus strand of JBBMOC010000024.1, from coordinate 1,477,609 downwards.
GTACTATTAGAAGCCAGGAAAAAGCATGTAAACTTTCAAAATAAGTCAACCATAGCAGAAAAACAAAAAAAAAATTGTTTTCATTGATTGTATTTTTGCAAGTATCTTTTGATTTGTAGGTGTATGAGCGGTGGATGAGCCACATGGCAGGCCTGGCAGCTCTGTGCCTGCTGCTGGTGTTTCCATTGAGCAGCTCCCAGAGCACCCTGCAGTCTGAGCAGGAGATCAGTGGTCATCAGGCCGCGGCGGCAGCGGCACCTCCTCCTCTACCTCCTCCTCCTCCTCCACCACACATACGGGACCTGCTGAGAAAAGAGGAAACCACTCATTTGAATGCAAAGCGAACATGTAAGAAATGTTGATCAGCAGAATTGCAAATATCCAGCCTGCTTGTTATTAATGTGTGACAGGCTGCAATGACAAAGATGTTCCACTCGAAGCTGGGCTCATTTTGTGTTGTGTTTGCACCTGCACAGATGCCCGGGTAGACAAAGACAACGCCAAAGTGGCTCTGTTCATCGCTGCGGCCATGGGAACCTTCGCTCTGATGGCTGCCGTGTACTGCATCTACAACAAGTTCTACACCAAACAGCAGTACCTGCACACCCAACTAAACAACGACTCAGGTAGATTAACCTTGATCAGACTGTTGTTGTTTCAGAGCCTTCACTGTCTGCAGGGACTGAACCGGAAAACCTGTATGTGCATGACTTCTTTCTGCCCATATTTTTTTTATTCTAATCATTTTTTTTCTGATGTGTAAAAATACTCGTATCTCATCTGCCTACACTACAAAGTGGCACCACAACAATGGAAACTGTCAACAACTTGACAACTATAAGCATCGAAACTTCCCACAGAGTGACAAAATGAGGCTAAAGATTAAAATAGAAACTGTCTCCTCATCAGCAGACACAAAGGGAGACTTCCATCCAGAGAAAACTGGACTCATCCGCATCTGATCTTTTTCCCTCTGTCGTCTCTTGGGCATCCTTTGTTGTAAGGCATCACAGGCCAGCTGGGCTCTCAAACATGAGCGTGATATGTCGTGTTTATGGATGTTGTGCAACGTGACTTCTTGGTACTGAAGCACTTCCTACTTGCTGCCATTTGGAGGCACTGACTAATGATGTTGCACGGTGCAGCTTGAATAGTGGGAATACAAAAGCAATTTGTCTGCGCACAGTAGATGTTGAATATGGACTTTGAAACATGACTGACTGTGTTGTTTTCCTGCAACTTAATCATGTCTTATGCTCTGATCCTGTGAGCTCATTTAATTTACAGCAAATATCTTTAAGTTAAATTTCTTATATCTCCGTCCACAGATTTAACCACAGACCCCATGGACCCTCCTCCCGTGTTTTTCCACGCCTCCGTTGGCTCCAGTGCAGTCGACGTGCGGAGAGCCGGCTATGGCTCGCTCTCGGACACTCCGTCCATCATCTCCGTGCCGCCCAGCCTGTCTCCTCCTCCCTCCGCCATGCCCTTCCCTCCCCTCTTCCTCTCCTCTCACTCTCTGAGAACTATATCAGCCAAGGATCTGGAGAAGAGCTGTATCTGACATTGAATGCGTAAGTTAGCGATGTCAAGAAGTAGCAGTTTGAATGTGCATGTTGTTCTCTGTTATCTACACACATCAGACAGGCTTTTCATTTTCTGCAGGCAAATTTAGCTGGAATAAAATCAATGCATCTATTTCAAACCTGAAGAATGGGTTTGCACATGCAGCCAAAACTTTAACTTTTTTAACAGTAGGAAAATGCAGATGAAAAGCTCAGTACCCATAAACCAGCACTACTTCTGCTTTAAACACGTGGCCTGTGCATCACAACCATTTGTATGATCTGTAGTCTTTAGTCACAACTGTCGCCATATATGTTGTACAGCTACAATAGACTAGATCTTTCCTGAGCTTTATCTAATACAATCCATCCTTTCAGTAGTCATCCAGTGTGGTACCAGAAAAAATAAACTGTCCAGAGATGAGAGAAATGTTGTCTTTCTCATTTTTATGGTCAATAATGACAGTCCCTCTGTGAAGTGGCGTTGGACTCAGGACCTTCAGTGCCAACAGGTGTAACTGAATATTTCATCAAAATACAGTTAAAAGTCTGGATCTATTTACCAAAGTTAGAGAGGAACAGACTAATTTGTTTTTAGGTTAGCAAGCAGATGTCTTTAAGGTGTGTTTGTGCCACTGTAGGTAGAAGCTTGTGGTGTCAAAGTAATGCCTCTGACAAATTCATTAACTCATTTTTAATTAAATCAGAAGTTCAGTCATTCCACACCCTTTCTCATAACAAACATTTTGACTTGTCCTAGTGGGAAAAGGGGGGTGTTACCAACAGTGGCTCCACACTCCTTGACAGTGTGCATGCACCAGGACCCTGAAACTGAAGCAGCTAAATGGAATTCAGCCATTGTTCATTTTATTATTTACACCTCTGCGTCTCCTATTGTGGCTTGTTAAAATGTCTTTGGGAGGGGGGGCTCAGGCAGGCTCAGACTATAGGACCTCAGCTTTCAGAATAAAAACGTCTGAACAGTTTTTAATGCAAGGATAAAAGGAAGTACTTACAGTTAGTATAGTCTGTTAAACTCTACTTCTTGATAGATTGCACATCACCAACATACACTAAATATGAGTTATAATTCCATTTACTTCACTTTAAATCCTGCAAAGATAACCAGAGACAGCAGCTAGTGGATGATAAATTGTATTTAGCTTCATAAGTCACATGTTCCATATTCAAGCAGCTCTCACACCCACATGAAAGGGGCTGCAGGAGTGATGGCACTGTTGGTATTACGCACAAGGCGCGTGGCTGAGAGGACCAAAAAAACACAAATCCTGCCACTTTTTTTCAGATTTTTTTCAACGTTTGGGCCTGGATTTCATCTGTAATTTTTAAAAAAGAAGGCACTCAACCCAGGATCATGACAGCCCACGGATCAACCTGCCCCTCCCTTGTCACAAATACCTGGGAACTCTGTTAATATGCTTCCACCGGACAGCCCTGTTTACTCCAACTCTCTCCATTCAAGGCAGCGGCTCCAAGAATAGCAGCTGCTTGAACAGTCGGTGCTTAAAACGCCGGGCTGCGGGGAAGGAAGTGACATGCTACCATCCACTCACTAAACACACTTGGAGAGATTAGCGCGCAGGCTGCAGCGGTAATCTGGTTTCAGGACCACGGCCAGAGACACCGCTCGGCCACGGGTCGCACCGAGAGTCGCCTCCTGGACACTTTTACGCACCAACAATGTCCAGAAGTTCATCTGGACCTTAAGGACTGTGGCAAAGTGGGACTGACCATGCGTGAGCGCTTGGTTTTACACAAAGGCAGGTGAAGTAAAACCAAACCTCTGGACCATCAGGGAGCGTCGGGGACTTCGCATAAAGGAGGTGATCAGGTAGAATCAGGTGTTTCCTTCATGTGTGAGTGAGGAACCGAGGGCGGAGGGAGCAGAGCAGAAGGCTGTGCGCTCGGACGGGAGCGCGCAAAGACTGCACATTGGTCGGATCCTGGAGCCGTGAGGATGGAGATCCGGCCGGACAGGTTTAAGGTCGTGGCAGCCAAGACTCTCGGGAAAATATACGGGTATGTAAAAAAAATCACTCAGCTCAAGAAATATTGAAACTCAAAATGGCACCTCGTATTAAGCAGAAAGTTTTGCATCTAAATGAAGCTACTGGATGACAGTCTATAGATTCTGGAGTATTTGTCTTTAAAGCAAACTGCTCTTTTGAGGATCAACATGTCCAGAGGCCTGGATTAGTCTGGGCTTGGATGACCTGGCACAACATCTGTCCCTCTATAGGCTGCTGAATCGGTCACATAAGAAACTGCACTCAATGCAATAGCTGATCAAAAAGTTGTTTTTCCTCAGGACGCAAATGTTCTCAAACCTGAAATGAAGCTCACATGCACTGATTTTTTTTTTTGCTTCTGGGGAAATGAACAGACTTAAGTTTCATTCTGGGGCCAGAGCTGTTCAATCAGTGTAAGATGAAGCTCTGGATCGATGGCTGGATTCATTTCTTCCAGGCCTGTTCTGCAGTGCTTGTCACAGTTTTATCTGGAGTTTTATGACTGAGCCATCAAAGTGTTTTTGATAATGTTGTGTTATTCCAAACTGACAGTCACTGTGCGTTTGGCTCTGCGGCCTCTTGTCCTGTGTCTCCTGTCATTATAGGACAATGAGTTAAAGGTGACTTTTGAAAACTTGTAATGATGGGCTGAGGATGTGGGTCAAGGTCAGAGCATGGCAGGGAATCTGTTGTTTTTGACATCATGTGGCATTTTAGAGCCACAAAACGCGTGCGTAAAACATCCAAGTGTGCGTTTTTTTTTTGGAAACGCCCACAGCTCTCCAACCAGTCCTGCTCTCGACATGCTGCAAAATAAATAAATAAAAACGCCTCTCACGCCTTCCCTGCTGAGAAAGAGTGTGTGAGGTGGGCAGGAGTCTGGCCACTGATGGATATCTGAAGGCACAAAGGTGTTGATGGACTCCCCTTTCCTTCTCTCGGGATTTGATGCAGCGTCTAAACACTTAAATCCTCTCCAGAAATAGCCTCTGCTCCTCCAAGCTGTCGGCCCACGTAAATCCCTGCAGGCCGTACACCTTGGCCACCTATCTCTCTCTCTCTCTCTCCCTCCATCTCTCCGCCCCCTAAGTAGCCCGATAGCTCGACACTGTGTCCCTTCCCCCTCTCCAGGCCAGCCGGGATTAGGCCACGCGACCTCCGGCACAGCCCGCGGAGCGCACATGCTCTCAGGTGCCGTGCGTAAAGGTGCGCCGGCCCGTCCTGCTCTCCGCACGCAACATGCTCCAGAGAGGAGAGTAGGCAGGACTGTGTTGTTGGACTTATTTCTAAATGCTTTATTTTATTATATTTTAGACAAGGAGCTGAAGCAACCACCTCAAAACACCCAATTCTTTTATCCACTTTAATCTTTTTTTCTGTTTAACTTTGAACCATGATTTTCTTTACTATACTACAGACAATATTTATTGAAACCACCTGAATGTTATGTGTCAAGATAAGAGTGAAGCATGATTTATTCAAGTCCACCCACAGTCTCCTGTCATGCAACTATCTCCAGTTTGTTAGGGCTGCAGCTCACAATACTTGTCATGATCAACTGAGCCTTTGGTCTATGGAACATCAGAGAACTATTAACACATCAAATGCTCCTAAAATCTCGAGGCGATGTCATGAGGTGTCAGCAGTCCAAAAGCTAAAAATATTCACTCTACTACAATGTTAATAGAAGGAAAAGCTGCACAGTTTCACATTTGAGAAAATCTAAAACAAGAGACTGTTTCAGGTCTGATCTATATTTAGATATGTATAAATAAATACTGTGCAGTTCCTCCCTGTGCGTCGGGCGTCTCATCCCTGGGTCCTACACCAGAATGAGTTGCCCACAGCGAAACTATGAAACTTAGATATGTACATGTTAAAATACTTTTGATGCACGATATCAGAGGAGAGAGTGAATTCAATCTTAATATTTCGTTTGACTGTGGTTCTACACAACAGTTTTCTTCCAATTCAGTGTGTTTACTAATGCTATAATCTACAAAATGTACTTCTTCTGTAGTACTTGAAACAGTCCAAAGTTGAAATAGTAACATCTTGTGCTGCTACACTGATGTCCTTTGCAGCAGTGAGTTCTTCAGTCTTTCAAACAACCACTTCTTTGACCCTCTCTTCCAAGCTGTTGACTCAACTTTGAACCAAGCAGCTGAACCGCCCTGACATTTGTCCTTGACGTATGAATTAAGAGATTAACTTGGAAGGGAGGACCAGGAATACTCACATGGCGGAGTGGGTCGTGTGAATTCAACTTTTTTTTTTTTATAAGTCATCAAGATTCAAAACTGAACACTTTCCTTTGTGAGTGGTTCACGGAAGCGCCCAGACCCTTCCTCATGGTGTGACTAGCACAACAGAGAGAAGGTCAGCCAGCTTGTAAGGATTACGACGGATTTTCTTTAACTCAGGGTCAGTCATGAAAAGTCACTGCAGCAGATAGCAGATACAGTATATGGAAGGGAAAAAAAACAAACATGCATGTGCATTTTTGTCCATTGTGTCACAGAGACAGAAAATCTTCGTGCGAACATCCTCTGAATCCTGGGAAATAAATTGGCGTTGAGGAAGGAGGAAATGCTGTGAATTGTGTGTGAGGCTGCGAGCGAGTCAGGGGAGTTGCCGGTAAAAGGCAGTGTTAAAGATGAAGGGGAGACAGGAAGAATGAAGGCCCGCTCAGACAGAAATAGTCCAAGAGAGCCAGAGGTATTAATAATTCAAGAGAGAGAATCATTAATACTTGATCAGTGTCGGAGACTGTTAGAACCCCTGCTTACAGTAACTAATAGAGCATGTATGTTTCATTATTGTGTCGCTGTTATTTATTTTTCTGCGGATTGCTTTGAAAAGATTTGTTGGCCTATAGGATGCACAGAATGAGTTGTGTCACATGTGATTCGTCCTTCGTCTCGACTTGGAACGTGTCGAGGAATGACAGGTTTTAGTGCAAACAAAGGATTTGTGTGGATAAATCTCTGCACTCTTTCTGCACCTCCAACCACTTAATGAAGCAAAATACAAAGATTTATACAGTCTTTATAAATATAAGGTATTGTAGTTTTGATGGGTCATCAAATCTTGGTGTTTGTTAGTTTTCTCTAAACTACATTGCAGCACTTTGCTCAATGCATGCTATGAAAATATTACATCTGCTTGAGACAGTTTTATAGATCTTGTGGCGAGGGCTCGACGAAAAACACTTCAGATCAACTCAAGACTTTTCAGGCTGCATTCAGTGAGTGTGCAGATTCAACAGGTCCCTGGGGGGGCTCACATGCACACGCACACACAGACACCTCCAGTCTCTGTGTCAGGATGCAGAGAAGATTCACAGCAACCACATTCACCACACTGATTTATAAAGCAGTGGATGACGTATTCAAACATGGAGGCTCATTCAGTCACTTCCCACTTCTGGGTCTTTTGCCATTCACTTGTACTTGGCTCTGATTGGTTGACATAAAACTAATATCCTGTTGGTGTTTATATGCACTGGTCTTCACAGTTTGAACTGTGACTGGTCATATATAGTTCTGCAGCAATTTTGTCGTTGCTACTTTGTTATTGTGATGTCATCTTTCTGGGCTGTCATGTGACCTGCACCTACACTGTGTATGGCGGCTGGATTCACTATAAAACACTGGCCCACGGCACAGACAACATGATTTAATCTCAGTAAATATTTGTCAGATTCCACAGGTTTACATGATGTCTCGGCAGAGATTTTCATCCTAACCATGAGGAATGTTCACAGTGGCTGCAGTGGGAGTATTGTTATTACTGTGACGGTCAGCTATGAATCATAACACACGTCATTTCCATCCCAGGATGAGGATGCCTGTCAAATTGTATCTCTATCTGTCCAGTACAACCAGCTGTCAGAAAATGTAGGCTATAAAACACACCCCCATCAGTCCGAGCTGTTTTCATGCTTTGCACTGCTGGCTGAAAACCGCAGGGCTGAGTCTGCTGATATTTTGCATCAGCACAACCAACTTTCATGTTGTTGCCAAAGCCGTGGAGGCATTTGTTTTGAACTTCTGTCTATAGATATGAAAACTTGAAACTAACAAATAATAAGCTGTAATATAAAATGGGCTCTGTGCTCTGGACCTGCAGGGCTGGAGTCTGAGCGGAGAACGTCATGTTTAATAGATGATCCGCTGCGTTTAGATACATATTTGATAGACTTGAGGCTGGAAGAGGTCACGGTTTCTCCGGCTTTCTCAGCAAGCCATGAGAACACAGGCTATAAACAGCAGAAAAAGGAGGAGTTGATGTTGTTTGGAAGGAGATGAAGAGTCTTTCACTCACATTTCTTCTTCGCCACAGGGCCAGTTCTCTCAGGAGATGAATGTCTGCAATACAAAAACACACAATACACCAACACCTTGAGAAGACAGAATAAGTCAAAGTTATGTCAGCCAGCTCCAGCAGTGGTCGGCCGACAAGGTGACTGTGCTGACTGTCTCTTTTTAAGATGCTGGAGGTACCTAATTGACAGCAAGACAGATGGGCCGAACATCCACATCCTCGCACTTTTATCAAGCTGAGTTGTCAGTGCACAAGACCTTCAGAGCAGGATCTGTTTTCACTGCAGTTTGGAAAAGCTCTGATTGCTCATGAAGAAAATCCACAATATAAAAATCTGAGAATTAACTGAACTTTAAGTATTTACTTTTAAAATAACTGTTATGGTTGATGAGCTGTTTCCTGTCACCTGACACTTTTCTGAATCACTGTTTAGTTGAAATGTTTTGGTGTCTATTGTCAAAGCTGTTTCTAAGTTTCAAAGTTGATTTGAAATGACAAGAGTTGCAACACAGCAAAGAGATGTTTCAGCTGGTGTGTAGCCCAGATCATCGCCTCAAATCATGTTGTTTGAATCTAAACTACAATAGACTAAACTTACAAATTACATTTACAGAGCTCTCGAGAAGAAGCAGGAAAATGGCGAGACCATCGAGCTGTCGGCGGAGGGCCGGCCCGAGATGGTGGAGGAGAAGGAGATGCCCATCGTGGACTGCACGTGCTTCGGCCTGCCGAGGCGCTACATCATCGCCATCCTCTCTGGCATCGGCTTCTGCATCTCCTTCGGCATCCGATGTAACTTGGGCGTGGCCATCGTCAGCATGGTCAACAGCCACACCATCTTCAGAGACAACAAGGAGGTCGTAGTGGTGAGTGGCGGTGGGTGAGGTGGAAAGTTTGTGGCAAAATAAACATGAATGTGTCTCGAGATTATTTATTTATGAAGTGAGTGTTGGGTGAACACACACAGTATGGCCAAAAGTAAGTGGACGTCTCAGACCACACACTTTGGCCCACCTTTTGTCTGCCCTTTTTCAGCTTGGCCCCCCTAATTCTAATTAAGGGTAATAAAGGCCGCAATATATAATGAAAATTTAGACCAACTTCTAATATTGTATGATTTTGAAAAAAACTCTTTCCTGTTTCAAACATCAATGAAGGAATGTTTGAACACTATGAATGAACACTATTTTTTCTGAAAGTGTTGGTCATTTCAGGGAACAAAACTGAATTCATGAATGTGTATAATATTGATTTTCTCATGCACTTGTGTCCCAACAGAAAGCTCAGTTTGACTGGGATCCAGAAACAGTGGGAATGATCCACGGCTCCTTCTTCTGGGGATACATAGTCACCCAAATCCCTGGAGGGTTCATCTGTCAAAAGTTTGCAGCCAACAGGTCAGTTAATCTGCTGTTTATGGTATGGAAGGCGTAATTCTTTTGTCCATGCTGAATATCTCTTCTTTCTCTATTCTTTCCTCTTCCAGAGTGTTTGGCTTTGCTATAGTGGCCACGTCTTGCCTGAACATGCTCATCCCTGCAGCGGCACGGATGCATTTCGGCTGCGTTATCATTGTCAGGATTTTTCAAGGACTTGTGGAGGTGCTTTGTTCTTGTCCATAGCATCCTGTTAAACACAAGGAAGATTTCTATATGCATTTCATTTTGAATGTTTATCTTCTCTGTCCTACAGGGGGTTTCATATCCAGCCTGTCATGGTATTTGGGCAAAATGGGCCCCACCTCTTGAAAGAAGTCGCCTGGCCACGACAGCCTTTTGCGGTGAGTTCGTTATCACTGTATCTTGTTTCTCTCTGTCTTCAAAAATGGATGTTTGTTGTCATTTGAAGGGACATTTATTGCTAATTAAAAGTGAAGCTGTAAAGATTAATCGATTAATCAGTCAAACATTTATTAATTCCAACATTTCAAAGGTGAGGAGAGGCTACTTTTCCTCACCATATATAGCAGAAATTAAAACTTCTTTGAGCTTTGAAATAACGCAAGCAATCTGAGGTCTTTTTTTTTGACAAAACAATTATGTGAGAAAATATGTGGCAGATTAATTCATAATGAAAATAATTGTTATTTGTTGTTTCCCTATTTTTCTAGGTTCTTATGCTGGTGCTGTGATCGCCATGCCATTAGCTGGAATCCTTGTCCAGTACTCAGGATGGTCCTCAGTGTTCTATGTCTACGGTAAGAGACCTTTGACCTTTAGGCCGGAGGTGAACAAAATCAAATGTAGAGTTTTAACACTGGGGCTATGTTTTCAGATCAACACATAGATATACAGAGCAGAGTCCTACAATAATCAGCTGGTTTGTGACAACATTAAATACATGACTTCAATAGTTGTGTAGACACACTATGCAAAACATAGAGTAACACAGAGGATGCTGACACATACTGAAACTGAAAGGAAAAGAAGAGCACATAGACAGCACCAAAAATAAGGGAAGTTGGAAAACACCCATTCAACATTAATTCCGAGCAGCTTGTTCTTTCTGACCGCTCCTTCCATGTCTGACACTGACATAACTCCCTCTCTCTTCCCCGCCTGCTCGCCTGCCCGTCATCCTTCTCTCCTCCCCCCCAGGAAGTTTTGGGATCATGTGGTATTGCTTTTGGTTTCTGGTGTCTTATGAAAGTCCGGCAGCCCATCCCACCATCACCGAGGAGGAGAGGAAATACATTGAGGAAAGCATCGGAGAGTCGGCCCAACATGCTGTAACGGTCAGTACATGGAGGCGACGTCTCAGGTGCAACGGGATTCAAACACTGTATCACATCACACCGGCTGACATTAACAGTACTGATGTGGCCTCTCGGGTCACCTCAGAGTTTGCAATGTGTTTGTACTTAATTTTTTGTTATCTGCAAAATGTTAATATAAGGACATGGCTGAAAATAGATTTGAGAGTTGAGATGATAAACAAGCAAATTAAGACGGAAGTTAGCCTGGGTGGAGCTGAGGAGGGTGTCAAACTGCATCATGAGCAACTGAGATAGATTTAGAAACATAACTCACTGACTCTGCATCATCAGTTTACTCCACCCGTCCTCTTATTGATCAGTGTTCCGCTGTCTGCTGCTTGCTTGTGTCCTTTTTGACAATTTAAATCAGCACAAAGACAATAAATTTAATGTTTGACCTCATAAAATTCATTGATTTTTTTAGACATAGGCTTATTCTGAATTTGATGCAGCAACAAGTTATAATGTTAAAAAAATAATGTATGATTGTATAAAGGATATTATTATGAGGGCTCAGGAACACTTCATAAAACTGTTTTTATTTTTTGGAATTGAGGCCGTAGGAAAATCATTACTTTGAATAATCAACTGTGCATTTGTGTTTGTGAAATCCCCCAAAAGTTTTATTATTTCATTACAAAAGCAGCAAAATGATGCAATTTCCTGTGTCTCAGAAATTCAACACACCGTGGAGGGCCTTCTTCACGTCCATGCCAGTGTACGCCATCATCGTGGCAAATTTCTGCAGAAGCTGGACTTTCTACTTGCTTCTCATCAGCCAGCCCGCGTACTTCGAGGAGGTGTTTGGATTCGAGATTAGCAAGGTAACAGAAACCAGAAGTGTACTGCAGAGGGAAGCTATTGAAAGTCTACATCCAGGTTTATTCTTGTGACCATGACAGACTGGCCTCATAAAAATGTTTCCTCTCTCATCCAGGTGGGCATAGTCTCCGCACTCCCCCACCTCGTCATGACCATTATCGTGCCCATCGGTGGCCAGATTGCTGACTATCTGCGCTCCAACCAAATCATGACCACCACTAATGTCCGGAAACTTATGAACTGTGGAGGTAAGAAGAAGTAGAAGAAGCAGAATTTCAGAAAGGGGAACACATAAATGCAATATACAGGAAATGTTGCTGACTCTGCAATGAGGTCAAAGCTGTGGTCATATTTCTAAATGCTCACAATCAGAATCAGCCAGAGCGACCAAGTATATGTACATATACAAGGAATTTGGTTTTGGAGAATAAAGAATGGTCAGGATCAAATGTTAGTATGTGAAAAACATCTGAAAGAAAGTTGGTGTAAAATATTTTTCAGCGCTTTGTGGATATGATGAAACATTTTTTTCTATGAACTCAACTTTTAATCAGAAGGCTGATTCAGTCACACAAACCTAAAAAACTGGCTAATTATGGGGTTAACGACAGTATTTGGTCGCATTCGCTGCATTAGGGAAATGATGACTCACTGTAAAACAGAAGCTCTGTCTATTTTTGCACTACTGAGAAAAATCAATAGCAGTGAAATGAAGAAGTATGAACTGTACTTTGTAGAAAGCCGACAGTACTGCAGCAATTTCAGGCTACTGTCAACTGCAAAGGGACAAGAGAACCATGTGAGGACAAATTAAAAATGTTCCATCGAGATGTAATGTTTTCCATCAACACATTAAACTCATTCTTTGTTCCTGTTTGTGCTGTTTCGCTTCCCTGCAACAGGGTTTGGGATGGAGGCGACCCTGCTGCTCGTGGTGGGCTTCTCTCATACCAAAGGTGTTGCCATTACATTCCTGGTACTGGCTGTGGGATTCTCTGGCTTTGCCATTTCAGGTGAAACCATATCTTATTTTATTCTTTTTTAATGCATGGTGACACTAGTGTAACAGACACTATGAGTGCCCTGAACACTCCTTGTACAACTTTATGCTTGACTTTAACTCATCAAGTCCTTAAGCAACATATATTAAAACATTCTGCTGTGATGGTGGCGTCACATGACTCCCCCAAACATGGTAGTGTGACCTGTAGCAAAAGCAAAGAAAGTTTCAGTAAGTTCAATAAGTTCATTTTTTGATACTAAAGATACTTTAAAACCCATTTACCTGTTCCAATACTTGCATAATGTTTCCTGTATTATTTAGTTTTGTTCTTCAACAAAACTATATAAAGCAGCACATGTAAATATAATTAACAAAAAATATAATATAAATAAATATTTACCTTGGTCTATGGTATATCCCCCATAATTTCCCCAAAAGTTATGGCTCTTGGCTCTTGAGGTATATAGGACACATGTTGTTGCATGTCACTCTTTTAGTCACAAATATTCAGCAGACTTTATAGGATTTACTACTTTCTATCATGTATGTACTAATATTGTATTTGCACCTCATTAGGTTTCAATGTCAACCATCTGGATATTGCACCACGCTATGCTAGCATCCTCATGGGTATCTCCAACGGTGTGGGCACCTTGTCTGGTATGGTTTGCCCACTTATAGTTGGTGCCATGACAAAACACAAGGTGAGAGCTTTCAACGCTGTAAAACACATAACTGAGCAAACGTGTACTTTATAAACTGTGCACCACCAACTGAGTTTGGTTGCTGGCAATGTTTCAGCTGTCTAAAGCAAAAGGTGTCACTTCCTCAGATTGACCTCTTCTCAATTTTTCCATTTTGCACATACCGTGAGATATTTTTTTGATTTGATAGCTCAATACACCAGAAGTCAGCTCATGCAGCCTATATACATGCACATACATGCTCAAGCTTGGACTGGCTTGATTTAGCATCTTTATAACTTTAAATTTTGATTTCAAAGTCATTATTGAAAAATAAACTTCTCTTCCTTTTTTCTCTCCAACCATTCTGTGATAGACGCGGGAGGAGTGGCAGGGTGTGTTCCTAATCGCCTCACTTGTTCATTATGGAGGTGTTATATTCTATGGTGTGTATATTACCCTCTTCATTTCCTGTTTCCATTCACTCTTCCATAACCACAACATTGGTTTGTTCAAGTATGCAAAATCTGCATTGTTCTTCATGCATTTGAAGTTTGCAAGAAAAAAAATCCAAAAAACAAAACCCCTGTCTGTATCTTCTGGACTGATTTTGTCTGTCTCTGTGCTGCAGGCCTCTTTGCATCAGGAGAGAAGCAAGCTTGGGCGGAGCCGGAGCAGCTGAGCGATGAGAAATGTGGCATCCTGGACGAGGACGAGCTCGCGAACGAGACAGAGGAGCTGTATCGCACAAGTGGCGGAGGAGGCTACGGAGCCATGAACCAGGGAGCGGATCCCAACGGAGGCGGAGGCGTGGGAGGAGGAGGAGGAGGCTGGGTCTCAGACTGGGACAAAACTGAGGAGTACGTCCAACCAGCCGGAACCAATAATTACCTTTATGGAGGAGAGGGGGACCGAGAGTTGACATAAAACCAGCAGCATCCTCTGCGCACATGTGTGAAGAACTTTGAAAATGTGGATTTAAAAAGGAATGTGGAAGGGGACATTTTCAGCAAGTCTGACTGTATTATCATCACTGGACTGAATTCAAAGAGACTCCACAGTGAAGGTGATTAGCAAATGTAGAATGTGTGTTTGTGTGTGATTCCTCGTGTGACAGACGATCTCAGTAAGAGTGTTTTAGGACTCATCGGCCCTGCGATCTCTCTTGGAGGGGGGCTGTGTTTTAGGCCTGGTGTGGATTTCTTTGGTGTTTATTCATTGTAAGAAAAAAAACTGTAGGACTTTCTATATCATCTGACAGGATCTGTATTTCATTTGTATGCCTCTCACTTATATTTGAATCATTCAAGATTACAAATCTCTCAGTGCACATTGCTCACAAACATTGGGTGAAAAGAGTTGGTTTAATTGGTCTTTAAAATAAAGTTTCATAAATGGTTGTAGAAGTTGCACCTCCACTAAAACTAGAGGTTGTCGCACAATGTTATGAAAGCTTTTTATCCTGAAAACAATTTTAGGTTTTTGTTCTTAATGTGCACACTTTTAAGAAAAAGCATGTTACTTGTGCCAATACAACAAAATATTTTGCTCTATAGTATTGGTTTACTCATCTACTGAGAAAGTAATTGAACACCTGCAATTATTACTGCGCACAGCTTTCTGTGAAGTCTCATGCAAAAATGTTTTATGTACTAGGCCTCGAACATGTCTGCCTGCTGACAAGCTGGGGAGTAAAAATGCCTTGTATAGGACAAGAAGGAATGTCATTATCCAGGGTCATAACAATCCCTTATCCAATTAGTTCCTTACTGTAGAGCCATTTTTATTTCCATCAGGTCTCTTCCGAATCCGACGTCTGAGTTTTGTTCAACGTGCTTCACATGTAATCTACGCTTCACTAATGTCGTTCTTATCATGTCGCTTTTCTGTTCAGGCACTTCCTTCACACTTCTGGGGAAGCACTTTGCTGTCTCTATATAATCTAAAAACCCAGACACAAGCCAGTCTCTGCTCTCCCTCACATTAGCAAAGGACAAAAAAATAGAGCCACTGTGTAGATCTCAGTCGATCTCGTTTAGAGGTAGACTTTCATTACCTTCTGCTTTATCTTACAGCTGAAGATCTGCTAAATCTAGTAAACTGAAGTCCAATTTTAAAAAAAGGCTGATGGACAGCAAACAATGACATTTCACTGTACATGCGCGGTTCGTTTTGTTTTTTTGTTAATAGATGTTGTAATGTATGGAACTAGGCCCAAAATGAAGGTTTAAGATGAAGAACTACCCCTGTGTTAGACTGTGGAGCGGTATCACTTCGGCTGGTACTGTTTCATTGATTGAGAGTAAATATTAAATGTTAGGGTTTTTACCGTTTTGTCATTTTTCATTAATTTCTTGTTAAATGTTTTGTTCTGGATTTTAAACTGTAAATGTAAAAGTCATGTACATGTGGAAAACATTGTATAATAAAACTTAGAGGTGACAATTCCTGTACAATAATTCTAGATATTCTGGGCGGTTAATGCATAAACCACCTTGCTAAAAAAAAAAAAAAACAGCTGAATGTTACATTTTTAATCAGCTTTTTGTTTTATCGCAGCATCTGTTTTGTTTCATACAACTTTGCTCTGCTCCTGATTCAGGCACTGATAATGGAGGTCTTTGGATACACCGGTTTCATGTTACCCATAATGCTCTGCCCCTCTCTAGACAGCGTATCGATCGCTGAGCTAAAGTATAAGAGCATGGAAATGAAGAAGAAAAATAGATTTTGATGGCACCAGAGCAAGGGACTCGTCACTTTTCCTCTGTCAGTAAAGAGGGCTTCACCCTTGCTGTCCTGCTCTGGTCTCTAAAATCAATAGGATTATCCTGCATCCATCTGCCAGTGGGGGAAATAGCAGCTACCTGGATGGAGCTTCAGGTCTACGAGCACATGCCTTTTAATGGACTTTGCTAATGCTTTGGTTCACCCCATCGTTACTCAAGCTCTGCACCCTGAGACCCATCTTTGCGCTCGCCACACACCTGCTGTTCAGCTCCCTTTTGAACGCAGCAGCAGGAATAGAACAGGGGCCACCTGAGGTCTACACACATAGAACCAGAGTTACACTGAGGTAACTACTATTTCTATTTAATTTCGGGCCGTGGCCTCTAACAGGCTACGCTCTTCATAACATCTGCAGGCAAAGGTCGTCCCAGCTGAATCTGGTCACAAACAATCCAGACTAGATGTTTTTATTTTAAGTGTGTTTTGTGTTATAGTTCTCACAGAATAACCCCGGTGCTCCATCAGTGATGAGTCTGTCCTTAGTAAAAAGCCAGTTAACATTAGGTTAGTCAGGGGTCACCATCTTTTTAACATGTGACAAAGCTAGTTCTCGGCTGTTTGAAGACGACTCCTTGGTGCAGTAAATATGTTCAGTCTCTCCTCTTGTCAGGATGTTTTTCTCTCCCGTCAGACGCTGTGGTGAGGACTGATGGATAAAGGCTAAAAACTGAAGACCATATTGACTGCATTCGAAAGTACATAGTCCTAAAATACAAGGCCACTGCTTTTTCAAACTTAATTTCTAAGAAAAATATTGTGTGGTACTAGTACACAGAAAGTGGTAGCAGACAGTATGGGAGTACAGAGATGATATGGTTGTATGTGCAATGAATTTTGGTCCTCGAACCTTCACTGGCATTGACTAAATGGTTATATAGGTTCATCTCTTCTAAACATACATTTTAAAAGTGTGTGTCCTAATAAAAGAGAAACAACCAAATGCAATCATAATAGCTTTATTTCAGCATATAAAAACAACAGGAAAGAAGCTCTCTCTAAAGGCATTGCATTTGCACTGCAACTTCAGCTGACATCTGGAATATACAGTGCTTTTACATTTGAATGCAAAAGTAGAATCTGTACAATATTATTTCTTATGTGCACAAACAGAAAAAGAGTTTGTAAGGTTTAGAGACACAAAAATCAAATCATGAGCCTATTTTCCATCTCTGTACAAATGAGTTTTTTACTGGGGGGAAAAACGAATGAAGGAAATTAATAAATAAACAAATGTGTAAGGCCATTAGTGGGAGTATGTGAATAATGAGTTTAAGGATTGGAGAAAAAAAATAGTTGACAGTTAATCAAATGACTGGAGACACATAATACCACGTGTTTGCCTTCCAGCGTGACGGAATGCTTTTCTTACTTGGTGTCACAAAATGAAATAATGAATGAGTATGAAATATTACATCTGGTAACCTGTGAATTTACAGAATATCCCACATCATTAGCAGGCTTAATATAATTAATAAGCAACTGCAACCATTCTTAATCTCTGCATTCGAACTTCAGGATTGAGACACATGACTTTGCTGTTTGCAGGAAATGTGATTTTTCTTCACTATAAAAGCGGCTGACTATGCATCTTTGCTTTCATTCCTCTGTCTTTTACTCCTCCGCCTTTGCCTTCTCCTCTTTGTCTCTGTCCTTCCCTACAGCTTCGTATCCTCCCTCTGCTCCACCTGTGACCTCCATTCCTAGGGTGTGGTACTCTCCCTCTTTCATCCCCTCTTTCTTCAGGCCTTCGTATCCCCCCCCAACTCCTGCTGCCCCCTCCATTCCGAGGGTGTGGTACTCTTCCCCTTTCATCCCCTCTTTCTTCAGTTCTTCATATCCTCCACCGCCTCCTGCTGCCCCCTCCACCCCCAGAGTGTGGTACACCCCCCCTTTCATCCCCTCTTCCTTCAGCTGTTGATATTCACCCCCTGTCCTCTCTCTGGAAGCTTCTGGGCGAAGGGTGTCGTACTCCGCCTCTCTTCGGGCATCGGTCAGCTGCAGCCTCTCATATTTGTCATCACCTCTATCTTGTGACATCATAGGCATATCTTCATATATTGGTACTAAAAAAAAAAAAAAAAGTAGTGTTATGTGATGTCTACACTGTGCATCCAAAAAGAGGAGAACAAGTAGAAGTAACTCACCTGTGGTATTTCTCTTCTTATACCAGATATAAACACCTATAGCTGCTAAAACAAGAATCCCCAGCACGACGACCACAATGACTAGAGTGACACTGATCGGAACTTGATCTGAAACAGAAACAAATATAAAAGAAATCAGACAGTCAGCACTTTGATATATGAATTTTCCAAGCAACATGTGACGACTAACAGAGTCGTCAGAATATCCAAAAACACCGGAGCCTACATTTCACTTGATGCCACAGATTCCCTTCCTGCCTGGTAAATGCCTTCATCTTTCAAACTCCACATCTTCCTGTTTGTAAGAAATTGTGACTCAAACACTGTGTCCAGCTCTACAAATGCCCTCTGAGGTTGCGCTCATGATGAGTTCACTGACCTTGAAGTGTATTAATATATCAAGTGAAACTATGTCAGTTTGGTTTAGTTACTTCCTGTTTTATTTTGTAAGGGTGTGTCCTCAGGTGTGTTTAGTTACTTTATTTCCCATCTTTGAGTTTTATTAATTAGCTTCACCTGCAATGCTCCCTTCCTTGTGTACTTAGTCTCTGTGTTCCCCTTTACTCTCTTTGACACTTGGTCTAAGTGACAAAGGGCGAAGGTTCCAGCCCTTCCACATGTTCTCCTTGTGTTTTGGACTTTTTGCTTCATTTTCCTGCTCCTTGCCGGTTTGTGGATTCTTTCCTGTTCCCATCTGGATTTGTTACCCTGTTCGGACTGCCTTATTTGTTTTTGACCCTCGCCTGCCCGACCATCCTGTAAGTATTTTGATTTTTTTTAATGTGAGCTAATAACTCATTGCTCTGCACTCGCTCAGCCCTGGGCTCTATTCTCTCTGATCCTGCTCCCCCGCCTGCACAAACTGCAACACAAAGGAACAAAAGCAGGGTCTTACAATCACGTCTGTTGCTGAGAAGAGACATCCCGTCGCTCCACACAGCTCTGCACGCATAAGTGCCACTCTCCTTTGGCACCATGACTTTGTGCTGGGTATTTGAAAATGCTAACATCTGACCGTCCCCATCATTCATGTAGTACCAACGATAGGAGGCATGACCGGGACAATGTGCACAATCGCATGACAGGTACGTGCCTCCAGTGAGAACCGCCCTCATAGGAGCCACTGAAAAAGGAGACAGTCTTTATAAGATGCACACGTAAAGCATCCAGAATCACAAAAGAAGCTTCATATGAGTCAAAGGCAGTCAAACAGTGTTGGTGGGATATTCCTACCTTGGATAATCACATCCTGATTATCAGAGGTCACATGGTACGGGGGCCCTGATGTGCGGGCCATGTGCGTGAAGGTGGCATCGCACTTATATGTTCCCGCTGCAGATTCTGTCACATTAGGGATTGTGTAGGTAGGACTGGCTCCTTTCACCATCACTGCATTGTCTTTGTAGAAAACCGTGTAGCTCATCCGGTCTGTGCCCCACACTAGGCACCTCAGAGTCAGACTGTCCCCCGCCACAGCAGGTAGAGGATACATTTCCAGTGATACGTCCTTCGCTGAAAGAAGATGAAGTTAGATTAGTTTTGCCCTTATTATATAGATGACTGAAAATAACAGTACGCTGGTGAACTTAGTGCAGTATTTAGCAGCTTTCAAGTCAGATATTTCTCACAGTAGAGACCAAAAACAGATCTGAAAGAGTGTAATACTGGATTTACATTTGCCAAAAAATGACTCTACGTGAATGCAAATGTTGTTCCATTGCTACTGAACGTAAATGCAAGTTCACCATTATCAGTTCAAAAGGTGATAATATGTTGATGCAGTGTTCACATCTTGTTGCAGCTGCCCCCAAGTGGCCAAAAAGAAATCAGTTATTGCAGTTTTGAGCAACGGCATAACAAAAACTATAAAAGAAAAGTGATGGCCTGCCATTATTTTCATTGTTATGACAAAGTGTCGAGCAAATGAAAGCTGCCGTTACCACTCTGTGGCTTGGACTTCCTGAGCCAAACACAAACTGTTAATATGAAAGCCGATAAAAAATGAAGTGTATGACGGCATATAATATCATCACACTTCAGTAAATGAAAGGAATAAGTCAAATGTAAAGGCAGAGATGTTATAATAGATTATAATGACAGTACCTGAGGTCCTGACTGTGACCTGGTTACTTCTGTGTTGTTGAGTAGCATCAGTACACCAGAAAACTGTCTCGGGGACCACCAGCCTTTTGGGTTGAAAGTCTAGACTCACACTGTCAATCTTCAACCTCAACATAATCTTCTTTGTCTCCTTCCCCCTGTAGACCCAGCAGTTCCACCCCTGCAGACCATTGTCGTTGTCGAGCTGCAGGACGACCGAGCCTCCGGGCCGCATCACCGGCTGGCCAGTCTTAATGGTGAGTGACGCTCTGGGAACGTATTCTGCAAGTTGAATAAATAAATGATATTATTTGCATGGATAGTACATCTCTGTTTGCACCAGTGGGAGATTGAACTCTGATGCTTATGTCCATTTGGTACATTTACCCAGGACGTTGATGGACAAACTGTCACTTGTCTGCCCTTCGCTCTCACAGTGATAAGAGCCTATGTGCATGCGGTTAGCCACTGCTATCTTCCAGGTTTTGTTGGTCGGCCTTTGCACCGTGTTGTTGAAGTACCATTTAACGCTGCTCCCACTCGAGCTGTTGCCACAGCTCAAATAAAATAAGTCTCCAGAGAAGATCTGCATTAATTTGGGTGACACAGAAACTAAGGAGGCAGGGGACAAGAAAAGAATACACACAGTTCAGTTATTGTTCATTGTTGTTGTCCATTCTGACACCTGGTACAATTTCATTCATTTCATTCATCTGTGGACATATGGACACGATGAGAAGCAGTGCTGGAATGTACATTTACTCAAGTACAAATTTGAGCTACTTCTACTTCATTTGAGTATTTTCATTTCACGTAACTTTATACTTCAACTCCACCACGTTGTAAATATTGTACTTTACTTCTTAAAAATAAATAACCCCTCTCGAATTAACTGCAAAATCCATCAGCACAAGGGCCGTTTTTCTGAGAACATGAAAAGTTGATTTTTTAGAGAGACGTGTTTCTCAAAGAACGGTGATGCTACAAACGTATGAGGATCATATAGACTATGCTGCATTGATGTAGATTAAAAAACAGCATATGAAGTAGTGAAAATGGCCTTAAAGATTTACAGCAGTATAAAGCAATGTACACATGAATTCAGCAGTAATATTGATCCTGAAACATCCTATATAAATATATAAAATAGTAAAACACTGACAGGGAGCATTTTCTTTTTGCAGGTTTGTACTGGAGTATATTCAGTGTTTTATTAGTAGTTCTGATTAGTAGGATCTGAGTACTGAACACTGATTACCTTTTGGCTTTGACTGACATCTTGCCAGGAGCACGTGCACTGCAACAGAATTCCAAAAATGTTATTCATTCATAAACTAACTCTCTTTCACAAGTGCTACATTCCTCCATTGTTACATTCATCTCTACCATTTAGATCAGGACATTTCAGACACTGAGACAAAATCCAAAATGGTGACTGGCAAAATCCACTTTTTTTTTATATGACTTGTGACTCAGACGGTGTCCACACTTGTCATGTCCAGTGATGTTTTTCCTATATTTCTTTCAGTTAATGGAGTTAAAGTTTCTGTAGGTGGTGCCATTGCATTTGGTCTCTTCAGTCTCACTCTCCCATTACCTCTTATACTGAAGCTACATAGTTTTTTTTAAACATCCTGAAGAAATGTTTAAACTATCTTGTCCTGATTTCTTGTATCTGTTTTGTACGCATCAATTTACTGTATAATCATAAAACAGTGATTGTTATATGTTTGGTAACCTAATTGTATAATTTAGGATGACAGTCACTGTTTATTTATGGTGTACAGACAAGTATGGACATTAGTCTATATAACATACACAAAGACGCTCAAACAAGCGGGCAGAGCTGAAATGATCCAAATTCAATACAATAAATCCATGCTGAAAAGTAAATTATACCCAAACATTTCACACGTCTAAAAATCTTTTCTGCAGTTTTGTTAATGTTTTTAATAACAGTTTAGTAAATATGTGAAAATATTCCTTCAACATGTATTATTAAGAATTTATTCCATTTGATATTTAAAAAACCCTCTTATATGCTTGTTAAATATTTTATTTGTATACTGTGTATTTATATATAACTTTAATTAAACCAGGATAGTTCCCATCATGATTAAAAATGTGTTTTTCCAGATATAAAGTCATGTAAAGAATGTAAAGATTTTTTGCTTATACATTTAGAGTCCTTTGTATCATCTTATTAACTAAAGTTTCCAACAGCACAATATATTCGTTATGTTTTACACCGTCAATTTAAACACCATATAATCAAGTATATATAACATTCCACCTCATTGTTGATTGTGTGTTGCAGCAATTTTCTACACCAACTGTTTTACGCGTGTGAAGGTTTTGTTTTCATGCATTTATTAAAAATGTTAAAATATCATTAAAATAACATTTACACAAGTGCAGACAAATGTTTGTTAAATGTTTGGGTGCAATTTATTTTTCCACATGGACTCATTTTGTTCAGGATTTTGTATAATTTCAGCTTCTCCTGTAATCTGAAGAAGAAGTAATCTGTGCTTTAGTTTGAAATTCAGTAAAATCACATCTTCCAGGATAAAAAGGGCATAATGTTGACTGACACAATCAGACAGAAAAAAGAAAACATTTGGGATTTAATTAGGGATAATAGTTTAAAAAAGTGATTATTTTCCTCCAGCTGCAAATGACTCCAGAAGAACACATTCATTGCATTTAAACATATTTCTATTATATCACATTTAAATCAAAATGTATTAATTTTCTCTTTTGGTTTTAAACTTGATTCATCCTGTCTATAGATGAGGAAAACTTGGCTTTTCAGCCAGCATCCTGCTCCTCTCTCTCTCTGATCTGTCTGCCACTGGTAGATTGCTGTTACACTTCCTAGCACTGACGGCTAAGTGCCTTGCTAAAGGGCACCTCAGTGATGTTAATGGAGGTAAAGGTTTTACGTATTTGTTAGAAATTCAAATGCAAACATCACAGAAAATTCAGGTACATGTATGAAAATGTGCATTTTAGCAATGTGGGAAATGGTTTTTAATTGAATATTTGATTAATTGCCTCTGTCAGCAAGTTTGGCAGCTGTGGTGACTCACTCTTAGTTTCTGTGTTATATATGTCTTCATACACTACAAAATGTTTCACTGGATCCTTCTTACCTGCCAGGAGCAACAGACTCTTTCCTCCACACATCGTCCTGCCACAGCAACACACACAAGTGATACAGCACAATGACTTAGGTACTGAGAAGTGACCGGTATTCATCTATCGTCGTCATCGTCGTTGAGGAAGTCGCAATGTGTGAGGAGATGTCTTCCAAAAAAAATATTTCAAAACAGACTTTCCGCATACTTCCCCTCTGCAAAATTCTGTCTCCTCGATTATCAAGAAGCCAAACAAAAACATCTTCGCAGAACTGACATGGTCCATTTCAAAGAGAGGTGAAGAAGCAATTCTGTATGCAGTGCTATTTCTTAGTACAAGGTCATTATTAAGACCAGGATAATAGAGTGAATTCAAGGTACAAACATTTATCAGAAAGGAGAAACTGGAAATAGATGCTCAGTAGTAATAGTAGCCTCCTGTAAACCTTGAAATGGTTTCTGACAAACTACAGTATAAAGCAGTGAAAAAGACTACTGACCATGACCTGAACTCATTGCTACTACCGACTAACTAATGGCTAAATTGAACATCCTGACTAAGAGAACCCAAGCTAAATAAAGACAGCAAACAAAAGACTTAAAATGAAACTAAGAGCAAGGTTGAAAACTCCCCCAAAGCCACAGAACGAGACCGAGGCAAGAGAAGCACTCACTTGCTGCATCCCAATTTAGAAATGTCTGAAATCCTATGTTTTAATAATACTTAATAATAATAATTCATCATTTGAAAGATGAAGCAAAACTTCATACTCCTTTTAGAAGTGATCAAAACTAGTGGTGCGTTCATGCTCTAACTACCAGAATAATGACATAATATATACTTCAATGCGTCTGCAACACCCTGTGACTGACAACTCATCCAGACCAAAGGCTGTAACTGGCTTTTCTAATATCCATTTTGCAGCTTATCTATTTATCCAGTTCATGTGATTGATTCCCAACTGAATGCAAATACCAGAAGAAGCCTTTCATAGCATCTTTAACAGGTGCAGTATTTGAAATTTTCACTTAATATTATGAAATAATACAAGGAATTTTGCGATTTCTGAAACAAAAAATCTGTGTTTTCATGGCACCAAATGTTCTAATCTTGCAGTTTTGGAAATCAATAATCAGTAGTGACCTTCTGCTTATTGCTCAGTTTCTAAGATTCTGTGAAACAAAAGAGAAACTGCTGCGTCGGTTTCCAGAAAGCAGACGAGCTGTGATGTTGGTTGCTTGCGAAAACCACACCGCAATTAAACGGCTGGAGAGACTCTGAGGTTTAAAGAGGAAAGCCAACTATAGTTTTGAAATGGCATGCCAATCATTACTGTGCATGACACACATAGCACGTTGGAATCAGTCAGTGGTGCGCTGGTCATTTCAGGACACTGTGGGTTCTAAGGTGTTAAATGAGATCTGCAGATTAAAAAAAGGCGCTGAAAGTAAAGTCTGCTCAGCTTCTGTTTTTCTGCAATGTGTGAACGAAGAACACATTTTTTTAATAGAAGAAATCATGACTTACATGCTCCTCTCCTGCACCTTGAAAGTGTTGCATTGAACTAAGCTACTCAAACATCAGGAAAACTGGATGCAGACATCTCTCACTTAAAGCTGAAAGGGCACCACGAGATACTGAGACATAACAAAACAGAATGTGTTTCTGTTTGCACGTCCTGTTTTTCAGAATCCACAAAAGGGAACAGTTTCATTTTGGGCTACGTGACTTTGTAGACATGCTTAAGTCAGCATAATTTATGTCCAAAGTGAAATGTTTCTCATCTTTTCCCTACTCCTTTATATTGCTTCCATTTATTCTCATCGATAGTTACCTAATTTTCTAAGAGGAAGAGAACCAGATCAACACACAGTGTAACTGTTGAAACACATCTTGAGCAACTACATTTTGAAAAACACGTTTTCTTAAGAGAGACCGTTAATGTTGACACATTTCTGAATTCTTAAAACTTAATAATTATCTTTCATTGCTCACTCTGCTTCAGTTACTGGAAATGGCCACCAGAGTCCAGCACTGCATCGGTTTTCCTCGTGGAAAGAGTTGCATGAATGAGGCCTCAGAGCAGGTTTGAGCCCATATGTCACTGACTGTGTCTGGACTAAGCAGATGTAACTGTATTGAGGGCTGCGAACTTGCAAAGCAGTCTGCCAGTGTCACAAGCTGTGAATCTCAAAATGTGATTGTATTGTTGGAGTGGTATTAATTTTGTTTTCCCAAGTATTCACACTGAAAATCATTTTATGTTTCAAGCCAGTCATTTAAAACAATAGATTCTCTGTGCTCCACAGCTTCGATTTCAGAAATCAATACCTTCTCTCATTCTGCCCTCCAATCCTGTCTCTCCTGCTTTTATTTCCTTTTCAGTCTGACTCTACTTCACCCAAAGCAGAGGACAAAACACTCGCGAAAACACATGCAGAATAAACTAAAATAAAAACCCCAACCAGCATATTCTTACTACTGGATGCTCCATCTGCCCGTGACCCACTTTTCTCTCCTTGCCTTTGGCGTGAGAGGCGTTAACACAGAAAGCAGGAGGAAAGCTAGTTCCTCAGAATAAGGACATTGGGCAGCAAAGGCAGTGGAAGCACCAAGGTGGGATGAAAAGCGTGGTGACTGTACACCGTGGAGTGGTGCGCCATTAAAGGAGAGCTCCCACTAGAGCTCTTATGGAGGGTTACAATGCAGGTGCCACGTCGTCCTTGAGAGGCTGGATTTTTGACAGGATTCATCTACATCTCCTCTTAACAGAGTGCACCATGGTGCGCATTAATGTAGCTCGCCTTCCTCTGTCCTCCAGCCTTCTCCCTGATGGGCTCTAAAAGCATAAAGCAAGCGTAAGGACAGTGTTTCACTCAAACACTCCAGCTGCAATTCACTGAAACCGAATTATTATATAAACTTGCTTGATAACGTCACACATATTCAACATTAGAGTACTGAGTGTGTCATTTCCTAAGTAAGTTGTTGGGTATTTTTGTTAGTTTTACAACTTTTGCTTTTGAGATATTTTTTTGCATTTTGCCTTTATTGGCAGTTTAAAGTGTTGACATAGGCAGGAAATACGAATGGGAGGGGGGGTGGGGGATGACATGCAACAAATTTCTGAGGACATTGTGGTTATGCTGCATTGTCTCCATCTCAACCACTGAGTTTTGAGGTTTTTAACTTTCCTTTTCTAGAAACATGTCTTTGCAGCATGCATCATAACCAGAGAGAGGCTTGTGTGCCACGTGTAGATGTGATGTTTACCCGCTGGGACATGGATAATGATTGAGCCTGTCACAAACCACATGCATCAGAATCCATGAGAAGTGGACTGACAGTATTTTAGGGCATTTCAGTGTTGAAATACCACAGGTTAACTGAGACTGCAATGGTTAAGGCGTATGCCACATAATTGCAATGTCCCCAGTTCAATTTCAGCAGCAGACCTTTGGTGCATGTCATAGCTCTCTCGGTCGCTCCACCATGTTTCATGTCATGTTCACTATTTATACTACACTACACTATATTTGTTATTGACATTCACACCTACTTCATGCAGTGACTGCCCAGGTGTGTGGAGGTGAGAAACTGGGCAGATTTCAAACATCTCACTACAACTCGCATTTTTAATTTGTCACTTTCGAGGGTGCAACTGAATATGACATCTGCAATACCACCAAAGAAAGATTTAATGACTGTTATCAGGACTTGCCTGCTCGACAAGTGTGGTTGTTGTCAGCATTTTTGGTGTACATGACAAGGTTGGACAACACATCAGAAGAGCCAAGAACTTGTTTTAAGCACCCCCTGACTTTCAGATAACGCACTGCAGTTAAGACCATTGGCTTTAAGATTTTAGAACAAGGAAATAATCTGAAGAAGACATGAATCAACCTTAAGAAGACAAACAGGTCTGATCCTGTGTTCTAAAATGAGCTATAGAGGTGAAACCCCCCCAAATCAAAGTACATCATTTGGACTGATTATGTAGTATCAATCTCATCAGGTCAACCAGCCTGTGTTTTCAAGCTGAAAAAGTAGAGCGAGGTCTGCGGAGCGTCCACAGTAGCCGGGATATTGTTTCTGTTGCTGCTGAGTTTTTTCAAAAGTAATTTTTCAGTGCTGTGAGCATAACAAACAAAATGGTATTCAGCTCCACTGCGCTGGGATTAGGGGAGAAGTCCCAGCAGCAAGTATCTCAAAAGCCTCACCAAATAAAACCAAAAATGTCTGCATGGGAAGATACCCCTGGGGGTAACTGTGAAAGTACGTTTTTGTATTTATTTTTCTATGTGTGTGTAGGGTATGTGTGGTAGATTTATGCGAATAGACCTTTTAAGTGACAGAAGTTTGTTCAAAGTCAATCACTTTCTTAATTATTTCCTCAACTATTCAAGACTATTTAGTTGTATTATCTGATGTCATCTTTTATTTCTACTGTATAGTTACCTCCGCCAAGGAAGTTATGTTTTTGCCAGCGTTGGTTTGTTTGTTTGTTTGCAACATAACTCAAAAAGTTATGTACAGATTTTGATGAAATTTTCAGGAAATGTCCTTTCTGGGACAAGGAACAAATGATTAAATTTTGGAGGTGATCCGGAAAACCGACCATTATGGAAATGTCGATTTTCAGGGTATAACTATTAAACTTAAAATGATATCAATGTGATTCCAATCGCTAAGGGTATGTTTTTATGGTCCAGGAATGCATTGAAATAGATAAATCAAAGGTAGGACTAATACTTTGGGGTGTAAGTCACAATAAGCTGGGTGAACTGTGGTGCTTGGTGGAGGTCTGCGCTCTCAGAGTGCTTTTCTAGTTAATAATGCAATGTTTATGAATGAAAAAAGTCCAAACTGTTTATTCTTATGATGACCTCTCTGCATCAAAGACACAAGGGGAACAGCGAGGTGGCCTGAATCCATCCACCATACATGTTAGACAGGGACAGATAAAGAGGAGGGGATCATATCATGGGACGGGCGTGAGTGCATGTGATTGATGGAGTGACTGAAATAATGAGAGAGAGAGAGAGAGAGAGAGAGAGAGGGAGGAGAGGTTGAAATGTGGTGGAACAGTGAGAGACAAAAAGACAGAGAGCGAGAGAGAGTAATGAAGAAAATTGGGGATAATTGAATAGAAGAGCACTTGGGTGCTAAAAAAAAAAATGCAGGGAGAACAGCCGGCAGATAGAGGATGAAGAGTCAGTACACAGTGGAAGTACAAAGAGAGGAAGGAGAAGGAAGGAGGGAGATCAATGTAGCAGCTGAACTAACAGAGAGAGAGAGAGAGAGTGCGCCATGCTGGAGAGAGTGTGCGTGAATGTGTGTGAAAGAGAGAGAGAGAGGGAGAGAGAGAGAGAGAGAGAGAGAGAGGCGGCTAAACCGGGGCACAGAGTAGGTGAAAGTGTGTGTGTGTGTGTGTGAATGAAAAAGAGAAAGACAGGCTGCACAATACAGTGGCTCAGGCTGGCTCACACCGATGCACATTTAAAGACTAGAAGGCATGAAAATGTGATTTTGAAAGAGAAAAAGCAAATCACTTTTTCAGATTTTTTTTCATTATTTTTTGTTTTTTTTTTAGCCTCATCTATATTTCATCAACTGGATCTTTCTCTCATTTTTCCAGCCCCGGTCCCTTTTTGCTCTCTTTGTGGTTTATCAAGGAGGTCACTGCGGATAAAACGAGGAGCAACACAGGCTGAACTGCAGACTCAAAGGTATTTACTTTTTTTTTTTTTTTTAATCTTCATTGATTTACTGTGATTTTTTTGTTGGGATGAACCTGGAATGAGAACAACAGCTGTGTATCCCACAAACTCATGTCAAGTGTTCAAATGCAAAGAAAAGCAGCAGAATCATAGAATGAGAGCGATGATAGAAATCTGGTGTGTGAACTATGAATATAAATGCAATAAGAAGTGTTGTGTGAGGGTGAAAGTCACAGCGCTTCACAAGGAGAAGCGGGTGCTGCTGGCAAAGAGAGAGAGAGAGGGAGTCCACGTCCTCTGAGGTCTGATCCCCATGTTTTAATGGAGGTGGGTGAGGAAGAGTAAAGTGGGACAGAGAAAGATAATTATAAAGATCACAGAGCCTTCAAAAAGAAACTTTACAGTCATCTCACATATCACTCCAGAGCAGCTTTAAGACAGATTAATGAGAGCAAAATGCTTTATCAGCTACGGTGTGAAGCAGCTGTAATGAAGCTTATGCACATTTGCTTTTAGTTAATGTGAATCTAGGAGGTTCAATTGCAAAAAAAAAAAAAAAAAAAAAAGACACATTAAGGCGACACTCAACCTGAGAGGTTCGCTGTCGGGACATTTTCACAGTGGGCAGTGATGGTGGAAAAGTTAATTTCTCTAAACGAGGCTTTCATACTGAATCCAACTTTATGGCCGTAATTGGATCCCCTGTGACTTGTTAAGACCCTGTTTCACGTGGATTATTCCATGTTCATTATGGATCATAATTGCACATTGCAGTGTTTTACAGCCGCTCCCCCGCAGTTACAAAGTAGGTTATGACCTGTTGTATTGCAGATTCTTGCACGGAAGAAAAATGGGGGAATAATTGGTGTAGGTAACTGAAGCTAGAAATCAGTCTGGGAACTTGGAGAGAAAATGTTAATATGTGTGCTTATGTAAAACCTACATTTACGTAAGGCCTATTTTAATACTATCCAGACACTCACATCATTGTATTGCATTTTACAGAGTCAAACGAGAGCTCATCAACACCCACATTTCACACACACACACACTTCTGTAGCTGCGACTTGTCAAAATCGTTACCTGCTCGCAGCATTCGTGGTGTCAGACGGTGGAAAGGTGGAAACCCTCTAAGGACCCCTGAGAACTGACTCACACTCACACACACACACACACTCACACCTAAACACCACAATGAGTTCCAGCTCTGTGCACTTTAATCCTATAGATACAACATAATTGACTTTGCACAGCCTCCAAAGACCTGCCCCACGCGGTGTAATGCACAACAAGCAATACTGGATTTTAAAAGCATATTTCTCTCCAGGAGAAGTGCACCCAAGGGAATTCATTTGGAAAACGAAGAAAAATAAACGAGGCAATTTAGAGCAGAGTGGGCCCTCGAAGATTAATGGCTTCCTAACAAACACAGAACTGATCATAATGGAACAAAGAAAGCCGGGGTGACGTTATCAATCGAGAGGGACTCTGGAGCGATTATACGTAATGTGTGACTAATGCCAAAAGAGAATGTGATTATGAAACAATCGAGCGCAAGATGAAAGACGTGAAATGCACTGAATTGGCCAGAAAGCTTCAAGTGTCAGTGGAGATGTCTGCCCCCTTGATTCAGGGAAATTTCCACCAGCGCTGCCTATTTATTTCCACTCCTTCCTCTCCTGCTGTTCTTTCCTGCCCGGTCCTGTTCTGTCCTCTCCCATCTCTGTGAGAGGAGCAGGAGTCGATAAACAGGGTAGCCGGCGTAGCAGATGTGACAGTGCTATATGGTCCAGTAACTCTCCAGGGTTTGGTATAGAGAGAGTGTAAGGACAAAAGACAGACACGCTGAGAGAATATTTCCAGTGACAGCTCGCTGCTGTGGAGGAACACAGCAAGGCTCTGTGGGCTGCAAAACTACTACTATCTATGAAGCAGAAATGCAAAACCCACAACCCAATGTTCCTTAAATCAGTCCCATGGGAGTATTAAACTGGGCTACAGCTGTATGGAGCTATAAAAAAAAGCAAAATACACACATTCAAATCCAGGCACATCTTGAACACACACACTCATTATCTCTTAATTCAAGGGCAAACAGTGCAAAAGAAATGCCACAGACCGACTTCTGTCTGACATTTAATCATCATCAAATAACCTTGAGATGTAATTCCACATGTAAATAAGAATTATCATCTAATATGATTTTTAATGAACTTATAATTGTTATTTGCAGAACTGACAGAGTCTCATTGTTGTGCTCATTAAGATGGAACGCGAGAGAAGAGCTGTTTCCCCTGACTCTGCAGGCTTTTCATTATTACATACAGGGAGATTTCCCCCAGGGGAAAGATCTGGAGGATTGCCGTAAGCCATGAAAACAGAAGCCGGCAAACTGCAACACATCCACCATTATGAAGAGCTCAAATAGCTTTACGATTTCGGAACGCGACTTGGAGTTAATGACCGAACGATGCAGTCGCACTCTTCTCGCTCAGAAAGCAACATCTGGGTTTTAGATGCGCTCACTAAAGGGACTTTATAACACGAGTATGTATTTGGCAGCTTTGAAAGAAGGATACCAGATAGAGTGTCATCTACCTCATGACATAAAAACAACAGGTCACATGATGGTCTCACCTTGTTAGCCTCACTGTTTGTGAGTAATGTAAACCAGCGTCCGGCCTGCTGAGCAGCCTGTTTAAAAGCAGCGGGGTCAGATGGCCCTTTAGCCGGCCGCGTTTGGCTCAGATTGGACTCTTAACAAGGTTGCGTTGATCTGATTTGAGTCAAGAGCAGGTGTGAAGAACAAAATAAATCTTGGATAGAAAACACACATTTAATACCTGCAATGCTTTTTCTGTCTAACATCCAACCTCAGCTGCTTTATAGGTGCTCCCCCAAAAACAATGTAGGTCCCTTTTGACCCTTTTTGAGGGTTTCTTCACACTCTCTCTTGCCCACCAAGGTTATAAAAGTTACTGGTTAGTATGAAGGTTTATTAGAAAATCTTTTATAGTTATAAGTAGGTGTAAAGTATAAAAGTTAAGAATGAGGGGTCTTCCAGTCTGTAGAACCAATTACAGTCCATTACATGGTAGACGGACGAACTCTAATGGGGCCTGACAGGCGTCGACATGGTCCTCACTTTGTCAGCCATGTCTAACAGCATTTATTAGTATCTTGTTGACTTTTGTCTCTCAGTGTTACTTTTAAGTCAATGGACGTGCAAGGTAAGTGAAAGTGTCACCAGTGGACAGTCTATTTGTGGCTGTTTATCTGCCATAAAATCCACCCCAAAGCCTTCAAACCCGCACTCATCTCCTTGTGTCTGACTAGTTTGTCCGTGGCCTGCTTTCATTGTATTTGTGGCCCAAGGTCTTCCTAGTTGGGAGCGGTGGGATGAGGAGTTCAAGTGAAAGACGTATGTGGAAAAAGTGATTCTGTAGATGGTGTGTTTCATTAGAAATGTGCTTCTCCTGTCGTTGTGAAACAGAAGGCAACCTGCTGCACAGTTGCCTTTGAAGTCTCTGTTTTCATGACATGTTAATGCACTTTCTGTCATATCATGTGTCATGAGTGAAAGGGGAGTTTGTGTTATATGAAGTTAACTCAAAATCTAATAACTTGCTCAGTGAACTCTTTGAATTTTTTATGTATTTCAAACTAGTCTCCTGCGCTTCAGTTGGGTTTCAGTGCCGCGACAGACATGTACACATGGACCTGGGATCTGGTGTCATTTATGTAATTGCTGAAGGGAACACATTATTGCTAAACAGACAATAAAAAGGGCATCGTGTCTCATATATTGGCCTGCATTTATGAGCTCATTAACCTGCTGTAATAACCATGTGAAATATTGGGCTGGTCTAAGACATTAAGTGTGCTTCATTAATATTATATGAAGATTGAAGGTGCAGATGAAATCATGTTTGCGAGGTCTGAAACATTGCAGAGTTCCTCCATCTTGGGGTCGGTATCCCACGGGGGGGTTACTTGATTTACAGAAATGGTTGAAGGACAATTGTAAAACTATGATTGTTGTACTTGATTAGAGTAGTTTTGAGTAGAATACTATACGAAATAGAAAACTATATGCAGATTCACATAACTTTGTGTCTTGGAAATTTTGGGATCTGAAAACAGGGCCAGAAAAAGTAAAAGTTGAGACTGTGATTATGGGGATTTCTTTTGTGCGTTAGCTGCTGTATCGCACGATGTTTACAGGAAGGGGGAGTCTCAAAAATAGCGCGAGGGATGTTCGCTCCTAAATCTGTGCTCCATTGAGGTGTCCCAGCCCATCCGGCCAAGTTTAGCCCAAGCGAGGCCCTCAGCGCACGCTCCACCTGACCCAATTATATCCAGTCTGAGGGGAAAGATAGCCCACTTTGATCTACACGAGACCGCCAGCCAAGCTCACACCGACTGGTCTGCCACTTTATGTTGCTTCCTGCTAGACGTTTTTTTCCAGGACAGACGTGTTCGGACATCACTTAAATAGTCGAATCATGTGTGTGTGTGCACGTGCTTGGAAACATCGGCCCGGGCGGTGTGTAACCTGTGAAGTAAGACGAAGTGGCCCCTTTTTCCTAAAAGAAGGTCGTCCTTGGTGAGGTGGCGACGGGGGGGATGGAGCTGGGACGCACATCAAAGGGGGGCAGGATGTTTACTGTGAAATGGAGAGCTGGGAGTAATTATTTTAATCATCCACTTAATTACTGATTAGCAGGGTTATCGTTTTTTGTTTGATTAGCATCAGATATGCAATTGACTGAAAGGCGCCTGTTTGTGTTGGATAGGAGAATCTTCCCCCTCGCCTCTGCTGAGGGAAATGCCAGGATCTTTGGGTGCATGGAGGATGAATCTATTGCTGCTGCTGTTATCTGCCTGTAAAATTAATTCAATTAAACACTCACATTTCATCCGATTTTATCAAGCGATTTAATTAATGCATAACAGCCGAGCCTATTTTATCAAGCGATTTAATTAATGCATAACAGCCGAGCCTACAAATCAATACATTTTTAATGCTTATTTTCATAGATCACAGACTTTTGAAACTTAAAGGATTTGCAGATCACATTGTCCTTTGAAGTTAACTTTAAGGAGTGCGGATGCCACATAGAGGAGAGGCCCAACTCATCATACCCCGGCTTAGCCCTTCCCCCTTAAACTCCTACGTCAGAGCACCACCCCCGGACCTGATGGCCAGCAATGCACCATTCATATAAAACTAAGTGCCCTCTCCCCCCCAGTTTAGTGACTCATCCCATCCATCCTGTGCTGGAGTAGGTCTGGAGAGTTCTTGACGGCTCCTCGTCGCTGGCGGTGTGAAAGAGGCTGAAGGGTGGAGACCCAGTGAAAGAGAGGGATATAGAGGACAGAACTTGGCCGCTCCACTTTCGCAGGACATAAAAGTGGGACAATCTGTTCCTTGGATGATCTCCAATTCTACTTTCTGGGGACCGATACACTGAAAATATATCTATACACATGCTCTGTCCTACATAGGGAGCGAGTGAGCGAGGGTGAGAAAGAGATAGAGATTGACAAAAAGAGTAAAAATGAGTCGGAGTTGAACTGACTGTCCGTATTATATTATAGTACATACTGGGACTCTACTTATGAATATTCATCTGAGACTGGCCAAGAAGAGGAGAAACCCCTCCAGCACACAGACGACGCTCTGTCACAGCAAATTGTACAGAGCACACGCAGATAATGTACGTGTACAGTGACGGTAACAGAAGATAATTCATATGATAATTTAAAATAAGGTGAAATAGAGAAGATGTTTTAAAATCCCACAGATCTAAGATTTTGCATTGTGCATAATTTGCAGTAAACTCGAGTTGGACTTAGCCAACACATGCATAATGTTTTGTGGATAAGGAACCCCAAGGAATAAAGCAACCAAATGAGCTCCAAAGTCATTATTGCAACTTTGCTACGCTTTGCAAAAAAAAATGCCAAATGTACAGAGAAAGGCAAAGCCAAGCAGAGATAACAGTGACCTCTCTCTGCAGTAGATCCCTCCATCCATCCATCTTTGCTTTCCAGGTGCTCAAGGAGGGTATCCATCTCTGTCCTCGTTATCATGATTAATCAGTTCTCGAATTTTCATCTCGCTCTCACTCCATTTCCTCACTGTCTGCGGACCCAAGTCAGCCCAGATCTATCAAAATCCTATATGTGAATCTCCACATGGCTTCTAATCATCAGACGTCAAGCTGCTGGATTGGCATCCCATGGGCAGGCTGGCTCGCCAACTTCTGAAATCTTCAGATGTCCCTTTTTTCTACTTTTACACTTCATGACTGTTGGAATTTTTATCCAAGTTTTAAATTAGGAGCACATGAGATCAGGGGGGAAAAAAGTAGTCAGGTGCCCATTAGAGCATTTTACTGTGACTATGATCATTCCTCTGTTCATACAGGCCACGAGATCCCTTCTAATTTACACTCGCCAGCCATGTTATTAGTTACACATGTCCAACTCCTTGTTAATGCAAAAATCTAATCAACCAATCACGTGGCAGTGACTCAATGTATTTAGGTGTGTAGACATGTTCAACCCGAGAATTGGAGTGGGGAAGAAAGGTGATTTTAGTGACTGAATATGGCGTGGTTGTTGGCCCATTTTGGCTGGTTTGAGTATTTCAGAAACTGCTGATCTACTGGGATATTCACACACAACCGTCTCTAGGGTTTATAGAGAAAAGAAGAAGAAGAAGAAGTGAAAATATTCAGTGAGCAGCAGTTCCTATAAATGTTGATGGCAGAGGTCAGCGGAGAATAGCCAGACTGGTTCGAGCTGATAGAAAGGTAACAGTAACTCAGAACCACCTCTCTGACCGCGCAGCACGTTGAACTTTAAAACAGATGGGCTGCAGCGACAGAAGACCGCACAAGCTGCCTTTTTCTGTCAGCTAAGAACAAGAAACTGAGGCTACAATTGGTGCAGGCTCACCAAACCTGGACAATAGATGACTGGAAAAAAATGTTGCCTGATCTGATGACTCTCGGTTTCTGCCTCCACATTCACATTAGGGTCAGAATTTGGTGTAATATCTTGTTGGCTTGTATAAACGGTTCAGGCTACTGATGTGGGGGATATTTTATCGGTACATTTTGGGCCCCATAGAACCACCTTAGCATCCCTTTACGACCACAGTGAACCCGTCTTCTCAAACTGGTTTCTTGAACAATACAATGAGTTTCCTTTACTCAAATAGCCTCCACAGTCACCAGATCTGAATCCAATAGAGCACCTTTAGGATGTGGTGGAACAGGAGATTTGCATCATGGATGTGCAACTCTGCAGCGACGGCGTGATGCTGTCATGTCTATATAGGCCAAGGTTTCTGAAGATACGTCTCCAGCACCTTGTTGAATCTAGAATTAAGTCAGCTCTGAAGCTAAAGGGGCTCCAACCTGGTACCTGCAAGGTGTACCTAATGAAGTGGACTCTGAGTGTAAGTGATGACGCAGTCTTCATTGTGTGTAAAAAAAAAAAAAAAGGCTTCATCAGGTCAGGTTCAAAAAAATCAAGTGAGCATCAGTATGAAATTCCCTCCGCTGTCACTCAGGAAAGAAAACATGAAAACACTGGTGAAACAAAATTATCATCATCATCCAGAAATACATTATGTGCACATTAGATAATCCTGTTTCAATCCTTTGAAATCCTTTGCATCACACATGTGCAGACTGGCTTTAGCAGATAGGCAAATTCACTGTGCTGAGGTTTTTTGTCACACAGCAGCTTTAGACTACAGGGCTTTGAGAGTGTCATGATTCCAGCCACATAAGTAAAACTGTTTGAGTCGAGAGTCAAAAAACTTGCACATCACAAGACGGTGGTTGCTCTCTGTCTGTTATGGTGGTCTGCGTTCTCCTCCATTACGGCCTCCCTACAATCTTATAATTAGGCATCTCAGCAAAGTGTGTGCTCTAAGTGAAACAGTGAAAGAAGATTAAAGTCCTTGCTGACATCACAAGCAACCCATACTCAGGAGGCACGGGGTGTCCTGACCATCAACTCAGAATATAAGAGAGACATTCAAGACGATAATCAAAGAGGCCAATAAATCTTATTGAGGAACAACACAAGTGAGTGGCTGAAAAAAAGAAGAGATTCAGTGTAAGACAGTGAAAAATGAGTTTTCTGCCTCTGAGGCGATGCAGAGAGACAGCTCGGCCCGGAGAGTGAAATTCATTCCTCTCTCCCACCGCCGTTTTCCCAGGAGAAAGAAAAGTCAAGACGAGTCGGAGAGATGATGGCCAGCACAGGGACAGGAGAGCCAAACAGCTGGCAAAAAGGAAACTGAGTCTGAGCTATTGTTTTGGCAGAGCGTAGGAGCTGAGTGACAGGATGGGGAAGGCTTAGACGAGACGACTTGCGCCATCCGTGATGGTGGAGGAGAGCGTTTGAGGGGGTGTGACTGGAGTTGCCATAGTTAGAATATGACATCAAATGGCATTTTTCCAGCAAACTCCTTGTGTTTTCGTCCTTGTGTTGTTGTTGATTTTGGCTCAGTTCTCCACCCGCTCTCATCCCTCTTCCAGCCATGGTTGTCCTCTCGCCCCCCCTTTTTTTCCCTCTAAATCTGATTACTCTGCTTTATGCAAACTACAGTTCTCTTCGTCTTTCTCTCTTGTGTATTCCCCTTTCGCTTTTACATCCCAATTACCAGGCTCCTGTCTACTCTCAGCCTGTCCTTCTAGTTCCTTATCTCGCCTAGTGCAGGCTCAATGTTGTTCAATATTTGATGAGGCCTTGTTCATAAATCAACCTCCTTTATTCTCTCCTGCTGAACTTAAATGATAGCGTTAATCTACAAAACATGCCGTTAACAAGCCGCTCTTTGTCAGCTTTTGATTAGAGAGTTTTTCGGCCTAAATGCGATACATTTTGAACACGTATGAATGGATAACATGGATTTCAGACCAGTGACAATTGAACAGCTGAGCTCTCTTGTAGCTATTGATAAGCACTGAGACCTTTAAATTCACAGCCAGCCGGTTAATGAAAAAAAGTTTTATGTGTGTTCTCCAAATCACTTGTTTATTCATTTATCACATCACATTTCCCTAATGCATCATAAGTGCTTAGATATCATACCACCCCAGTCCTGGTTAAGCATCAGAAAATGGATGGATGGTTAGATACTTGTTTCTAAAGTGGTTGCAATTTTTTCTCAAAGCCACCCTTCAGTTTTCTCCTCCTTCTTTGTGTCCTGGTTCTCTTGCTCTGACAGACATTGTGTTTGCATTGAAGTGGCCCACCCTGTCACTCTCAGAGCATCCTGGGGAATCGACCACGGTCAGTCCTCCTCCCCATCTTTCGTCCAGATTTGTTCAACCAGCAGACTTCCTTTTGGCCAGTGAGACGTGCACAGACCAGGCTTGGATTGTTCTGCATACATCTGGTCACTCATTCAAACACTGCTGATTGAATAATTATGCCATTTAAAACCTGGAGTAGCTGTCATTTGTTCCATTGCATGAAAGAGCAACAGTGGTGCATAATTGGTCAGGTTTTGCAGTTATTTCTAAGATGAAATTTCTAGGTCAGTCTCTCTTTATTTCTTGATATTTTTACAGGGTCTAAAATTGAGTCCATTGCTCTAAACACAGACACTGAAACTGAGCCTGGCCTCAACCCTTTAGTTCCCAACCTGGGAGTCACAAGATAAATCAGATGGGTCATGAGAAGAATAACATACAGAAAAGCAAAAAATGCTTTCAAAACACAACCTGAAGTTAGGCTTGATTTAATACAAATGTTAGACATTTTTTTCTTTTTCTTTAGAATTTTGTGAATTGTGAATAGATTGCCAACACCTTGAGGTTTTTTGTTCACTTCCCTGTTATTTCAAGGATATTTGTCTTTCACAAAGAAGCACAAACACAGACTGAAACACATTAACACACACTCACATTTTCAATTGTGCAACAATCAGAGGTTGGGTCATTATTGGCAAGTACATTTATCACAAAGAAAACAAAAAAACAAAGCGGTCCTCTTGATACAGCATTTTAAATGTGGCCCTGGCCTCTTCATCAAATGTATCTGTTGGATCTCTGGCTATTGGCTAGCTTCTTCATTTCTACATTATTTATGTCAATTACAGGCCACTGTAAGCTGTGCCAGACACCTGTCGATGTCCTTGGTCACCGATAGAGGTTGATAAGTCAAAGTCATAGATCACTTAATGCCCCTTTAACCTCCATTAACACCATGTTTTCTACATATTTCTATCAATAACCGACTGACTCCTTATCTGCATGTTGGTAATCTGTGATTGAATGAGTTTAGATCTGTGTCCTAATTTGAGTTGTGTCTCCATAGTCTCGTCTGATATTTTATTGAGTTCCATCTGTCCATCTGAGCGTTCTGATACTCATCTATTTCAGACTCCCAACTCATGCGATATTCAGGGCACCAAACCGCCAATGAGGCAGTGGGAGATTTCCTGCATCATCCACCATCATTAAGGCGGCTGTTGGCAATGGTCCAGATCTGCATGATGGCAAAGCCCCTGTAGCCAGACTTCACCACAGAAAAAACCAGGACAGAACATATGGAGGCGCCAGTATGCCAAATCTGAAACACAGTGAAGCAATGAAACAGTCTTAAAGCAAAAATCCACCCTGTTTGAGACTTTTTTAAAAATGGCTGCTGGTGATGCAAGTTGTATTTGTGCGTCCATTTTATTGTTTTCATCTCCCTTGTCAAATGCAGACGACCTGACATCAGGTCAGTCGAGATTTTTTTCATATAATGTAATGTTTCAGCTATCTAAATAGAGTAAAGACAATGTTTTGATGTCAGTCCCTCAAGATCAAAGAGCATGGTCCTCTTTGCAGACTTAATGCAGACATTTATGAAAGAAGAAAATCAATTACACATAAAGCAGTTTATCCATTAAAGAGCCCTTGACCAGAGCAAGACCTTTTGGGTTTTAATTAAGGGGTACCTTTCTCTGCTGGAAAAAAACATTTGCAGCAGCATACTTAAAATTAAATGACATCTGGCACAAGCTATGTCAACAACTGCACACTGAGCAAATGTCAGTATTCGCAGATGTGACTTCCTAGAAGCAGGAATTATCTGCACACATTTGCTGGTTAAAAGCCAAACGCCCCTTAAAGCTGGCTGATGTTAAGCCATCCAGATAACCTGTTCCTGTTTAATGGTGTCCCCGCCAGTTGGAAACAGACCATAGATGTATGTATCAGACAAATTCCTCAAAGGAATGAGGAAACCTGTTTGTGCTCGAACTAATAGAAATACACTGGAAATGCACGTCCCCAGGTGATTTACAGATACTGTGTGTAATCCAACAGGTCTCACCTTTTTGCAGGTGAGGGTGTGTTGGAGGATACAAAAAAAAAATCAATGGAGCATGTGTGAATGTATTCATCTGGCAACAATCAAAGCAAGAGCCCTATGTTTTATAAATCCATCACCTTGAGTATAGCCAGTCATATTGTTCTTATTGTGGCTTTTATAGCTGCACAGAGCTCAGGCATGTTTCTGAAGGTTGTCAGCATCACTTCACTAAACCATGTTGACATTGTCATTGACACCTCATTTTTAAAAAAATAACACCTGCATCACAATCTGATGATGGACGATGTGTAACAAGTATCCAAGGGTGGAATTTTCCTTTAATGAGCTCACATTTAGCTGTTAGCCCTGGGTCGTGCCACAGACGTGGGTCGGCTCCATTACCACAAAAGTAGCAATGATCTTGACCTCATGTGGAACTAAATTGCACATCCAACTCATTCTCTTCTGCAAAGAACCTGTGATGCAAATTCACAGAGTTTATATATAGCATGTCTTTCATCAGCCTGCTATTCCCCGATGCATTCCCAGTGGCTAAATGGAAAATGTGGACCAGCTCTGTGCTCATTCACACATGTGGACTTATTAGCATTGCCGGTGGCTGGTTTTTCTATTATTGCACGTGTCTTTTTCACATACCTGAATTGCAAACATCCTAATGCTGCTAAGTTCACTCTGTCGATGAAATGATAAGAGTGAAATGACCAAAGTTTACTCCCTTCTCTGCCTGTTTCCCACAGCATGTTTCTAAGGATGAAGCCAGTCTCATGGGATAGCCATGTTTTGTCTCCATGACAGCTATGTCACTGAGCCCTCTCTGCAGTGACCCCTGCACCGCAAAGGATGCTGGGAAATAACGAGCACTTTTATCCCGGTCAGGATGACAAAGATGGGGAGGATGAGGAGGAGGAAGAGGAGCAGGGAGGAGAAAACAGAACAGGGGAAGGTGGACGTGACACGGAGAATGGAGGGTTAGAGGGTCTGGAGGACAAGGAAATGACGGGAGGACGACAATCCTGGGAAAGGAAAGGCGGCGAGGTGGTGAAACCAGCAGCCATTGTGGTCGGCAGACAGAGAGCAGACCGACCGCTGAGGCCGGGAAACCTGGGCAATCGGGGTATGACATACATGACCAATCAAGCCCCACTACATCATCAGCTGGCCAATAAGCAGCAGCATCATCTCATCGCAGCCAATCAGCAGCCTCATCA
The DNA here is from genome assembly GCA_037975185.1 of Centropyge bicolor. Classification (NCBI taxonomy): domain Eukaryota; kingdom Metazoa; phylum Chordata; class Actinopteri; family Pomacanthidae; genus Centropyge; species Centropyge bicolor. The sequence goes on along the minus strand of JBBMOC010000024.1, from coordinate 1,435,967 downwards.
CCAAGGCCTAAATGCACTGCAGAAGAGACGAGCTCTCATGGAGCGCAGCATGACCACAGTGGCTCCGCTGGAGGACACTTTCCTGACCATGATGGTGTTCCGCATTGGAATTCCTGATATCAAACAAACAGTAGGTGCATGATCTCATCAAAACACTATGAAAGGATACGATGAAACAAAGACACTCACACATGAAACAATCACAGGTTCTTCTTGACCCTTAATGTCAGACTGATTTGATCTACTAAAGAAAAAATGTTTTCAGAAAAGACAAGACAGACAAAAAATAACGTAGCACACAGGTCAGTTCTTCATATCAAATATGTATAATGAACTCAAGCTTAATTGAAATCAGATGTTTAAAAGTTTAGTTATCTCTAAAAAAAAAAAAAAAGCCTCCCTTGCAAACAGGGCACTGACTGGAGGTCTTTCCAAATGAGGAAGTAGTTCAAGCCAAGTCTCTCTGGTATTACTGCCTCAGAGAGAGATAGCTTTAATCCAACAAACAGAATTAAAAAAAAAAAAAAAAAAAGATAGCTCAGGCTACTTTACAATGTTAGGGCAGTAATGCAATTTGGCTTATGTAACCTTTACTGATTCTTTGTGTCCAGACAAAACTTTGTTAAGGTCATTTTTGTAATGCCAGGGTTTATCATTTATAGTTCATCTGTGTTAAATCAATACCTCTCAAACTGGTTTACTCCACAACATATACTGGTATATTTCAAACATGGGTCAACAGAGATTTGGTAAAGTACCACAAAGGTTTTGGTCCCTACTTGTCCCAAGTGAGGCCCCTATACAAGCACATCAGGCCAGCACTTCATGTTCGTTTTTCGATCTTTACTTTCTCTTATGTTTAAAGCTTTCTCTGACTTTAGTGCTGGAAGCTGAAAGGATTCAAAATTTGCCATCACCATTTTGCATCCCTAAAACAAAACGGTGTTTTTGCTGCAGTGTTGACTCTGCATCTGTTTTAAATTAGTCCCGGAGAAGATACTGGGTGCAAACATTTTTTTTCATTAGCCAAATAGTGTGCACCACTGTACAAGTGCATCTCTTATTTTAAAGCATTTTCATTCCAGCCATCCCACAAGCCCAGAGATGAGTCCCGAAAGGAAGTCAGAAAAAATACAGCTTGACTTGTGTTGAGCAACCTGCGAGTGCAGACACATTAAGTCAACAACACTACGTAAGCAGCTGCCTTGGGTCGAGTATAGTCATGATTAGTTTCCAAAACTGAAGTTAGTATCAATTCACACTTCCAGCAGCTCTCAGCCGTACGGTGGCGGCAGGTGAGAATTGGCCGGCCCACACGCGCCATATCCAGGTGAGAATGGGTGCCCCACTGTTCCCCCTCCCCCCATCTTCCTTTCTCCATTTACAACTCCCTGAACATGCCGATTGTTCTACATGTCAGCTAATCTGCCCTCAATATAACAGTAATTGCTAATTATCTAATAGGTTTTTAATGAGTTTGGGGAGAGCTGGGGAAGTGAGTGACGCTGGAAAGGAAGGAATATGTGGAAGGCATCTGTGTTGCTCTCAGGTCTCAGCCACGGGCGTCATATTTGGCTCTGCACGCCGCTGACAAACACTCCGCACCCCCCGAACCCTCGCAGCTGAAACATTATTGAGCTGAATTAAAGAGAGACAAGGAGAGGGGGTGAATATTAGGAGGTAGTTAAAGGGAGCGAGGGAGGGAATGAAGAGAGAGATGGGGAATGAATAAGCAAAGAAAAAGATATATGCATGTACATAAACCATAATACTGCACAGTGAAGGTCTAGAGAAGTCTCCTGAGTGGGGATAAGTAGTGCCAGAAAGATTTCAAAAAATCCTTGACTGGATAAAACAGAATGATGGGGAGAGAAGTGTCACTGTAATATACAGTATACATTACATTAGACTTCTCTCCCAGGGATTAGCCACTCCATCTTCCTCTCGTTCACACACACACTCTGCACAATTACACTCCCATAAGGACACACGGACTCACACATTTGCTTTACAACTCACTTGTGTGCGTGCACACACACACACACACACCCTCATCATGTGGTTTACCTCCCAGGGACCATCAAGACATTGCTACAGCAACGGGTGCCTGCCTTCACTAATGAACTGGTTGCCATGCCAATAGAATCGGCCACACTATCATATAGTGCAACCTAGTCGTGGGGAGGGGGGCGGAGCTGGGGAGGCGAGGGGAGGATGTGGAGGGTGGGAGCTCCAGGGGGGCAGAGGGGACATAGAAGTGTGCTGAGCTGTGCAGTTTTACTTACAGTTCTCTGAAATGGAACAATAGCATGGACACATATGTCTCATTCAGACCTCTCAGCCCCCAGTTGTTAAAGCCCTACTCCCGGTCAGCTCTGTCCTCCAGCTCCACTTTAATAAGAAAAGGACCAAAAAAAAGATGTGGAAATGCAAGAAAATGGAATAATATGAGGAAATAGCCAATGCACAAATCACTGTGAAATCTAGTTAGGCATATCACATGGACATAATACATCTGAGGTATTTTTTCATCGTGGCCTGTGAGCCTCTGGTGTATCACACACAAGGAGCTTTTCTCTTCAAACTAGTTTGTTCTTTCTCTTCTGGATTGTGGTGCAAATCGCACATTATGCATGCAGAGATCAAAGAAGACAATAAAGAATATTTACCGTAGTATAGAATCTTTACTTCTTCGGTAGGGGTGAAGGGAAACATGAAAACAGATGTGAGCTGGACCTGAATATCCTGACAGCACAGACTATAAGTCATTTTATTTCCATGAATGTGGCAGATGCTTAATTATTTATAAGTAATGCATTCATATTCTGCACACAGCACATTCTCGAGCATTCATCATTCACCAACTGATGTTAAAACCATCATGCTGCATTATTAATCCATAATAATAAAATGCCATTGGTCAGATATTTAAGCAAACTGACTGAATGTAGCTGAGAATGTGCATGTTAGTATAATTGCATCCATATGCAGGTTTATACACAATATGGAAAAGTAGCACCATTAAATTAGTAGTGCCCTTCTAGTCTTTTTGTATATTTCAATTTATTGTATTTTCTACTTTAAAAAAAAATTCTATTGACATAGTGTTTTTGCTTTTGTTTTCCTTTTTGAGGTGAACTGACCCTTTAATTTTGGGACATGGCACCTTGCCCTCTGAAAACTGTTATTTTCATTGTTTATTCATTCCAATATTTGGTGGTGGGATGTAACTAAGTACATTTACTTAAGTAATGTACTTAATTGCAAATTTGAGGTACTTGAATCTTCCCATTTTATGTGATGCTATACTTGTACTCCACCCAATTTAGGGGCAAATATTCTATACTATTTAATTTTTAGATGACCTTTTTTACATAAGCTTCCCATCCAGTAAAAAAGAAAATCAAATGTTCCTCTATGGGTCGAGAACGTTCTTCCACTTCCTCAACCAGAAAACTACTTAAAAACCCTCTTGGATTAGTTGGAAAATGCAATTACTTAAAGCTGTTATGGGCTGTTTTTCTGAGCTCATGAACATTCAATTCAAATCAGTGTTATTTGTATAGAGCCAAATCATAACAGAAGTCATCTCAATACACTTTTCATACAGAGCAGGTCTAGACCACACTCATACATATATTAATTATAGAGACCCAATAGTTCCCATCATGAGCATCTAGCAAGAAAAAAAAAAGTGCCTGCTTTAAGTAAATTCTGCTGATAGTATTTACATAATATTTACATAAGTAAGGTTTTGAATGCAGTACTATTACTTATAGTGGAGTATTTTCCCATTGCGGAATCTTTTACTTTAGTAGAGGATCTGAATACTTCCTTTACCTCTGTAATAGATAAGAGAAACATTAGCACATCTCGCCCTTTGAGACCTCTGACCTTCAGCTTCTCTCTTGTGTGTCTCTCAGAGGTTTCTCCAGTTCGACCCAGACTGCACGGTGTGGAGCGCCAAGCAGCAGATCATCTGCTCCCTCAGCGAATCCTTGTGGGACGCCTACAACTACGGCCTCTTCCAGCCGGCTGGAGACGGACGGGACGCCAAGTTCCTGGAGGAGGAGCGGGCCCTGCGGGACTACTCACAGTCCTTCGAGAAAGGGGTGCCTTACCTGGAGGTATGGAGGCGGGAACAGTGGGAAAGTGACTCAGTGCAGGGCTGGAGTCCAAGTATTCCCATAGCACCAACACCCCCAAGGAAATTTTGACCAGATGCTAAAATGTCTGTAATTGGAGTATTTGGATTTTTAATATCTTATTTTTCTATTTTTATTGTTCAGGAATTTTATTTCCCTATATGAAAATCTAAATACTGTTTCAAAGGTCTCTCCACACTGACAGGATTAGCAATCATGTGGTACTAAATACTTTTATCTGCAATATTCAAATATCCTAAAAGTCAAAATAATACTACAAACTAGTTTATAAAATATCTGAAAAGTGGAGCTACAGACACTCGGGTTCCCACATTAGATACAGGGGACATGTTTCCTCAGTGGTAGTTACTGTCCTTACTGGTTGCTCTCTATATTACTGTACATAGATATATGTTTCATGTAGACACTTTTTGTTTGTTTTTGTAGGTGGTATGCAAGTCTCTAACTATTCTCTTAAAGAAAATAAAACCTTGTCGTCATCATCAAAATGCCATCAGAAAGACAGCAGTTGTTAAAGTTAATACACCTTTTCCAGCTTCTGCGGTTTGATCACATTAAAACATTTCCAAAACTCAATTGCTCATAACTAAATAAAAACCATAAGAAGCGTTCTACAATTGCAGGTAAATTGCCGAAAGATTAGTTTTTTATTAGAATTCTCATGTTCACGATGCAGCAAATGAACTGTAAACAAATCGTGACGAACATAATATCCACCTCCTGGATTTTATTTCATTCTGCAGATTATGTAACCTACAAATTAAATTACATTCCTCCACTTTTTGGGATGTGGGCTGTGAGATGACATCAATGTGAAGTTGTCATGCTGGGATACAATTATCTCACAGCGCCCTCTGCTGGTCCAGATGCTGTAACTGTTGAGCAGCTGGGTGGGGTTGAAACAGTATCCTGCACTCAGGGTTTGGCTGGGAACCAAGAGTGTTTACATTCTTGACAAGGCTCCAGATGAGGACATGTCTGTGTGTCCATGAGGCCTTGTAACTAAATTCTATTCCACGCCTGAATGTATCTCACAGCAGCATGAGTGCATCTATTTATAAGACTAGTGATGGCATTTTGAATCATTTCAGTACTTGAATTGAAGCAGTATTTTCTGGTATAGAGTCATTACTGGACACTGCTAGTTGTCAGTGTGTACCACAACATAATAATAAGCATATTGTACTGCAGTTCTTTATCATGGCCAAAAATACCTCTTATGCTTAAAAAACACAGCTGCTCTCTGGTGTGTGAGGTGCAGTATGTGGTCAGCTGATAGATAAGGGCTTCCTCCACCTCTCTCCTCCACACTCCTCTGCCTGTAAATGGATTCCCATCACAGTACAGTACTGATGTGGAGACAGCTCATCCAGTCAGGTGGTTTTCATTGACGCCGTCTCCCATTCAGAGAGGAAGTGGAAGGTGAACCCACCTGAACTCGGTTTACTCATCTTTTGTAGGGTGTTATGTTTATGACGCAATGAGGTTTTTGAGGACTGGTTTTCTGGATCATGTTTTAGTTCAGAGTTTTTCTATTTCACCCCCTGATTTTTATTCCTGGCTCTGAAACATTTAGACCACCACATATGAAAACTCTGCTGCTGCATGTAGATAATTGGATTATTTGACATTTTATTATTTAATTGTAATGTTGAAACAAGGTGTCAAAGTAGCCTGGAATTAAATATATTATCAGTGAGTACATTGTATTTTGAAATGTAGGACTATACTGTCATTAGATTATGTGAGTATACATACTTATATTGACATACTGTATGGACATGTAGTTTTTGCTCTGGTTAAAATAAATCTGCCGGTACCCTATCTGGTCAGTAAAGGAGATTTAATGACCATTAGAATAAATAATAATCACCATAAACACACAGTTTACATTTTTATAAAGAAATTTAATAGAAGTGACATTTTTAGGCACTTCCTTTGATTATGAATAAAATTCTTGTCAAATATGAATTTAAATGAAATATCCATATATGTTCTTAATATCTGAAAAAGTGTCAACACAGGCATTCTAGTTAGACAAACCATACAAACCACAAAATAATCCTGCATGCAAGTTTTTTTATTGGAATTTAAGCAGTGAATTTATCTATGTTTCATTGGCAGGTTTAAACAACTCAGCCTCACGTGTGATCAAGCTCACTGTCAAATCTGACTTAGTATGGTAAAGAAATAAATTATGGAGCTGTTCCAGAGACCAAATAATAAATATCAAGAAACAGTGAGAGAGTTTAGCTGCACTTAACAAGACTAATGGTGCTTTTTGTGCTTTAAAGCAAATTATTTCCAGCATTCCATAAAACAGGAAAATCAATTTTTAATTCAGTTTCTAAAAAGGTTTGTTCATATCCTCTAAAGTACAGATTTACAGCACAAATAGTATTTCTGTGTCATTCCCTCTGTGTACGCTATCACCGATACACTGAGCTCTGTTGCAATATGATGAATCACAGTTTTCACACATATCTTTTTCTGGTCCTCAGTTTAGGTACAAAACCAGAGTTTATAAACAGACAAACCTGGATGAAAAGGCTCTCTCCAAACTCAGCACCAAGGTATTTATTCTCATGTCTATTGAACATATCTGGTGCACAGTATTCATGTTCACTGACATCCCTTCTCTTCCTCTCCTACCCCCCTCAGGCCAGTCTGAAGAAGTTCATGGATTACATTCAGACTGGAACAATAGACAAAATGGCAAAAGTCCTCGATAAAGGTCTTGATCCAAATTTTCACGACCCTGACACTGGAGGTGAGTTTGCCATGGTTTCCCCCACTGTGGAAAATTTTACATTGATTCATTCTTTGAAGCTGTGCTGAGTGATGATATAAAATTCTGTATCTGTGGATTTTCACTTTTACCCCTCTACCCGCCATCCTCCCTGACCACCCCTGTCACCCCCTTCTGTGGGTTAGAGACCCCGCTCTGTGTGGCGGTGCAGTCAGGCCTGCCGGTGGATGGCATCAGGTTCCTGGTTCAGGGCGGCGCTCATTTGGATTTTAGAAACAGAGACGGCTTGACAGCGGTGCACAAAGCTGTTAGAGCTCAAAATCACACTGGGCTGCTGGTAAGGACTTCAAATGAAAGTTGCTTGCATGCAAAAGAACTCAAGTAGCATGAAATGTGGACAAAATGAATTGGAATGATTGTTACAAGAACACACATACTTCTGTGAAAATGTTGAAAGACCACATTAGATTTATTGAAGAGTTAGTTTCAAATTGTCACTGCTGCTTTTTTCCTTTAAACAATGCTCTTGCACTGTGGCCTTTTTGGAGCTCTGGTGGCTTCCTCATGTTGCTTTCAAAGACCACATATCAAAACCACATTTACAGGCGACAACGGCTTAACAAGACCCACCTTTAAAAACGTGTATCTTTATATTTTAATAATCAGAATAACATGTTGTCTACCCATCAATATGCAGTACTGTATAACACTATCTGGTAGTATATATGAGAGCAGATATTGAATAATCAGACTATGTGGTTATACACATACAGAATGATACTAAGTTATATATGTACTGTATATAAAATTGTATTAGGCATGAAAAATCACAATAACCTAGCACCATTCTATTAAAATTGTGTTTTTAAAATAAGGTCCAACCACGTACCAAATGCTTCTTTCTTTATTTCTCTCTCTTCCTTTTCTCGACCTGTTTACATACAGTCAGACTATGCACACCCACCCACATTAGAAAAGTAATGGCTTTCTTGCATCTCGCCAGGTTCTCTTGTCCCTCGGAGCGTCTCCAAACTACAAAGACCGCTGTGGCCTGACCCCGCTGTACCACACTGTACTGACAGGGGGCGACACTTCCTGCTGCGAAACCCTGCTGTACTACAGGGCGAAGCTGGGGACCAGGGACGAGAACGGCTGGGACGAGTCCCATCAGGTACCAATAGACGGTTTAATAATGAAGATATCTCATGAACTCACCTGATGCAAATCTATCTGTCCATCATCATCCTTTCATATTTTCATGTTGAGCATCTTTGGTCGTTGTCTCCTTTCATGTGAAATTAAGCAATGCACCAACATCTCCCTGTCTTATCTCTGTGCTGGATGTCATGTGCCATCGCCCTCAGTGTCTCTCAGCACTTTCTCACACCCCTCTCCTCCGTGCCTTCCTCACTCGTCTCTCCATTCTCTCTCCTTCCTCCCCTCCTTCTCTCTCTCCATAGCACAGGGATGAAGAGGAGTTTGGAATGGAAGAAATACATAAGGTACCCTTCATCCTCCCATCTCATCATCCCCACCGGCCTTTCAGACGCAAAGGCGCTGAGAATGGTGATGGGATGGAAATGTAGATAAAGTGAAGTGACCGCACGGTTGAGTCCAGTTCAGAAAGAGCATTGGATGTTATCTCTTTCTTACTGTAGATATGGGTGCATTGCCTACATTATGTCTGTGTGACATTTTGGTAAATTTGCGTTTGTGCAGCGAGCCGGTTGTCATGGTATTTTATTTTGGTTTTGCCGTGCTCTGTGTTTTCTTTCTTTACTTTGTACATATCTTGTGATATTTTAGTCCCCGCAGAAAAAAATATGAGGAAACCTCACAGGCTGCTGAAGGCTCATTTCTGTTGTTTTAATGTTTCCTTTCTTCTCCACCACGGTGCAACATAATTGTCTCTGACCTGTTTTTTTTCTGTAAGAGCAATTATGGATCCAAATGTGGATGTAAACGTATTATTTCCCTTTCTTTCTCTTTGTATCTCTTTTGCAATATCTTTCATCTTCTCCCCCTTTTCTGCCTAGTTTTACAGTATTGAAACAGCCCTACATGAAATCACCCTCTTCACTTCAAATCATCTCTTTCTATGCTTTCTAATGCTTGACAATTTGTGGATGTTTCTATCACACTCTTGACACTGAAAGGCGTGCCAGAATGGCTTCGCCCAGCACTTGGAGCATCTGCTGTTTTATGGGGCAGACACCTCTTCTCAAAATGCCTCAGGGAACACCGCACTTCACATTTCTGCCCTGTATAACAAGGCAAGTATGGAAACAGATCACTTATATGAAACAGTTATTACCGTCATTATTAGGCTTTTTTTTTTCTAAAGGTGTTAACTGGTCACTTTCCCCCTGTCAGGAAAGCTGCATCCGTGTTCTTCTGTACAGGGGAGCAAATAAGGAGGCGAAGAACAACCATGGTCAGACCCCTTTTCAGGTAAGTGGTTCAACCATCAATGCATTTAAATCATGCATTCAAAGTAAAATAGCCTTGACCGACACAAAATAAAGGATAAAAAAGAAGCAACACAGACAGAAATAGCAATAAGCAATATAGCAAAAGAACAATTGCGTCTCATTTTGTTTTTGTGTGTTTGCAGCTTGCTATAATGTCTGGTCACTTTGAACTCGGGGAAATCATCAAAAACCACAAAGATTCTGATATAGGTGAGCTTTCATGCCAAACAGTCTCTTCTGATGGTGCAATCAAGCTTTAAAATCAGTTCCCAACATCTGCCTTTCCTTTCTGAATGTCATGTATTTGCCTTTAAAATCGTTCCCCTTAACAATCTGCCTGATTTCTCCCTCCATTTCATCCCGTCTCATTAAACCCCTCTGCCCTTCCTCACTTCTTACTCCCTCTCACTCGTCACCTCTGAACCCTCACCTGTGAACTTGCACCCCCCCTTGTCCTCAGTGCCCTTTTTGGAATCACCAAAGTATGTCCCCACACGAAAAGAGAGCGCCCACACTCTGCCTCTCCCCTCACTTCACTCCCACCCCCTGCTGCGCGCTAACAGCGATAACACCATGCCCCAGTCTGACCCTCTGGCCCCGGCCAACAAGGCTGCAACCAATCCCAACCCGGGACAGGTACTGAGGACCATTAGGTGGATGCTCGCCTGCTGATGTTGCATTGCTTTCTCAGACTTTTACTCACAGTCTGTTGGAAGATCAGCTTTGACTCTGTGCTCTGTACGGTGTATTTGTGCAGGCCCAGCGCAGGGCCTCCATTGGCATGAGAAGCTCCAGCAGCCCCAGGACTCGTACTCGCTCCCCATCCAGAGGGAGAGGAGGCCAGAGTGATACAGAGGAGAGGCACCGGCAGCCAAGAGGCAGACAGGGGTAAGGAGCCTGTGTACATGAAGACAGGAAGACTATTGTGATCAGGTCCTTTAAGGCCATCTATTAACAGAGGTCACTAATCTACAGATACCGACAGCTTTATGCTGGAAATTTACTATTTGTGTCTTAGTTGCACTCTGTATTTTTAACTGCAATAGTGTAACACGTTCTAAGTGTGTTATGGATGAGTATTGTTGTCCTGCAAAGGTAGTCATGGCCTGAGAAAGGTTTTTAAAATGTCAGACAGTGGTGCAGCAGCTGCAACAAAAACAGGACTGAACAACATTCTGTAGCAACACTAGCAGCTCTGTGAGGCTGCACAATGGTGCTTTGAGCTAAATCGGGATTGAAATTAGTTTTGTAAGTATTTGGTCATGAACCAAAGCACTGGAAACATTATAATTAAAAATTTGACATGGTGATTGCGCTAGATGTGCTGGACCACTAAATGAACTATGAACGCTTGCACCAAATGTTCTTCCAATTCATCTAATAGTTGGTGAGATATTTCAGCCTGGACTAAAGTGGCAGACTGATCAACAAACCAGTATTGCCATCTCAAGAGTAGTATGGCAAACAATCAACAACAAAAAAGCAAAATGTATTGTACTTACTATTTGTGTTTTTAAGTTGCTTGACATCCACCTCCACGTGCTTTACATCATTTCCCATTAACTCATTATGCTCATACTAAATGGTATTTCTTGTATACCATCTGCCAAAATAGTGTGTACTTCAGAGTGTTGTTATTTCACAAACCTGAGCCACAATAACTGTTACAATTAATGGCACTGTCTATATACCTGACACACAATATGCACTGATGCTGCTAGTAAATACAAGACTGCAGCGTGTATTCTTACTGTTGAGTATGACTGATCAGTATGACTCAACTTCTGACTGTCTCTGATGTAGCCTAACAAGCTGTATGTTGTCGCACTTTGCCTTGCTTGTTTTTCTACAGTGTGCAACACAGTGTTATCTCTTGGTTTTGTAAGAGTCTCTCTCTCTCTCTCTCTCTCTCTCTCTCTCTCTGTCTCTCTCTCTCTCCCTCCCTCTCCCTGTGTAGTGCGACCTCAGCGGGCAGTGGGGGAGGTCAGATGAAGCGTATGTACAGTGCAGTGCCAGGACGGGTTTACGTGGCCACTCGTGCCCACTCTGCTAGTGGAGACAGAGAGCTCTCACTCAGCAAAGGGGACAAAGTGAAAGGTGAGAGCCTAAATAGACAAATAGTGGAATATGAGAATATGGGGTAACAAAAAAAAAAAATAGATGATTTAATCACTGTTATCAAAAATCAGCTGTTGGTACTTGAATCATCCGGCAGATAATTAGCTAAACGTTCTCAACTGCAGATAATTTGGTGTAATATTGAAACACTTCAAATGCAGCTGCGGTACAGTTTGATGCAGGGGGGGGGGGGAATGTAAGCGACTGTATCTGAAACATCAACAGCAAGAAAGAGATGTAGCTAAGGAAAGAAAGGAGTGTAAACAAGAGAAATGAGAAGCAGACACATCCAGCCACCACAAAGCAATACAGGTTCCTATCTGCTCTCAGTGGATTGGACAATGTTATTATCTAAAAAGAAAAAAGGTAGCTAAAGGTAAACAAGGAAGGTTGAGGGAAGGATATATAACAGTGTTTGGGACAGTTGATATACTACCTAAATTAAACTCCATCCATCCATCTATGTCTGTCTGTCTGTCTCAGTGCTAAGTGTGGGAGAGGGGGGCTACTGGGAGGGAACCGTGAAAGGTCGCACCGGCTGGTTTCCTTCAGACTGTGTGGAAGAGGTGGCTGGTGCCACCAAAGACAATCGACCAGGTGAGACAAAACCAGTGGCTGTATTTTAAAATATCATAATGTTTAGTCCCTTTGGGTTTTGCGATAATCTATTGAGATCTATTGACTTTATAGGAAGAAACATTTGCAAACAAGTCTTGTGCATTTGCTCTTGTTTTGAATCATTCATGTATAATTTGGAACAAATTTCTTACTGATAGTTTTGAGTTAACGGTGTCAGGACGTGAGTTAACAAGGCACGTAACAGTCGCACAATACAACACACAGATTGGAGAAAGGACAGGCTGAAAAATGGGTTACACACTCCCTCAGGCTGGAATTATCCTTTAAGTCACTGTAACACCCAGCACGTCACACTCGTGTTTACCAGCAGGCCCTTTTGCAGCAGACGGTGGCACATGTACAACACAGACATCCACTTTTCTCCCATTTTCACAGCTGCACTGTTCACGCGGCAAGCAAAAACCATATGCCACATAGAAGACACAAAAATAGGGTGCAAATGCATTTGACTCGTGTGTGTCAGGCTGAAGACACAACACTTGTGCAGAAAGACAGAGAAGGTGTCATGACAGAGGCGGAAAGTTTAAATTGAGCGCGCTGTGTGTTTTGTCTGCATGTGCCTTGCAGAGACACGCAGCGAGAAAGCCAAGAGGAAGCTTTTCCGAAACGTCACCGTCGGAGCCTACGACGGCACTGATGGCCCCAGGTAAGAAAAGTTACTGCGACCCTTCCAATCTCAAACTGATCAATAAGCAGTGGTGGAGGAAGTATTCAGGTCCTTTACTGACACACACACTGTAAAAATAAACTGAAAATGTAAATAAATGTAAATTAGTATAATCCAGAAAATGGACTTAATCATTAAAAATAAAAGTACTCAATGCAGACAATTGCACCTGTGACTGTTACACTATGAAATATCATATCATTAGATTATTATTATCATGCATTAATATAAAAGCAGGATTTTACTGTTGTAGTTGGTTGAGGATGATCTCATTTTTAACCATATTGTACAGGATTTCAACTAATGATTAATCTGCTCTTTATTTTTCTCCATAAATCAACTGAATGTTTGGTTTGTAAAAATTCTGAAAATAGTGAGATATGACATCACAATCACCCAGAGCCCAAAGTGAAACCTTCACAATGTTGACGTTGATCCAACAGTAGAAAAATGTCAACATAATTAAAAACAGATTAAAATTATTAAAATAATTGACAGGAAAAGCAGCAAGTCTTCACATTTGTGAATCTGAAATCCTGAAATGTTGTTGCATAAAAACAACTTAAATGATTATAAAAATTGCTGCGAATTAATTTTCTGTGAATGGACTAATNTGAGGGGAGGAGGAGGAGGAGGAGGAGGAGGAGGAGGTGGTGGTGGTGGTGGAGAGCGCGCGCGAGAGAGAGGAGGGGGGGACATGGCAATGGGGGGATGCGGAGAGAGAGATTTCTCTCTCTCCCTCTCTTCTTCGTGGCCGTCACTGGGCCCCAGAAACAGGAGCGTGTGGTTCATTTACAGGTAGCGGCTGTTTCCTCATTCATTGGCTGGCTATGGATGTGAGGAGAGGACAATGGAGAGAGGGGAGAGGTAGATGATGCTATTGAGAGGCCGTGCCTTTTCAAAGACAGACTAATAAGCTATGTATTCTGTGCGTGCGTGTGTGTGTCTGTGTGTGCGCGTGTGTCTCAAATTTGTCTTTTTCCTATGCATGTCAACGTCTGTGGGACGGAAGTGGCTATTGAATGGAGACTCTGCAGCATGTTTATTTCTGTGTCTTGCCTCCCGTGTGTCTCTGAACGCCGTGTGCGTGTGTGTTAGTGCATGAAAGGGAGCACATATTGATGCATTTCAGTCAGACAGTGTGGGTGTATTTCATTCTCTTTGACTCATGATTTCTTTAAGCAGATATTTTTCATTCACCAGGACTTGCCATTTATATCTGTTCCTTTTGAAAACCCCTGTTGTCACATCCCATTTTTTGATGTGTCCCATTGTATCATTAAAAAAATGTGGGGTATTTTGACTGTGCAGAGGGATGAAAGTGAATAAGTCAATAAGTGGCAAGAGTGCGGTTTATCAGTTCCTCTCGAGCTCTGATTCGAGATAGCAGTCATTTCTGTGCATGTCTGCGTGTGTGCATGCATTTGTGTTTATGTGCGTGTGCATGCGACTGTATACACTGAATAAAATATATGTGGTTTTCACATAGAAGTGTATACGTCACAGTGCTTGATGGCTGTGGGAGTACGGCTCCTGTACATCTATGTGTATGTGCTGTTCATCTGTCGACCACATCTCCATCCATACAGCTTGTGTGTCACCAACATCCATCAAGTGCCTCACTTGTGGTTGTGTGGGTATTGTCCCCACATAGCCGGCCTATCTGCATGTTCATTCAGCAGATGAATGGTTAAAAAGCTGCCTTTTTCCTCAGTAATTGTGGATAGAAGAGAGGATGACTCAGGAGGGTACATAATAACTCTGGTCTCTAGTAGGCTTCCAGCTTCATTGCAGCCAGTTCAGAGAGAGTGTGTCCTAGTGGCCAACAGAGATTAACCAGGGACGTTTGCTCTTTTATCGGCTCTAATTGGCCAGGCAGCGGTGGTCAACGTGGTGACAGACGAGCTGAATGGCTTTAATTGTGTGAAGGAAATCAGGTGTGTCACAGCGAGCCAGCCCGCAACGGAACTCCGAAACCACCCGGAGGACCGACGCTGGCCACGCTTCACCCCCTTGTAGAAGTGGATGGATGAAGAGCCCGATGGATCCGTCCACCCACCACCGTGTTACTTTGATCCTCAGAGAGGGAAAGCATGATGGAGGACAGGGTGAGAGAAAAAGGAATGAGGTGTGAGGAGCAGATGGCTGGAAGGCGGCTGTGCGTTGGCGAAACAGTAACATTGATGGAGAACACACAAGGGATGGACCTCAGTAGGGGAAACTAGCGATCGTCTGTTCAGTGCTAAAGTTATGGCTTGGTGTCGAAAGTCTGGATCTTCAGGCCTGCAGGCCAACGCTCATGACTCTGCTGGACCGCTGTGATTCCGCAACCAAACTTTATTACATGCTCCGCCGGATTAAATACACAAAACCTAGCTGGGTCTGTGATGTAAGAGACGGTGTGGAGTATAATATTATACTGTTATTGTTATTTTAGTGCCAGTATACACATGGGTGTTTCAGAAGTGGCGGAGGCAGAATGGAGTCGGAGTGATGGAGTCCTCTGCCAGACATTTAAAAAAAGTCAATCCTGTTGCCTGAAAGTAAATCAAAATGTTGGCATTTTTTTTAAATGATACATTGATTTTTGTTTCTAAGTTGTGACACAGCCAAGTCGCACTGATGAATGTCTGGCTGCCGAGCTCACTGCCGGGCACCCGGTGAAATGGTTTTGTTTAGGTTACAGCTAGTTAAGGTTGGATTTAACGCCACAGTTTTGGGTTTTTGGGTTTTGGGTCTGCTGACTCAAGTGAAGGAGGCAGCATTTGTATGCAGCCTGAGAGTAAGCAGTGTCTGAAATATTTAACTAAGGGCGAAAAAATATCATTTACATTTTCTGCTTCTCGTGATGCACCTGATGTGAACACACACAATTCGACCCAAACTTCCCATTTAAAAAGGGGGAGGGACAAAAAAACTGTATTCCCAGTGGAAATGGTGTCCTTGAGTGTACCCAGAGCATTTTTACTGCATCGTTTTGGCAGCCGAGCTCTCACTGTAAATAAAGACAATTCTTCGAACAGGCTACTCTTCCTGCTCAGCCCTTCTAGGAAATCAAATACTTTTTCGATTTGTCAAGTGCCTGTTTGACTTAAGTTGCGGAGCACAAACTAACACAGAAATGAAGGAAGGAAATATCTGGAATTCCTCTCAAATGACACAGCTCTGCTCAAGCCCCCAGCTCTCTATAACGGAACCGGGGTGAATTGACATTGTTAGAAAGTCAAGTCCAGAAATGAGTCATGAGATGTCGCTGTGTGTGGCAGTGTGGAGCCCATTTAACCAGTCCTGTATTAGAGAAAAGGTTGTAAAGCAGCTTGGCCAAACGTCCCAGACATGGTAATGGAATAATGAAGGAGCTTCCTGGGCCAGCTGTTACGCTACTCCATCGGTCTCATAATAAGATTGCATCACCAGCGTCTGCGAATCCCTGCTTTTGCTGTAGTCTTTGAGCAAAGGACCCGTTTGTGGAGGCAGATTAGAGGCCTGTCCGACTCCTTCTTGTACATAATTTGAAGTGTCATGTATGACCGGTAGTGGTGCACTGGAGTCGGTAAAGCAGTATCCTTGCAAAAGCTGCCAGAGGCGGTGAAAGCTAATGCTGCGATTTAGGTGCATTTGGAAGTTTCCATTATCAGTGAAGTGTATGTGCACATTTTTTTAATGTGCTGTTCCCCCCTCGGCCCAGTGCTTGTCAGCTCTAGCTGGATTAGTCCATAGTATTGGATGTCGCCTCATATACACTTCCTCCCATTGTGACACTAACTGTATCCCTGCCATCAACCCTTTTGTTCACCGCCGCTTTTTGTATGACATTCTCAAGCCAACCTATCTTTTTGCTGCAGTGTGATTTCTTAATGTGATGCAGTATAGCTGTTTTCCACATTCAGAAAATGCTTTATTTGCATGACAATAAGACTTTTCTGTTGCTATAGAAGTCATATAGCTCTCTTCCCCTCCAATTCTCTCTCTTCGTCTCTCTCTCATCCCCCTTTCCCCTTCTCCTCTGCTCCCTCTTTACTCTCTCTAAGTGACTACATCATTAAGGAGAAGACAGTGCTCCTACAGAAGAAAGACAATGAGGGCTTCGGCTTTGTGCTTAGGGGAGCCAAAGGTGAGCAGCTTCTCCAAAATTCACCTCATATTTTTCAGTCATTCCAGTCTCTGTTCTTTTCCTCTCTCTTCATTATCTCTCAATCCCCTCCCTCATTTTTTAAACCCATGTTCTTGTCATCTTTGTCCACTCATGCCGGCCCTTTTTGTCCTGTCCTCCACAGCTCAGACTCCCATAGAGGAGTTCACTCCGACGCCAGCCTTCCCCGCGCTGCAGTACCTGGAGTCTGTCGATGAGGGGGGCGTGGCCTGGAGGGCGGGCCTGAGGATGGGGGATTTCCTCATCGAGGTAAGGATGAGATTTGGACTAATGCGCAAACTGAAGCTTAATGTCAAGAGCTGAGTTTTCCTAACAACATGTTGCTGAAAATCACTGTTAGTGATGCACCCTTGCACTTGTGGGTCCATGTTGTTGTTGGATGGCCTATCTTATTTCCAACTGATCAAATAAGTGTTTCCTTTTAGAGTTAGGAGGATTCACAAACGATGCAGGAAGAGCTCCACAATAAAACACTAAGGCTTGTTTTTACAAGAAGCACAATATTACACTTGGAGCGAGGGGTTGAAATTTTTACTAGTGCTTTTCCAATGAATGCGACGAGGGCAGGCTGGTTCCTCTGAGAGTCACTACTCATTCTGGGAAATGGGAAATAAAGAAGGCGCAGACCAGGCAGGTTGAAGAGAAGCGGGTACACCAAAAAAACTACATCTCATTATAAAGCAACTTCTGGGATGCACTGAACTGAACATTACTGACCATTTACTCCAGGGTGGACACCGCCTTTCAGTACAATATCCTTGCAGTAAATACCAATTTGATAAAACACACACAGCAGGGCCAAGAAAATTGGACTACGCAAATGTATGCTGTAATTTTAATTACGATTGCGGCCACAATCTGTGTGTATTCAGAAATCTGAGAGCGAAGGAGCAGTCCGGTTCAGACGTGGGATTTCTATGAGATAGCTACACTCAGAAAAGAAATGATAATGTTGTGATTACAAATATTTACTTTGGCCAACTGCACCTGAGAAAGACTGTCACTGTTATTGAAAACATTACTCATTTATTTTAGCATCTATCTAATTATTATGACATTAGGAGGCAATAAACACGTTGACGGCGAACAAAAAGGCGGTGATGTATGAGGAGGCGGAGGTGATGTTGATTTGCATGTTAATGTTGAGGTAAATGAAGCCAAACCCAAAAGTTGCTGCCTGGAGTGATTTTACACTTCATTGATGGTCAAGTCCAAATTCAAGTTTGATGAACACAAATTGCCAACTTCCATCCGATATTTGTTTGTGTTACAGTAATCATATACTGCGCTAATGAACAATTGTCTGATTCTTCCATTTTCGTTTCTTCTAATCAGTTTTTAGTTATATACAATACACGTTTCTTTTCCCACTACAGACTTCCTTGTGGTTTTGTAAATCCCATCTGTGCCATGTTTATGCCTCCCTGTAAACCTGACAGTCACAAATAGCGTGACCTCGAGCGTAAAGTCAGCGGAATATATAATCAACCTCTGTTAACATGTCTCCTCCTGTTGTTTGCGCAATCCTCCCTTAAATACGTTTGCAAACTGCAGCTACAGCCTGGTGGATGTTTGGAGCAGACTGCAGCACATCTGCACCTGAAAACAGCCGCAAAAGCCCATAATGCTTTTTTTAAGATTGAAGTTTTGATCCATTTCTGTGGTCATTTTTCTGGCTTATATTTTAATACTGTACATGTTTTGTATATAGCGTATTTTAGTCAGAGTTTCTGAGGGGTTGCCGATTGATTTTCCTCATCGACGAAGCAGCAGCAGTTCAGGCAGCAAATTTTGAGCCATTTGTACCTTTAAAGATTCCCGTATTCTGCCTTGAGAACTCAGTTCTAAAAATGGTGATTGTCAGACCTCTATTAAGGCTGACACATACTTCTAATTAGTATTCCACCTAATATGAGTCACTTATGTAGCTGCCCAAGCTTTTTTGATTTACTGTAGTTGCTGCCTGAATTGCAGGTGTACTCGTCCAAAAAATGATGTACAAAATGTTTCAAGCTCAATCCTAGAAAACTGTAACAACATAAGCCAAACGTGGGAAAGCTCTGTTACCAAAGTGGTCCCAAGTAGACTCCTCTGCAGCACATCAGCACACTCAATCTGTCTGTGTCTTTGTGTCCGTCAGGTAAACGGCCAGAATGTGGTGAAGGTTGGCCACCGGCAGGTGGTCAACATGATCCGACAGGGCGGCAACAGCCTCATGGTGAAAGTTGTGATGGTTGCTCGAAACCCTGAGCTGGAGGACACTGCTCGGAAGAGAGGTACGAGTCAGATTTTCCTCGTATGTCATTTCCATCCCATGTTTATGATGTGACGATAAAGCTGATTGCATGTTTACTTTACCCTAAAAGCCTGTTGCAATGTGGTTGTCATTGGTAACTGCAAGTTTATACGAGAATACTAAACATTAAGTCTGCATTTGGCTGGCTTCCCTCTGGCAGCCCCGCAGCAGACTAAAAGACTGACTCCTCCTGCCATTGCCCTGCGCTCCAAGTCGATGACATCAGAGCTGGAAGACATGGGTAAGATGATAGAGGGCACAAAGGACTGAATGCAAAGAATGAAGAGGAGGGGAGGTCTGGAAAGAATAGTAAAAAATGAATTAGATTTGAGTCCCACATAGTTTTCTTTTTCAGGGCAGCACATTAGAAATAGATGGGTGAGATGGGTTAGCAGCTTCTCTGCAGGATGATGGTACAGTACCATGGCACTATTACAGCAACACAGCATTAAATATTAACAAAGTTGATACAGAGAGCCAAGAAAATTATCCAGCATATGTGTGATTTCATATTTTTCATCAGAAATAGTTTGAATGGGAAGGAAGTTTTTAATTGATTTGCACATTCACCTGTGAGGAAAAAAGGTGATAATTAAACAGTTAAGAGAAAGCAAATGCATGTTGTTGCAAATGAATTGATACTTGCCTGATGCCATCAATCACAAAGCGTTCATTGTTTCTTTCTCTTCTGAACCAAAATGTGCTGCACACAGTGGACAAAGGTGGGAGACTCATGGATCTGTGTGCTCTCATTATCATTTCCGTCCCCATCACCATCCCTCTCATCACATCAGTATTCACACCATCACATGTGTCTGAGTATGTATTTCACCCTTTCATCTGCTTAATACACATGACTACACGGCAGTTCTAGTCACACCTAATTTCTGTTTCCCGAATTATGTATGCTACAGCTGCCTCTCCGTGGAAAAAGAAAGCAGGTGAATATCAGCCTTTATCATTACCCCTATCAGCCCCTGAGCTTTAATTAAAAGTCAGTCTGTTTGATGCTCTTTTTTTTCTCCTCCTTTTTTTTTCAGAATACGACTCCTCTCAGGGTCCTGATAAGAAGAGGACAGTCTATCAGATGGCACTAAGTAAGAAATCACTCTCACCGCTCTTGTCATAGTGTAAAAGGGTGTTTTTAAACCTTGAGGGGACGGGAGGGGGCTCGCTGAGAGTCTCCTTTTCATGTTTCGGTCTCGATTTTATGCTCTCTCACCATCTCTCTGCATTTCTTTTCTGCCCTGCCCATGCTGGGCCTTTGTTTTAGATAAACTGGATGAAATCTTGGCTGCTGCCCAACACACTATTACATCAGACAACCAGGGCCAGAGAGGTCATGGAGGCAAGAGGGACCGGAGCAAGAGTATTGTTCCTAACGTCTCCAATGAGGTACAGTTGGGAATAAGAAGGAAATGGTCCCAGTTTTGGTCGTTACCATAACTTGGTTCTGCATCTGCAAGATTTTTAAAAATACTGAAGAGATATTGACCTGAATTCCAGCCCTGTCATACCAGATTCACATATACAACAGAGCTTCTCCACTGCTTTAGGATGTATCACATATTTAGTCATGGAAGTGACTAATGCCAGCAAAAAAATTATTCCTATCTATAAAGTAGCTCAGTCTTTAGATTCTCCTCTCTCTCTCTCTCTCTCTCTCTCTCTTTTTTTTTTTTTTTTAGCTCAGCATGTTCGCCTGCCCTAACTGCACTTTACAGAAAATGACTGACAATGGACCACCCACACCAAAACATTTATTTAAGTGTGACTCAGGTTGTGTCCATTCATCTATGCTCTGTTGCCTAATACACTAATACTTGGACTGACTGGTTCTTCTGTTTTACATTATACTGTATATCAAATCAATATCAGCAGTCAACATCAGTTTCACTTGATTATATCTGAGTAAATGTTTTCCCTCCTCTCTCTACTCCCTCCTTCCTTTCAAAATCTTGTTTGCCTCCTTCATTAAATGTCTTTGGACAACTGAAGCAACCCTATGAGCAGCAGTCGTCAGTGACTATGGTGCAGCACGGACCAGGTTTCGGCTACAACCAGGCTCATTTTCAACCAGGCCATGCTCAGCACGCCGTCATGATGCGTCAAAAATCTATCGGTAACCGCAGTCTTTATGGAAACATTTCTGTCTGTTCAGTATATGAGTTTCTTTTTAAGCATTTGTTTGTAACCACCTGTGTCCTTATTCTCAGGTGTAACAGAGGAGGAAAGGCAGTACCTTCACCCACCTGCTATGAAGCTGGCTCGCAGCCTGTCGGTGCCGGGACCAGAAGAAATCCCCCCGCCTCCTAACACATCTGCCCCAGAACCGCCTTTATCTGCAGGCCCTCATCCTGTGAGAGGGCCTGCTATGCCCATCCCCCCAGTGTCTCAAGCCCACTACCAACTCCACTCCCAGCCTGGTCATCCTACGCAAGCAGGCTGGGACAGGGGAGGACCTGGTGGGATGAACCAGCAGGTCATGGTCCCCACTCTCCGCAGACAATCGGAAGGACTGTGTGTCAGAGAGCCCGAGGCGCCCAGGAGAGGTGGCGGCAAGATGGGCGGGTTAAGGAGAGGCTACAGCAGCGCTACACCTCCGACAAGCGCTAAGCCTAAGGCTCAACAAGCGCCGCAGCATCACCCACACATGGCCAACCGGGACCAGGGTGGAGGTGTTGCCAGGGGGGGTGCCAGGAGGGGTGGTCGAGGAGCTCTGATGAAGCAGTCGAAAGTGGAAGATGGGCTTAGACAGCACAGAGGGAAAGGAGGTGCAGCCAAAGAGAAGAGCTCCATCCCCATCCCCACCATCATAGTCAAAGCCCCCTCCACCAGCAGCAGCGGCCGGAGCAGCCAGGGTAGCAGCATAGAAGCTGAGCCCTCCCATGATGCAGAAGACCACACCACAGCAGATGCGACCTCAGACAGTCCCAACACCAGTCTGCCCTCACCGCTCACCCCCTCACCACCTCAGCCCCCTGTATCCACTTCCTTGCCTTCATCGACTGTTGCCCCAACCGTTTCCTCACAGCAAAACCTGGACAGCTTGGATTACACTTCAGCACGCAGGGAAAGGGAACGCTTCCGAGATATGAGAAGGAAGAGCGCTTCTTTCTTCCTTTCATCAGAGGAGGACATCCAAGGAGAGGCAGGAGGAGGAGCAATGGAGGGAGGAGGGGCACTAGGGGCACGAATTCAGCCTTTACAGGGCTCACAAATGGAAGTGCCCACCCCTCGTCTACGGCCCTCCAAATCTATAGATGAGGGCATGTTTTCTGGAGACAGCTATATCAACTATTCCAGCAGCATGCCCCCAGCCTTCGGCCTGCCTGAGTATTCTTCCCCTATCCTCAGCCAGGATGGCCAGCCCAAGTCAGCTCCCTCAATGTACGGCACCCAGGCCACAACTACATTCATCCACCCACTTACAGGGAAAGTTCTGGACCCCTCGTCCCCACTTGGCCTGGCCCTAGCTGCCAGAGAGCGGGCCCTAAAGGACGACCGCAGGTCACGAAGAGAGGAGAGACACTTTGGCCGGCAGTTGTCTACAGTAGGATCGTTCCCCACACCTGTTCAGACCCCAACTCCGTCCCTTTTTGCAACCCCTACACAATCAACCTACACTTCCCCAGTGTCCCTCCACCTAAACTCCCCAACTGCCACCACCTCACCTGCATCTCTGAGCCGACCACAGTCACCTAGGATATTACGTTTGGGAGGAGGAGGTGGGGAGAGGATGGAGAGAGAAAAGGAGGGAGGACCCAGGGAGGGTCTTAGAGTTCGCTTCTCAGAGGACAGAACCAATCAATATTCAACCCAATATTACCCACAGAGCACCAGAGAGAGAGAACGAGAAAAGGAGGTGTACGACAGCAGACCTGCTCCACCCATACAGCCTCCTCCACCGCCGGCTCAACCTGCACCCCGCAGACCTTCCTTTCTACAGATGGAAAGCACCACCCACACCAGCTACATCCCTCAGTACACTGTCCCCACAGCGCCAGCACAGACACATGACGCTATGGGAGACGCAAGAGCAGGGGCAGGTGGAGGTCTAGGACTGATGGTTCTCCCTCCACCTGCTCCCTCAATAGATGCAGATGATGAGTTTGTCTTTGCAGACCCCTTGCCCCCGCCTTTACAGTTTGCTAATGGTAAGAACGAGAGAGTCCAGGAGTTTTCTCGGCAGCATCAGCACCCGAGTCAACACTCTGCTGATGTTGCTCCACCTCCTCCACCACCTCTTCCTTCTGCCAAGTCCTCAAATGCCACACAACCCTCTCCACAGGGTGGTGACTCTGCCGCCTCCAGCCTTACATCCTATGACAGTGAGGTGGCCAACCTAACACAGTCAGCTCTCTCTCCATCTTATCCATCCCCACAAGTGTTTCCCCCTTCCTCCACCACTGCAACCACCACCTCTACTGCAGCTGTGCCTGCTGCATCATTACACAGACCCCAGCCCATGTCCCATTCTCACCCCTATTACAGCAGCTCTAATGACTCCTCAGTAGGTAGTCACGCCCCGACCCAGGACAGAGGCACAGCCGCCCTTACCTCCACCATGACCTACGCTACCACTACCATGACAGCCTCGGCCGCCGCCTCCACCGCTACAACCTCACCGTCATCCTCCGACTACAGTGTGACAATGGCTGGGCCCAAGGCCGGCCTCAGCACAGGGGGTAAAGCTGCTGACCACACACATCACCCTACTATTATACCTAAGAGTGGAGACTGGCAAGATGCCGTAGTGGATTCTGGGATTGAGGAGCTGGATAGTCACAGCAGTAGTGACCACCATTTGGAAATGCTGGGACTGAGTGGGCTGAGAGGAGAGAGGGGAGGGATGGGAGGAGACGGCCGAGGAGGAGAGGGAGAAAGAGGAGGTGAACATCAAGATCCTTGCACAACCTACTCAGGTGGGCAAACATTTGAGGTGCACAGCGCCAAACTGGCAAACCCTGTGTTTCCAAAGATGACTCATTACAAGGAGGGGGGAGGGAGGGTCCAGTCTGTAGCACTACGTAGGCAGAACAGCACCAACCCTGCTCCTTTGCAGTTGCACAGACAAAGCAACCCAGAAGATGCTGGGTTTGATGGAGCTCTTGCAGATGAAAGAAAGCGCAAGCAGAGTCGATCCAAAATGGAGGATGGCTTTAGCTCTGCTCTGGCTGCCTGCCTAGAGAGGCCCATGGACACTCGGTCAGTGGGCTGGGTTGAGGTCGGGGAGCATGAGCTAAGCGGAGGCGGAGTGCAGAGAGACGGTATGGTTTTGGAAGGCCGCAGACTTCATTCACCACTTTCAGGTGTGAAGGCCAGCATCATCAATGAACTAAGCTCCAAGTTGCAACAGATGAGTGGCATGAAGAGCATGGATGACTGGAGCCACACTCCGAAGTCTCCCACCATGCATAGGTTTGTTTTTTTTTCCATTGACCAGCCTTATTATATTATAATAAAAATTTGCATGTCTGTCAGTGTCTATTCTACGAATGCTTGTTAGAATTAAAATTCATGGGGTCATTTTTTGTTTTTCAGATATTCGGCGGATTTCACTGATGCATTTCACAGCCCCCCTACTGGCCGCTCCACCTCACCATTACCCACCTCCTCCCCACAGCATCGTCAGATTCTGACACCAAATCTGTCAGCCACCCCTTCTGTCTCTCCTTCTCCTCAAGTTCCAATTCAGCGCAACTGGACCCGCTCCCCATCTCCACAGATGCCTTCCTCCCCAGTTCATTCACACCCGCCCCATTCGCCGACCTACTGCCCATACCCAACGTCGCCGAAACATCGGTCCAAGATGCGCAGGCAGACTTTTGATTTTCAGTGCAGTCCCACTAAGGAGATGCGGTCTTCAGTCTCTCGGCGCAGGGCTCCTAGCCCTCTTATCTATAACACTGAACAGCAAAACACCACCCCTCCCAGACCGTCCTCTCTCCCCATCCTTCCCAGTACACCAGTCTACAGCAACCCTTTTGACTTCCCCGGGCCCCTCACTCCTCCTTCACCTGGCCTCCCTCTAGACACCTACAAAACTTCAACTCCACCACTCTTCTCCCCATCTGGTGTGCCAAGTCCAAACCCCCTGCTCGTCTCCCGCTCTCTCTCACCCACCCATTTTCTCTCTGGCGCCTCCTCCCCCATGCACTTGCCCCCCAGCCCATCCTGCCTCAATTATCCCCACCTTACCCCTCCGCCGCCAGCCAAACCCTTTGCCGTCAAGCCCTTGCCCTACTGGACCAAGTACGACGTGGCCGACTGGCTGGCTTACCTAAACCTGGGTGAACACAGAGAGCGTTTTATAGACAATGAGATAGATGGATCACATCTGCCTTCGCTCACCAAGGATGACTTCTTGGACCTCGGAGTGACACGTGTGGGACACCGAATGAACATCGAGAGGGCGCTGAAGAAACTCACTGACAGGTGAGGGAGGACTAATAGACTCTGGAACACGTAGAGGCAACGGGGTCAAAAGGTCAAAAGGGAAGCACCGGATGGTGAAGGAAAGTCAAAGTGTCTCATTCCTTCCATACGAGTCATCTGGACCATCCCCTTTTTGTTTATTAGATGCATATAATCTGATAAGTTATCTCTCATCTTCCCTCCGTCCCTTTCTCCTGATTAACCTGTTTTATCAACCCTATTTAGTTTGCTCCGTTATTATTTCGTTTCCTCCCATTCTTATTCTTTCATTTGCCCTCCTTCTCTCCCCAGGCGGCTCTCCTCTCCTTTGCATGTCACTACTTCTCCTCGAGACACAGACTGAGAGAGTGAAGGGGTGATGCAAAGATGAAAGAAAGGGAGAGAGACAAATTGACAAAGATGAACAATAACAGAAGATGTGCAAGAGAAGAACAGTGGACATCAACAGGTTGTGTTGAACTAAGCCTGAGGGCTGAATGTGCGGGGAGACAGCGTTTTATTGCAAATTTGCTCTTACATGTAGAGAACACTGTTTATGAAATCTGTGGAATGACTATTGGTCATGAAAGAAAGGGTATGAAGAAATTAAGAAAATCACATGAAAATGACGTTCTTCAACCGAGAATATACTTTAAAACTTTTGATGGACAGGCATTTAATTAACACACCGATTTGTGCTGTAAAAGACAAACATATACACACACACACACACACACACTCATATTCTCACACACACTGACAGAGATTCTCACACCATCTGCTGCTTATCAGCACTGAGAAAACTTCAGTCTGAGTTCAAAGAGAAGTCGAAAAGTTGCTGCTTAAAGGGTAAAACCCCAAGAAAATGTTTCTGGTTGTGGATGAGCCAGAAACACACGAGAGTCACATCCTAACATCAGTTTTGTAGCTTTAAGCAGATCAGAGTATCAGATGGCTGTGAATAGTGGAGCCAAAGTCAGAATATGAGAGAAAGGGTTTTTGTTTGTAAATGATAGAAGAAAATGGTAGACAACAATAGTATTCTTTTTATATATTTGCCATATTCCCCCAAAGGATGCCCCCAATAAGCTTTGTATGTATGTACTTTGCGAGCACTAACTATATCTTACATGTTAAACGGGATTCACTATTAGTAGAACCATTTGTTTTGTACTAAGTGCTGATCGCAATCATTCATTTCAAACTGGTCAGGGTATTTATATTCAAGTTGTGCATAATGAGGACGTACGAATATTGAGAAAATATTGTTGTGAAATGACCTTTTGTTATTTTTCTGATTATTCTATAGACAGGAGAGGAAATAATGGAGAGGTACTGAAAAGGGTTTTGCGAGTCATGTGAAACTGCAAATCAACTTTTCTTAGACTTTATCGGTGTTAATGGCCATAGCACAGGTCAAGGGATGGATCCATCCTATTTGATGCCATAATGTTGACCGCTCTCTCTCACATAGCAGGTGCAGTGATCAAAAAGGGCTTTTTACTGCTTCTCTGTCTGCCTGACTTCCTCAACTTTCAGCCTCTGTGAGTCTGCGTGTCTGATTTTGTGCGTGAGTGTTCGTCAGCCTTGCGTTGGTGGCCAAATGCTCTCCCCCCGACCCACGCCTTTCTCTTTCTAACGTCTTTTCCAAAACATATTTATAATGGTCGCGAAAACACTGTATTTTTTCTCACTAGCTGACAATCCCAACGGTTCCCTGTTCCACACGTCAAACCCTCGAAACAGAAATATTCTGACCCACTTTTCAAAAGGTTTTTTCAGAGTGGTAAATTCAAAGCAACTTCTGTATATGTTAGGAGAACATGAATGCCCTGGATTTTTTTAAACATGCCAGTTTAGCCATTCCCTGCAGTGACTTCAACTGTAAGGCAAAAACACATCATTTATAGATCTATATGTAATGATGATGACAATGATAACATAAAAATATAGTATAATAAAGATAATAATATTAAGTATGTAAACATTTTTAAGAATCTCTGTCTTCCAAATAGTGTGGACAAATTCTTTGAAGCTTTGTTTCGTTTCCGTTTCACTTTGGGTTTCTTCTGTATATGCTTTCTATACTGCTCGCCCTGTGGTGACTCCAGTGAAGCTGACACACGTTCGTTAATGCCTATTCTCTCTGTGTGAGTTTAAAATTATGACTCTGTATTCTCATGCTGAGTTGCCTCAGTGCTATCTCACGATGGACTTTTCTGAGATGTGAAAGGACTGAGCAGTAGTGTAGAAAGCATTACATCCTATGATTTAAAAGAGTATTTTAGGTCTAGTGAAATGCATAATGAATATGACTACATACAGTATGAGCATAAGTATGCAGAGATAAAAGGTATATATATAAATATATATATAAAGTTTTGCTTTAAATAAAATACAGTATATACTGATAAACAATATGATAGAGGTACAACTAAGGTGTTGAAATAAATGCTAAAATAAACTGGCCCTGTTGTGATTCTCATTTCTCCTTGGATTCCCTCTTCTGACAGATTCACATAATGATCCAATTTAAAGTGTTGTGTTTGAATTGAGTCATTTGGCAGCGGCTCGTCTCAGCCCCGCGGTGGTTGAACACAACATTGTTTTCAGGTCCAGGATTATTTTCCCATCAGGCTCGGTGAGCTAATAGGACAAAGGAGCGGAGCTCACGGGGAGGGAGAAGATGAGATGGTTTAATTCAAAGCAAGCAGTGGCTGCATTCATGCGCAAAAACCGAACGACGTCTGTAACACATGAAAAACAATGGAAAACAACTTGGAAACAGATGAATGTAACATTGTTCGCTAGCATGTGGCCAGTTTAAGGTTCACGGTAGAAAACTGTAAATATAATACTGTTGTTTTTATGGAGTTTGCACCAGTCGTCCAGGTTACCAGTCTTTGTGTTCCTCTGGTTGGATTGTCCTCACAGTTAACCAAAATCACAGATGTCGGGCCTTGTTTTTCTCTGTGGGGATGAAGCCACAAGCTGCCATTTTTCTTCCTACACTTTGAAAAAAAAAGGCTTCCACAGAGAAAAACAATGCAGGGACGATGTACACCCGTCTTCCAAAAGATGTTCCTTTATTTCCTGTGTCTGCGATACTGCCGGGGAGCGCTGTCTCCCATAGGTGTTCAGCTGGGTTGAGATCTGCTGATGGTGTAGTCCACAGCATATCATCACCAAGCATCTGGATTTGCTATGGTTTTCTTCACTCATTTAATCAGGATGTTCCTTTAATTTGTCACCCATCTGTATTTTCAATTGAGGCTGAGGAAACGGGGGCTGCTGATTCTTGAAACTGATGTTACTCTTGAAACATCATTTTCCACTGTTCTGAACACACACTGACCAAATTTAAATCACCTCTGTTGTACTAGGTTGAGGCAGAAATCTCAAAGACTGATATCTCAAAAATCTGGGCACATAATGCAAACCCTATCTGCATGACCAGTCAACACTGGTGTGTGGCAAGTGAGAAAATACATGTAAATTGGGGGAACCGACCCTTTAATATCACCTGGCATCCACTGGAGGAAACATAAATCTGTAGGGATGTACTGTGACTATCAAAGACTTGTCACTTTAATTTACTTTAGTTGACATTGTGAGAAGGGACACATTAAATAACGCTGACACGCTGAAGTCCATTACTTTAAAGTGCTTCCATTGTGGCCTGTGATGTGCAAAGAGTGACGATGCAGAAACCTGAATTAATCACCAACAACTTTTTAAAAGTACACTCTCAAGTTTCACATAAGATGCAATCTGGGTTTCTTTTCTAACATTGTGCCCTTACATAAGAAACTATGTCTGGCACCATGAAACCTAAAGGAACACGTACCCACATTGATGTTGAGCTTCTGCAACCACAAGTGAGAAACAATAGCTCTTGTGCAGTGGGCGGTGAACATATAAGCTGTTAGTGGAAAAGTCTAATTATACACATCACTTAAAAAGACAGAAAAATATAAAGATCAAGGCTGCATTAAGTGAACTGTAACTCATAGATGACGCGGGGTGTTCCCCTCTTAACTTCTGACCTCATATCCAGAAGAGTAAATCCCAGAATGAGTAAACAGTGTGTGGGTGGACCTGCTCTTTCTAGGCCTGACCACGGAGAGAATGGCAGGTCACAAAGGGGCCACAGAGCGAATGTGGCAGTTCATGGGACCCCTTCCCCTCCGCTGTCACACACACTCACTAATAAGCTCACATGACTCCATGCCACACTGACACGATTCTGCGACCAGCGGACGGTCAAAATGAAGGTTCGGCATCTCATTAGCACCATATTGAGAGAGACAGAGGGAGGGGACAGGGCAGGGAGAGAGAAGGAGGGGGATTCTTCCAGCTGTTTGTTTCTAATAGCAGAGTGGAGAGAAAGTGAGAGGGGGGGATAGGAAAAGAAGGGAGGAAGCCAGCGAGTTAAAGAAGGATGGGGTTAAAGTAGGGAGCAGAAGGGAAAAGAGGAAGAAGAGTTCATCCTGGCATGACTGTGAACTAGAATATCACAGCTGACGGGGGAGGAGAGCGAGCAAGGTGAGTGTTCTTCCTCCCTCTCTGTTTGCCCTGAAGCCAATTAGCAGCGGAGTGATTGTCATGCAAATGCTCTGGTTTTTGTTTATCATTAATTTTTTTCTTTCTTTCTGCTTGTTTGCATCGTCTCGCTGTCTCACGCCCACTTTCAGATCAATAACGTGTGTGTGTGTGTGTGTAACTTTAAGTGCCAGGGGAGAATTGGGTCATAGAGAGAGAGGGGGGAGAGAGGGAGAGAAGCATGTGTTAGAGGAGGAGAGGCACACTGGGAGAGGGGGAGACGGACAGAGAAATGGAGAGAAATCCTCAGCAAAGCCCTTGAACTACAGTAACAAGTGGTCACTTGAGTAATCACTGGTGATTCAGAGAGAAATGTAAGTGCTGGTTTCTCCCAGGCATGACTGCTCTCTTGCCACTTTTTGCTTCTTTGCTGGCTTGTGGATGGAGTTTTTTTTTTTTTTTAAGTACTCTGATGTGAATGCTTCTGTGTGAGAAAATGAGAGGATGAGTTTCAAACCTCTTCCTTTCCTCTGCATGCACGAGAACAGACTCAGAGGATGAAGTCCAAAAGTGAAATCTAACCCTACCATGTTTCCAGGAGCTCACAGCGAGTGAGAAAACTATGATATAACATAATAATAGAAGTATGAAGAGAAGCTATTGAGGGGAAAAAAAAGTCCTCTCTGAGCCTGACTCTCCGTCATGCTCGGTCTTGTGATGAGGTGTGGTTAGTCATTTTTATATTACTCAGCCAGCAATGTGTCAACTTGTTACCAGACAGAAATAGGCCCTAATGTGAGTGCATCCTTAACGTGTTTGTGCACGAATCTCCTGTCTTTTTGTTCAAATCCTTCCCTCTTCCTCTAACGTGTCCGCCACTTGTGCTCTGCTCTACGTGCTGCACAAAATATGTCTGCTATCCGGACAGTTTATTCCTTTTAAATCCTGCATTCCAGCTCGTTTGCCAAATCAGAATCTGCCCCTGTTGCGCTCTTTTGCGGCAGCGATCTCTGTATCGAATGGCAGGAGGAGTCTGAGACAGTTGCTTCTAATAGGCCTTGTATTTGTCAGAGCAAAGGGAAAGATGACCTTTCCCTTGCTGTTTATTTTGGGAAGGCAACGGGATGAATGCCGGAGCAGCTGTTCTATTCCTGCTGGCAGATCCCACCCCTGTGAATTCCAGTCTGCCACTGCAAAGACACTCCCCTTACTCACGCAGGGGGTTTGGATGTATCCAAGCACTGTACAGTGTAAATAACACCTCGTCGGGGTAGTCTAAGTTGTTATGGCAATAAGCTGGCAACACACACACACACACACACACACACACTGCAAGCCTTCAGCTGCCAATTATTCCCTATCAGACATGCCTGGCATAGGGGGAATGGCTCTGCTCACGAGGAAGTCAGCCCGCTGTACACATTACAGCATGCAGACGTCCAACCTGTTGCATGCTAATCAGTGTCACCTGTCTGCCAATCAAAGCCGTCTCTCCCTGCTTGCTATGCATTACAACCAGTTTGGCAACTCTCTTGTGCAACACAAACAGCCATCTCTTACTTTCTGAGACAGAAACGTTCCCAATCATGGCGAGCCTTCCCAAAGAGCCGCCCGAGGATGCCCAGAAACAGAGCTTCTGGATGGTGAGCATTTTATTTCTGATCAAATCTAACACCCAAGGAACAGCGAGTTAATCCAAAACAGCGTTCGTGCGTTTTTTTGGATGCTCAACTGTTATTCTCACACGTCATTGCCATCTTTCCTCCTGCCAGCCGGGGAACTATGCCCGCACGGTGCACCGAACTGATCAGTCCTTCCAGGCCTGCAACGACATCGTGGCCTGCTTCGTCGAGAGAGCGAAGGTAGAGAAGCAGTACGCCCAGCAGCTCAGCCAGTGGAGCAGCAAGTGGAAATCCATAGTGGATTCTCGTAAGTATGAGAAGCTGTGTGATGGGGAGTCTCGGTGGCCTAGAAACAGAGAACACACATTTCCAGACCTTTTTGATCATGTCAGCTCTCATCAAGTTTAAATTACCGCTTGATTCCCATTAAATGGCTGCATCTGTGTTTGTTTAAAAACTTTCCAGGAGACAAATGGAGGTCGTTATTTCTCGATTGGTTCCATGACTCACCTCTGTGCTCTCTGTTATGTCATCCCCTCGCTCTGTCTTTTTTTTTTTTTTTCCCTCCTTCCCCAGGGCCGCTTTACGGCTCGCTCATGAGGGCGTGGCAGTGTTTCTTCACGTCCACGGAGCGTTTGTCCGCCCTCCACTCCTCCATCTCCCAGTCGCTCATCGCAGAGGAAGGGGACCGGGTGAAGACCTGGCAGAAGGAGACCTTTCCAAAGAAAATCTTCTGTGGGTTCAGGGAGAGCCACGAGAATTACACAAGTTTCTCACGTGCGCAGAAACCCTGGTCCAAGAAGCTGATGAAGGTCCAGCACATTTATCATTTACATTCATCTGTGTGTGTGTGTGTGTGTGTGTGTGTGTGCATTACTCACATTATGGGGACATAAATCTGTTTCCAAAATTACACTGTGGGGATTCCTCTTACTTATGGGGACAAAACAAGTCCCCATACCATAAATCATTAAATTTTAGGGTGAAGACTTGGGTCAGACTTAGGCGAGTAGTGTTTACAGTTAAAGTAAATCTCCGGGGAGTTAATGTCATGTCCTGTGAAGAGATGGAAACACATATGTTTGTAACGGTGGTCTTAAGTTACAGTGGTAGTTTGACACAAAATCTTTACTCAAGTCTGATTCACTGGCTTTGTTTGTTCAATAGTTGTGGAATACACATTTATTTGCTTTCTCGCTGAGAGTCAAAAAGGAAAATTGATACCACTCTCAATCTTCTTTTTTGACTCTTATCAAAGAAAGCAAATAATGCATTTTCCAAAATGTTGAACTATTCCTATATTAAGTTATGCACCCATCTATCTGTATTTATTTAATGCACTGAATGAATCATTTGAATGAAAACAAATGTAAATGTATCAAAGTTAATCTTATAACATACATAATAGAAAACAATTTAAACAAACTTCACTGACCAAAACTTTGAGTTACAATGTGTGGAAACATAAAATATGAAATGCAATATTTTGCAAAATGAAACCAGTACATGAGTGTTATGAGGAGCAGACGAGACTAATCACAACATGTTTTTTGCACAAATTCAGCAAATGAGTCATGACATGTTAATTAGTGAGCTTAAGAAGTGATGATAAGCAGATGTGTTTTTACCTTGAGACAGAGCCAGGCTAGCACTTTCCCCCTGTTCCCAGTCTTTGTGCTAAGCTAACCAGCTTTATTGTACAGACATGAGAGCAGTATTGATCTTCATCTCCTGCTCTCAGTGAGTGAGCACATTTCCAAAAAAGTGAAATTTTTCTTTTAAGTAAATAACATATTTGTGTGTGACTGTGTATTGAACAGCTGGAGAAGGCCCGAGTTGCATATCACAAGTGCTGTCAGAGGGAGCAAGCAGCCATCGACAAAGAGAAGCAAGCGAATGAAAACGCTGACATGAATCCGGAGAAGAAGCAGAAATTCACAGACGCCAGAGAGAAGACCACAGAGGCGAAAGAGAAGGTGAGCGGGGATGTTAACACGCCGCCTCACAGCAAGTCATGCATGCTGAATAAGGGCTTCATTTACAACACATTGAAATTCACAGTCCCTGATTCACAACGTGCAGCAGAGTTAAACGTGTTGCATTCCAGTGAAGATTTGTTGGCCTGCTGCATGTGGTGATATTTATCCAGTTGTGGAATTATCAACTCCAAACATGAGCCCCAGCCCTAAATTTCTGTTCCAAGTGTTTCCCTTGTATGGAGATGTGTTATTGTTACACCACTCTGTGTTTATGGAGCCAAGCATGGGAACAGTAAAGAGCACCAGATGATTTATACGTTTTAGATCATCCTCCATTAATTAAAGGAACACAGTAGATGTACTTTTTGAAGGAGGCAACTTTCATCATAAAACCGTTCCTGTGAGCTGCAGAGTAGAGAGCAATACGAGAAGGTGCTGGAGGATGTGACGTCCTACACACCTCGCTACATGGAGGAGATGGAAGCCATTTTCGAACAGTCGCAGGAGGAGGAGAGGAAGAGGATCGAGTTTCTGAAGCAGGCCTTCCTCTCCATCCACAAGCACCTCGACGTCACCAACAATGAGAGGTGAGCAACCGTCAGATGACTGGGTGTGAGTGTGTATGTGTGACTCAGGGGTTAATGCGAAGCAAGTGTTGCTGCCTATTTTATTGTGTCATGACAAACTGTGTCCTTGTGTCAGTGTGAAGGCAGTGTACAGTGAGCTCCACCACACTCTGATGTCCATCAGCGAGCAAGATGATGTGAAATGGTGGAGGAACAACCGCGGCCCTGGCATGCCCACCGACTGGCCCAAGATTGAGGTGTGTTACAATATTTTACTCCAGTGTATAGAGGATGAAAACACATGCATTGTCAAGATAAGATAAGATAACTTTTATTGATCCCCCTTAGGGGAAATCTACTTGTCACAGTAGCAAAAGCAGGTAAACAGTGATTCAAAAATAAATACCAGTAAAGTGGCTAATTAAGAAATAAGGCAGCAGTAACAAGAAAAATAAGTGGCATAGAACAATAAAGTGACACAAAAAAGGTATTTACATTAAATGAGGTAGAGTATTTACACTATGTTACATGTATTTCTTATAACTGACATCCATAAGTAATAGACATACTATATTCATATGAGAATAAAGATGCTATGATTGCTATTGCACAGAAATTTCTATGTCATTGCACTGGAAAGATATTACATAATTTACAGTGTACAACAGAAAAAATGCAGTCATCACTTGCAGTTGTTAACTATAGTGAGGTGTTAAAGAGTCTAATTGCAGTCGGTATGAAAGACCTGCGGTAGCGCTCCTTCTTGCAGGGTGGGAGTCTTAATCTGTTGCTGAAGGAGAAGACAACCAAATATTTTTTAAAAATCAATGAAGTCATATGTAAATGCAGTTTTGGGGATATCTATTTTTTACATTAGAAACATCATGAACTTCTAAGATGAATATTGTTCTATTTATGTGCATCATTGTTGTGTGTGTGAGAGAGAGAATTTTTCTACCACTGTTAAAGAAATGCACAATCTCACGCCATATAAACAAGATGCTTTCCATCCAAATGTTTCACCAACATCTATATATGTATGTCTGGCATGAGAGGTTTGCACTCAGCTGCAAAATAACCTCAAGTAGTCTGAATATTTGCACGGTCTTGCAATGCATTTACTGTATGTCTCTTGCTTGATTGAAGTGTTGATCTATCTGAAAATCTCTTGCACCAGGAATGGGTCCCTCCAGTGAAAAAGCTAAATAGAAAGAAGAGAGAACAGAAAAGAAAAGAGAGTCGACCGTAAGTCATCCAGTGTAGTGATTCCAATGCATAGTAACTAATTTAAATGTGCATTTCTTTCTAAGTCATATTTATGTTTTTTTGATGGTGTAAATATCGATTTTCTTCTCCCGTCAGTGTGATGATCGGGGGTGTGAAGGTGCGAGCTTTGTACGACTACGTGGGAGAGGAGGGCGATGAGCTGTCCTTTAAAGCAGGTGACACATAAAGTGTGATGTGACAACACGAAGATGTATTTAGACAGTAGTGTTATTCAGCTACAAAAGGCAAGATTTTTATGCAAAGTTACAACCATTGTATCAGTATCTAAATCTGAGTGGGAAGACAGAAATGCATCCTGTCCCTCTAAAAGGATGACAGACAGGCTGGTAAACATAAGTGTGCAGTTTACTGGTGTTTCAGTGCAGGATTTCTGAGTATTAAAATTCAAATCATTTATTTTCTCCACCTCATCATCTAGATTGACACTAGAATCAAAGGTGTCTTCATGACAAGCATTTGTCTTTTGCAAATGATTTATCTTGATGTATGATGGTGTTGTAGCTTTGTCCAAGTTAAAACAATAGATGTTTGATTAGTGCTTTACAGACAGTACAGTTCTGTAAGATAAAGCATTTAAATCTAAACCACACAACTCATTTCAGGATGACTGAGTAAACCACTAACGATTTAGATGTTTACTTGTAGAGAGATACAAAAAAAGATGTTAAAAAATTGCACATGCTTCATATTTGAGAAGAGATTTGAGGGTTTTATTTGAAGCCGGCACCTAGTGGCCTACACAGGCATTTCTTCTTGGATTTCCATCATAGTATCAACTGGACTCACAGAGGTTATTGTGGTTGAACTGTAGTCCGTCAAAGTGTCAAAGAATTAGTGCGGAAACCACTTAGCAAACTCCCATGAAGTTGGTGGGCAGTACTTTAAAGTAAACTGAAAATGACTACTGGCATATCATTAAAACAGGCTTATGAAATATCATAACTTTATCCCTTTAATCCCAGGCGAAGTGTTTCTGAAGGTGGAGGAGGAGGATGACCAGGGTTGGTGTCGAGGAGTCCTGAGCGGAGGGAAGGAGGGCTTCTACCCAGCAAACTATGTTGAAGTTGCCGAGTGATGTCTGTTTAATGTACTATGTCCTAAACCTATTTCTCACAAAGACTTAGATTTCAAATCTTCTAAAAAAAAAAAAAATTGTTATAGTCTATGTTGTCACACTGATTTTGAGTTGACGTCAGATATGATCTGACAAATGTAAAATTTGTTAGGGCCTTAATATTCTAACCTACTTGGTTTGAGAACTTCTGCAGTATGAATTAACTTATGGAGACTAGAATGTACTTTTTGTGCAGGGGCCGTGTGTGTATATGTGTGAGTGTATATGTGCATGTGTGCACGATAAGATGAAACTAAAGAGAACCAGAGAGAGTATTTATTTGCTGCCCTCATGTTCTGAGTCATTAATGTAATGACGAGAACGGATAATGACGCATGAGGTTTACCCAGGCACAGGTTTACAATGATGTGTGCACACAAGGTTAATGTTTACTTAATAAGTATTATGTAAAAGCACACAGAGGTTGCTTTGACTGAGGGAATTTTCAAAATAAAAGTGTAATTGTTTTACCTCTAATCTGTCTTATTGACATTTTTTTGCCATGATAGCTGTGTGGGTCTATGGATGGTAATACTGGTCAGTTGAGTATTGCCATGAGTGTCATTCAAGGTCCCCAGTGGATGAATCCTGTAGAATTGATCCCTGACTTTTCCTCTAGCATCACCAGCAGGTCAAAGTTTGACTTATTCCAGGAAATATCTCTACAGTTCTACAATTCTACAATTTCATATAGCAGACGCTTTTGTCCAAAACAACGTGCATCTGAGAGTTAATACAACACAAGCAAGGATCTAGTCAGGAAAAAACAACCTGGGTAAGTGCCATAAAAAAAAGTTCAAGTTCAAGACATTCAGCGTCCTCAGAGGATGAATCCGAATGACTTTGGTGATCACTTGACTTTTCCTCTGGTGCCTCTAGACATTTGTGGTTTTGAATGACATGTCTAATCAAATATTAACTGGGCCGCTATAAAACTTTATGCACATTTTTGTTCCCAACAGGATGAATTGTAATCACTTTGGCCATCCCTTAACTTTCCATCTACTGCCATCAGCAGGTCACATTTTTTATTTGCCCAGCACTGTGGTTTATGACAAAGCTGATGACATTCCCATCAGCACATGGTGGCTTTCTAACAAGCTAAGATAGTGATTCATACTCTAAGACAATCAGCACAAAAGCAGATTAAAAGCAACGACAAACAAGTTTATATTTCTCTTGTCTCGTCTGCAATGTTGGACCGCTCTTTAATTCCATGTTAAGCAACTCTGGCTGGCACCAACATTTTTAACACTCATCACATGGATTTCTGTTTCCCATAAGCGACGAAGCTGTGTGTATCTCTCTCTCTCTCTCGCTCTCTCTCTCTCCTGGCTGTCGGTGCCTCCAGATCCAGATGTTTTGGATCATTGTCCCCCAGGAGATTAATTCTCCAGTCTTCTCTCCTCTCTCCCTCTAGTTTGCATGTTATCCTGTCTCTCTCTCTCTCTCTCTCTCTCTCTCTCTCTCTCTCTCTCTCTCTCTCTCTGTTTGTCCATCTCTCCTGTCTCCTGTATCTGTGTGTCCTGTCATCCCTCCATTCTCAGGTTCTATTGTTTTACACAGTCTATGGTTCTACCTATCCGACGTCCTCATGGATCCCTACTCCTCATTTATGTTTTATAACAGTCTAAATCAACACCTCAAGTTGCTTAGTTGTTTAAGGGTCAGAGGACAGAGTACACTGTTTAGATAATTGTTAATTTCCTTAAGTCATCCAGTAGAGAGAAGTCTTGTATGTTGGGATTTACATTCCCAAAACGAATAATATTACATTACATTGCATTACAGAAGCTATTGTCTTAGGTGACTTGTATTTTCCCATGCATACACACATACTGTACATGAATAGGAACACAACAGTGTGACATACTGAAATATATTTCCAGAGCAAGATCTTGGTGGAAGAACTGTACACCACAGTCAACGTAGAATATTCTATTAGACTTTGAAAGACTATTACGCCCTTGAGTCATCTTGACCCTTGACATTTTACGGCCCTGCTTCTATTCTTCCGTCCATTTTATTTACATTCATGAAATGTTTAACTAGAATTATGCAATACACCATAAATCTCTGACTAACCGGCCAACCTTGTATTTTGTGCCAGACTGTCGTATCATAGTAGGTTACTGTGGAATGAAACCTGTCGGACAAGATGTCTGAGACGCACACAGTGAAGGACAAGGCGTCACACAGCAGTTGAAACATTTCTTACATCTACAGAGGGTTTCATGTTTACACCTGACTGCAGGGACAGGGTTAAAAAAGGACTCTACATATGTAAGTACATCTTGGATTTTATATTTAGAGGATTTGTTCGTTTGGATTTGCAGATACGATAAATGGCTGCTAAGTGCCTGCCAAGTTATTGGAGCTCTTCTTAAAGGTGTGTCAACATCTTAAAAACTAAGTGTCACGTGCTCCACAGAGAAATTATAGTCCACTGTAATTATTTGTAATATATGGTCTTGATTGTAATTACGTGTCATAATTATGTGTTAAAGAAGTCAGTGTGTTCTCTTACAGTGTTACTTGGTGTCCTTCCTTCACAGGCAGGTAGACTCACGATGGAATTTGCTTGTGGGTTTGTTTATGTGCCACCGTCAGCGAGTCAGAAGGACGGCCAGCGATCCAATGCCAACGCCATTAAACGCTCAGGTGGGATTTCTTTCAAACACTCGTGACATAAATGAATAAAATCTCTTTTCAATGTAGCATCAGTGGAGTTTGACACCTGTAAGAATTTCACATCTCAAACATCCAGAGGAAGCATCAGATTTTAGTGTCACATATCTTCTTTTGTGCTTGAAGAGAAGAGACACAAAGCTTTTCCTCTGCTGTCACTACATCTGCCATCCACACCTCACCTGCTGTCAGGTCCGCTCTCTAGAGGAAATCAAAAAGGCATTTTGGGAAATGTAGGAGTCATCAGTTGAGGATGTGAATTTGAATTCTTAATCACAACATGGCTGCTTCTGAATATCAAAGATTGGTGATACATGTAAGATTATCCGCAGGTGGATTCTTCCTTTCATCAGAGCTTTCTGGGTGACTGGTTGGTTAAGCACCATTATGTATTATGCAATCAGTGACACGCGCAACCTCTCCTGTCTATCTTAGAGGAGATAATCTTTTCAGATAGTCTACTTTGCTTTGCTCAGTAAAAGCCATCTGCCATCTGAGTCACATTTTCTTCACAGCACAAAGGTCATCGCTGCGCCAGTTGTTTTGTCTGTGCTCACATTTCTCTCACAAGAAACTGCTCTTGAATTAACAGGCAGCGTATGTATGTTTTTTGTGATTTTTATGCTTTTTAGCTCTCCTCCCTCCTGTTAACCGGGTCCGTCCTCGCATTCCTCCACCTCCTCCTCCAACAAACTCTGCAGAAGCCAAATCGCAGAAATCCCTCCCGTCTCCCCCAAAAGTTATTGAACAGTTGGAAAAGAGCAAGGAGGTGAAGAAGCTTGTGATTCCAGCCTGCTTCTATGAAAATGCAGAATTTCACCGTAAATCGGAGGCAACTCCTTCCACAGGGATAACTCCTCAGCAGACGACACCTCCTCGAAAAGCAGGTATTGTCAATGTGGCCATATTAGAGTAAATGTGTGACTGAACAAGTTTAGTTTTTTACTAGTATTATCTCAAATTCCTTAGAGGCAACTGATATAGTAAAGGAGTAATTCACCCCCCAAATTCAGTGCTGTCCTCTCAGTCACACTTTCCATCTAACTTCCAGTTAAAAAAAAAAAATTTATTCAATCAAGAAAACCTGCCTCTTCTGTTTCATCATCACAAGCCCACTTCTTAAACCTTTTGGCCAAGTTTGCCTTGTTTTCAAATGCCAGCAAATTTCCTGTAATTGCTTGCACAGCAAAACTTGTCCTCAGACGACTTCAGCGAATCCTGTATTTACCTTGTTTCTCACTAGAGTGCCAAATGCTACAACCTAAAAAAACAGATCATTATGAGGTAAAAATGTTCATGGGTCTGTTAAGCGAAATGCAAAAAACTATTTTCCCATAACCTCTAGCGGTTAATTAGGCATGTGGATCGTTCTGGTTTTATTGGTCCAAGGATTGAGATGTCATAAGTGGTGCACTTCATCTGGGCTGGAAGCAGAAATCACAGACGCAGATGATCTCAATATCTGAACTAATTTAACTAAAAGCATTTGCATGATTAGATACCATTAGAGGTTAGGAATGTACCATTTCAGCTTTTTCTCTCCCATGGTGCTGATAAATAGAATCTCATACCAGTGCTCACTTTCTTTGAGAGGTGAAGTCTGCAAGGTAACATGAGGCCAGGGATCGCTATAAACCAGATACACTGTGACTGAATGAATGGAGCTGATTGGACACTGAATTTTATATAACCATGATTCCAAAAAAGTTGGGATGCTGTGTAAAACGTAAATGAAAACAGAATACAATCATTTGTAAACAAACTGTGTTTACTGACAACGGTTTTACAAAGTGTTCCCGAGTCCATGTGTTAATCTCCTTTATACAATCATGTGTTGGACAAAGTGTTGAACCTCTTTCCATCCTCGCTTGTGAACGACTGAGTCTTGCCAGGATGAATCCTTCATACCCAATCATGATCCTATCACCTGTTACCAATGAACTTGT
This sequence comes from Centropyge bicolor, assembly GCA_037975185.1. Classification (NCBI taxonomy): domain Eukaryota; kingdom Metazoa; phylum Chordata; class Actinopteri; family Pomacanthidae; genus Centropyge; species Centropyge bicolor. The sequence continues at coordinate 1,394,547 of JBBMOC010000024.1, read as the reverse complement.
TTACCTGTGGACTGATCCAAACAGGTGTTTTTGGATCAGTCCACAACTTTCACACTCTTTTGTTGCTCCTGTCCCAACTTGTGTCGCCGCCATCAAATTCAGAATGAGCAGATATTTACAAAAATCATCAAAAAAAGTTGATGAGGTCAATCTGTTTTCATTACGTAAATGTCAAAAAGGATTAGTAAATGATCACGTTCTGTTTCATTATGTTGTAATGAAGTTGACAAAGAATGTAGTTTGGACACATCATTGCTGATATAGGCACTGAAACCCATGCGACTTATTGCCTCCCAAGAGAGAGAAAATATATGTGGAACTAGCCCTTTATCCCTTGAAGTTGCAGATGGTGAATCACTGCATGTTTGATGGTCCATATATTTAATTTATCTGCAGCTTATGAGATGATGCTTTACATTCGAGAGAATTATTCCTTTAACATTCTGCTTCTCTCATCTTTGCCCAGCTCTTCTTCCACCACACATGAGATCTGCAGCAAGCAGCCCCCCGCTCCCTTCCCCCAACACCAACAGTCAGACATTTACCTATGACCTTCCTAAAAGTGAGCCAGATTTAAACGCAGACCCCTGGGACCCAAATTACTCATACACTACACCAGAAGGCACGGGGGTCCAGGTGAAGCTGCCTGCGGATACCAGCAGAGCATCAACCCAGATATCAGGTAAACAGACGACATTTTTTCTGTATTGTAGCAGCTTTGTGCAAATAGCTTTAAGCAACAGACGAATCATCCCGGTTCATTCTGTTTTGCTCCCAAACCTCAGCCCCACCGCTTCCTCCGAGACCCTCATTCATGAAGTCGATGCCAGATTACCTGACTGTGTTGCCCTCGTCCCACTCGCCTCACTCATCGTCTCAGGAATCGCCTTCAGGCCCGTCGCTCGCCTCATCAGCTGCTAATAAAGGTAACTGTAACAATCTCCGTCACGCTGTCAAAAGATTAACACTCATTCTGAATATTATACACCGCAGAATGCTCTTTTAATTTAATGCTCTTGTTATTTCCAACCCAGGATCAGCAGATAAGGGGCTGCTGCCAGGGAATCCTAATGTGGTCCTTGTCAGTTTAGGGAAATTACTCTCAGAGGAAAGAGGTTAGTAAACTTTTATCATCGCCATAAAACTTTCATTATCGCCCATCTAGTCTTTTATCTCCAGTCTTGCCGGCTTGTAATGACGGTTGTGTTTGCATATTTCCAGTGCAGACCATAGAAGGTGAACCCACCTCCTGCTCCCAGTGTGGCTCTGTGCTGGATTCCTCCTATGACAATGTGGTAATTGCTCAGTGTATTTCACTTGATCTTTACTCTGAAACAGATAAGGAGTAACGCCATTAAGAGTCATTGATTTCAAATGTGAATAATAACTGTAAATCTCCTCGTAATCACTACTGGGAAACGCAGAGCAGGACAGACTTTCAGAGGCAGTCGAGCAGAAGCGTTATTGATCATGACATAATGAAACAATGGATAACTGGGTTTGGTTTGATTGATTCAGACTGCAGTGTGTTCTCTCCTCCTGCTGAACCACAGGTTAATGAGTGTTACTTCTGTCAGTCCTGCGAGTGGACCAGCACTCCCAGTATACCCCAGTGTCTCCTGACTGGTTACCCGGATGGGCTCTTTTTGCTCCATCCTCATGAAAAACCCCCGTGTGTCGCTGACGCTCTGCTGCTCTTCTGCATCGACATCTCAGGCTCCATGAGCATCACCTCCCAGGTGAAAACCACATGACTGACGCCGATCTGTTTACCGCTCGTGACAGCTGGCATTCGAAAATACAAGCTGTGGTGTTTCAAATGATCCGTCTCTGTTCTTTCAAGGTGTCAGAGGGAGAGCATGTTGTCCACAGATCCCGTCTTCATGTGAGTTTTTTTCTCGTTTTCAAGAGTCCTTTTAACTTCAGTCCACTTCATTTATAAAAGGGCAAACTCTCCAAGTCACACTTACAAGTTAACTTGGAAATCAACAATTACAAAATGAACATATAGTATGACAACAGCTGCCCAAAGATACTATCAGATGCCGTTGGTGATAAAAGCCATTGTATTCAAATCAGTTTGTCCAGGAAGCCGTGCTGCAGTGCGTTCAGAGACTCAGTGAACAACAGCCTGACAAGCGAGTGGGACTCATCACCTTCAACCATCAGGTAAACACATCATTGTCAGAGACTTGAGCTCACAAAACAGTACAGTATGTACATTTTCTCCCTGCTTTCACTCAGTATATTTCTATTTCTGTCTTTCAAGTCTGACTCATATTGGATTTGTCTTTCAGTTTCTCATGCAGAAATGTGAGTAATGCAAGTCATTACCATTGCTTTTCTTCATCCCCTCGTGTTTGTGTTGCCAGGTGACAATGCACGGATATGACAACATCGCTTCACGTTTCCTGAGCGGTGCCGAGCTGACTGACAGCGACTATCTGAAGGAGGCTGCGGCCGGGTTCCCCAGTCCCCCTCCGCTCTCACAGACCAGAGACTACTTACAGAAACAAGTTGTGGGGTCAGGGAAAAAACAATGATTGGTGCACAATTTATATGACTATACACATGATCCTTATTTAACACGTATTTTTTGATATTCTTTTTGTTGATAGATTATCTGAAAGTGGAGCCACAGCTCTCGGTCCAGCTGCTCTCCTGGCGATTGCAACAGCCTCCAGACAGCCTGGGTCCAAGGTGGGCTTAGTCTTATATAGGTCATTCTATTACAGCCCATTTACAGTTCACATGCATGACATTATACACATGACCTGTAAATGATCATTTCACTGGATGGCATGCACAGATTCACCAAAGTCCATGCACACCATAAATGTGTTTATGACAAATGTGTAGACCATTAACTAAATATATTGGCGCTCATCAGCATTTCTGGCTCCTTCTTATTTAATGGAGCAAACAATTTATTTTTCCTGCATCTATCTGTATTTATTGCCATTCATTTGAGTACAGGCTGAATTTTTTTAGATACATTTATTTTCTAAATTACGCTATTGTTTTGTGGCAATAAAAGCAATCATTTGTCACTTTGTCATTTTCCTATTAAAACAATACAATCCTGATCTGCTATCCCTGCTGATCTCGAAGGTGATTATCTGTACAGATGGGAAGGCCAACACAGAGCTGGGGAATCTGGAAGAAGAGGATAATGACGCTCGCACCCTCCTCTCATCCACCATCTTCTACCAGGAGCTGGGGGAATATGCTGCCAATCAGGGGTTGGTCTCCTCATCAGTGTCAAGAATGGAGCAAGCATTAAATTATTGTTCGGCTGAACAGACAATTAACATACATTTGCATATTTGAAGCACTGTTGCTCCACCGACAAAAGCAGCTAGCACTAATATTAGTACTAATAAGGGGTCTCAAAGACAGGGGTTGTGTGCTGTGCTGTAATGATGTCTTCATTTCATTAGTGTGACAGTGTCAGTGCTGTCCATAGAGGGAACAGACTGCAGGCTGGATGAGCTGGGACGTCTCGCTGATCGCACTGGAGGGAAAGTAAGTATTGTGAATGTGTCGTCATGTGTTTCAACGATTGTCAGGTTTGCATATATGCATGGTATATTTATGATTTTATTGTCTGTGTGTGTTGTCCCCAAGGTGGTGATAGCAAGTCCCAAAAGGCTGCACCCAGAGTTTGAACAGATCATTGAGAACAGGACCATAGCTACACATTGCACTGTCACATTACTGCTGCCCAAATCACTGTAAGAAGTGTTTTGTATATGATAATACTAACATCCTAAATTGATCATCAAGTGCATGCACTTTTACATTAAATTATTCGTATAAAGCATTGACTGTTCTCCTTTGGTCCAGGCGTATGAGAGGAGAGAGGGAGTCAGGACACAAAGGGGTCAGAGAGGTGGGGAATGTGGACCCGGATACAGAGATCACCTTCCAGTTTGGAGCCAATGACAAGGACGCAGAAGGTGAGGATGCAGAAAACCAGTTCTCAGCATGAACTTGATTTTTTATTAATTATCTAATCTTCGGTTTGACCAACACCATCGACTGCTTATAACTAGCTTTGCAATCACTTCCTTATTTTGGAGCCAACTCCCTAGCTTCACTAAGTGACCATCTGAGGTGAGCAAGAAACGCTTTACATGTAGTGCTGTGGTGTGAGCTATCGGGTTATGCTGAGTATTGCAACATGGTGATTTCTGTTGTTGCAACCAAGAAAACCTGAAGTTTCAATCTGGCATCAGTGCAAGACAAAGAGGCATTGTGAACTGAGAGGGAGTCTGAGTCATTACATCTGAAAACAAGAACTAACAAAGCTAGATTGAAGAAGAAATGCAAGAGCAGGTCCAGTAAGAAAAAAAAGTCTGAAGTCAGAAGTCTGTGTCTTGCAATATCTGGTATGACTCAGGAATATGTCCATCTGTAGGCACATGTCACACTACTATCTGTAATTTGTCAGAGAAAATGTAAAAGCTACTGTAGAAGCCTTCCTGGTAAACTGCAAAGAATTACAAGTCTGGCAGTAAAAAATAGCTTTCAGATCAAATTAACTTGTTTGCCGCTCTAATGACGTATATCAAGGGATGACATTGTCAGTCTGTTCGTCAGTCGGCCCACCACTTTGGCTCAGGCGAAAATATCTCAACAAATATTGGATGAGACTTGGGTGATTTCCTGGCTGTTCCTCTAGCGCCACCATGACGCTGATATTTTTGGTTTTCAGTGAAATTTTTACATCCAACAACAACTATTGAATGAAATCTGCAACAGATCCCTGGAGGATCAATTCTTAGAACTTTGGTGATCAGTTACCTTTTCCTCTAATTTTGATTTGTCCAATATTATTAAATTGTGCAAAGTGTACTTCGTGTATAGTGCTAATTAGTGAATGTTAGCAGGCAAACAGGCTAAATTAAGATACTGGTATATATTGCCTGCTAAACATCAGCATGGTGGCGTTGTTGTTGGAAACATACAAACATGGGTTAGTTATAATTCAGGGCATCTGGACTTAGATATATAGATAAAGAGATGAATAGATAGATGAATTCTGCAGCAGTTCAACCTGAACTTGGGATCACCGAACACTTGCTTGAGGGGAGCAGAGGTCAGAGGTCATCTGAACTGACCTGAATCAGTCTGTACACTGACTCCTCAAGCAGGCCAGAGTGCATCTAAATCTATAAACCAAACCAGGCCGTGATGTCACATTTATCGTATTTTCAAAAAGCATCATGTTCTTTCTCATAACATTAAAGTACATTGTCATCACATACGTGTTATTTCTGTGCTTCTTTTCAGTGGCAGCGCCGGCCCCTGGTAGCTGTGTGTCCATCCAGCTGCAGATCAGGTACAGGCAGAGGAATGGACGGACGATGCTCAGAGTGATCACTGCAGAGCGAGATGTTACTGATGACAGGTGATAATGATGTTTCCATAATCACACTGTTTTGAGATTGTCTCATGCGCACACACATGCACACACACGCACACATCACTGCTGCACTGAGCTGTTTGCATGCTTGTGGCCTGCTTGTAGGCTTAAACAAGTCATTATCTCGTGACATCTTTAATCAACGAGGCGCGCTCACCCTCAGGACAACAATTGATTAGATGTATTATTTCATACCAATCTTAGTGAACCTTTAGGCAAAGCAGTTTTGAAAATCCAAGGAGACTGGCTGTTGCTGAGATACCGGAGCCTTCACATCATGCAGAAATGATTGCACCATGTAAATCGTATTTCTCATCCAGTCTAACGTTCAGTCACACAGTAAATGAACCTCTCAGCTCAGTCTGCCTGCTTCCTTCCACTGCATGAAGGTCACGCAATTCTTCGTCTGAGTGGCTACACAGTGGCCCCCATGTGTGTTTGAGCAGCAATACAATGGCAAGGCTGAAACTGTAAATGCTGAGAAGCACCCTGATGATAAAAGTGCGATACCCTCCTTCTCAGCTCGGCGGCCCTGTCCTCTCTGTCTCTGGCCATCATTCAGCTCAACTCGTCACAGGCCAGCGCCGCTCTGGCCGTGAGGGGCCGTTTCCTCGATGCCAGGACGGAAGGCGAGCTGCAGAGGAATCTGATCGAGAGAGCGATGTGAGTTACAGGAGGGGTGGAGGAGACGCTGACTGACGTTAGTGTGTGGGCAACATGCAGAATGAGAGCTACTTTATGCTGAGGTCTGACAAATGGATTTAATGAGGGCTGATTCTATACACACTCAACATTTAGGACAAAGGACAAAAGAAAAATTAGGTGTCAGTTCAGCAATTATGCAGGTTATATTAAAAAGGAGTTAAAGACGACTATGAACCAAAATATGAATTTGATGCACTAGCTTACAGAAACTGGGAGGAAAAACTCCACCAGATGCAAACCTGAAAAGTGAGTTAAAGGAAAAGGAAAATCAGATGGCTGGCATTAAAATGTCCAAACACATCTAATTAATACTTTACTTTATGCTTTTAGGACCATTTTTATTTTGTCTCAAACTGGACAACATTGTCTTCTAATTCACATATTCATATTTATATTATAAGTAATAATCTTAAGGCTTGTATTTAGATTTTTTGGTTCACTCAAAATGATCATTTTGGGTTTTTGTCAACTTCATCAGTAAAACGATAGTGTGTCTGAATGCATGCTGTTTATTCAAGAGATGCAGAGTGTTTCATAGACTGGGCACGTACTGTTCTGTGCTAAGTGAGTGTGTGTGTTTGCAGAGAGCATAATCGCAGTGCAGAGGACAAACAGGTCTACCAGGATTGGGTTAAAACCATGGAGCCAATATACAACAACATACATAACTTCACAAGGGTGAGTTTTGCAGTATTTCACCAGCTTGAGTGCCTCTCATTGGTTAGAATTACCACAATTTAACTATTAACTTTTTTTTTTCTTCCAGAGAAGATCTGTCGTTTCTGACTCACAGGTATTTCACGTTATGCCCTTTAAAAATTATACAGCTTAGTAATAGAGCACTACTCTGATAATTCTACCTTTCTTCTTCGCCCCCACCAGTCTCTAACAGACGCCGGTGCTGCGCTGCTCTACGCCATGAAGCACAGCAACAGGAAGTCCATCTCACTGAAGAATAAGCGTAACTGTAGCCAGCTGCTCAGCCTCCACCTATTACCTCTTTGGAAGCAACTCAAGTCATGATTGACATGGATAAATACTGCCGTTCGACTTTGATTATCCGGCTGAATAAATACCCACCCTGTATTTCGCAATATAAATACTTTAAAAGATTCCTTTCAGCATTACACATGAAAACTGCTGAGACAATATACAGTAGACAAGGGTGTGTATGTGACACTGTCCCTATGGCGGTTTGTGTTTTTGTGAGAAAAACCTGACTCAGAAACACCAGCATGTAGTTAACACTGTTAAACTGCAGTTCCTTTAGTATCAGCAAAACACATCTCACACACACACAAAACCCTCCGATACAACAGACAGTACAGGTGCAGTTGAGATCATGTAATTGTGTTTTAATATATGTAATTTGTTTGCACTAAGCTTGATAATGCAACAGAAGATTTATGCATGATTTGTACATACTTTATAAACATGCAATATGAAGAAGATACAAAATTTGTGTTCACATAATTTATATATTTGAAAGCAAAATATTGTGAAGAAGAAGTGTGAATGTTTAATAGTTGCAAAGATAGTGAGCAATGGAGTACATGCAAAATAAGACTGAACAAACAATAATCATGCCTGAGATGGAAGCCAAAGCATAAATAGACATGCGTTTCTCTGGGGCAGCTCTCACCACACAAACATGTAACTCTGAGCAGATGTCTGTCGAGCATTTGTACGGACCATTGTTCAGAGCTGGCAGGTTCCAAGAAAGCAGAACATAAACAAACCAGGCTTCGATCAGAACACGCAGACTGATGCTGAGCAGGTAGAAGCCCACTGCGCCTCTGTGTCTGTGGAGATCTATGACCATCCTGCCGCTGGAGTCCGTGGAGGTAACCCGGGCCTCCTCCTTCCCCCGAGCCTCCAGCTCCACGTCGCTCTTCACCTGAGAGCTCTTCTTCTGAGCCAGGGAGCGCAGGTGGGAGGCGAACAGCTCCATGAGCAGGACGGACAGGATGACCAGCACGTAGATGAAGTTCCAGGCCACCATCATGGGTTTGTGGAAATGTCTATTAAAACAGGCCCTGGTGCAGACGCTGTCTCTGGTGCCGTTGCAGGTGAAGTCAGCGTCCAGTTTGGTGAAGGGCAGCTCAGCCAGGAAGAGGATCACCAGGCGGATACACAGTAAGCCAAACCACATGGAGCGGCACTTGTAGGAGGTGGTGGCGTCCACTGCCGTCCGCAGGATGGGAATGAGGCCTGTTACTATTGCTGCCATCTTCACGCCTAGCTTTTGCTGGGAGTCTTAAAAGTATAGAAAATAATACACACTAAATAAAACATGGCTGTTACAATTGCATATTTTTGCCACATCATTTAACTTTTATTCATGATTATAATCACTGTAAATCTTTTCTATGAGTGTCAGAAATTTTAAGTTTCAAGTTTTAGTTTTCAATTTCAACAGTAAAAAAATAGTTGAAATCAACTGTTTCATCCTGGAAAAAGTTAAGCAGAGATTGAACTGAATATATTGAAGATTTTGGCCCCAAAGGTTGAACAAAGTTTAGCTTTACCAGCACTTTGTCTAATCAACAAAGCTCCAACAGTTTGCAACTGACTCTTTCACATACAGTACCAGTCCTTGATTTGAAGGAAGCATGAAAATATTAAGAATGGGGACTGTTCATTTAGGCATTCACAAACGTCACAGCAGATATATATACTGCTCTGTTTGTGCATATGGAGTGGTTCTTAATGCACTCAGAGATAAATGGGAGTGAAGTGTAGCAGATAAGAGAGCTTACCTTTAAGAGTTGCAGCCCACTAATGGAATACTGTCGCTCTCACTTTGAGTTCAGTCTTTTATGGGTGCGAGATATGTCATCAATATATGTGTTACTGTTCTCACTATATGATCTGCTGACTTTGCCTCACTTTACCCAAGCAGCACTGTGAATCTACATCTTCAACATTTAAAATGTAAACATAGAAAGAAAAACCCTGCACAGAAAAGAGGCTTGTTTTGCAGATGAGTAAACAAAAAAAAATCTAAAACATTGTTTGTTATTTTACACATTACACATTTTTTATTGGTACAAAAATGTGATTCTTCTGATTTAATATCTTTGAATGTCACTGACTTCTTTTTCACTCAACACTTTTTATAATAATTAGATGACAGTAATACACAGTAAAACAGTTACAAATTGTTTGTTCCACCAAAATGTCATTTCAAAGAATGCAAAGAATTTAAGACAAGCTGTAATTAAAAACGCATTATAAAAACATGTTTATCTGAAATCACAACATTTCAAATGAGATTTTAAAGTGATCGGCGTTTGCAAAACCACATTTTCATGAAGAGACTGCAAGAGACATTTTCATAGTAGGTTACTTATAGTACAGGATATATTTTAAAACATGGTCATATGTAACATCTTTCAAATATCATGTGGCAAAGCGATAACAATTTACATGAAGGGAACTCTATTTTGAACTTTTTGAAGGAAGTTTGCTTGAAAATTAACCCTTCTGTCAAAATCAGACCATCATCTAAAAAGATTTAAGGCCACTGGCTAAATATTTTTGGAATTAAAATTCCAAAACAGTGAAAAAAAAAGTAGCTTAAAGTCCCTCTTCTTTGACTAAGTACTCTGGGAGAGTCTGAAAAGCAGTCACAGGGACAGTCACTGGAACTGTCAGGGATATGGTGTTGGGTTCAACAGTGGAGGGGGAGATCTCACTGGGCGGTGGAGGAGAGGGAAGCGGGTCGGTGTGAATAATGTTTAAGTCACCAATTTGGGTCGCGACCTGGGCAGCGTCTGCATGAGTCCGTAAGTGCTTGCGAAGGTAGGCAGCGAACAGAAAGGCTTTGCCACAGTGGGGGCAGCTGTGAGGTTTGCTGCTAGAGTGGATCTTCTGGTGTTTACGCAGTCCAGATTTGTTGAGAAAGCCTTTGCCGCAGCTGTTGCAGACATGAGGCCTCGGCTTTGGATGCTGCTTCTCGTGCTCCTGCAAGTCTGCCAGCTGTGCAAACTCCGCCTGGCAGGTTTCACAGACATGTGAGCCTAGTGGCACAATTTTGGTAACTGTTGGAGGAGTGGAGTCGATAGAGTGAAGATTTTCATGGGTCTGAACTTCATCCCAGCTTCCAAATGTAGCATCACAGTGAGTACAGGAGAACTGAGGTAGAGTTGTGTGGGCAGTAAAGCCTGAGGCTGACCCGGACTCTGTCTCCTGTTGTTGTTGTTGTTGCTGCTGCTGCTGCTGCTGCTGCTCAGAGTGCTCAGCTAGGTGAGTTCTCTCATGTTTGCGTAGGCTGGAGGACACCACGAATGACTTCAAGCACTCCTCGCATTTGAAAGGTCTCTCTCCAGAGTGCACGCGGCGGTGCTTGTTGAGGCTGGAGCGCTCGGCAAATGACTTGTCGCACTCAGTGCAAGAAAAGGGCCTGAGGCCTGTGTGGACGAGCATGTGGCGCCGCAGATCCCAGGATGCTACGAAGGCCTTGTCACAGCTCTGGCATTTGTACGGCCGCTCTCCAGAGTGAACACGTTCGTGCACGGCCAGATCAGCTGGCTGCCGGAACCTCTTGGAACACTTATCGCAGGGGTAGGGCTTGAAACCCAAGTGGGCTCGCTGGTGGCGACGAAAACTGGAGGGGTCAGAAAACATCTTGCCGCACTGTGGGCAGAGGAACGGCTTCTCACCAGAGTGAGTGCGGAGATGGGACTGGTAGGAGGACAGCTGGGTGAAGCCCTTGCCACACTGCTCGCACTGATAGGGTTTATTCTGGGAGTGAATGCGCTGATGGCAGGCCAAAGAGGACGAGCGTGAGAAGGCTTTGCCACAGTCTGAGCACAGGTAGGGTTTTTCTCCAGTGTGGGAGCGTTCATGGTTTTTGAGGTCCTTCAGCTCCGTGTAGGTTTTCCCACACTCGTCACAAGCGTAAGGTCGATGGCCCTGATGGTTCCTTCTGTGTTTTCGGAACACAGAGGGGTCAGCAAAACTCTTACCACACTCAGCACAGAAGTATGGCTTTTCTCCCGTGTGAGAGCGCATGTGCACCTTCAGTTTAGACAGGGTGGGGTAGCTCTTAGAGCACTGAGGACAGGAGTAAGGGCGCTCTCCACTGTGCTGCGTCATATGGATCCTCAGGCATATAGCTTGCATGAAGGCCTTACCACAATCTGTGCATACGAAAGGTTTCTCCCCAGTGTGAGAGCGGCTATGGTTCCGCAGCTCTGTGGGCGTCTTGTAAGCCTTGTGACAGTCGGGACACTGAAAGGGGCGCTGGGCCGAGTGAGTGCGCTCATGCTTCGAGAGCTGAGCTTTGCTTGAAAACGCTTTAGCACACTGAGAACACGGGTGTTGCTGCTGCCGGTCCTTCACGTGGGCCGAAAGCTTGTGGCTCCTCAGAGCTGACAGACTCCTGAAAGCCTCTGTGCACGCAGAGCACTTGAAGGAAGGTTTGGCTTTTGGAGGCCTGCCTCTGCCACGCTTTTTTGCAGGCTGATCCTTCACCATCTCTTCCTCTTGTTGGCTTTCTTCATCCTGTGCAGGAGGGGTGTACTGCTCTGCTAGAGGTGGGCTGCCAGGCTGAGGGGAGGCCATCTTTAGAGCTGCAAAGACATTAGAGGGAAAAAAAAAACCTTAGTAAAAATCATATAAATAAACAGCTGAATAGCAGCATGAGGATATGAGGATGCAAGATTGTTCCACAGACATCAGACTAAAACCCTGTGACAGATATGACTTAGGAGAGCACATCATCGGTGACAGTAGCTGATGACTTACTTGAAAAGCATGTATAATAGCTTAATAACAGAAATATGTGGGTGTGTATTCAATCACAAAATGGCTGGCATTAGGACCTCAGGGACAATAAGCTAACCGCTTTGATGCCAGAGGAAGTTGGCGGTGTAATGACAAGGATCTCTGTGTATGAGTGACTGACATGTGCCCGACCGGAGACAAGGATCAAAGATAACGGGTCGGTACGACGGTGTTAACAACCGGATACAATAAGTACGTATTCACTCTCGCTAGCTTTCCTGCTAGACATTTGTCTAACTCAAAATGGCTGGCTTTAGGACCGGCTGCACCGATTCTCTCCACAGTGTCACCATCACCATGTCCGCGACGGGATGCAGTTAGCTAACATTAGCCGTGTCTGCCTCTTGGGTTAAAAAGATAAACAAAGGCGTTTCTTACCTGAATCAGGGCATTAATAGTTGGTTGATAACGCCTGGAAAAACGTCTACGTGCACGACTGCATCTACTGTGAGACACGGTGATTGACTGGGTCCAGGATGGGGGACGGCTTTAGGACCATGATGACGAAAGCTCTCGGCAAGCCAAGTGTCCAACATTTTAATGCGTTTAATGGTAAAAAAATAAATAAAAAAATCAGTCACAATAAATGTATTTAAACCCCCTTTAAAACACGTAAGTCCTCATAAAGTTGGCAGGTTGTCTGTCATAATGTTAACATGCGTGCCAAGCTGAAGCGAAGATTTGCAATGCTCATAAGTCAATGGCAGAGCTAGCTGCGTAAGCTAACCTTGCTAATGTGCTTTAGGCTGTTTACGAAAACCAGCAGCAAAAAATGAGATGAACATTAGCTTATTGGTTCTTATTTGCGTTTAATATTTGTTTGTGATTACTTAACCTCTAAACTCGCCGCAGATTACACTAACTCAACTTTTTTTTTTTAACTTCGTTCCGTTTGAGAGGGAAGCATTTCTCTGCTGCACATTTCCTGTTTCCTAGCAACAAGAGCAATGTGGAAATGGGGATGGAAGAAAAAAAGACAATTGCAAAAAAAGGGGGTTGCCCTTTACATAAAAATAACGTTTTTTTAAAAAATGAATGAACATATATCTCCGGAGGCTTTGCGGTGAATCATTACGGCTGCAGGTATTTAATCTGGCGCATTTGCTGACGCTGTGATTCCGCGTTAAAAGCGACTTCTTGAATTTTTGGTGCAATGTTTGTTTAGCTAGCTCTGATGATGCTAGCTGGCATCGCGCTAACGTTAGCCCACTGTGCCGTTATGCACGTTTAACCGTAGTTAGCCTGTTTGCTCTTCATTATAACCTGACGATGGCCTTATTGTTTTTTCTGTTTTTGTTTATGATGTCGGTCAATATGTGGGTTTCTGCAGAGGCTATAAATCTGTATAGAGGCGTTGGTCTCCCGGTTTATTGACATAGCTATTGAGTTAGCATGCTGGTGCAGACATGTAGCAAAACATATCAGACTGGATACTTTTGACTAACTGCATTCAATTTAATGAATCTGTCCAAGATGTTGGTTGCTTGCTGCTGGTGATGCATTTAATCCTCACATACCTTGGCTGTTTGTTTTACCCAAGATTTATTCACTTTTGCAGACTTAACTCAGGGATTAACACACGTGAAGCATAAAAATGATGAGATGTTGCTGAGATGATGTTATAGTGTGTTGTACAGATTGATTAATGTATTGTATAATGATTGTTTCTAGTAAGGATTAATATCTTTTGGAAAATGTGTTAAAAATGTTTAGATTACTTATTGCATTAAACGGAATACTGTTGGATACATTTTTCATGCTCTAACTTGCATCTCTTCTGTCCTCAACAGCTCAATTTCCCTGCTCCTCCAAAACTCAAGTCACTCTGTGGAACTGGTTCTCAACATTCTCCACCGTGTTACCTCCCTGAACACCTCTCGGACCTTATTGAAAAGAACTATATTCTTTGTTTGCACGGACAATAAAGGCGTCTGATGCATTTCCCTCCTGCATATTCCTACACTCTGTGTCTGGTGCACTCAAGTCAATCATTATCTCGTAATGGCAGTGCACGACCCTGGCAGGACAACAGGTTTTCCTTGCAAACAATGTGGCATGGTATGTCCCAATATGCCCAGTCTTCTCGAGCACATGGATGCTCACCTTCAACAAGAGGAAGAACGCAAATTTAAATGTGATGAATGTGGACGAGGTTACAGGCACGCCGGTAGCCTAGCTAACCACAAAAAGACTCACGAAGTGGGTTCTTTTCAATGTAATATATGTGGTAAAGAAAACTCTAATGCTTTGGCCCTGAAGAGTCATCTTCGGAGCCACACTTCTCAAAAAAAGTACTCCTGTACTGAATGTGGGAAAGCTTTTCGTCTGGCAACACAGTTGGCTACTCATGAGAGGGTTCATCTTGCCAGGCGAGTAAAGGAGCAGTCGTATAGGAAGGTAGACATGGATTATCCCACACATGAAATTGAAAATGATCACCCACATCATCTCAGCGAGCAATCAGGCAGTGTTGAAATTTCAACAAAAAATAGCCCAGCTGAGGACAAGACAGAGGTTGTTTATAATGCACAATCTGAGACCTCCGATGACGCAGCCAATCGACCTTTCCGATGTGATTTATGTGACAAATCATACATACACCATCGAAGCCTGACCAATCATAAAAAGACTCACCAAGTTGGAATGTTTGAGTGCACGGTGTGTTTCAAACTGTTCAATAACATGGCTGCCCTGTACAGCCACCAGAGAACTCACAAGGCAAGGAGCGGGACAGAACCCAGTTCAATGAGTGGGACATATGCAGGTACACCACTGGGCCAGTTTTCACCTCAGAGCCAGGATGCGCCTGTCAATTTTTGCCATTTGTGTCAGGTTCTGTTCCCTAATGATGAGGAGTTCCAGGAACACATCCAAATGCACAACTCTTCATCTCTGTCATTCGGACTTCAAGATACTATGTCAGAGAACCACAATATATCATATGACAACAGCATTGCCTCACCTGAGTCAAATTTTTATGCATCTCCGATAAATAATGTTCCTTCAGTATCATCAATAGATAATCATGGAGGCTTTGATCAGCCACAGGAGCCGATTAGAAGCAACGGTCACATGTACTCAGACTGCTCCAATAATCAAACACCATCTTCCAATAGTACTCAGGGAGAACCCCCAATCATGGACACAAGCATTCTCATTCCTGCTCTGATGCACCCACAGAACACTGACAATGCAACTGAAATGGAAGAGACTTCAACTGTAGATTCCGATGAGCGTCCCTTCAAGTGTCAAATCTGCGGCAAAAGCTACCGGCACTCTGGGAGCCTCATCAACCACAAGCGATCACACCAGGTCGGGATTTACCAGTGTTCCATCTGCAGAAAGAGTTACCCTCACCTGGCCGCCCTCAAAAGTCATCTTCGTCTCCACAAAGCTCAGCCGTCGTCTTTTAACCTCATCGCTGAGGGAGACTGGCTCTCCTCAGAGCCCCTGACTCTGGATAACCAACAGGGCTGCTTCTCTTCTCAAGAGGAGGAGGACAGCGCTCATCTTGTGCTTGCTGTGGATCAGGAGAACGGAGCAGACCACAGCAATGGGGCTTTGTACCATGAGCAGTTTAATCAGGACTTTTCCCAGGATATGACTGTGCATCTACCTCACAATGAGCACCTGATGCAGAGGCACATGTGTGCGGACTGCGGTGAGACATTTGCAGATATTGCAGGGATTAAGTCTCACAGTTGCCCACTGCTACAGCAGCAGCATGACACCACTAGCAGTGACTATGACAGTAATGTAAATTTCCAGGACAGTAATGGTCACTGTGCCATTGGAAATCCAGCGAGTAATTTGGAGTTTCATGGTCTGAATGGTAGCCACGACCAAAGTTACTTTGAACAGAATTTCCATGACAATATGAGCAGTGATCAGCTGAATGGGGGCGGAGAAGGTGATGACGCTGAGGAGGAGGAGGAGGAGGATGATGATGGAGATCTTTATCAGTGCTCTATATGTGGAAACAGCTACACCAGCATGAGGGCTCTCAGGAGCCATCTCCGGGGGCACACCCAGTCCCACAGCACTCCTGCCAGCTCAGGGCCTTCTTCTATGTCCTCCCATGAAGAAGTGAAAGATGATGAGCCTGGAGAGATGATGATCTGTAGCACATGTGGGGAAAGTTTTGCCAATAGGCAGGACTTGATAACTCATCAGCTTCTACACAACAAGGACCAGGTAGATAACATTAATCATTTACAAATGAACAACAGTGATGTGTCTGGAGGTAAGGAGGAAGCACAGAGCATCATCTGTGGCAGCTGTGGAATCTTCTGCACCAGCTACCACCACCTTGAGAACCACGGCTGCACAGCTGAGAGGAAAGATGAGTCAACACATGCTGAAGAGGAAATGAAAGCAAATGATGTTGGGCAGCATGAAGACACCAGTGGCGTCAAAGAAACCGCCGATGCCGAACATCGTCAGTACAAGTGTGATCAGTGTGGGCGCTCATATCGACATGCTGGGTCTCTCCTCAACCACAAAAAGTCCCACAAAACAGGTGTATTCAGATGCCTCGTCTGCCAGAAGCGCTTCTACAACCTGTTGGCCCTTAAAAACCACCAGAGGTCTCACTTTGATATTAAGAGGTTAGTTCAAACATGAACACACATTATTAATATATGTCAAATTATACCATTTTCCCTCCAACTTTTAATTCTTGTTTTTTTGTTCCGCAGATGTGTTTCGTTATTATGACTTTATTCCTTGTGCCCTCTCTGTTCTTCATAAATACAGAACTAACTTGTCTTGTCTCCTCCCCCAGGCATACTTGCCATGAGTGTGGGAAAGCCTTCAAAATTCAGAAGCAGCTATTGAATCACCTGAGAAGGCACAAAGAGAACCAAGCCAAAATCCAGGAACTTAACAACCAGATCCAGGCCCTCATGCAGATGAATGGGACCAGGTCAGGTGGAGGAATGCAGTCCTTAAATTCAAATGCCAGCCAGGCTTTAACCCCTCCACGACGCTGCAAGCAACTGCCTGAAGGGAAGATTGGACAAACAAAGTGTGAGACATCAGTCAAATCTGAAGACACAGGCGACCGACGGCCTTTTGCTTGCGACCAGTGTGGGCGCACATATCGCCATGCAGGAAGTCTGGTCAACCACAGAAACTCACATAAAACAGGTGAATACTGCTGTTCTGTTTGTAACAACACTTACTCTAATCAACTAGCAATGAAGAACCACTTGCGCACCCACTTTGCATATAAAAAGCACTCTTGCCAAAACTGTGGAAAAGGCTTTAGGGGAAAGAAGCAGCTATTAGCCCATGTTTGTGCAGACCTCAGAAAGGATGGGGCCGGAAGCAGGAGAGGTTTAAAATCTAGAGCCTTTAAGTGTAAGGAATGTAAGCAGGCATTTTACTCTGTTGACCAACTGACAGCCCACACCTGCGACGGACCTTCAGGCAGCAACGATGCTCAAACAAATATGCGTTCGAATAAAGAGGAGCGGCCTTTCACGTGCAACATATGTAATCGCAGCTACCGCCATGCAGGCTCACTCCTGAACCATAAAAACACCCACAAGACAGGACACTTCAGCTGCACCTTCTGCTCTAAGCCTTTCACCAACCCCATGGCTTTACGCAATCACACACGCATCCACACACAGAAGAAGAAGTACGTGTGCCTCACGTGCGGGAAGGCCTTCCGCCTCGCCAGCATCCTGCACAACCACCAGAGGGTCCACAACCGGGTGTCGAGTCACTTCAGCTGTGCCGCATGTGGAAAGAGCTTCCAGGGCAGGTCTGGCCTGAAGAGGCACCGCTGTCGCAGAGGTCAGGAGAACTCCATGAGAGCCGGAGTCCAGCAGTCGGAGAGGGGAGACAAATGCTTCATGTGAGTTACTGTCTTATTGTGAAATGAGTGTGTAAGTCCTATTTTGTCTATTAGTCATCATTTGGGTGCTTTTTCTGTATGTCCTATTTGTTTAACAAAGCAGTCCTGACCCGACTGATATATTCACTAGGCCTGCATATCAGCAAATATTAGCTTATTGCTTATTGTTGGCTGATAAGTCACCAGAAATTCAGCACAGAGCTGCCAAAGATAAGTTCAAGAAAGTTGTTTAAACAGAAAACACTGCCAAGGGCATCTTTCAACTGTAAAATCTCAGTGTCTCTTGGTTTTAAAATTTAAAAATGGATGCTTTTTGATAGTGATTGTTTATGTTGTATTGTATAGATGAGTCCAGGTCAAAAAACAAATACCAACCAACTAGACATTTAAAGTATTGTTATCAGCCACAAAAATCCAGTAATAGTCAGGCTATTACTTTGAATTTATAGTAATAATAGTAACAGTAAAGTAATATAAGTAATTTGCAGGTTGATGAATAATTTCCTGTTGGGTCAAATGGTTTGAAATGTAATATTAGGTATTGAATATGAACATATCCCTGCTGCAGGTGTGACCTGTGTGGGCGCTCCTACCGCCACGCTGGCTCTCTCCTCAACCATAAAAAGACACACTCCGAAAACCTCCACCACTGTACCTTGTGTCTCCAGACATTTCCTGATCCTCTCACTCTACAGATACACTCCCAGATGAGGCGTCACTGCTGCCCAGAGTGTGGCAAGACCTTCTGTCTGGTTGCACACCTGCAGAGCCACATGGAGGTGCACTCGAAGGACCGGTCTGTGGTCTGCAGCTTCTGCCAGCAGAGCTTTCCCAACATGGCCAGCTACCAGCAGCACCATGACACGCACCACAGGGCTCAGGACCCCTATCAACAAGGCGTGGACGAACCTGTCGATAACAACATCTGCTCAGGATGGGACTCAGGAATAAATCAGACCATGGAGATGGACGATATGCACAAGCAGGTTCCACCACCTTTTTCCCATATTCCAGAGAGCGTCGCTAATTCACAGCAGAGCAACGACTCGGCCGGCACAGAAGAGAAGAGCCACGTCTGCGAGCATTGCGGCCGCACTTACCGCCATGCCGGCTCCCTCCTCAACCACAAGAACAGCCACAAGACGGGCTCCTTCTTCTGCTCCGTCTGCCAGAAGGAGTTCACCAACCTGATGGCCCTCAAGAACCACCGGCGTATCCACACGGAGCCCAAGCGCTACCAGTGTCTGGAGTGCGGGAAGGCATTCCGCGTGTCCACTCAGCTCATATGTCATCGACGAATCCACACCAAAGAGAAGCCCTTCGCCTGCCTGCTGTGCGACAAGAGCTTTTCCAGCAAGTCCAACCTGCGGCACCATCAGAAGATGCACCAGAACACCCAGACCTACGACTCCTCTTTTAGCATGGATGCTAACATGTTCATGGACTTGGACATGGGGTCTTTCCTTTGAAGTAAGACTCCAGAGTGTACAAGAGGCCAGGCGGTCCTCTTATTTATCTGTTATTTATCCCTCTATCAATAATTGTAAAACAGTAATGTTCTTTTCAGAAAGTGCTCCTTGGTCCTGACAGAAGCTCCTTATGAAGACATGCACATTTCATTACAGACTTCCAAGTCTTACCTCCACAGCAGATGGTGACACCACTGAAAGGTCTCCAGAGGGTTTATCAGTCAGCTTCTAATAAGGCCTGAATGTGTTTTTTTCCATGATTACACAGGATCCCAGAATACAGGGCGGGTGACACAGATGTTAGTCGCTGCTCACTCCTCAATGACAAACCAAGCAACCAAAGTGAACAGCCCAGGTCCATGTAAGAACATTAACACTGATAACAAGTTTTTGTAAGACAGTACTGTTCTGACAGTGATCTCTTCTCTCTTGCTCTGTATAATTGTGTTCAGTGCCTCTGTAAGTTCCTTAGGAAACAAAATATACAAACTATATTTATCTCTTTTGTTAGCTTTGCCGTCAGTGTCGAAGGACTGCTCACTTTCCTTTGGGATTTCACATATGGCAAGCCTGTTATTATTAAGTCAAATACCTCTGGGTGTGTTCAAAGGTCAGTGGCAAAGTGATTTACTGAAATCATATTATTAAGTAAATAGTCGTACTGCTAATAATATTCACGTTGAGTGACATTGTATGCTAAAATGGATGTATTTATTAATTTATTCCTGTTATTTTATGTGCATATTTTATTAGGAAAACTTTTTATGAATGTTGTAAAAAAAATCAAAAAACAAAACTGTCTTCTAAAACTCATGTAGCGTTTAAGGAACTTCATTAGTCGATTTGTATTTACTTCTCTGTTCTCAGTTACAACAGGCAGGAATGAATGAGCCAAGCATTATTGGCATTATTGGCAGCACTCAGGGTAAACCTTCAAAAGGAACACACCTGATGTGTAAAGCATTGTAGATCATCAGTTTCCGAACTGAGCATAGCATTTATTTTTCACTCGTGCCACTTCAACACTCTTCTAAGTTAGCTCCTGTAATGGTTGTCACTCCACCGTTTGGCTGATGCTCCACTTGCAGTGCATGCTGTCGAATTAGGATCAGTCTTGAACCTTGGCGAAGCATCAGTTATGTTGAAGTGCCAGTGCCTAAAATGTAAGTCAGCTGTAGCAGTTTAATGTGAACAAACCTCCTCTCACTGTACTTGTTATACTGTAAACCACAACGTTGATTTTATTTTATCATAATCAGATTTTATTTTTAATTTGTGTCCTGGTTTGTGAATCTCAGCAGCCACAAATGGTAAAACGGTCTTAAAGCAGTCAAAAACAAAAGTATTGCAACAGTGAGGTGAAAGTGGTTCTATTTGTCTCATGACTTTTCTTCCCTCACAAACGCTTTCTATGAATCAAATAGAATGACTATGTATTTTCAGACAAATATGTGGCCAAAACGCCTCATTTCTGCCAAGCACAAGTATTATTACAAACATACCAGAGCTTTATGGATTTACATGGACGAACCAGTTTCACCTTCACTGTCGAGTTCATGAACCACTTGTGTGAAAAATGTGCAATTATTGATTCTCTGGGTTATTTTTGTTGCCAAGTTGTCTAATGTGCCTGTTGTTCCTGAAGTGGTTTCTTCTCACAAATCAGAAATCTAGCAAGAGTGAACACATGGCCTTGTTTTTGTTTGTTTTTATAGGTTTTCTTTATGCCTTATACATTACATTTCATGTATATGTGGCACTGGTCAGAAGTATGAAATACCTCATGGAAAGCCCTGCCTACCTAGCAACTGCTACTTAATGCCTCATGCAGCTTAATTGTAGAGAAGACACTGTAATCGTAGAAACTCAGATAGTTATCAATTGTAAGACAAATAGAGTGGATGAAGCATCAGTTTTTAAGGTTTTACTTTGTAGTTTGCCGATGCTGATTTCTCCATAACATGGTCCTTTCTCTGCAGTTTGTTGTTTTCAGAGTTATATTTGCACATTTGTAGGGGAGACACTTGTAGCCTATGGAGGACAGGAAATCTATAATAATGCAGCCAGCCTGTCGTGGTTCGTCGGGGGGTGTCGACAGGCGACGAGTTGGCTGTTGTAGTTCACCTCAGCTTAGTTTGCGGGTCGTAATATTTAAGCAATATGCTGAAAGTATTGTTTCAGTGCATGAAATGAGTCCATCTCGTTGCTTTTGTCTTACATTGTCTCCAGTACAGTGGCATCAGATTCAGTGACACTAGCCTTGAAAAACCATGACAGCTTGCCATCTGTTGTTTTTGTCGTTTCAACTCTCGTGTATTAATCGTAACGATTTAGATGATCTCGGTGTAACATATTTTCGTATGCCATGGTAGCCTACATGTCAAACAGCACGCGCACATTTGAGTTCAAACCAACTTATTTTTTTACAACCTTCTCCATCTGATCACCTGTGGCACTTAACACGTTCACTCCTCTGTCATCGACCACAGTCACAGCCTGGTATTTGTGACGCGCGCTCATGTCAGAGCTCTCCCTGTAAATAGTAGAAGGAAAATATCTCGGCTGGATCTCTGTATGTTCACGGCAAGGGTTTCTTCAGAAGGAGAAAAGTGCTAGCTTAGCTATTGTGTAATAATAAAAAAAAGAAGCATATACCACACATTCTGATTTATTGGATTTCCAGTGCTCAAAAATGTCTGCTCACTGTTTAATTCATATTTATATAACTATTTTGTCACTCTGAAACGTAGATTTTTACTTCTTTGTTAGAACTTAGTTTAGAATATAAGCAAATTATTGAAAATACAACCGGTTGAAATTAATTAAAAGACTTGGAAAATACAATGTGTCTCTTGTCCATATTCTTTCAAATGATAGTGAATGATGAAATTGTGCTTTGCATATTGAGAAGAAGCTGTTTTTGCCCTTTCAAAAAGACATCAGTTGTTATTGGAAATTGTCAGTTTTATTGTGAAAATACATTTGGTACACAAAGCAGTTTATAAGATTGCAGTAAAAGTAAAAGCCAGTGCATGTACAGTATATACAATTAGAAAAGGAAAGCAAGAGAAATAAGCAGAAAATGTTAGTTATTGCTCAGTAACATCGTTGGCTGGCCTGGTGGAAGTTGAACACAAATCTTCACTGGAGTCCCTTTAAAACTGTGCTTGTCACTCGCAGTTGATGCAAAAACAACAACACTGCAAGATACTTAAAAATAAATAATATAGAAAATCTAAAATTCAAAAAAAAAAAAAAAGGAAGTATCTGTATTTTAAGTGATTTCGCTGCCAGAGGGCAGGCAGTTTTACCCACAAGCAGACAGATCGAAAATATGACCTGAAACATTGTCAGTCACATTAAATATCTCAGTAACCACAAACTGCACGATGCTTTGAAGATAGAAAACCTCTCGAGCTATAAAAAAAAAAAAGAAAAGAAAAGTGGAAAACAACAACCCTGCCCACCACGGCCCTCGCTGGTTTCAACCCCTACAAAATTACAAACAGACATCTAGACATATATATCCATTCGCCTTGTTGCAGATGTGAAGCGACAGGTCCAGAGTTAGTGAGCTAGAGTTAGTGATTGTGTAGCTCCACCTAAAAACACTGTGGGTGTCATTTTCTTCTTCTACAGTACATTCCTCGCTACATTCCCACGTGTTAGCAGTTTGGGATTGTGTGTCTAGTGTTTCAAACATCCTGTCCTACGAACGCCCGGGACAGGAACGTGTGAATTCTGGGGTGGTGATGAGGAAAAAAATCCAGCTCCTAAAATCTCGTAACATTAAAACAGACAAGACAATGTTGTAATGACCTGCAATACAGGGTCTGTGTTTGTCTCAGGAGACCCGGCGACAGTGAATGAGTACAGTTTGCTCCCTTAATCAACAGCTTTATTACTGTATGAGGCTACTAAAAGAACAGGTACACGGAGGTACTGGCAGGGCTAGAACACATTTCACCTACTGTAAAAGTAGCTACATTCAAATGGCCTTAATGTGCCTAACAGTCTTAACTCACATGATTTGTCTTTAAGAGGATGTTGTGGTAAAGGGCCAGCAGATAGACCCCATCTAACCCCGCTGAATGGCAGGAGGTCAAACTGCAGCCCGGCAGGCGGCGGTAGCTGTGTTACATTCATCGGAGTCCTGCTGGAAAACAGCACGATACACAATTTGGAAATCGTCCATCTCTCTGAAGGAACGACTTGTTTTATCTGAATGGAACATCCGCACACCGGCGAATCTCCTCCAGGTCACAATTCTCATTGAAGTGGAATATAAAAGGCACACGAAATCTAAAAACTGATACCGCTAATGTGTAATATGTCATTTCTATTCCTACAGAGGTGTGAGAGTTGCTCGTTTTTTGAAAGTTCCTGCGGTCACTGTCTGACCTACACTGAGCGTGAGAACTGAGCACGTCGCTTCACTCAACAGTCGAATAAATTAAAATGGTCCAATTCTGGTCCTGCGGTCAGAGTACGCAGTTCATGGTCCAGAGGTTCCTCCGTCCGGCTCTGAACCAGTCACTCCTTGGTTCGGTCACATCTGTTTCCAGAGGAAGATGAGGCTGTGGAGGCCGTGACAAGAATTCAGCTCTCTTTACAAATGATGTCAAACTTATGGGTAATTTACAACAAACAGAAAGAACAATATGGACTGATATTTCTGGATTGAAGCTGATAGTTGCTGGTTTACATTAAAATCTGACTTCATGCCAAATCACAATGAGAGCCAAAAAGAATCATGCTCACATGTTCTCACTTGATTTTACAACATCTCAGTCTTCAAAGTGTCCTCAGGTCAAACTAATATCTTTTCATTTTCACGTTCATATACTTATTTTTTTTGGTTCTTTCACAGACTTTTGGATCCAACACACTTGTCTAAAAGACTTTCTAACAACTAGTCAAAGAGCTTTCGAGGCAAATTTACTCAAATACATGGATCCAGTTTTTACTAAATGTAATTTTTTTGTGCGGCCAAAAAGTCTCTAAAACATTTGTTCACCAGCACTTTACATTAAAATCGATCAAATCCAGCCTCATTCTGTACGTTGGTCTAACCCTTGCGACAAAGTGAAAATTATACTTACTGAAATGTTTAAGCTTGATAAAGTGGTCCCGCAGTTTCTTCAATGGGTTCTGTAAAAAAAAAAAAAAAAAATACAAAACTTAGCATTTTTCCCTCCTGGCAAAGTGGTGGTTTATCTAAATGGTCTGTAACAGGCCTCTTTCATAGCAGATGTTTTGACTTGTCATACTAGAAAAAACATTAAAGCTAAATTCATGATGACTCTGTTCTATTGAAGCCGTGACAGTGAACCAGCACGAGAGATGCCAGGAGCCTAAAACCCAAGCAGCCAAATGGAAATCAGCCATCATTCATTTAATTATTTGCACCTGTGTTTTTCCTACTGTGACATGCTCTTCAAAAAAAGAAAGGCCTGTCTCTTATACTGAGCAGATGAGAGTTATGCTCTGTGTCATTTTTTGATGGTTTGTGACACAGCTGCGAAGCCTTCAGAGCAGAACACAGCGCGCTCGTGTTTACCAAGAATCACTTCGCAACAGGGACATGACAAGGATTACTCAACACGAGTCATCTTTGCCACGAAGTGTTGAACGTCACACCACTTAGGTTTTTACTGCAAAGGCAAATCAGAATGGTTGTAAAAGATAATTCACTGGGGTAAAAGTTTCTTTTCTGTCATTCCATGGTATGTGGTGTCATCTTTAACAGACAAATCCCTTTAAGATCTAAATTATGGCCTTATTTATTTTGTTGAACATTGCAGCCTCAGTTTGGCAACACAGAGCACTCTTTTCGACTGCTGCCATTGTATGTGATTTACGCTGAGAAACTGTGCATTTTCACATAAGAAAATACATTCAGAAGTCGAAAGAATCTCACCACGTAGAGGCCTCTTGTGTGACTTGCGTCGATGCACCATGACCCCGATGATCAACGCAGCGCCGACCAGCACCACGGCCAGCACCGAGAAACTGGTGATGGCCGCCAGCTTCCACACATCATGCGTCTCCTCCACGGATTTACCTGTTGATTACACAAAAAAAGAAGTGTAGACTGAGAGGAAGCACGGCTTAATGCTGCATGACTCAACCGTTACAGAAAGTCATTTACATGTTCAGAGAGTGATTCACTCTTACATGTGTTGCATGACGGGGTCTTGGGGTACTGCTTGCAGGAAGCACATGGCACGCACACATCCAAATCTGAGCTCCAGAACTCTGAGCTGCCACATTGACCTGCACACAGGAGAAACATCATCTCTCAGTTATGCCATTCCTGCAGGGAAAGAATGAGTCAAAGCTGGACACAGGAGGCTTCAGAATAGAGATCGAACGATACGGGTTTTTTCATGGCCGATACCGATACCGATTATTAGTAGTCAAGGAGGCCGATAACCGATATTTGGAGCCGATATTCATTTGCAATAAAAGTGAAAATATTGGTTTCAAAATTTGGAATAATAAGAACTCCAGCACTTAACTTTGTTTCAGAAGACATTTTTTCCATGATTTATCTAACAGCACTTGAGCTCATGAAACATGACGTAGAGGTAATATTTAGAGACTGATGCAAATCTTGCAGCAAATACAGTAAAAGGTGCGACTCGAACAGGACATGTGAGCAACCTTGCGGCTTTCTTCTTCTCATAATATGAAAGTGGGGAAATTCCTTCGGGTCAGACTGCTGATGCAACCTAATTGCATGAGAGAGAATTACTGGGTAAGTTCTGGTTGCGCGAGCAGGCAGGCGGTGTGTGAAGAGCAGGATGTGTTTTCACAGAGTGCTTCCTTCGAATTGTTTTGCTTCTGCGTGTACGTGTGCGACTTCCAGAGAATGAAGCCGAGGGCGCCTGTGAGAAAGAAGCCGGCGGCGTTTTTTTAAAGAAAACGTCTGCCTCTGAGCTTGGTCTCTTTTCGCTGAACAATTAAAGCCGTGCACTTCCCAGATGATAAGGAAAGGAATGAGCCTGAAGATGTGACAGAGTTAAGACCAAGAGCAAGATGAATGTTGAGGCTGTTTTAATAGAGGTTTAACATTGTGGCTTTGGTTAAGAAGTAGTGAATACTTTGACGTCAAGCTGGAAAAACACCTTGACAAAACACTATTACAACCTAATAAGCTGAATGAATCAATGCCAGACATGACGAAGCTACAGATAATGTAACGAGGAAATAGTCTGCAGATGCTTGATGGGTAAAATGATAACAATCTCGCTTCCTTCTCGTCACACCTGCATTTGCATGACCAACTTCTTTTGTGTCCTTTATAACAAGGAACCACCCCGAGTCTGAATTGACTCATCGTTTGCGGTAACTTTCAAATTCGCTTTAAACATCACAGAAAGCAATACCAAAACTACGAGGGCTGAGATTTGATGTAAATCCAAGAGCAATTAAATGAGTGTGTGTCGGAAACCGCGGCAGGTACCGAATATTGTGACATCGAGCCGAGGAGCCGACGAACCAACTTCTCACAACACAACGTCAAGTTACTATAACAGAGACGTGATGTGGTTACAGATGAATGAAAAGAGGAAATCAGCTGTTCTTTGTTGGGTGTGACTGTTCAGTAGAGGTTTGAACACAGTGCTGAACATAAAGCTGCACATGTTATCTGCATATGATGTTTCAAGCGATTTATGTATTGTAATGACAGTAATATTCAGTGGTTGATGAAAGAGCTAAAGTCTTTCATTTTAAGTGTACTACTACAACACTGTGAGAAAAAAAGCTTAATTTCAAGTCCTGTATTCACAACCTTAATTAAGCATCAAAAATGTGCTTAATGTTTAAAAAATACTCTTATTCAGAACAATGGCTGTGACTTATGTCTTATTGCATATTACATTATTATATTGCTAATACTGATGCATCAATACATACATTTTACAGCAGGGTGGATTAGCCCACCTTGCAAAGCATAAATCAGGAGGGTCGTAATCTGATCAATGAGGTAGGAAATAAGTTACACTAAACAAATTTGTATTCATTTTTTCAGACTTTTTCTCTAATCTTGGTGAAATATTAGCTAATTTACCTCTTTAAACCACAAATGGTTATTTAAATGGAACCATATGAGAAGTCTAAGGGGGAAAGGTCTCTGGGGGAAAATGGTGAAACTGCGAACAAATCATAGACATCTGCAGCGTGACAAGGTTAAACCGCCGGGTTTGATCTGTACGAACGCGGCGTATTTTAATAAAGATTATTTTTAGCAGAGACAAAAAAGTGATTGTAGCTGTCAGATGAATGTAGTGGGATTAAAAAGTAGAATCTTATATGCAGTGAGGTAGAAGTATAAAGTACCACGAAAAGAGACTATCAAGTACAAATACCCAAGAATTGTACTTAAGTTCAGTATTTGAGTAAATGTACTTAGTTACTTAATATTAGAGCTGCAACTAATTCTACTATCTATTAATCAAATGGTTTTTCACATCTAATCATTCAGTCTATAAAATATCAGAGAATGGTAAAAAGAGGATCAAACAAAAGATGTGAAAAAGTTGCATCATGGGATATGTAGGATCACATGTTTTTGGAGCTTTACCTATAATTAAAAGCCAGAATCTCACACTCTCGTTTGGACTTCTCTTTTTGAAAATCTGTCTCTTGTGGGTTCCCAAACTTTAGAGAAGTGCAATGTTACATAATCTGACTAACCCTTCAAGCGACGAATTGTTGCAGCTCTAATCACAAATATTGATTTTTTACAACCACACACAACCAAAAATACATCCAGAAAGAAGTGAACCTTAAACCCAGAATTGAATTTCCAAGAGCATAAGATCCACGCCACAAGGCCACAAATGTATAAGAGCATGTACTGTATGTTTTACACAGGTCATTATTCAACCAGCTGCAGCCAAAAAGCACCTGCTCCAAAAGTCATGTTTGAGGCATTCTGACCTCTAACTCTCTGCTTATGTTACAGCCACATGCTCAGGCCCCCAGAGGCTCTCCGTCCTCCTCCAGCCAGCCCGCCTACGGAGCTGGACTGACTCACTTCATAGTCGTGGTCACAGTGAGAAATGTGTCACAGTTCTTGTAAAGCGTTTCTCCCGACGAGCTCAGCCCATCATCATCATCATCCCAGCCAAGTCCAGCCGGGTTCAAAAGGTCAGTGGAAGGAACTGAACCTCAGCCGCCGCTTGACTCCGCGTCCAAAAACCACATGTGAGAAGCGGAGGTCGCGTTGCTCGCATCGAGACGAGAAGGTGAAACTGCTGATTGAAGCGATAGCAATATTTCACCCACGTTTCTGAGCTTCACTTGAGAAGTAAAACATCCTGCTCGGAGAGTCACAGAAGGGTGACTACATCTTCTCACTCATTCATGAACCCAGCATTATGTTTTAGTAGTAAAGAAGCAGCGTGCAATTAACCAACACAGATGTTTCTCACGGTTCAGCATCTGAAATCTGAACAAAGGTTTAGTGCATTTTTTTTTAACCTTGACTCAATCTCAGCACCTAGTCCTGACGAATCGGTGCTTTTGGGTGTGGGGGTGCTGTGTTTTGTCATAAACTGAGAGAGGGGGTGGGTGGACCAGCAGCTGATGTCCAGATGTAGATGAGCTGGTTTCACAAGGGAAGAAGAGAAGGGAGGGAGGGGGGATCTGGATGGAAGCATGTTTTGAGTTTAGTGTGTTAAAATTTGGTAACTTTTACGCCGGAGGGGGGAAAATATGAGTCCTAACCAAGGTGGTTATTCAACATTTGGAATTTGGAATCTGGTGTGAATCCAAACTTGAGGCGACTGTGGAAACAAGATGAAAACTTTTTTTTTTTTTTAGGGGGGAATTTTTGCGCAAAAAAAGTGGTGCGCCCTTTCTCTTTCCATGTGGCCTGTCCTTTTCACCCAAGGGCACGGATGGATGGTGGTGGTGAAATAAGGCGATCGGAATGCGGAACCGGTGAGAAATGCAGCTGGGTAAAAGGAAGCGGCTTTGAACCCTATCTGGCTCCATTATGTGAAGACCACCAGACTGCGATCCACGATCCCGCACATCCAAACTTTTACCAAACTTAGAAGCTCAATCAAGCAATCACACACACACAAACACATTAAAACACAAAAAAAGTAATAATAATAATATATTGTACTCACTCTTCTGTGCGCTCATTCCATAGAAATTAGCCGCTATAATAAGTCCGCAGAGCGCGCGCAGGGCGTTCGGAGCCATGATACGTGCGGGTGGAGAGCTGCTCGCTGTCGGCTGCGCAATTCCCGAAAGTTCATCTGATTAACAATCCGTGCTGGGTTTCAGCATGGAAAAGCGAGCATCAGAGTGAGTCACCCGGAGGAGTCTGCGCCTTGTTTTAATAGCGCACACACCCACGCTAACAGTTCAGCTCCTATGAGTCATTTCCTATGTACTGTACTGCTCGGATTCTCTGCTGCGCACTCACAGGAAACTCCTCTGCCGCAGTGTGTGCGCGCGGCTCCGCTGGCCTCGGATTCAAGTGAAAGTTGCGTACGAACCAACTCAGGTGTGACTTTTCAGAATGCATTTTTTTGTTTTGTTTTTTTGAAAAGGCCACACCCTGCAGAATTTTCCTCCACATTCTCTTTCAAAACCAGTGTGTGTGTATGTGTGTGAGTGTGTGTGTGTGTGTGTGTGTGTGTGTCTGGACTTAATAGTGTTCTCATTGTTATTACCACGCCTGCAGACGTCATCCCGGCCTCCCTGCCAAGAAACACAAGTCTCTGGCATGAGAGAGGGTCCCATACACAGAGAAAAGAGGAACAGCAAACTTGAGGCAAAAACAGATGACATTCACTCGAAAAATCTGCTTTTTAAAGGCTTTAGGGGGAAAAGTCTGCACAAAGTTAAAAAGTGTGCCCTCTGCAATAAAAAACCCTGAGCTGTAATGTGTTGGTACAGTAAGCTGGGATAAAGTCTGTTCTTTGTGCTTCAACTCCAGAAATCCTCCAAAAACACAAGGTTGGAAGTTAGATCTACAGATTCCCAAAAAACAACTATGATGCTTTTCAGAACATAATGATGAAAATCCTGAGTTGTAATATGTTGGTGCAGTAAGTTTGGATATTTTTTACACTCTACAAATTCTCCAAAAGCACAAACTTTAAAGTCAGATCTTTATCCGCTTCACTTCCTTCTGCAGATCCCCCCAAAAATGACTGATGTTTAGTTTTGATCATTAGTAGTAAGAGTGAAAAACATGATCCTGAGCTGTAATATGATGCTGCAGTAAGTTTGGATATTTTTTATGCTTCAAATCTCAATTCTCCAAAAACCCAAAGTTAAAAGTCAGATCTCTGTCCACTTCATTGTAGAGCTCAAAAAACCAACTGTGATGCCTTTTTGGATTTTTAGTAGTGAGAGTGAAAAAACATGATAAAAACCCTGAGCTGTAATATGTTGGTGCAGTAAACTTGGATCTTTTTTTGTGCTTCAAATCTCCAAAAACACAAACTTAAAAGTCAGATCTTAATCCACTTCACTTCCTTCTGCAGATCCCCTCAAAAATGACTGATGTTTATTTTTGATTATTAGTAGTAAGAGTGAAAAACATGATACATATCCTGAGCTGTAATATGATGATGCAGAAAGTCTGGGTGCTTTTTGTGCTTCAACTCTCAATTCTCCAAAAATCCAAAGTTAAAAAGTCAGATCTCTGTCCATTTCATTGTAGAGCTCAAAAAAATAACTGTGATGCTTTTTGGATTTTTAGTAGTGAGAGTGAAAAAACATGATAAAAACTCTGAGCTGTAATATGTTGGTGCATTAAACTTGGATATTTTTAATGCTTCAATTCTCCAAAAACACAAACATAAAAGTCAAATCTTCATCCACTTCAGTGCCCTCTGCAGATCCCCCCAAAAACAACTGTGATTGTTTTCTGGATATTTGGATAGTGAGTGTCCCTGACGCAGGGTGGTTTTATTAATGTCGAGGGTTGGGTGTTGCCTGCTGCTGCAGCACAAAACATGCAATAACAAAGGCAGTGGACGCATGCCTGGAGTGCTATCAGGTTGGCCCGGTGTCACAGCATTGTCTCATGTATTAATGAAGACCATCGGTTGACTGGAGCAACATCTGTGGCATACAAATGATCACTTAGCACCGAGTGAAAACTACTCATTTATTTACGACAGGTTATGCACATTCATCAGAGTCGACGGCCACTGCCCATGTGTTATGAACAATCAGATGATCCTGTTCTTGCCAGAAGTCTTACTTCACTGTTCACAAATGCCCGATAAACTTTTTTTTTTTTTTCACATATTCACTCTTTTTCTGGACAGCCTGGAACTTTTAATGTGCGCGCTCTACATGGTGTGAACTGCCTTTCCCACAAGAGCTAACGTCAAACAGACGCTAACCAACCCCTCCAGTAAATAGTTCACATCATCAGAGCAGAGGAGAAGGGGTTTCATTGGCTCAATTAGGTTAGAAGCATGTTGTTAAACAGATGTTTTTGTACTCGACTGTCACGGCTAACCTTTAGGAAAGCGCTCTGAGAGGACCTGGAGCAGCGCAACCCACTAAGGACACCCATATGAGCTGACTTTCCACTGCAGTGATTTCATCAGTAATGAGGCACTATAAGCTGCAGATGTTGTGTCAAACTCTCCAATAGGAACCATGGAAACAGGATGAACACACACAGAGGTCCTTGCCCAAGGTGATCCAAACACTCCTGTATGTGCTGACTGGATGCCAGACTCTCTGACGTTTCTCAGGCATTGTTCATACTATAGCCTGACCGAGGAAGTTAAGACAATTCTGGCTGTTGTACTTCATATATTAGAAACATATTGAGTTTTACACGAGCAATCCTCCAGTCTGTAAAGGATGGCTTCTTTTAATGTTGAAGTTTAAATTTCAGCTTCACTGATTTTACAGGGTTACCAGCAGGACAAAACATTTCGAAGACAACCCTTCAGGGCAATCAGCCATGTACCACTGCAGTTCCAAGTTTTTAAATACACTTTAAAAAAAAAAAAAAAAAAAAGGAGAAGAGCTAAAGTAAAGTTTAAAAGTGGGCCCAGTTTGTTAAAAGAGAGGATGTTTAACATGGCAAGAAGGACAAGGACAGGAAAAATGTGCAGAGCAGCTCAACATGTAAGGATATCACTGTGTGCACAAACAAGTGTGTTTTATTAACTACAGCACAACACTCTCAGTCAGATGTGTCACTATCTGTTTGGTCACCAAATTAAATCACCGACTGGCAATGACAACGCAGTAAAACAAGTCTTTCCAAAGAGAGGATAAAAACGGGGAGATACACTCATCTGTATCCCCCAAAATGTCAGCCTCTTTGAATACATCTTCAGTTTCTCTGTCTTTTCTCTACTCTCTTCCCTCCTTTGGTTCCGTCTACTGTTTTCTCTTCTCACTCCTCCGTCCCTCCGTGAATTAGGTGATGTAGATGCGGTGAAAGTCATTGGCTCCGAAGGCACAGTTGCACTTGGGGCACTTCCTCTGCCGAGTGTCGTAGCGCATCTTCAGACATTCGTAGCAGAACACGTGGAAACACTTGGTGAGCACCGTCTCCTTGTCTCGTGTGTTGCAGCAAGGGCAGCGCAGCTTAGCCTGGAGACAGATAAATACATTGTATATGGGCCAAGTGCTGCCTTGCCAACAATCTTATTACCTCTATCCATTGTATGGTAGCACAGTTAACACTTGTGGGTGTAACACCAAAGATTCTTGATATCCCCAATGCGCAAAGTGGAGGTTTGAGCTCACTTTCTGGCCCCTTCTCATGAATGAAAAACTGCCATTGCCAGCCAATCAGGCGAATTACAAAACGTGTAGTATTCTGCTTTACGACATATTACTTTTTCACTAGACTGTTCTAGCTCTGTCAACAACAGTCTACAGCAGATTGTGCCAGAAAGCTGTTGGTGTTTTTAAACTCCCTCGCCGCTAACAGACGTTGATTAAAGTCATAAATTTCCCTCCGCAAGAACTGTGTTCTCTCTTTCTCACCTTGTACTGGTTGATCTCCTCCTGCAGGATCTCATCGGCATCAGAGTACACCTCCACCTTCTTCTGTTTCTCCAGCTTCCGCCTCAGCCTGGACAGATCCTCCTAGACGGCATCAGGAAAATGGTTGTTAGAGACAGACTCCTCGTGTGATCAGGAGTAATTTATGTGAGTTTGGAGCGATTTCCCCCCAGTACTGAAATCCAACATACCTGTGCACGTTTCAGGTTGCTGCTCTCTCTCTCCCGGGCGGTGCGGTTCTCAGCCACAGAGACCTGGATCTCCTTAAGCTTGGCCTGTGTGTGCTCCAGCTGCACCTTCAGGTCCTCTGCCAGCTGGGCAGCCTCCACTGCCTGCAGCAGGGAAGAAACCGGACGCACTCAATAAAAACAGCAAAAAAAAAAAAAAAAAACTAATGATGAGATTCCTGAGCTGTAATGTTGTGTTACAGTAAGCTTGAATAAAGTCTATTCTTTGTTTCAGCTCCAAAGATTCAGCATTGTGTTCTAACCTAAACAACATTAGTCTCGCATGCTTTATCATATGTACTACAGACTGTATACATTTTTCTCTGACGACCATTTCCCACAGCATACCATGTTTTTTGATCCTTATCATACCTTCGAGGCAACCACTGGTTTCAGTTAATGTAAGCACTTTACACTGTGAGTACTTGTGGTTGTTCCTACCTCTGATAATAAAATCACATGTGAAAAAACATTTACATAAGTGACAGGATGACCTCATTAGTCTTACCAGTGAAACTTGGGTTAGCCCAAGTTTCACTGGTAAAGTTAGCAATTACCAGAAATATGTAACACAAGCTACTTAACTGCTAACAAAAACTGCAAGTGTGGAAACTGGGGCAGATGGTAGGTTTCATTTGTTAACAATGTAGCTCATGAATGCAATGTTTTGTGGGGGGAAAAAAACCCTAAAATATTAGATGTCAGCACTTTTCACATGCACCTGAACACACCATAATGATGTGTACAATTACAACTTTTGGCAATCCTCTTATGCAATTTTTACACCAAAATAAGCACATGTCACGTTCGATGTCGCAAACACACTGACAACATGAGAACAGTAGAAAGCAGCGTGGAGGCCAGGGACAAGGCTATAGTTGTTACTTTCTTTGTGTATTTTACTTCAGTCTCTCAAACTCAACACCGACTGAACGAGGTCTCTATTGCAAGTTGTTTCCAGACTATAAATAAAAAAAATGTTCATGGCTATTTACACATTAATGTCAATGCACGTCATAGCACAGAATCAGAAAAGGGGCAAAAATTGGCATGTTCCTGTGGGTGTCAAGTTTCAAATACCCTAACTCCCGCCGAATTATTTGACTTGAGAATGAATGCTGATTGTACCCTTTCCAAAAAAGCCAGATGTTAGTGGTCTCTTCGACCAGTGGGAAAGGTGTTTATACAATGCTGCTCATGGCATGGCAGCAATCAAATCATCCAGTGATTAGCAAATCTCAACTGACAATATGATCGATGGCATCTCTCTTCTCACCTTCCTCTTGTTGAGTTCCAGTGCTTGTGTCCGGACAGACAGCTCTTTTTCCAGAGCGGCGAGTGTGCTCTGGAGTACGCCCTCTTTTTCTTCGAGCTTCTGCACCACTAACAGCTGGGCATCCACCTGGAGAGTGACAACAGAAGTAACAGTTAATACTTCAGTGCCCTGACACAAGGAAAACAATCAATGCTGCATTTTCCAGGTTGTACGTCACCTGGGTTTTGAATGTGAGAACTTGGTCAGCCAACTCCTCCTTCTCCTCCTTCAGCAGCTTGTAAATCTGGTTGGATTTGATTCGCTCGCTCATCAGCTTGAAATTGGCATCGTCCTTCTCCCGTAACTGTTGAAGCAGACGGCTGTTCTGCTCCTGCATGTCCTCGAAGGCCTGGCCGGTTACATCCATCTCACTCAGCAGGGCTTCCTCCTCCTCAAGAGACACGGGTGTTAGGGATCAAAAACAATGATATTGTTTCTGGACTTTGGTATAAAAACAGGAGGGGCCTCACTTCATCACCATTCATGTAAAGTACAAGCTTGGGGTATGCAATGCTGTTTAAGATGTTTTAGTTTGAAGTCATATTCCCCCAATTAAACCGCACTTCTTTGTAGATATTGTTCTGTAGTCACAACTGAAAATGTCTAAAACTAATCCACATGCACAAAATAAAAATGTTTCCATCCACTTCTTTTTACAGATTCAAAAAACTTTTACAAACTCCTACACTATCAATAATACAACAAATCATCACTACACACAAAGAATAAAATGAAAATAAAAGCATTGTATCAGCCTGAGTCAATAATACAGTTCAATCTCTTTGGTATTTTTTTGATATGAAGAATCACAGACGTGCAAAGTTGTTAAATTTGAGTGTGCTGTCATCATTTTCATCGTTACCTGATGTAATCACACCTTCCCTG
Source organism: Centropyge bicolor (assembly GCA_037975185.1). NCBI lineage: Eukaryota > Metazoa > Chordata > Actinopteri > Pomacanthidae > Centropyge > Centropyge bicolor. The sequence goes on along the minus strand of JBBMOC010000024.1, from coordinate 1,358,843 downwards.
GCCTATTTATGACTCTGCATCCCGAGGTGCAATCACACCTGGCTTGTTTTCTGTACTACAAACATTGCTACAAATTCTACTTCGCCGCCTTTGCTTCATTTTGGTTCCCGCTGCCCACTTACAAGCCAACAAGGGCCAATAAACAAAAGTCATATGAACTCACAAGTAGCTTGTTTATTAGATAGTTTTGGCAATCTCTCATCATGCACAGTTAAATTCTGGCTGCCAGGAACTGAGGGGAACAAATCAAACACATCTGAGTCCAAAACAGTTAAGTTGCTATACTTAAACTTTAGACCAGATAGGAAGGCAAATGTAAAGGGCTGAATGACTCAGTATCAGTTAAGACTGTTCTGTTAACTATGTTCTGCTAGACCTCCCAAGCATGGGGAGCTGCGTGTTCAGATCTCAACATCTGTCTGCTTTATGCTCATAAAATGGTATGGAGCAACAGTTAAACAACTTTAAACACAGCCATGCCACTTTTACATTTTAGTGTAATTTCCTGCACTTAATTACAGTCTCAGTGCTAATGAAATTAACTGCATTTTTAGGTGGTCTTAGTGCAGTTATTTGCTGTGCACGAGAGTTCACAAACTTGAAGAGCAAATGCTCAAGACTCTCTAGGTGGCTTGGATGAAGATCATATGATTCAGATTGACTGATAAACCTAAGAATTATCGTATTCAATGTAGCTCTAATGTCAACAGCTGAAATTAATATTATCTGAAGAGCTTATTTAATGTGGGTGTTTCCACTACATAAGCAAGTCAAGTTTTAGAATTACGATGAGATTGCTTAGCCAACATTTGACCCCAGTCAGTTAATAGTTTTTAGATTTTCCATCTCATGACAGTCTGCTCTTATTCCCTCAGCTTTCTGACGTACTCATGAAATTCCAGAAGAGCTTCTCAACACTTACAAAGCCAAGTAAGTGAGCTCACATGTGACAGTGTTTTACATACTTTCAATGTATCAGCGTGGCTCACCCAAAAACATTATCCCCACCCTTTTTTTTTCACATTTAGATTTTTTTTCTCAAATGTCAACATGCTCGTGTCATAGAATCTCCCTCCACTCGTGTAGCAGATTCAGACAAAATGTTAAAAGCTGCTGTTCAGAGTGACTAAAATCATCTAAGCAAGACTACAAAGATAAACATTATTTAAAGCAAAAAAAACATGCATTTCTGATTCAGCCTATTTCCCGCAAAAGCTCTAACAATGTAAATTTTAGTCCAAGGGGAATTGGTGCAGGAAGTTAAAGAAAAACTGGCCGAGCTTTAAAAAACCTTGTCAAGATATTCAGAGATCAAACATGAGCACTGTCAAAACTGGAATGTGACTACAGTCGATTCTAAGAGAGAGTACGTTTTTTTTTTCATTCTTTCTACCAACAGCAACTGCAGTTTAAAAAAGTTCTTGAAAAAAGAGAAAAAGGAATAAGATATTGTGCTAGCATCAAATTCACCAGCTGATCAAATTTAAATTTCAAGCCACAGCGTCAGCTTTCAATTCCTCTTTTGTTGTCTAAGATTAGGGGGACGCCTTTCTTACGCAAATGTGATACTCATTGCACTACTTTCATTCTTAACACAGCTGGCTTGTTTATATTCATATCTGGTGCTGTCCCGGTGTGAATCTGACATTTCTCCAAATAGGGCCGATGATTCATGTCTGATTTCTTGCTTGTGTGAAATTCTTAATCCGTTCAGAATGTGGAAGGGGTCAATTTGCTTCTATGACCATTTTAAAAAATGACATGTGTAGGCTGCATTTAAAAATCTTTGGGTAAAAGCTGACAGATATTTTTTGATGGTTACACACAGCTGGAAAAAAGAGAGGCTGTTAAAAGTGTACTAGGTAGAAGTAATATAAAAGTGGATAAGCTCAGCCTCCTGCTTGAGTTGCCACTCCACTCACACGCTCAGACACATTTGTGAAAAAAAATATACAGATACCTGCTTAGTGGCAGCAAGTTTCTTTTGCAGATGCTCAATGGTTTCTTCTGCCACTCTGATCTTCCTGAGAGCGTCTTCATCGGCCAGCTTCTTGCTTTCCTTCCTCTCCCTCTCCTCCAGCTCTCGCACTCGCATCCTCAGTTCATCCACCTGGGCAGTTTGAGATAGGGGTTGAGGCATTGTACTTAAGTTGCATTCCTCTTCAAACATTTTGAGATGTGCAAAAGGATGATGGAAAGAAAATACACCAAAGAACAAACCTCAGCTTTAGATTTGCGTTCAGCTGCCATGAGCTGCACTTTGTCCCTCTGCTCCTTTGGAGCTGACTTATACATGTCCAACAAAAGCTTCATTTCTTTCTGGGACTCCTGGGCTTTCCTGGGTTAAAGAAGACAAAGAAATAACATTAACCTCAGCAATTCTATTATTACAATTAGCTGTGTACTTCTACACTGACACTCTGTACTTTTACAGCAAATGTGTGATAATGGCCAAACATTTTGCTATTATAAATGATTGTGGACTTGAGTAGAAGGACATACTTGAGTTCGACTCTGAGCATCTTCAGTGTGTCCGAGTCCTTTCTCTTCAGCTCATCGCTGCGCTGCCTCTCTCTCTCACGCTCCCTCTCTCGTTCTCGCTCGGCCTCCCTCTCCCTCTCTCTCTCCCGGGCCCGCTGTCTCTCCAGTTCCTTCCTCCTCTCCTCCTCCTCTTCCTGGTCCTCATCCTCCTCTTTCTTCACGTCGATGCTGTCACTAGTCGTCTCCTCTAGAATCAGAACCCCTGTGTCACCACTCTGACAACGCAACTGTTGATAAAGCAAAAAAGAAAAGAAAGAGAATCGTATTACTACAAATATTTCGGTTTTGCTTAGATCAGCCCACTGAATCACACTGAATATAACACAGTAAATGCTTCTCCGTCAAACATGTCATACCTTATTGATCTCCATTTGTGTTTCCCGCAACTTCCTCTTGTAGCGCTGAACGTCACCTTTCAATTGCAGGTTGTGGTTCTGAAGGCTGCTGATTAAATGTCGCATCTCCCTGTTGATTGGTCCTGAGAGAGTGAAGATGAAGGTTGACAGACAGACTCATCAGAGCACAGTCAATATGTGGTTTGGTTTTGAGTCATTCAACATTTTCTTTTGCTGTAAATGATGGGCTCAGCTGCACGGTGCACAGCAGTGATATCATGATATAAATGATGTACTATGCTCTATTCCAATAATGGCAATATCTGTGCTAACAGATGATATAAACATCTTACTCTGCAGATTAATGTGTCAATAATCACCGAGTATCATCATTAAGTTCCTATAATTTACAATAATGAGTTGGCACTGATCTAATTACTGAGCTGTGTGGTGCATCAAACATTATCCATCTCTAAATACAGGCATAGATTTACCATTCTTTTCAAATACAATATACTAGTGCACCAAAATATGGCATGATTTCCCTTCCCTGAGGGACAATGTGAGGGTGTGTTTTGAAGGGTACCTGCTTGCTCGTTGGCCGCCAGGTTCTGCTCAAACTCAATACGCAACATCTCGTACTCTTTGCGCACCTGGGCCAGTGTATCCTCTAGCTGGATGACCTCAGTGCGCAGCTTCTTCTGAAGGGACAGCTCATCACTCTGAACAGTTGAAAACAATAAGACATTATTGACCATATTTGCAATCAGTGGTAATAACACACATGTCTAGGTTTACATTGAGAATGGCAATACTGGGCTAGAATCAAGATGAAATGATGAAAAGATAGTAAGGATATTACACTTTTTTTCATGATTAACACTTTTTTTCTGATGAGATCAACTTTGTTCTATGAAATCTACCTCCATGTGCTCAATCTGTCGGAGGTGGGCATTCTTGGCAGTGAGCAGGAGGGCCCGTGCCTCATCCAGCTGGGTTTTCACCCCCAGAGACTCATTGTATAGAAGGGAGAACTGGGACTGCAGGCATTTGTACTCTAGAGTCTCCTTCACCACCTCTTCTGGAATATTCCGCAAGTCCATCTGAAAAATTAGGAGATAACAGTACAGCCAGAGATATAAAAAAAATTACTTGTCTCCGAAATATGAAATGGGTTAATGATAATCAGGTGCAGTTTTACCAGTGCTTCTAATCTACAACCAGAAATTGTATTCTTTACCTTGAGCTTCTCGCTCTCCCTCACAGCCTCCTGGAGCTCCACCTGCAGTTTCTCCAACTCTGCCATGCGGCTATTGGCCAATTCCTGGTTGTGTTCCAACTCTGCATTGAGACTCTCAAACTAAGATAAAAACAAATGAGCATCTGAAATATGAAGCCAGATATGTTCAAAGAAACAGACATATGCTCCACAAAATGAACCACAAAGGGGTGCTTCCTATGAATGCTCACCTTCTGAATGTTCAGTGTGATCTGGCCTCCAGGTAGCCCACCTGAGCTTCCTGTGCTGCTGTATCCAGACTTTAACTAGGGACATTAAAGAACATTAAACATTAAAGAACATGGCAGAAAAACAACATGAATGCACACAGCGCACCTACACACATCCTATGACATTACTCAGGCAATACCCATTTTCTTCATGTTCAGAAAATTGACATAAATAATACCACTCCACCAGTGCATGCACGGAAAGCAAGATGTGCATCAATAAGAGCAGCTGGTTTGACATGCACTGATGCTTAAGAGTCTTATCACTGTATACTCATGCATACAAAAGAAACAACAGCATGAGCCTACGCCTTGTGGACTGACAAAAATAGACACACACACAAACTGAAGTAAGAGATAGATATATACAAGTTGCATAAAAACAATTTCATACAAATGTACCTGTTCCATGGCCTCTGCCAGATGTTTGTTGAGTTTTTGTTCCCTATTGCGGAGTTTCTCAATGTCCCACTGCAGGTCCTCCACCGTTGTCTCCATTTCAGACACCTTGGTCTCGGAGCTAGTCACTTTATCCACTAGCTCATTGTACTGTAATAAGGGCAAAGACATGACGACAGCTGTCATGTATACACGTGTATACAACAAAAGCAATGACTACATACGCACACAGATGTTTTTACAATTCCCTCATTCACATACTACAACTATTTCTGACGCACACTCTCATACCCACACACAAGTAGCAATATGCATCATACACAGTGACACCCACAAACAATTCCAAGGACACTCTACCTCCATGGACATCTTGTGGTGTCGGCCCTGCAGGAGAGTGGCCAGGTCACGCAGGCGACTGTTCTCGTCCAGCAGAGTGTGGTTCATGTTGATGATGTCAGACTGGCTCTCATCCTCACATGCTGCCAATGAAGATCAAGGTAGTTATGTCAAATTAGAGTGAAGCTAACAAAATTCTGCTCATATTTCTATACACCAAGAACTTGATAATGACATAGGAATCCAATGCCAATTAGTATTAAGTAGTTAGTTTTAATGTAGAATATAACATGTGCTGCAGGTATTCCTCTTTTTTTATTTACATATTTGTGTGTCAATGGATTGTCATATGTGAAAGTATGTCCACAGCTACCTGCAGCCTGGACCTGCTTGCACATGTCGTCTATGCGGCTGTGCAGCCTGTCAAAGACGCAGACCAAGCAGGCAATGGCTTCCTTGCTGAACTGCATGCGGTCTTGGAGGTGAAGGGTGAGCTCCTCCTCACTGCTGTGCTCCAATGTAGTCAGGAAACCCTTGGCATTCTCACTTAGAGGAGGAGGGGGTGGCAATGCATCTGAACATAGCAGGAAAAGGTTATGTATTAGATTGATTAAAAATAATAGAACAGGTAATAATATTATCAAAGCCCTGAAACTCGATCTTCATTTGGAAAAATGGAGACCATGTGTTATCATTCAAACTTATAAAAGATGTTGAATTGTTACAGCCATTGACTGACAGTTTAGGCTTGCAAAAAATTAGCATTTTGCAAGGTCTGTGGACATATAAAACATGCAGCAATGGATGAGGTAAATATAAATAGAATTTATTATTGCTTTATAATGTTCTGAAAGTCTACAAGCTTTTGCCAAGAGAGTCTATCAAAACATAAAAGGGAAGCTAAGGGAAGCCTTCTTCGTATATCCAACATGCTTTTGCTTGTTTTAAAGATCTTTTCAGATTCTGTAATATTGTTCCTGCCCTCCCGCCTTTTCCTTCATTTTCACAGCAGGTTTCGTTCCTGACTGAATACACATCTAATCACATTAATCAAACTCTATCAGACGTTTTATTGGGTTTTTATTGGTTCGTAGCACATACATGGTATTCAAATTCTATCTATTCCTACATATCAGCGATAAAATGATCAATTTGAAGCAATATTTTCACAAATGTTGCACAAAGTTAGAATGAGCGTAAACAACAGTAGCAACATCACAGAAAAATGTTTCAAGTTAAACACAGAAAAGGGACTGATATTGTAACCTAATGTGGAATGATGTAAAATGGAAAAACTTTCATCAAAATTATATTAAGATAATTTAATCAGATTGCTGATGATAATGTCAGATTATAGCAGCCCATAAAAGCAGTCAGTGATGATTCAGCTAAGCCAGGAAACACCCTGCTTACCTGCTGTTGGGTCCTGTGGTGGTTCTGTGAGCGTCAACAACTCTTCTGACCCAGTAGGAGGAGGGGGCTGCTGCTGCTCCTCCTGACGCTCTTCCTGACGCTCCTCCTGCTGCTGTGGCTCTGACTGTTCAGCCTCATTCTGGGCCTCTGGGAGTGGAGGTGGAGGTACAGCAGATGTTGGTGAGGCCAGACTGACACCATCATCCTCCATTGGAATGGGTTCAGGGAGAGGTGCTGAGGGAGTTGTGGGGGTAGGCGTCACTGGAGCTTCAGGCTCAATACGTTTGCGTAGAACATGCACACTCTCTTCCAACTGCAAATAAAAAACACAAGGATCCCATTTTATTACCACGGGTATATTTATTTTTACAACAAAGGTCAGAATATATAAGTTACATTAGTATGTATTGGGAACAGTTCAAAACTAATTGACTACTACTTACATGCACATAGACAAAAAAAAACAAAAACATTTTCCTGTGGATTATCAGGTTAAGGCAAACACTTGGATAACATTTACATGAGATGCAAGACAAATGGCAATGTGCTGCTGTTGAATGCCTGGTGGTTTGACAGAATGACACCCACCTTAACTTATGTTTACACAAGTTTCGGTGGGTGTTAACGTTCAAGTGTCAGCTCAAAATTGGTTACGATTATATTAAAAGAAAACAGACAAATGTCCAAAAGTACCTGCGACCAGTAGCGGTTGACAATCAGCAGGGTGGTGTCATCAGTGGCTTGTCTCTTCTCCAACTTCTCAATTTTTTCTCGTAACTCATCTTCCATTGCCTGTCTCTGCTCCAACCGCTCACAGAGCTTCTTATTCTTGAACTGGAGGACCTTCATGTCCATTTCCTCCTGTACAGGGCAAATACAGACCCAAAGGTGAGGAATATCAGAGATTCTGAATGTTGTTTGGCAAAAGACATTTGAGATGAGTGACAAAATCATAGAGGTGTACAAAGTCACCTTGATCGAAGTGGTAGTAAATGGGCTACAAATGGTGAGAGTAAACACAAAATGACTGACCGTTGAGGAGACTCCAGCTATGCGTATGGGCTCAATGAGTGTGGTGGTGGTCTTCTCCTCCTTTTTGCTTTTCTTCTCAGGTGGGCCAGGGGGGCTGTCCCCTCCTGAGGGACGTTTTCCTCCCCCAGCACCTGACATCTTTCCTTCCCCTGCAAGAGATCAAACGTGACATGAGATATCTGCGTCGGCACAGCTTGAAAAAACTACGGATTAGTTTGCCGATGGAGAACTCATTCATTTGATGTCAGCTAGCTTAGCCTCAGAGCAAGCACAGGGCCACTGATTTTCACTGACTCAGAATACTGCTCTTGTGGTGTCCATAAGAAAATATGTGTTGCTGAATGGTTACGAATATCTGTAATTGAGTATGCCAGTTTTTGAAAAGCTACCGACAATTTTATTTGGCATTTTAGCTAGGATTAACGAGCATTAGCTTGCTTGCTAACGCTAGCTATGCTAATGCTAACATTAATTCTGCGAGACCTGTTTCACTAAACGGCGCTCTTTGTCCGGCGTATTAAATGATTGTGGGCCGGCATTTTTATTCACTGACCATCACTACACACGTAAGACATTCCATAAAGAAACTCTAAATGTACAAACATGCATAAACCGTTTTCTGTCATATATTAGCGTTACAAACCTTCGCAAGGAACGATTGAAAATGTAACTACAGGAAATGACGATACTGCACTTCCGCATAGTGAAAAGCGTTAATCGAGAAATTATATTAAATAAATAAATAAACATCAGGTAAAATAAGATACTATGGCTTCTTCTTTTAACCTTTAGCTACTTTTAGGTATTTGTAATGTCCCAAAAAGAAACCTAAAAATATTACTTTAAAAAAATAGCCACGCTGCAACGTTCCCTCCGACCTCACGGGGGCAGTACTACTACATTCTGGAATAACAGTCGACAGGCAGTTTCGAGGAATGTGACTAGAATGTAAACAGTGTTCAGGTGCTAGCTAGCTAACAGTCGGCAGCGGCAACTAACTTTGATATTGTCGCGGCTGAAACGCACACGGTTATGGCTTCCAAATAGATTCCTCGAGTTGAGATGACATTATTATACTGATCAGTTGTTCTCCGCCTCTTCTTCCATCTTGTCGTTTGATTGCATACATGGTGAGTAGCTTCATGTACGGTCAGTGAACTTGCCGCAGGCCAGACTGAAGACTAGCTGTCATGATGGATCAAGGGCATATTTCTGAATAACAGGAGAGCGATCATTTGTATGTAGCAAGCGAATCTCAAGAATATCCCCCTAACTAGAATTGATCTAAGGCAAATGCAACACTTCCTGAGCAGGAGTTACCTCAGTAGTTCCTGTTATAAATGATGTAGCACTTTTACAAAGTGAGACATGAGGCTGACAGCCTGTTGTTGTTACAGATTCATATGCTGTCAACATGACCAAAGACATCGTTGTTGGAGATGAATTACCAGACTGGGTGGGGGCCAAGGAGTTCTACCAGAAATATGACCCCAAGGAGGTGATTGGCAGGTGAGTCCAGCAAAGTAACCTGAATGTAATCTCAGTTGTCTGTTGGGATGATGAAATACCTCATTCTGTGTTGTGTGTCAATGACATCTCAGGGGGGTGAGCAGTGTGGTGCGCAGGTGTGTGCACAGACATACGGCTCAGGAGCTGGCAGTGAAGATCATTGAGATCACGGCAGAGAAGATGACCGCTCAGCAGCTGGAGGAGGTGAAAAGCTCCACACTGAAGGAGATCCAAGTTCTCAACATGGTGAAGGGACACCCCTCAATCAGTATGTTGGACTTCTGATCTTTTTAAAACTGCAAGGCACTACAATTTTCTGTTCTTGGAGATTTAATGATATTGAAATCATGTTATGCTTTGCTCCCTTTAGTTACACTCATTGATTCCTATGAATCCACAACCTTCATATTTTTGGTGTTTGATCTGTAAGTATTACAACAAATAGTTACAATGCAATGGTCTTTATAATTCCTGTGTGATGGTTTTAATCTCATAATCTCATGGTTTTCATTTACAGTATGAGGCGCGGAGAGTTGTTTGACTACCTCACAGAAAAAGTAACTTTGAGTGAGAAGGAAACCAGGTGAGCTCCAGCATCAACACACTCCATCAGCCAATTTTAACTGGCAGCACTTTGAGTCTTTGTATGGCTGGTGTGACTCTCTGTCACAGAGCAAAACAAAAGTTGGGCCTCATCACAGGCTTATAACTGTGCGTGATTTAGCCTCTCCTATGCCAAAATATACTGTGATTTTTATGGTGCAATGAATGTGGTTTTTAAGATGAAGTTACTTTCCAGATGTAAGTTGACATGAATATTATCTGCATGGGCCAAAGCCAGATGCTTTTAAACAACTGTTGTTCAGCAGCCAGCTCTCAAGTTTCATGTCACAGACTACAACGGGCGCATGAATGCATCATCCTGGAAGACTTTTTGAAACAATTAGCTGCATTTCAACATGCTAACTTTGCAAAAACCGAAGCACTATGATGATCAGTGTGATGAATAACTGACTCACATTCACACTACAAAATTAGTAGATTTTTTTTGAACAAATAAAAGTAGTGGCTGTCTGGTAATGATATGTTGTAAAACTGATTCATTTTGTAAAACCCACTGCTCTACAGGAGTATGATGCGAGCTCTGCTGGAGGCCGTGCAGTACCTCCACTCCCTCAACATCGTCCACCGGGACTTAAAACCTGAGAATATTCTCCTGGATGATCAGGGACACATCAAATTGTCCGACTTTGGTTTCTCAGTTCAGCTGCAGCCTGGAGAGAAACTTAGAGGTACTGTAGTATAAAATGAAACGATGAAATGATGATGAACCGAAGGTCAATGTTAACGATCAGTTTAGATTATTAGATTATTTATATAGACAGAGGTTAAAATCATCTGTTTTCTCTTTCGTTCTAACAAGAGCTTTGTGGGACACCTGGTTACTTGGCCCCTGAAATACTGAAATGTTCAATGGATGAAATGCACGCAGGCTACAGCAAAGAGGTTGACCTGTAAGTCTGTTCTTTTGTCATTAACATTTATATGAGTATGCATTTTCAAAACATGAGCCTTAAGTATTGTCCTGAATTTTACTTCTAATTCTTGCCTGTTTGGATGCATGTGTTGGAAAGCTGGGCGTGTGGAGTGATCCTTTTTACCTTATTGGCTGGATCGCCACCGTTCTGGCATCGTAAACAAATGCTGATGCTGAGGATGATCATGGAGGGTCGCTATCAGTTCAGCTCCCCAGAGTGGGATGACAGATCTGACACTGTAAAAGATCTGGTAAGACTGATAAACCTTCAGAGTTTGAATTGAAATAGCAACATGTTCAATTTCACCTAGCTATAAAGTTAAATACAGTTCTTCAGCAGAAACAATATATGATAAGACAAAATCATGAGGTTAAACCATTAAGATATTTACAATTGTTTTGTGATGCTCAGATATCCAGGCTGCTGGTGGTGGACCCAGCTGTCCGTCTCACTGCTGAGCAAGCCTTGGCACATCCCTTCTTCAGACTGTACCAGAAGGAGGATGTGCGGCTCTTCAGTCCCAGAAAGACATTTAGGGTGAGTCAGGTATTCATTTGGATTTTAAACCTTGAAAAAATAAATCTACATTTTCATCTGCTGTCCTGTCTTGCCCCCTCAGGTGTTGATAGTCAGTGTCCTGGCCTGCATCAGGATGTACAGCCGTTACCGCAGGGCTCGGCCCCTGACGAGGGAGGTGCTGGCCAGAGATCCGTACTCGCTTCGCGGTGTCCGCAAACTAATCGACGGCTGCGCCTTCCGTATCTACGGGCATTGGGTGAAGAAAGGGGAGCAGCAGAACCGAGCTGCCCTCTTTCAGAACACAGCTAAAATCATGCTGCTGGACCTGGAGGACTTTGAAACATAAAAGGTCAACCTCATTCCTAACCACCTTGATTTTTATTTAAACATTTGCATGTGCTGTCATGTCAGTGTTTGTCTCGTTGCATTTCTGTGTTTAATTTTAAGAAGTGAAATTCAGGGACCGGGATATTATGCCTTAATGCGCACTGTGGTTCTGCAAGTTAAAGATAAGCATGCATAACTTAATGTTTCTTATCTGCCCTTTGATCCCATTTTGTGGCTGTTTGAAAGTCTTCTTGTCAGGTCATCATGTTTGCAGTGCCAGTTTGCCGTGGAGGACATGTTGCACAATCATTTGATAAAACAGATTACATATAGGTACATTATGTATATTTAGGATTTTACTTGTTGAACCTCAGTTATAACTGAGGAGAGGATGTGTTTCTATGCACTGTTTGGCTGAAGTGAGCATTAAAGCACTGTGATCAATTATTTAATACATAATTATATATTGTGAAGAGGGACAGATTTACAGATATTCCGGTGTTACAAATAAGAGGGTTTCTAGTCCATAATCTTGTAGCTGTCATGCATACAGACATTCCTCAGTAGGAACCTCACTTACGCTAACTGTGAAGATCGTCTGTGACTGTATTTCTTATTAAAAACTAATCAACACCATTCCCCACTCAGTTCATTTTCCAGTTTAATATGTGGCACTTTTCCTGAAAGTGCCTGACTGAGAAACGTACAATAACGTACAAATGCAGATATACATTGTACTGTATAAGAAAAGGTTTTATTAACAATAAAACTAATGTTTAAGTTTGAATTCATTTAATTTGTGTGAGTGCTTATTTGAAATCCATTATTTTTTGACCTTGTGGTTGAGCTGTGGAGACTCTAGCGCTCTCTTGTGCTGATCTCTGATGTCCTTCATTTGTTGATCTAGTTGTCCAGACACAAGCATCATCTGCTCTCTGATTTCTCTCTCGATCAGCATCTTCAGTTCTGATTTTGTACCTAAAAGTGAGTAAAGGAAACGGTTACAGTGCACCATTTGGGTAAAATGTTATTTTGGCCCAGTCCTTGTATGATTTGTGATCCTACCGAGGGTGGATTCATCTGCCTCTGCAATGGATGTTTCCTGTGTTTGAGGAGAGCTGTCTGTCTCTGGCATTGCTTCCACTTCTCTTTTCATAACATTTTCAACATCTGGTGCAAGAAAAGTACTTCAAAGTATTATTAAATCTGGTCCAAGGTCCTCCAAAATATCCGGAATAGTCGGTTCTCCATGTAAAATTGAACACATTTGTGAATTGCAAGGGAGGTTTGTGGGTCTTACAGTTATTAAAGTTGAAGCATTTACATTACAAGGATGTCAATAACTTTTTTATCATGAAATTAAAAATTAATATCTTTTAACATTTACTGATTTGCCTTTTCTTACTCTCCCACATGCTATATTCTGTTGGTCGGCCTCTTTCTTAGATTTTTAGATCGCTCTTGCTCAGTCCTAGTTGCACAATAAAGGTGAAAAACTTTCAAACCTTTTCCAGGCTACCAAGATAAGATATTCTTTTATTAGTCCCACAACAGGGAAATTTACAAGGATTTACCAAAAATATTTGTGCCTCTAAAAATGCTGAAATGCAGGAATTATCACCTGGAGCGGAAGTATCCTCCATGGTAGGTTCATCCTGGTCAGAGTAAGTCAAAGACAAATCAAGTTTAACCTGCGGAAAAAAATAATACATAGCAGTTCATTATTCTTCCCAGATGTATTTTTACTGGACTAAAATGAAATATAAATGAACGATAGCTGAACATGCTTGGGAAAAAAGTGTACAGAATAGCTAATTTCAGATTTTTACCTGTGGAGTGAAAATATATTTGTAGAGTTTATAGTGTCTCATATAGCTGTCATGGATATAATTTATGATGCAGTTCACCTCCTCAGAGCTGAAGAGGTTGATACTAAAGGGAGGCCGCTGCAAACAGACCACAGACCAAGATTACATTAATGAAAACTGATGGGTGTTAAAATTATATTGTAAAAAATATTTATTTTTAAAGGACAAGTTGTTTTACACACCCTGACAGAGTGACAGAGAAGTAGCTCCTTGCAGTATTTGAAACACTGTTCCATGTTGTTGAGTGGAGTTTCTGCAAGAAAGGAGTTTCAAACACATCCCACAAAAAGTAAAGTCACGTTTAAATGAATTATTAAACAAATTAACTTGTAATATTTGCCCAGCAGTACATTGTATTTTGTCTTACTATCTAAATATTGAGTTGATTATAGGCTTGACAATATGAGTGTTTACTGTAGCTCATGCTTTGATTTTATGATCATCCACATTAAAAACAAGTTCCACATCAAACTGCGAACGAACTAACCTACGTTAACCTCATGGATGGATTTGATGATGGACAACAGAGCAGAAGTTTGTTCCTTTTTGAAGCTGCGCTCTCTGCAAAAAAGCACAGTCTGCACATACAACTCCAGCAGAACTCCTCTTTTTGGTTCAGGGAGGTCGACTCCAAAGACACTGCATAAAGCACTGTCACATAAGAGAAGACATAAGAGTGACACAAAATATATGTCAGTGCTGTGAGTGTGATTGCATAGAAACAGATGTGTTTCTGGTTATAAACAGGGGCAGAAACCTCTCCAGATCAGGTATGGACTGCATTTTGTCAATCTCCTCCATGTCATGGTAGTTTACATCTGTCCTGAAAACAGCCACAGAATAGATCCAGGTTTAGACATGATATTTAGTCATGCAAATGGTGAATAAAGCAACAAACAATCAAAATGAAGACAACATGGATTGTAGACACAGGTCTTACCATAGCATCACTTTAGCTCTTGGGGTCTGTGGTAACTACAGAACAAAACAAGGTTTGCTATATAGCATTAGCAATACAAGGCAATTCTTTAGTATAGTTGTATCTGAGATCTTTCAGAACTTAAACCAGCAGACAGTAAATTTAACCCAACATCTAACTAGCTATTGAGAATTTAAGTTGTTACCTTTATTTTCGCATCCATTTCTTATTTCTTTAAGCAAACTGCAGAAGATAACACTGTAAAAATACAAAAATTGATTTTGTAGTTTAAAAAGATAAAAGTTGTTAAAACCTAAACGTTGAAATCTCGTTGAAGTTGGATCACTTCCTGTTTGGCTACCGCGATGTAGCCTAGCAACCACATGATACTTTTATTTTTCCTGTTTCCGGTTTGCGCATGATACAAGATCATTTGCGACCGGCCAACAATTTCATAAAATAAAAAATCAAAATAAAATGCCCTTTAAAACATGTGAATAAATAATACTGGTAAACAAAAAATATAAATATCTTAATAATATACACTAATAAACAAATAAAATAAAGGTACTTTCACTGCTTTACTATTACATACAAGTAATACAATGAGCAGACCATATCAATACTATACTATCATGCAACTAGGCTACAATATCACTATATTAACTACTACTATCACTACTAGTATACTAATACTTTTACAACCTTAACCTATGTTTTGGGTATTACGCCAAGCCAGAGGACAAAAAGCAGCCTGGTCACACAACTGTCAATAAACTTAAAAAATCAAACACTAATAATACAAATATTACTAATATGACAATAAATGACAAAATACAGGCCTAATCTAGGTAAACATGCCAGGCTATAGAACAAGCGTCAGTGCTATAATATGCAAATATTAAACAAAGACAACCTCTCTGTCACGAATGATAATAAGCAGTCTTATTTTTGCATATTTTATTTTCTAATGAAAGACACAGACTTGTTGATTCTTTTATTTTACGTCTCTCCATCAGCGCTGCCGTATCCATGACAACGAGTTAAACGCGCCTGTCAGCGTCTGTTTTTGTTTCCTTTCCCGGAAGTTTCGATCACTTTTAAAGACACTCTGGCTGATGTGTTGTGTGATTATGTCGACCGCTGCGACTCTGCCTGTTTTGTGCCCGGTTGAATGCTGCAGGCTGCTGACTGCTAGTAGATACAGCTTGTCTCAACATTAGAGGCCTCGGCATCTCCATGAAGCAGCCATGGAAAGCTCGTCTTACCCCGGAGACTGCTGCTCCTCTCTGACTGAGTCTGTGCACTACAGTTTAAGAACATTATCCCCCTTTAATCCACTTTGCCTTCTGCTCCATGCAGGTGGACAGACTGTCAGATGGAGCTGGGTGCCACCATCAAACACCCGCCTCCATATTTAATTGCTCCTCGATTTGGAAACTGAACTATTTCTCTTGGATCCTGGATCTGATCTGTTGTTTTGAAGTATCTTTGATTATCTGTTGACTACTTTGTAATTAGCAGTGCGTCTTTACTCAGACATGGAGGATCCTGATATGAGACAACAGAAGCTGGACAACCAGGTAAAGAAACAAGGGTTACTAGTATATTATAGTATACTAGTAGTACAGTATAGTATATTATTATTTTTAGGGTAACATTTACACATGAACCAGCAAAGATGTTTTGTTTATTTCAAACTGGTAGACGAATCATAAAGCACTTCAAATAGATTACTTTTTTTTTTAGCTGTGTTCCCTTATCAAATATGTAGGATAATTATTATATCTGACAGAGGCGCAAAGACTGTGACATATTCCTTGTTGACAAGTGGTTACAGCTGAGGCCGAGCTTTGCAAAGAAACAAAGCTTTCCTGAGTCTCTTGAGATCTTGGCCACCTGAGTCAGAACCACCTGCTGTTTGGAGTCACTACTTTAAACTTTACATCACAGACTTATTTACACTGTAGAGTACTACTTACATGCAGTACCTTGTACCAGAAAGATCAGCATGTGATCAGCAGTTGAAGAATGAATACTAATAGTAGCCGTAGCAACCTAACAGTAAAAATCCTAAAATAAAGTGGTAAAAGTTGTAGCAACAATGATGCTACTTTCAACCAGAATCAGTACTTCCATCATCTTCAGCTGACCATAGATACAATGAGCAATCACTATCTAGAATTTGATAAAATACTGCAACCCACATATGTTGAAATACAAATAGGTATCTGAATTATCCCAGGGATCTGGTTACCTTTTAAAATTAAAGTATATAATAATGTTTTTTTTAATACCCATAGTTTAGTTAAGTTTAGTTAGTTTAGTTAGTTAAAAGCAGTAGTACCTTCAAATGTGATGAAATGACCAAATGTAATTTGAGTTGAGTTTTTAATAAAATTAGTATTAAAGGTATTATTGTGCCACTGACTATGAAGAAAAAAGAATCACTATTTTCTATACCCACATATGAAGGCTGTGTGCTGATGTACATGAACATTCACAGTTTCAATTCAAAGTCTAATACTCAATTCTCCTACAGCGAACCCTTCTGATGAAAAAGCAGCAAAAAAAGAGGGCTGATTCTCAAATGGTGGTAGCCAATCGAGATACTCGCCAAAAGAACCGAAAGCACAAAGCTGCACATTCTGATGAAACGCCTCTGTTGATCAGCCAGTCCCTGAGCAACACGTCCCTGAGTGGTAATTGAATGATCAATTATTTTATGTAGCAGAAGAATTGAAGACTATTTTATATAGAAACTCTAATTTCAATGAATGGTGCAATTATGTTCAGTTTTTTTAACAATATTAATTACAAGTTGTTTTTCTTTGTTTTACCTGGAGATCAAGTTGAACATGCCCATGATAACCCATTGGATGAGATCACACTGGGTGAATGCGACATGACGGCGAACATGACATTAGATGAGATGCCTTCAGAGAAGCCTGCTACTCCCAAAAGGATGAACCTGGAAATTGACAAAGAGCCCGAGGTGAAGAGTGAAGTGGAGAACGATGCTCAAGCAGAAGGGAAGAAGACAAAGAAAAAAGAAGTGAAAAAGGAAAAAGCCAAACGTGAGAACATGCAAAGCAGAATATTTCCTGCCAGTGTAAATGTATTTCAATGTGGTCTGGGACGTCACATTCTGTGTTTCATCAGCAACTTGCTGCTTTTTCAGAGACGGAACAGAATGATGAAAAGGACACGGAGAAGGAGAAAGACAAGGAGAAAAAGGAGAAAAAAAACAAGAAGAAAGATAAAGTGAAAGAGTCTGAGGACCCACAGAAGACAAACAAGACAACGAAACAAGAGCGTAAAAGTAACATCAGTGTTGAATTAATATATCAGTACTCTCTGAATATTATTCAGTGTTCATGATTAAGTTTTAACATTAATCCTCCTGTTGGTTTAAATACCACAAACATTTTAGTTTGTACACATAAAAATAGATGTAAAAGGTTTCACAGCATTTAAGTGTCTCCTCTTTTGCAGAGAAGCAGATGCTTGAGGTTCCAACACAGGAGGCAGAATCAGCGGTGGAGGTGGCAAGTCCAAAAAAGGATAAACGTGATGAAAGTGATGACGAAGAAGAAGACGGGTCTCCAAGGCCTCAATTGCCTAAGAAGAAAAAACAACTTGACACATGTGAGCGATACTCCACTTCAACGCCTTTTGCGATCAACAATACCATGAAGTTGTTGTAAAGAATAATGTTGTCTCCACAGCCCGGTGCCAAATAAGTGAAGAGAGCAAAGACGAGGAAATCCAGGAAAAGGAGAAAAAGGAAAAAAAGAAGGCAGAGAAAACTACACCAAGTCTGGCTTCCCTTAACTCCAACTACAGGGAGGGCTCATCCTCAGGCAGTGAATCAATTGAAAGAGTGAGACATTACGAACTGAATTGTCAAAAGCAAACTTATTTTCATTTGTCTAAATCAGCTTCTGAAAAATGACTCTTTCTCTCACTGTTTCTCATTGCAGTCAACATCTCCATTGTCAGTGGAGGATCTGGAGAAGTTTGCTTTACGTCCAGCCCCTAGAGACGTGACCATCCAGTGTCGAGTCACCAGGGACAGGAGAGGCATGGAGAAAGGCATTTACCCGACTTACTACCTCCACATGGAGAAGGAGGATGGCAAGAGGGTCAGCACTTTTGCTTTAATCCGAGCATTTGCACACACTGATTGTAAGTCCAGTCTGTCTATGTCTGTTCTAATGTTCGCTTTTCATTGTACCAAGGTGTTTCTGATGGCAGGCAGAAAAAGGAAGAAGTGCAAAACATCCAACTATCTCATCTCCACTGACCCAACAAATCTGTCCCGAGACACAAACTGCTACATAGGAAAACTAAGGTACAGCTCTCTTTTCTTTCAATAGAACCAAATCATTTTGGTTTCATTTAATGTTGTGACACAGATTTCTATTCTTGTATAATTTAGCAGCCCAATTCCAAAAAACTCCAAAAAATGTAAATTAAAACAAAATGCAATAATTTCATGTGTTTGACAAAGTGTTGAACCTCTCTCCATCCTCACTTGTGAACAACTGAGTCTTCCCAGGATGAACCTTTCATACCCAACCATGATACTATCACCTGTTACCAATGAACCTGTTTACCTGTGGAATGATCCAAACAGGTGTTTTTGGATCAGTCCACAACTGATAGGCAGATATTTACAAAATATGCGATATATGTATATATAAATATACATATTATAAATATATTGTCTTCGTACTGTTTTCAATTGAGTAAATGTCAAAAAGGATCAGCAAATTATCACACTCTGCTTTATTGATGCTTTACACAGCATCCCAAATTTTTGAAATCAGTGTTGTACAAATTCTAATGCTCCAATTTCAATTAAAGGCTTTCTTTTTAGTGAATTCTCTGATATCTTTTGTTTATGGAAATTATTATAAGTATTAAAAAAAATGCATTGACATGATGCCAAATATGAAGCTGCCAAACTTGAACCTAAAGTACAGAGGCTGTAATTCTTAATGTTATTAGTAACCGCTGTGCTTTTCCTTATATGGCAAGTAAAATATCTGCTGTGAAAAATGGTCTGTAAAAGAAAATGTTGCTGCAATTAAAATAATTAATTTGCTTCAGGCATCTCTAGTTTTTCACATAGATTCACATTTACATCTGTATCCAGGGTTTCTTATTATGCTGCACCTGCAGTTGGACTGTGGTATACACTTCATGCTGAAGGCAATATATAGCAATTATAGGTAGGAGAAAAAACACAAGAAAGGTTATCACTACATTTGTTTATAATGAATTGAAATTTTACATGGAGCTGAATGCACCCAATGGCTGTTTTTCTTAATTCTGGCAACCTTGACATTTTCATCTCCCACCTGCTAGATGATCTCATATCACGCATCTGATAAGACTAATTTGTTTCAGGTCCAATGTTCTGGGCACCAAGTTTACAGTCTATGATGGAGGTGAAAACCCTGAGAAAAAGCCTTTCATCAAAGAGTGTGAGTCAGTGCGGCAAGAGCTGGCTGCGATCTGCTATGTGAGTCCACACTTGCTCCTAACATCCCGCTTATAGTATAGCAAGAGATTTTAAAAAACTGTATTATAGCTGCCTTTCATGTTCCAGGAGACGAATGTGCTGGGATTCAAGGGTCCCAGGAAAATGACGGTGATCATCCCCGGCATGTTGGAGAACGATGAAAGAGTGTCCATTCGCCCCAAAAATGTATATTTGAAAAATAATCCTCAGTGTTCAAAACCTGTGGTGATGTTGATTCAGGGTGAAATATTTCAGAGTAGCTGACATTTTTGCTGTATTATAGGAACTTGAGACTCTACTGGTCCGCCACGCCAACAATAACACAGAAAAACTGGTCACTCTGGTGAACAAGTCCCCGAGCTGGAACGAGCAGACTCAGTCATATGTGCTGAACTTCCATGGACGTGTCACCCAGGCCTCTGTCAAGAACTTCCAGATCATCCACCCTGACAACGGTAAGATGCAACTGACTCGTTGTCTCTCTTCCATCAACCAACACAAAGACAACAGCTGTCTTGTCTTTCCATCTCTCCTCCAGATGATTACATAGTGATGCAGTTTGGCCGAGTAGCGGAGGACGTCTTCTCCATGGACTACAGTTTCCCCATGTGTGCCCTGCAAGCCTTTGCCATCACCCTGTCATCCTTTGATGGCAAACTGGCTTGTGAGTGACATGTGATGGTTGTGCCTCAGGTGCTTAACTAGATCCCTGATCTAGATAGAAATTTACAGTTTCAGTTCAAACTATACCCATAATTTTCCACAAGATCATTTTTCATGTTTGTATCCTGGTGCATTGTAACACTTTGTATACACCAAGCATAAAACATATAATGCCACAGACATAGACTTATTTTATAGGTCCAGAATTATTTTACCACTGATTTTATATTGAAGTGGAAGCAAAGTCATTGAAGGTAGTCCAAGTTAACTTAAAGGTCTCTCTTTTTATATGTGTAAAGAACTTGTGCAATTGTAATACTGAGGACAACTGTATAAATGTCACCAGTAAAATGTTCAATTACAATAATGCCAGGTTTGCATGTCTGCAGTGGTTTTTTTTATCTTCAGCTCTAAGATGGCACAGTGCTGTGTGTGCTTCCGGGCCTACTTGGTGAACAATCACAATTGTAATCTCAGTAGAGAAAACAGATTTGTCCAAAAACTTGACTTGACATGCAATAATTTTCGCAATCATCCTCTCACATCTTCACCAATCAGATTATATGCTGTTTCCCGCCCAAACATCGCAAAGAAGGAAACATTTTTATCAAAGTACTAAAAAACTAAGAAAAAAAAAACACATATCTGTCTGCTGTGCAGATAGAATCGACCATATCGGGTTCCTGCTGTTGCACAATATGAAAACATGAACATTTTCTCATCTCACGAGAGCTTCGTTGATCTCAAGCACGTTTTCAACACACACTCACACTGCTTCACATGGGGGGGGACAGAAAGTCATGTAGGTCTCAACACATAAAAATAGGCCTCCCTTATGCTCTGTGGTGAAGTATGATGATCAGAGGTGCACGGATATTTTTGATTGCATTGCACGAAAAAAAATAATACTGAAACCTTTGTTATCAAATTGAATCAACGTTGTGCGTAGTAACATGCTGGTCGCTTGTTTCCTGTTCAAACGCTCTTCACGTTTAAATAACTATACACAGTATAAAGAAATGGAGCTTTGCACATCTTGCCCTCTTAACTTTTGCTCATACACACTGCAGCACACTTCACCTATGATGACAAACTTGACCCACTTGGACAACAAAAGCAAATCTTGTAAAATGCATTCAAATTCTTTTTCTTTAACAAACAGATGTATGTCATAGTTCAGTTAAGCCAAAACTGAAGTGTGTAAGCGAGAGTGTTTACAGACTCTAAATCATCAAAAATCTTCTCAGAGGAAGACACTGTCAGCTCGTATCTTTTACAGAATCACCACAACACACCACCAACGTTCAGCTGTTCTCCTGTCACATTGCACAACGCTCCTGCAAGTTGCACAATAATGTGTATATTCGACTTTCAGCTAGAAATAAAAATTGGTTTTGTCCATTCACGGCACGAATAGTACAATTTTAAATGGATGGCCAAGGGAAAGGGAAATGAATGGAAAACTTTATTTCTGCCAAAAAATCAATATAGCATTTTTTTTTTTTACTTCTTGTTTTATATTTAGGACTGTTGTTGTTATGTAGAAAGAATAAAGTCAATAGTTGAAAGGTAATTAATATATGATGCAAATCAAATCACTAGTCACAAAACAATGTTTACAGTGGGCAGAGAACTGTGCATGTTTGGTGGTTTTTCAGTTCATGTGAATTATGTGAGCAGGCTTTTGATGCTACTGTGTCTTCAAAGTAAAAATGGATAAAGACAAGGCAAACATATAGTCAATGTAGGAAGAGATGTACAACCATCATTAGATAATTGGTTGAGCATCTCAGTTCTACTGGATAATGAATCCAGTAGTGACAGTCTGTTCACTAAGAAGGGTTAAACCTTAATAGACTCTAGGCCCTGATCATGAAAAAACTGAGCATAATTTTACGAGACGACAAACTGTGTCAGTATGATACATTATGTTGTTGTAACGCCAGACTCAAGCCTTACCCCCTTCACATACTTTCTATTTACATCAGCTCTCTTAAAAAAGCACATCCTCTCTCTCACCAGTGACATGTGAGTGATAGCGATCAATGTGAAACCGCCCTCCCTCACTGCATTTAAAACAAGTTTTCACGAGAGCTACCGGGGCAGCATGACTTGATCGAGACCTCTCCGGGCCGGGCTGATTTCTGGACCGTCCGCTGTGATGGATCGGCACGCTCCGCTGAGGCTAAACCTGATGCTGCTGGTTCTGCTCGCAACCACCAGCTTTGTCTGCCTGCATGGAAATCCTGTCACAGGTGTTGTGTCTCTGGCTGTATTTTCACTTTTCTGAAAATGTCGTAGAAAATCACGTTTGTCCTGAGAAAAAAAAAAATCAAAAAATGCTCATTATTATTGCTTGGATTGTATTGCATTTGTTGCTTGGGACTAACCTTTGACCCCCTTGGAAAATCTGCCAAGTTCTATTATTGTAAAGAGATGGTTTATGGTTTTTATTCTAATAGCTAGAGCTGAAGAATTAAGGGCTTTTTTAAGTAATAAAAAACCATAACAATGTTAAGGTTTTTGTGTTACGTCCATCCTAAAACAATACCCACATGCCCTGACATACAATGAAAGCATTATTGGTTGCTGTAATTGGTCCCTCAAAGCGACTGCAGTGCAAGAGATGGGAGTCAAAATCCAGTCTTTGTTCTTTGTTTAGAGGTTCAGCAACCTGACGTAGATACAAAGTTTAGCTCTTACCAGCCACAGCACCTGTTCTGAAAAAAGTTGGGACGCTGTGCAAAACATAAATAAAACAGACCGTGATCATTTGTGAATCCTTTTTGATATATATTGAATTGACAACAGTACAAAGACAATATAGTCAGACCTCATCAATTTCACTGATTTTTTTTGTAAATCACATGAAAAACTTTTTTGGAATTAAGGTTGTACTGGAAACACTTTTAGTTTAGAATATGCACGTTTATGCTCAGGATGAGGGCTGTGTATTTTTACATCATCTCATTCCATTGAATTTACTTTAAGAAGAAATTGCTTTTTGGCCAGTACAGACAGGAGAGACAATTACAGTGACCAATAACACTTCAAATCCCCATTTGGATATGTGAGTATTGATTTAAGATAGACATAAAAAAGTTAACCCATACTTTAATTAATAAGCGAGCAGTTTGAAATGCTAAGTCATCAGTAATGGCTCTTTGACTGGATGTATACAGTTTTCTTATAGAGAGAAATCAAACAGATGAAAAAAGCTAATATACATAATTCAAAGAAATCCTACAAATACAAAGAGGATAAGAAAATTAGCTTAAATGAAGGTTTACAATCAGGAAACCCAAAAAACGTGGTTCATTACAAACCCTTTGGTAAAAGTTTTTGACCTCTGACACTCCAAATAAAACATTGATTGTATATTGTATATTTCGGAATTTCCCCACTGTGGGACAAATAAAAGTTTGTCCTATCTTATCTTACATTTTAAGGTGTGGACCACAAACTTCGCTGTGTGAATGACTATCTGTTCACCATCAACTGCACCCTGAGCATCGCACCGTCACAGAACATCTCAGACAGCAACAGCTCCTACTGGCTCAATTTCACAGATAAATTCAAAGAGCCGTGAGGCACTTTTTCTTGACACATATCAATCACAGATGACCTGAAATGTGATGTTGACAGTGCACGGCATTAGTGTTTCTCCTCTCTTCATGGTGCAGGGAGACGTTCACGTGTGTGCTGACGAACACCAATGGCCATGGCTTCTGTTCTGCTAAAAGATCCGATGCAACGTCTGATGACGACTATTATGCAGAGACCTTTAAGGATACAGAGACCTTTCAAATCTCACTTTGTCACAGCCACAGTGATGGGTCTGACAGCTGTAAGCTGCTGGATGAAGAATATGAGTCTATGGCAAACAGTAAGGAACACACTGCATAGTTCTTATAACCAGAAGAAATATGTATGTGCCTCTTTTAAAAAAACTGCCTTTGGTGTATTTTTGTCCCTTCAGTTAAACCAAACCCACCGTGCTGCCTCACAGTGACCAATAGCTCAGGTCAACACCACTTCACCTGGAAAAGTACCTATGAGGAATACAGTGATATCACCAGCCTGGTCGACGACCTGAAGTACCAGCTCCATTACTACAAAAGAGGAGAAGAATATGATGCCAGATTCAGTGATAAACGAGTAAGATTGGTAGACTCTTTGTTGGCGGGGATAAGAGAATAAATCATGTTTTTTGGGAAACAGTTCTAGTCCGTTTGAGGCCTAATTGATGACTGGATTAAATCTAAAACATGCAAAATGATGTATTAAAGGATAAAAACAGAGAAAGATACAATGTACAGAGAAATGTACAATGTAATTCAACTACAACATTTCAAACTAGAAAAGCACTCGGAGAGCGCAGACCTCCACCAAGCAGCATGGTTCCACAATCCTTTAAAAAATTCCTGGATCCAGACGATGATCACCTCCAAAATTTAATCATTTGTTCCTTGTCCCAGAAACGACATTTCCTGAAAATTCATCAAAATCTGTCCCTAACTTTTTGAGTTATGTTGCAAACAAACAGACAAACCAACGCCGGCAAAAACATAACCTTGGCGGAGGTAATAATTTGATGATAACTTTGGTTTGATTCTTTGAACTTTGTCTGTTGTCACTGTGTCAGACGGTTTGACCAAAACTCAGTCATTTTCCTTTCGCTGGGTTTCTGCTGGTGACCTTTGTGAAATTAGAAACTACTACAGCACCTTCACCAGTGGCCACTGTGGCCTTCAGCTCAGTGTGGAGACAGACTGTGGGTGAAACTGTGACGTTATTCAACCCATTGGGTCATTTACCAATTGTACTTGTACCGTATACAGTTGGATTCGTCATAGCAAGAAAAGGGCACGTTAAACCAAGAACACAATGATGACTCTGCTCCACAACCAGATTTTGACACAGGGCTGCTCTGCAAAACAGGGACACGAGATTTAGTAATAATGTAAGACTGGACCTAGTTGATACTTACATAATAAAATTTCTGTAGAAAAATTGCATTAAATCAGCGGGGGCTTTTGGGGCCACGAGGGATCAGGAAAAACACCCGAGTGCTGGTACAGCTAAGTGAAATGAAGCTGTTACGGTTACAAAGGTTGCGATGATGTGTCGAACATTTGCAGTGAAAAAAGTCATGATTTTTTCAATGTGAAAAATGACCAGTGTCCTTATAGGATGGATCGCTCCCGTCTCCTCGGGCGGCCAAAAAGTTAAAGATAGTAGAAGACAAAACTATTGGAAAATTGAAGATTGTCATCAATATCCTTGCAGTACCGCTTTTAACGATTATTTTCAGTAAATTGCTGATTTGATCTATTGCTCTGCTCAACTGAATAATTTATTCGTATCTGTGAACTACTTACTGATTTCTTAAAATGAGCACAAATGAGCTTCCATACAAGACATGTCTCCTTTTTAATTTCTAGTGTCATTACATGCTACTCTGTTTATTTCCAGGGGATATCATATGAAATCAACACCGACAGCTTGAATTTTTCTGTGCCTGATCACAACTTTGTGCCGGACACCGAGTACACAGCCAGAGTGAGATCCAGTCCTAATCAGGTGTATTACATGGGACAGTGGAGTGAATGGTCCTCTGAGGTTTACTGGAAGATGGGGCCAGATGTTAAGGGTGAGTTTCCCCCAAGCAGCTGCTGTAAACTGATGTCTTTGATCCACATTTCCTCACACGTTACAAAGCTAAAAATCCTTCTTCTTCTTTTGTCTACTTTATGTCCATACAGATGTCTCATCAAACAGATTGGACTCTGGACTGGATAAGGTGTTCATCTCCTTATGTGTGACAGTGCCAGTTGTCTTACTTTTGTGCTATGCTCCAGTTAAAAAGTAAGCTCTCCCTCCAGCTTTACTCCTTAATAAATGCCATTTCCTACAACCTAAATATTCATTATGTTCCTCACACTTACAGGTGGAGGCAAAGCTCCTTCATTCCGACTCCAGCACCCTATTTCCACAGCCTGTACAGCGACTGCCAGGGAGATTTCAAGGTAAGCTGAGCATGTCACATAAAATACTATCATCTCCTGAGAATATCCCTGAACATGACTGTGATTACAGAGCTGGGTGGTCACACAAGAGAAAACAGCAGACATGCTGAAGGCAGAGGAAACGCTCCAAATCGACACATTGACAAAGTGTGCAGATGTCCAGGAGGAAGAGTGTCAGCCCCACTTGCAGTTCATAGAGGGCAGCACATACAGTAACATAACCGACCCAGGATGTGACACCTCGCTCCTGGGCGTCCCGTACGCTGT
The DNA here is from genome assembly GCA_037975185.1 of Centropyge bicolor. Taxonomy (NCBI): domain Eukaryota; kingdom Metazoa; phylum Chordata; class Actinopteri; family Pomacanthidae; genus Centropyge; species Centropyge bicolor. The sequence goes on along the minus strand of JBBMOC010000024.1, from coordinate 1,332,109 downwards.
CAGCACCATGACACCACCGTCCGCTCCAGGGAGCTCACTCAAGAGTCTGACCCTCAGCTCAAAGCCAGGGAGCCCTGCCGAGGGGGACTCCGGGTGTTACTGGCTTGGCAGCGACACGTCCCTGGAAAAGGAGCATCCATTCTACTGTAACGAGTACTGCACCCTGAGCGCCTTCCAGCAGACCAGTCTAGTCACAGCAAAGCACCATGGGAGCCCATCAACGGGGATGAGCAGAGTGCACACCATCACTGAAGCATAAGCTGATATGTTTGCATGCAGGAAGTGGACAGTAAAATATTGTCAAGTTGAGCTTTAATGTTGAGCCTAAACGTTCAAGTATACAGGGAAAGATAATGCTTCACAACAACAGTCAGTAAATTCTTTACTATTGTTTTCAGTCCACAGGTGTCTGGCTTATATGTTGTTATTTAGTGAGCTATTGTTTCCACAGCATTATGCATAATGAAGATCATAAAATCTGAACTGCATAAATCTATTGCTGGCATTGAGTGAGTAAACTGTGTAAAGGAATTAAAAGGAAAATAGTTCTCAGGAAGATTTAAAACAAATTCATTGACTCATTTTAATGCTTGCTTTGTTTCTGAAACCTTAAACACAAAGTTGCTATTAATTAAATTAGTAAAATATACACAAAGAAACATTTTGTAGAAAGTTTTATTTACGCCAACACATACATGAACAAAGCACCATATAACCTTAAAGTCTGATACAGAAGTAAGCCTACCTGCCTCAGTCATCATGGCCATTTTTATTTATTCCATAGCAAACACTCTGAATAACAAAAAGACAGCCAAGGCAGCAGATTCTATCATATATTACAGCATGCTGAATAGAAAACCTGGGAAAGAGAATTAGACAGAGCCATCTAGAGACACTAGTGAGATACAACAGTATAAAAGTGCCATTCATTATACAGCAGTTGAAATACTGACAATGAAATAAGCTAATTTTACATTAAATTTATGGAAAATAAAGGGGGAAACAAAGGAATAGACCCTGTGAAAGAGCAAAATAAAACAAAGACATTTTCTTCCTTGAACATTGATGACAGCCAGCTTGCATGGAGTTGATGAAACTGGTACCGAGCTGTGTCCCTTGCACCACATAAGACAATTAATGTTTAAAAAGTAATGACCAGGGTGCTGAAGCACCCATCCCCTCCCAGCATTATGCGCCAACTGGCAATTAAGAACAAAAATTGATAGGTCAAAGGAGAACGGATGGCACAGAATGTGTGGAGTTTAAATAGAAGTCTTTAAGCAAGTCCTGATGTGAGAGGAGCACATTCATTGAGAGACTGAGCGGGGAGGTGATTCTTGTTAAACCCATTCCTTCTGCCACAGCGGAGCAAGTCTTCGCCCTTACGAGGGGGAGAATTTTTTGGCTTGTGCTCGAACTCTTTTTTCATATTCTACTCTGTTTTGGCTGGAAAAGGGTTAAAAAAAAATAGCAGTCATCATGGTGCACTGATCACAAATCAGAAACAAGAGGTAAAATATTTTTATTTGGACCCATTTGACAAAAGTTAAAATAAAAAAATAAAAAAATGCAGGAATCCTCTGATCTCTCTTCTGTAAGGATTATTTTTTCAGGTTGTAAAGTTGGAAACTGAACCCCTGAAAGATTATTTCAATCTTGTACACAAATTAAAATCATCTTCAGGATTCAGTGGTTCCATAGATCACGCACACACAGCTTATAGTTCAGGACTCCTTCAGTGTATGTTTTAAGATTTTTAAGAAGCCTGTCCTATTGATCAGTAATATGTTCACATCAGTCAGGAGTTGCTTTGCCAACAAGACTGGTCAGCAATGCAATGGCAAATCAAAGAGAACAACCTATTTTAGAATCTAATAAAAACCAATAAACTTCATCGGCTAAACTAATGATAAAATGAGATCTGTCAGTTTAGATCTACTAAGGCCACAGTGCTGTAAAGTCGAAGCATGCAACAAAACAAAACCCATTCAATAACATCTGGACCCCCCCCCCCGGAGAGTAATTTGTAGTGTTGCATTAGTCTCTCCATTTCTACTGTTTTAATAGTCTGACTGAAGAAGTCTATGGTATTACAATTCAAGTATAAATTGTCAGTTTCAACTTAGAAATTGATTTTGGAACCGATCATAAGAAACCAATAATTGATTTCTCACTGACTTTTTCAGAGACATGTCACTTCTACCAATTTTCCAATTCAGCATCATATTTGAAAAAAATGAAAGATGAAATCTAAGGCCACTCACCAGTAGATTGTGTAAGCCTCTGCTTGGGCTGGATCCTGGATATTTGGTTCATTTAGGAGTTCCTGGATACCTAATAAGATCTGTAGGATAAATGAACCAATGAGACAAACTGAATTCAAAATGAGAAATTCGTCTGGTTTACATTTCTTTCTAGGGCAGCTAAACTCTTTGTTAGCCACAAATGTTTTAGGTCACTTGCATAAACTCCTAGTTCTTATTTGGGTTAGATGTAGCTGAATGATTCAAAAACTTGTATCCCCCATTATAGAGCAGGGTAAATAAAAATAAACTGATTCAAAGACCAAATTCAGTAAAGTTTTATTTTATATATTTCAAGTTGATTGAACTATGCTAAGATAACTGAAAATATACATATTACTAGAGTCACTTACAGATACAACTTTATATATACAGTATGAAAAAAAGAGACAGAAATAAATAGCTAATACGACTTTTTGGAAAGGCCCTGTAATATGAACAAGGTGTGCTTGGTCATCCAAACCTGCTTTATTGTGATGGCTGGTCTCCAGTCCTTGTCCTCCTCTAGAATAGATAGGCATACTGTGCCTGATGGATACACATTTGGATGAAAGAGGGGAGGCTCAAATTTACCTGAAACACACACATAAGGGCACTTGTTTCAGATCCATTACAAATGTCAGACACGAGGAACAAATTCCACAAATGTCACCAGGTTTTTTTTCCACAGTATACACTGACTGAACTGTCCTTGTAAAGGCAACAGCTTCTGTACAAACAAGCATTTGCTTAATGTTATTTTAATGTGTCACACACACACACACACACACACACACACACACACACACACACACACACACACACACACACACACACACACACACACACACACACACAGTTGCTGGATATTAAAAAACACAGTGTGTCACAGAGCCCTGACAATGTTAGAGCACTGTGTCCCAGAGTGGTAATGTAATGATTTGATTGACACAATAGGCCAGCTCTGTACTTAATGGCAAAATGTTTCTAATGGTTTAGTACCATGGCTGCATTAGCTCTCTGACCATTTGCAAAATTGCAAACCATTGAAAACAGTTTTTTATTGTAAAGCAACGCATGCATCTGTGCTGCAGGAAACTTGCAGCATGGTCCAAAGCGTAGCTTCATTTCACGAAGAAAGGTGACAACAGTGCTAGTTGAATTGATCATTGTACAGACATAACAAATAAGAGCGGAACAATGAGCAATACGCTGAATTTTTTTCTATGCAACAAAGTGTAGGTTTAAATTCCTGGACTGTCATGTATTTGAGACTGTATACATGAGTGCCACCTCTGTCCAATAGAGCAGCACATCAGTTATAGAGGGTAAATATCCTGTAATATTAGCACCATGCACTACTAACTGTTGCTAAAGCTAGCTCTCAGGCTACAGTCCGCTGGACTAAAAATGATCAGGAATCAATAAGGGAATCGATGAAGAGTTAGACCAATAAGCAGAATCAATAATGGCCTTGGTATGAATAAAAACTTATCAATTCCTCTCCCTAATGGTAGAGTGCTACAAAATGAACAGTTATGGATGAAATGTGTGACGAAGACATCAAATCTTATAGTATCAACGGCAATGGATGGCTGAAATTAGAATGACTCCGTACAATGAAAGAATATCAAGCTCCCAAGGACTGGTATGCAGAAGTGACCATGTCAATTTTAGATTAGCTTCAACAACCTTTGCAGTGTTTAGATGTCATTAACAAGCCTTCAAACACAAATGATGAGGAAAAAAACGGTGTTTGCTACTGCTCTGAAGGGGACAACACAGGTTATCCAACTGATTACAACCGAGGTGTCAAGCATGCCCAACACTGCTCAGCTTTAATGAGAAACATTGAACACTGGTTGCCATTGTAATTACAGTGCCTAGTTATACAAAATGCTCTTTGGTGTGCATCTAACTTTACAAATCAGATTAAGCCTTTTTCTGTGTAGTATTTGTTATAATCCATCTACTGACTGAGTAATGTAGATAAATTTCAATAAGCATCTGCTCCATCATAATAACAGTCTGTGTAGTAAACACAATAACTATTTATGCTGAACACGAGTCAGACACACAAACTCACATTTTGGAGGTGAAGAAGGATAGTCATCCTTGAACAACATGCGCAGTTTGAACAGGCCCCCTTCCCACGGAGTCTGAGGAGACACGCAACTGTTAAAATTGGCGCACACATGAAGTTTCCACCAAGAATAAATCTTAAAAACTAAAAGCAGATTTAAGGCCCATCATTGTTAAAGGCTGTAAAAAAAGAATGATCAGGTGTTCACACCAGTTTGGGTCCCTGAAATTTTGGCTCAGTAGTGTAGTGTTGTTGGTATTTTCCCTGCTTGTGAACAACTGAGCCTTTCCAGGACGAACCTTTCATACCCAAATATGACACTATCACTTGTTACCGATTAACTTGTTGACCTGTGGAATGATCCAAAATAGTGTTTTCTTTTTGTTACTCCTGTCCCAACTTGTTCAAAATGTGCTACTGGCATCAGATTCAGAAAAAGTATATATTTACAAAAATCCATGTAGTTGATGAAATATACTGTCTTTGCACTGTTTTTGAATGCATGTCAAAAGGGATTAGCAAATGATCGTATTCTGTTTTCTTTACATTTTTCCCAGCTTGCCAACTTTTTTTAGATTCAGTCTTGACTTCTTTAATACAATACATGCAAAAACGCACTGTATGCAAAAATGCACTGTATGAAACACAACATTACCCCTTTCTTGCCAGGAATAGCACATTCCCAATTCATGAGATTCATGGTTCCATCTGGATTTTTTGTTGGTACAGCAACAAATCCCTGAAAAAAATGAATAGGAGAACAAATACTTACAGTTAACACACAGTTAAGACATCAATGTTTAGGAGATGACTTGATATAGACCTTCACAGTGAAGCTGGAGCAGGTGCATCTCATAAGACACTACTTACAAAAGGATGGTCCTTCCGCCATGCCTTGCGCTCCTGGGCGAGCCGGCTCAATGCAATGCCTGACATGATTTGCGGACTCCTGCGATGAAAGAGAATGTCAAGTCAATTACATGAGCCCATGCCAAACATCAGGTCTGATTGGGCAGTGTGGAATCAAAGTCATACACTTTGTGGAGGAGGTCACTGCCTTGAAAACTTCAACTGGCCTTGTAATAATCATTATCACATTGTTTATAGAACTCAAATATATGGCCAGTTATTTTATTTATAAAATATAAAGGCCATTAAGGATGTAAGAATTTGGTGTTTTCTCTACTCTCTCTCTCTCTCTATAATCATAAATGCAACATCTTTTTATTTTAAACTGTTGGTCCAACAAAACAAACAGTTTAAAATACAAATCAAATTATCAATGGAAAAAAAAGTCTGATAAACTGAGAACAAAAATAACCAGCCATTGCAGCTCCAAATGTTTTGGTCCATTCTTGGACACTCTGGAAGTTTATGAAAGTCTAACCACAATAAGATATAACTTCCTACTTTCTGTAAAGTTGTTAAAAAAGTTAGATTACAACATGACAAAGTGCACGACTTCAGCAACTGGTTCAGTATCTACAGTTCAGTTGTGGAGAACTTTACAAACGTAAGGGTTTGATACTGTGAATATAGTAATGCAAATACAACAACTAACAGTAGTTTCTGTAAAGTTAATCAAAGTAGTATTAAAAGCTGAAAACGTCACTCCAATGATCAGTGGCCTATATGCACAGCGAAGAACTTACACATACATTTACATATACACGAGTGAATTAATTAGTCCCTCCTCTCCAGATGCAGGTGTACTAATTAGTTAAATACCTGGATCCACAATCTGTGCATCATGTAAGATTGTGTGACTGTCTTCACATTTACGAGCTGAGCTTTCTGCAGAAGTGGTTCTATACTTAAGGTGCTGGCAGACAGCTTCAAAGCTAATTAGGATCTCTAATTAAAACCTCCATTGGAATGTCTAATTATCTCTATAGCAACGGTGCTATGGAGCTAATGACAACGAGGCAAAGCAACAACACAGTAGCTGCTAGCATTAACTAGTAGCTGCCCACACACAGTATGCACCAACTTTATAGAAGTAAAGTTGTACTTTATATTAGATGGACAACTAAAATTGAGATGTTAACCTGTTTTCATCACCTTAACAATTAAGTGTTTAAAAGTATCGTGTGACCAAACATGTCTGGTTCGCTAAGGAGGCTAGCTAAGTCAACGTTAGCCGGTGGCGATACATTTCCACAAAAATCGCTTCTCCTGCTCTTTCGGATGCGCCTGGTGTTGAAATTAGAAATTAAATCATTATCGTTTAATCCGTTTAATGTTTGCTGGGCTTTGCTGTAAATTTACTGTCAACGCAAACGTCCACAAACTGACTACCAAAGCTATCTGATTAGCAAGCTAGCCGGTTAGCTTGATAAGCTAACTCATGTGCGCCAGAATCGTGCTACATCCCAACAGGCGCTGGCGCTGTTAGCGTCTGACACGGCCTGATGCAGCACAAAAAATGCGCAATTGCACTTGATTTGTACACAAATTTAGGATGAGAGAAAAGTGATCGCTGCCTTTCTTCTAGCGCTTATTAATATCCACTCTGGGAAGACAAACAGGGATGTGAAATATTCAACAAGATTAAAACATATCATGATCCATTAAAGAAGAGGGACAAAGAGCTAAAAGGCGCACATTTGTGCATTACCAAACTAGCGAAAATGGCGCAAAGTGAAGCGGGTAAAATATCATAATACACGACAAAAATTCACATGTTGCTTAATTAAGGTGTGATCCTACCTTTCAGTGTGGCTGCACTGGCTCTGGTAAATAAGAGAAATGTAATAATCGCGTTCAAATCCCGTTAAATCTTGTAAAGTTTCCCTCCTGAAAAACCAGCAGCTCCGACTCAAGCCAGACACAGCGAGGCGAAACAGTCATCCGTCCTTTACTTCCGTCTTTGTTTAAATACCCCCAGGAAGATCAGCCTGCCTGTTTATCTTTTGAGTTAGCTTTTTTGAGTGTCTTTTTAATCGCCGATTATTCCGATTTCAGATTTTAAGTGGCTATTACTTTCCATTTCATCCGAGCTGCTAAAGCTCTGCTGACAGCATCACAAGCTCCTGTAAGTTGTTGGTGAAGATCATCTTTGCGTTTCGCTCATGCGCTGTTCCGCTGTCTAACCTTACCTGTTCAGAAAATAAAACAAACAAAGGTCTCAAGTTGAAAATATATAAACGACCTATTATGTTTATTGTTTATATGATCTGATACCTGCAATCTATTAAATAAAATGTAAGTTTGCTTTTCCATATGTCATGAATACCCAAGCATACACAGGCGGATTTCTATCTTCTCCTACATCACATCTTTGCTCAGACCAAAGACCGTTAAGCTAAACTATAACGTTTAAAAACACAAAAACAATCTGTTCACGATTACAAAAGACTGACTGTAATAAACTGATTTCCAAACACTTATTTATTTTTTTTAGTGTCAAGAAACGAATGTAAAATCTATCTTCTACATTTTAAACAGGCATTCTTCAAGGTAACTATGCCATTGAACTGTTTTGTGCAAGTGACACAAGAGGGCGCTGTTTATCAAATATTAGCACTTGTTATCTATTTATTGCTGAAGTCTACAAATGCATGAATACTTGTCACGTCTAATAGGAGTACTGATCAGTAGAAACAATTAATCATAGGTGTGCTATTGTGCATAAAAACAAAAGTGCAAAATTAAAAAGCATTTACACTCTGGCAGAGCCATGGAGTAAACACATCTCTGGAATAAAAGGTACACACACAAACACACACACACACACACACATGAATGACAACATTTTTATTGAGTTTACCTTATGCAAGACCATATAGATCTATCCCCTTAAACTCATACTTAAGTTTGTATATTTTTAACATTGCATAAGATCATATAGAAGTGATCTATGTAGTGATATGAGAACCTTATTTGTTGATGTAATTGCTAGATTGAGGAAAAATGACACATTCATTCCCTCTGATTACAAGTGTGATCATCTTCAATCATGCATTACAGTGGCCTGTGGCTTATGACTTGAATGCAAAACAAACTGGGCACTTATAAGTATTAGGCTACAGATTTGATAAGTTTGTCCATCACATGAAATGATTATCAATGCCAAATGCTCAACCAGACAACCTGTTCATGAAGGGCATTAAAGGTAACATAGCTGCTAAAGTAGAGGGGTCAAACACCTCAGACCAGAGTAAATCAAATGAGGTTTCCACTGAACCAAGCAAATCAAACACAAAAACACTTTAAATCTCATCGCAGAAAAAAAAAAGTTTCAAAAGAAGACTCAAACCTTTGCTCTGAGCTAACACAAGTTTCGTCAATTAAAAGTGAGCATCTCGGAAAGCAAGATTGTCTGCAACGCTCAAGCATAGGCTGTCAGAAATGGATGGAGCATCTTTTCAGTCAGCACGTGAGTATCAGTTCATGTGGAGTGGGGAGTGCTAGTTGCCATCGGTGCAGTCACACAAGTCAGACGAATGTTAACGTGTGTGAGGGAGTGCAAGACAGTACACAATTGGAAGGCTTCAGAATACTATAGCAAATGTAAACATAGCCTTGCTCTGGCAGGAAATCCAGTCTACTTTGATTGAACCTCTTTGCAGATGTCAAATTTTGCACTTTAAAAGCCCTTGTGTGTGTTTTTGTGTATATATATTTATGTGTGTATATCTATATCAAAAACATGCATCCATACTTGTTTCCCCGACAATATAAAAATTGTTTTAGTCAAGTGTATACGTGTACATGTGAGTAAATGGAGGTTTGTGTGTCATTAACAAGTCTGTATGTACAAAGTGTGCCAGCATTAAGAAAAGTTTACTCATCCCTGACACTAAGATTAATGTGTACAATACACATAAGACATTGGATTTTGGTCATTGGGAAAAAAGGCAACACTAAATGATTATTTGTGAATGAAATATCCAACCTATCAAAACCACACATCAAACCTGAAAACAACTTTCTATTAAAAAAAGTGTTCTAAAATGCAGTATTTACATTAACAACATTACAGGCTTGTAAGCAATGTGCACAGTGATGTTTCCCACTGTAGTGCTTGTAATGCTGTGTACGAAATCTACACAATTCAAAATGCTTCGAAGAATCTATCACAATGCAGGAAAAAAAATACATTTGTTTTTTTAAGTTTTTTTTTGTTTGTTTTTTTTAAATGTAACAGTCAACTTCATAGCCAGCCAAGTATAGCTTTGTTGTTGGTTATCAAAACACGTTCCAGGCATGTTCTCAGTGAAAGACACCATATTCAGCATCAGCTGTTTCAACCCTAACTCAGAAATCTCTAGAGTCCTGTACAAACAATGCAAAACAGAAGTTAACATTGTCAAGATTCTCTCATTTTTAAAGATCCAGTACAAACAACTTCCATTCAAAGTTGTCTTTTCTATACAGTGTACAAAACGTGCAGTTTTTTAAGAGTTAAATATTAATATTGAATTTGGATTATTTACATCAAAACAAAATCCTCTGGATATGAACAGAAAGTCCTTCACCACTGCCTTCAAACAGTTCCAGTCCCCAAACCTCCTACACAACAACAAAAATTCTTAATCAAACAAGATGTTCCCTCAAGCATACAAAATAAACCAGTTAACGAAAACTCAGAAGCCAGTGGGAAAGAAATAAAGACGCCACTGTCTCCAGGATGTTTTTCCTGACAGGAAACAGGACACCGCTGGAGGACACTGATGTTTAAAAAAAATATCATTACCGTAAAACAAAATTCACATTTGAAACACCTCTTGACTATTTTGGCAGTTAACTTTAGACTTATGAACATGAGGAGGTCTCAAACTAAATTAGAAGTTAAGAAAAAATAGTTTAAACTTGATACAAACTTTCACTGAACAACATTTAGAAACCTTTTTTTTTTTTTTTTTTTTTACTTCTTTACACTACTAAAAGTCCACGTTTGCAGAAGCAGCAGAAATCTTACTTCGAATGAATGTGTGTGCTCATAGATGCGTCCAATACTTTAAAGATTCATCCTTAAAAACACAGGTACGTGGAATTCCTGAAAATATTATAATTACTTAATCCCAGAGCACACAAGGGTTATATCTGTGGGTTAATGCATTACTAAGGTTGCAAGACAGAGCACATGGTGCCAAGAGAGGCCACACCAGCAACACATTTACTTCTCAAGCCAAGAAAGCAAACTATAAATCATCTTGCATCGTGAAGTTGTCATATTAGGCAGATATTTCTGCTGTATCTCTAAAGTTAGCTTACTTAAAAGTTTATGTGAAATGGGAATTTTGTACGTCTTTTCATTATAGGTCACTTCCTCATCACAAATAAAGGCCTTGTAAAAGTGATAAATTACCTAATGCCCCTTTACCTATGTTATCAAATCACTGACATTTCTGTTGACACGGTTTTCATCCTGGTCTGAGAATGTGATTATTCCATGTTGTGAATAGCTGGGATCCTCATGATCACAAATCTCAGTGTAACTGTTTCAAATCTTTGGAAAAATATTTCATGGATTTGTTTTTTCCGGGGTGAATTTCACATTTAAGAGCCTAACTCTTGATTCCCTTCTTAACATCTCGAAACAATGATTTTGAGTTTGATACTTTTGAGTGAAAAAGACCACACTGATCCCTTACCAGACCCTTGAATTGGAGGATATAAGAATTAACTCGATAGATGACCCTGAGTGAATCATTGGCCTTATAGGATGATGGCCATATTTTAGAGCATAAAACATATGTAGATCGCAATTCCTTACCATCAATTAGAAAAAAAAAACCTTGCCGCCAAATTAAAAAAGAAAAAAAGGTCCAGTTTAAATGAACAGGCACAAATTGTCAGTAAACAGACTTATTTACATCAAGAAATAAAAACAAAAACGGAGGGAAAACACAAAATAAATGCACACAACCCCCCCCTTTAAATCTCCATTGTGCCAAATGTTCTTCCACAAAGATGATATGTTAGCATCATAACACCTGGAGCTCGTAATACTGAGTCCTCTTCACATCCGGGAACCCCTTTCCTGAAGAATCTGCAGAGACAAAAATAGACAGAAACACTCAATATTAAAAACAATGTCACTCAGTACCTGACTCCCTTTCGTTTTTCACTTGTCACAGTCACTTCATACGTTTTTACTGAAGCACTTATTCCTGCCACTGTGCACACTCTCCCAGCCAGGAGCTCATATATTTACTCTACATGCTGGCTCAATGAAACATACTGAACAGGATGCAGAGAAAAAAGGGAAAAGCTTGCTCGAGTGAGGAAAATGAAAGCATCGTGGTTGCAGAGCCAATTCTGGGGGGTGAGCTCATGAAGTAGAAAAGCTTGTATGGTGGGATCAACCTTGGCACTGGAAAGACATGCTGCTGAAACTAACCTTAGCGCCCTGTAGGATTGTAAACTGCTTATAGCTGTAGGACAAAATTCCAACAGAGGGACTTATTAAGGCTACAGGAGAAATTATTTGTATAATAAATTAATCGCCATTCAAAAATGTCAAATGTCAAACCATCCAGATCCAGCTTCTGAAACATGAAGATATGCTGCTTTTACATGTTTTACATGATAGTAAACTGAATATCATTGCATAAAAGAAGCTATTACAAACATCACCCTGATATTTTAAGATGAAATCGATAATCCACAGATTAATTGTTGAAAGTAATTGTTAGTTGCAGTCCCATATGAATTATACTGACCCTGTTATTGAAATGTATAAGAGATAATATATAATAAATAATATATAATATATAAGCCTCTACACTGAGACACTAAATTAAGTTTTGAAGAATTTACTAAAATATGATTCAGGTTATCGCATTAGTTATTACAATCCATTTGTAGCACTTTCAGAAAAAATCCAGAAACCTGCTGATCGTTTATTTAGTTTCACTTCTTCTCAAGAGTCATCTTCATCGACTGTATTTTGAATTACATTGTCATTCATATAAAAAAAAGACATAGTTTGACAACTCAGTCTTTAACTGAAGCAATCCAATCAGTTTTTAAAAGGAATAGTTCTTCAGATTAAAATCAACTTTCCTTATTAGTCATTTTTAAAGGACAGACAGCTGCATCAGTGCTGTCGATGCAACACTTCAACTGCTACTACTTTTGACAATGAAACGTACAAAGGGAGCATAGTAACCCGGCCCTCCCTTTAAATGTCACTGAATGAGGGACAATGAGTCAAACTGCAGCAGCTGATGATTCAGCATGCCCTCCATCAACCAAGGCTGTGAGCATGACAATAATTACAGGGGTCTTATTTACACTACTGAAACAAACAGAGCTCTTCCCATCTGGTTTCAAAGAGACCTTCACCTGCAAAGAAGCGTTGGTCCGGTCTTAGCAGGAACCATCTGGTTTTTGATCTAGCTTTGGCTCACAGAGGACCAAAGCTGATTTTCAACCTGGATTCACTCACTTCATTCTGGTTTAAGGATATTATCAGCTCAAGCTGTCTTTGAAAGCAAGTGTGAGCAAAGTTTTCAGTAGTGTAAACTGCACTAAGGAGGCTTTGGGGTAGGTGGGGGGGACAAACTAGGGAGGTGTGGTGGAGGGACTACGAGCACTTGAGCGCTCACCAGTGAGTCATAAGTGCTCAACCCTAATCAGAGTCATTCATTTCATAATCCGTCTCTTCGTCCTCGCTCTGAGCGACATGCAGCATGCAGACAGCACAGAAGAAGACAAGAAAGGCATGGCATAAAATAATGGAAATGAATGGAGGTGCAAAATGTCGGAAAGGAGAACAAGGAGACAAATAAAACTAATGGGTTATGTTCTGAGGGGATTCACATTAATAACTACATTTGGTGTCTATGAATAACTCAAGTGCAAGTGTTATCCAAGGGCACCTCTCTACCACCCTTTTTTCATTTGTCACAATTGATTCTAAATGATGCCAGTTATCCCAAATAAATAAATAAATAACACATGCTCCTGACAAAAAGGAGAGATAATTTTAGATTTCAGTTCTTTGTATAGTAACATTAAATTAGTCATACTCAAGGATCCAGTTTGGATATGGTGCCCCGGGAAACAATCACGACAAAGTCTCTACTCACTCTATAAATTAGCTTGAGAGATACACTTGTAGTCTCGCTATTAAAATAAACAGTCACACGAACATAAGTTGAACTGTGCGCCTCGTCACGGTGTAGTTGCCTTTAAGGAGTGAGGGCCCCCGCGGAGACAAGCTGGTGGAAGTTTGAATTCCTCAGGGCGTGCCTCCTGCTTCGCTCCCAAAGCCTTTGAGAAAATGACAGACCTTGCCAATAGCAGCACTAATCTGCAGACCTGGGCTCTCTTAATGCCCCGAGCACAGATGATACTGTTTCGAATTTTTAATCGCAGGTCAGATCTAACAATAATCTGAACGCTGGGTTAGTTCAGTTAGAGACACGTCAAAATTAATGTCTGCAAAGGTTCTTTTTCTCTGATCACTCGTCTTCATACAGGCAGGCTATTTTTTAACTGAAGCACTGAATATTCACAATGTTCTTCACAGAGCTTTCTCATCAATAAACCAGAGGTGCTTTCAGTCCCCTGGTGGCACGTTCATAAATGCAGTGCATTTAAAACATCCAGCACAGGCCATCACTCACACATGTTTGCTGTGTGGATGGATTTTCAACTGGCCCTCTCCACACACACACACACACACACACAGACGCACACTTACCTTAGCCTTCTCACTGGGCTCACTGTTTGTCCCGTATGATTGATTGTGCAGCTCCTTGGAGACTACGCACAGGAACTCGGCTTGGTCTTCGTTTCCGTAGTTGTAAGAGGAGCCTATGCTGACCAGCTAGAGAGACACGAGAGCAAAGCAGAGAAGAACAAGCCTTAGACTGACGAAAGGTGTGGCAACAACTGGCTTACTCATTGTGGGAAAACAGAGGTAGGGAGTGTTAAAAAATAAGGTAAAAGAGGTTGACAAGCAATCAAAGAGCACAGATACAGGTTCCTGCAACTTCAATGTATTATAAATGGTTTCACTAATTAGACATAGCTCGAAACTGTTCACACAGACCAATTTACAACCCAGATTCCAAAAAAAGTTGGGACGCTGTGTAGATCATAAGTAAAACAACATGTGATCACTTGCTAATCCTTTTTCTCATATACTCCATTGAAAACAGTGCAAAGACAATATATTTAACTCCACTGTTTTTTTTGTAAATATCTGCTTATTCTGAATTTGATGGCAGCAACGTGTTTCAAACAAGTTGGGACAGGAGCAACAAAAGACTGTGAAAGTTGTGGACTGATCCAAAAACACCTGTTTGGATCATTCAACAGGTAAACAGGTTCATTGGTAACAGGTGATAGTATCATGATTGAATAGGAAAGGGGCATCATTGAAAGTTGTTCACCAGCAAGGATGGGGCGAGGTTCTCCACTTTGTCAAACATGTGATTGCATAAAGTGGATTCCTGCATGGTCTTGGGAACACTAAAAATGTTGTCAGTAAACAAAGTTCATTTGCAAATGACTGCATTTTGTTTTCATTTTTACACAGCATCCCAACTATTTTGGACCCAGGGTTCCAGGTACAGTCTGTGTTACTCTCACTTTGAAAATTGTCTTTCGGACTGTTTGGCATTTTTTGCCTTTATTCAATAGACAACACTATATAATATGGGATATGATGGGGCTGACACATAATGGTCCTTCGTCAGATTTAAACCCACGATGTCATGGTTGCACAATTAGATGGTACACTGAGACAACTTGGTCAACAGTGCACCCCGCTCAAAAATTTAAACTAACACACCAAGAGAAGAAGTTAGAGGCTTCAAAAGAAATTCTGAAAGCTACATTTCTTTAAAGCTATATTATAATGTGTCAGATTTATAAAATGCAATGCAAACAGTATTTTCAGGACCTGCAGACATGCCAGCATTGAAAACCCAAAATAAAATGTTTGTGAAGACCAAAGGGAAAACAGAATTATCAGAAATAAAAATCACTGGTGGTCCACAAAAATGATAATGAAGGAAACAGCACAAAGACGTCACAGACAGAAAAAAAGATAATCAGCAGACAGTTGGTGAATAAAGGTGCAGGGGCTCGACCACAGGAAGCAAACATGCCGGCTGAAAATGGGTGGGGAATGACGGACTTGACTTGATAGGACCAGGCTTGTTTTAAGTGAACAGAATTGAGGCAATCAAGTGTTGAAAACTACAGTATCTCCCACAAAGTAAATACAGGAGTGTGCTGCCATCAATCAACATCAGCTCTATTGTTTAGGCTTCTGATTTGAATGTTAGTTGTACCATGACACAGACGATGTGTGTAGGATTTTCTCAAGCCCTTCCAACTGTCATATACCATCAACACAAGATACTGTGAGCTAAAATCTGCTTTCGATGACTCATTATGTCTCGTTTCAACTGCATGGTTTACCAGTCGACCACAAAGGTTTGCTGTGAAACAAATTCAACCAAATGAAAACAATGAAGCTACTGCTGTTAACAGGAAGTGACTTTTTTCCATTGAGCATTTAATGTGTCAATCAGTTAAAGAACTGCTATGAGAAAATCCCACAAATGGCATCTTTCCGATCATATTTTACAATAATCACGGTAATTTCCAATGTTCCTGTTCCCAGTCACGTCAGCTTAAGGAACAAAACACCAAGGACACGAGAGGACAAATAAAGGGACGGCGTCTTTTTAAACGAACTGCATGCACACCTTGAAAAACATGGAGAAAAAAATTCCTGAAGCAATTCCTGTTCCTGAATAACTGCTTTTACTGCTGAATGTTAAGTGTGTGTACACTGCAGGCTACATGTACTGTATACCGTCTGTACCCAGGTGTGCATGTTCAGACATGCATCGCCTCATTAGCCTCTGCTGCCGGAGACTTGTTGTTGTTCTCTCTTACATTAGGCATCAATGCAGCAATTATAAAAAGACCAAATAATCTCAACTAGCTAACGAGGATTTTGCTTGTCACACTGCTAAAGACCCAACCTGCACCAAATCCTAAGATGTTCAAGGTAAAATACACTTCAACAAACTGTCTTAAAGACGACAGTAGATCATTAAAGCTCATCTCCCCAAAAGACTCTCCTGGGCTGACGACTGAGCTTCAGACTTTGCATAAGGAGTGTTTCTAGGAGTTTCCCACCTGACCTGTGTAAGGAGATTAGAGAGATTTCAGCTCTAATGGGAGATCCAGTGATCCCTTGTCTCAGAGAGATTCATTCACACATAATACACACTCCCAACACCCAAAACGTGTGGTTTCTCATTAGAAAGATTTGCCTTTAGCAGCTGAACACAAACTCTTTTTGTAAACCTGGATTACTCTGTCTTAATGTTTCAGTCTATTTCAATTACCTGCTGGGAAGTTTTACCCCTAAAGACACAGCACTAAATTACAGCACAACCCCCAAAACAGCCAAGTGGTTACATTAAAGCAAAAACAAGAAGAAGGCTGTTGACAAGCTTACAAACTGTGAATGCAGTATGAATAAAAGAATAGTATAATAAAATAAAATCACAGACAATAAAAAAGGTGTTATGTTCTCTTAGCCTCACTGGTGAGCAAGCAATACAAATGAGGACTGAAAAGAATCAACTCAAATAAATAAAATGACCAACAGCTATGTGTCTACTTGGGACAAACAATGGCCAACGGGGTGTGTATGGACAACATGGGGACCATGCAGTGACCAGCCCGTGGACAGAAATTTGTGGGACACACCTCTCCGCTGTTGTTTGGCAAAGCAGACTCCTCTCCCTTCACCTCCCTTGACACAATCAGCAGAAACTCTGACTGGTGGGCCCGCCCGTAACCTATACTGACAAGCTGCAACAACCAATCAGAGCACAGAAGGGATGCCCGGATCATGTATGCGGACATTGAGAAAGATGTGATTTGCTGTTTCGGCTTTTTAGCCTTTTCCGATATTGAGGATTGGACTTTCTGGGTTAATGTGAGCATAGCGGGTTGGGTGAGGCACATGAAAGGAGGATTGCTGCTGTGAATCTGCAGGAGGAGATTTACCTGTTCAAACTTCCAGCCGTCAGACATAGTAGACACCATCTGTGTCAGCTCCTCCTCCTGGCACTGCAGCACCCGGTACACATGCTTCACCGGAACCTGAGAGGGAGAAGGAACGCATGAGGAAAATGGGATGGAAAGGAAGAGGTAACAGTTGACAATATTAATAAAACAGGAATGTCACATTTATGTCAATCAATCTAAACAGAACTTTGTATACCTGTGATGTTTTACAGTCACGTTCCCTGATCTTGTCCTTGATGAGCTTTATTAATGATGTGATGTTGTAGAATTCAGCTTCTTCTAGCACACCTAAAATAGTGAAAAAGAAACATTGAAGCTTACTTTAAAAATTTGTCATGTCAAATAAATTGCTGTCCCCAAACTGCTGCTCACTGTACTCTTTGCTGTAGCTGTCTATGGCTGTAGCTACTAGCTGCTGTTAGCTAATTAGCTCCATTCACCATGCATGTTTGGGGGAACTGTGAGCACCGAAGGAGTGTCTATGTCCTGTAGGCAGCAGCACCGGGTTCAGCAGCCTCGCAGTGAACATGGCCAGGACCAACAGAGGCCAGTCTTACAACAGGGAATACTTTACCAATATGATTTACAGCAGCTCTGGCTGGGACACTGACTCCAGGATGACATCTAACCAAGATGATTTTAGTGGGTTTTGTTTCAGTCAAGCTTGAATGAAATGTGATTTACAGTGAGTTAACAAGGCTGGTCTTAGTTTGGTAAATGAGAGAAAGTTGAATTCAGAAGTTTGTATTTTCCTGTTCATTAAGTAAACTCACCAGTTGCATATATATCCCAGCTGAAACTACAGGATATACTATCAGATTATGATCCTTTGCAGGTGCAAAGTGGAACTAAAGGTTGGGCTGTATGATAAGATGGGCTGAGGCTAGCTGGTTAGCATGCTACCTTCAGTAAATATCACATCACAAAACATTGCAACACAATGAAAGGATGTTTTGGACATGACTTCAAAAACCGTTGATTTTTTTTTTTTTAATTTATGTTTGTACACAGCATGCCCACTGTTTTGTAATCAGGATTGCATAACGTGTTAGAATCAGTGGACAATAATGAAGGAAAACATTTCATCTCATATTCCACAGAAACGTTACCTTCTTCTGCCAGGTCCCTGTTGAGCACCAGTTTGCCATGCCTCAAGTAGTTAAGCACTGGCCCAAAATATGTAGGGTCTCTGTCTATGAGATAGGCACCAGTTTCATCCTGAAAAGCAGAAAAAAGGAGGAGAAGATTTTAGGATAGAATAACACTGGATTCACTGTTCAATTTGAAGAAACAGGAAATATGCTTATTTCTGGTCAATCCTACACTTAGAACGAAAAATTGAAGTCTGTGAGATCAATGGATCTCATACAGGGAACGTATTGTAGGCACAATCAAGATCAAAAAGCCATTTCATAACTTGTCATCTGACTCCTAGTACAACGGTATTTTGGTATTTTCCCAAAATGTCGTTAAAAAGGAGACCATCAATGAGCAGGCGTATACCTTAATCGAAACATAATCTGTGGGGGAAAAAAACCCAACACTGTGCATCAGTGGATAAAACTCGAGGGATGAGAATTACGAGGTCAGCTCCTGTGCTGATAATCTCTACAGGGGTTGAGAGGACATGCGCACAAAGAGCCACACACACGTACAACAGCTTTGGGATATCACTTCACTATTCCCAAAGGCCTTGGGTTTGATCCCGATTCCTTCACAACCGCTGGGTATTCCCCTATTTCTGTAAGTACTGTGATTAGGCTGTCTTGGTCTCATGGGGGAAAAGGAGGCTAAAACAATTAGAGCAGAACAGAAAAAGATTCGGAACAGAAGGCTGAATCCACCAAGGGGAGCAGGAGAAAGCACCTTGGCTTACAACTGACAATTAGCCTAGTCTGGTCTGTTATATAGTTGGCCTAATGCATAATATGAAAGTGAGTTTGAACAGCTGTTTAACTACTGCAGCCGACACCAGCTTATTGCTAAAAGTTGTTTAATACGATGTGACATTGAGTGAGTCAAATGTGCATGACATTTAGTAAAACGGAGGAAAGGCCATAAGCAAATTTTGCCCTAATCTTCAAATGCTGCAGGATGTTTGACTTCACATCAGTCGACTTTATGGCCTCAGGTGCAATCTTGGCAAATTAGCAGCGTTGCTATTCGGTGCAACAACACAGTGATATTGTGATGCTCTTCAGTCTCAATCTCAAACATAGAGCCAAAGTGTACTCCAAAGAACACATGCACATTCAGAGTTGCCTCTTCTTCACAAGTCCAGACATGGATTCAACTCAAAACCCATTAATCTTTCCAATAATGAGAAAAGGCCCCAGTGCATTTTCTTTTGTAATGAATTTCTGAAACCTCTTAGCTGGCTGACCTCCTTTCTAAAGCAAAAATATCCCACTGGAGCCCAATGGAGCTCTATTCTGGTCTAGTTGCCCTGTGTCAGTTCCTTACATTTCCGTAGTCTCTGAAGTTTAAGCACAAGCACAGGTGGGCCTACATGGAGGAAACACACAAGGCTAATGCTACACAACTCACCACACTCAAACTAAGCTGTGCATGATGGTTTATCTTAACGTACTACATGGGCAACTGTGGTAATCATTTTACAAAAAACCCTACCCAATGATGAATGAAAGATGGTAAAACACCGAGAAAGTGCATTGCCATTATAAAATAACTAAGCATTCTAAAGTCTCTCTATACAACCCATCTTATTCATATTTTTTCTTAGACAGCAACTATTGTCCTTTTTCATCATGGAGATAAAACGGGCATCAAAAACCTCCTATGAAAAGCCACAGAAACACCACATGACGCAGATGAAAGAGTTGTTTTCTGCAGTGACACAGTAGCCAATGTGCCCAAACACGCAAATATGAACGATGCAATTTTACAGAATTCGACAATAACCACTAAAATATGAACAAACCTTTTGAAGAAATTAAAGTGAACTCAATTGACCTGCTGTAGCCGAGCCTGGATTCAAACCTCCCCCCTGGTTTGCATGGATGTAAAGTGGCTGCTCACTTGAGTTTTTAATGCCTTGTTACAGGCAACCTACAATTTCCCTCCTTGTTTTACCATTGCCATGCTCTGGTTGACCACATTTGAAGCTTTGGATGTGGCTAAGGCTACTTGTGTGATCATTCAATGCCAATTTCCAGATCGCCACGCACCCTCGGACAAATCTGTTACACGTTTTTCTACAGATATTTCAGAACATTTTGCCATCTTCTCTATTCACATGAACTTCTGCTCCCACTGAAATCGGCAATCCTTCTTGACCTTATTGCTGTAACTTGCTTGTCATGTAACATTAACTGTCACTGGCTGATAAATGTTAGTTAAAAAAAAAAAAGCAAACCTGAATCTTGATAGCATCACATGACCATTGTTGCTTTAACACACTTGTCAAAGCAGGAAAATCAGAGGTGAAATCTAAAACATGGTTCCACTCAAGCAATTACTAATCAGTGGTTAGTGAGTTGCTTTGACAACTCCGCTTTAAGTTTCAACTTCAACTTTAGTTTCACTCCACAAGTTTCCCCCTGGTCATTTGCAAGCACACTACAACAGCTCTGTGAGAGGACTGTTTGCAAACCACTGCAAATTGTCAAGGCCAAGGCAATACATATCCCCATTTGTTCTTAAAAAAACAAACTCTCTTTAAAATTATAAAGTTTCTAAGCTCGACTGGTTAACATTTGATTGATAAAAAAATGTAAAGTTAGGTGGTTGTAAAGCTCTCTCAACAGGTTCCCCATCTGGACCTATTAAACTTGGACTGAATTCAAGGTTGATGTGGCACTACAACACATCATGTGATACAGGCAGGACATTTGATGGAAGACATTTGACATGTCACATTAGGAAAAGCAAAGGTGTAAACTAAATTACAACATTTAGCTGCCTCTGTATCACTGTCACAGGTATTGTGCATGCTGGCTCACTGTCACACTGGGACACCTGAATAACAGAGCCATTGTTAATGTTATTAGCAGCACCTGTGCTCATCCAAAAAAAAAAAAAGGCCTATTAATATATACGTTTAGTTTTAAGTTGTGCACAACCTCAAAAAACACTCACTGTTAAAGACTCAAAGCTAACATATGTGTACTATTCTGTAAACTTTGACAAGCCTGTTGCTGGTCCTCTGTGTGCACGTGCATCTATGGGACTTGGGGTGACGGTGACCCAGTTCAGAAAAAGATGATTATGGGGGCTCTGACATGGGCCCATGTGCACAAAGGGGACGTTGTTTTTAATTAAAAACAAAAGGCTATGTCTCTGGGGCCCCTGGCCGGGGAGCACCGGGCAACAAACAGAGGGGTGGGGACGGGGAGGGAAAAGGTGGGCTGCTGGGATGCAATGTAGACAGGCAGGAAAAGAGAAGGGAAACTGAAGAAATTTATTGAATTAGAAAGCTTGAAGTGCAGACAGTGAAAGTACACCATCTCTTGTAATACTATGATGATGCTGCTAAAAAAAACTACCTTCTATGTCTATTAGGTTTGTGAAGGGCAACAGAACAGGTCTATCTTGCTTCATGCCTAAAAAAAAACAATATACCTGCACTGGACCAACCACTTAAACCAAAGAGAGCAGATGATATCAACAAATACACTGATAAAAGTGTCAACACCGCCTACAATAACCACCAGAAATAGGTCAGTTCAGTGTAGGTCAGGCATGCTACAGTGCATGGCTACATTGTGATTTGGCCTTGCAGAAATATAACAACTGCAATGCCTTAAAGCAGTCCTAACCATGACGGGATTCAAACTGAAGACAACCGAGTTAAACAAACGCTAATTAGAAGGGCGGGCAAGAGTGAAGTGTTAACCTTATCATTCTACTCCTCAATACATATCCTCCCACAGGAAATACCACGGTGGCCCACCCTTCAAGCACACGATGTCCGATACGGCTTTCTGCAGACACATCAACACTAAAAGTCAATTCTGAATTCAGCAAAATTAACAAGTCACTGCATGTTTGCTCCTCAGTACAACAATGGGTGTAGGCCAAAAACCTTGCATGCAACCACTCACTAATTCAAGCCAGACAGGTGTGGGAATATTCACTGCTCAATTTCATATTGGCTTTCAAATAATACACCAGATGGTTGCCGGTAATCATCAAATAAAAGAGGAGCAACCGCAGGAGATGAAAACAATTAACACTATCACGTGAAGCAACTCTAATTTGCTCAGGCCGAAAAATAAAACGAACAAAGGCGTGACGTGCAGCCAAGCTGGAGGACAAGCCCACTGCAGAAACGGTACTTAAAGATGTTGCAGTACATCTTCTGAGTCACATGACTGGAGCTACTTAGCCAAGTGGAAGTCTGATCCTGGAAGAGTAGGAGCCAGGAGTCCCCCTGGAGTACAAGCAGTAATGGCATAGTAAAATAGGCCTTCATCTTTTAAATAATACACACATCACATCAAGGCTATATTATGTAAAACTATCTCATATTTCAAGATATTTAACGCTGGTATTTGAATGCGAGTTTGACCTTTCACCAAGGCTGGGAGGAACTTCTCGCCTTTCAACCATTTTCAACTGTGCAAGGCAACACCAGCCGTATGTTTTGCATAACAATTTATGACGAAGGAGTGCTGCAGGCAGTAAATGAACGGCTCCTTTTAAGAGTCCCCTGAAAGCTTTGCTGTCATGATGAGAGGCTGTTAAGTAGCTCCACGGCTAAGCTGGCAAGCTAGGAAATCATGGCGAGCTGAAGAAGAACAGGAAATGTGTATCGCAATAGAAAAAGAGGCTGGAAGTGAAATGATTGGTCTCACTGATGACTGAGTGCAGAATAAAATTCCAGCCGACAATGTTTTAATGTACTGCAATGCACAGCTCTGATCAATTGTAAACACCTGGCTTTTGGAATAAAGTTACTTTAGACTGATAAAACCTTGAGTCACACCTGATTTGCTAATAGCACCCTGCAGTGTCCTGCTGAGCACTTACTGGGAGAAGACAGAGTGAGGGGGGGGGACCGAGATATCACCGTTAAATATTTACGTTGCCTCCCACAGAGTGCTCAGGCATGACATACAACCTGAATTTGGCATTAAATGTGGCCATATTTCTCTCACACATGCCGCAGAGAGAACTTCTCCGGGCAGCAAATGGATATGAATATGAAAAGAATGAGATGTTGGAGGGAACAAGAATCCTTTGTGATGGGATGCTTGAAAAATTGATGCGGCTCTCTAAGCTAGAAAGCTGGGTCTCTACTTGAGTGGTCATGAGCAGAGTAGTTTGAGAGCAGGAATCTGCAAAAGGGATGGGTGCACATTGATGTGCATCTATCAGCTCTTTGACTGGACAATTGACCATTTTGAAAGCAGCACCCTCTTATGATCTTGCAGCATCAATTAGTCACTTAAGCCTAACAAGCCTACTAACATCAATATCACTCTACAATGACATTGCTCAGTAGCATGTTAGTTGTGGGATAAACTATCTAAAAGAATTCTTATAAATACAAGACTATCAGCTGTTATGGCCGTGCGCGTCACAGCACTTCCTCCACTTTCTCCATGATCTAACCCAATGTGCAAAACAGGCTCCAGTCAACAACATGAATAATGCAGTTCTCCTCAAGAGTCCTGCTGAAGCACGTCAGCCTGCGTGACTGAGAACTGAACCACTCATTTCCTTGGCTGGGAAACACAATACTGCATTCGCCCAAAAACAGAGCTCTTCACTGATCTGTTACTCTGCTGGGCTTCCTATTCACATGCAGGGTTGTGTAACACAAAAAAAAACAAGGAGCTTGTTGGCTCAGTGGCAAATAAGATGAAATCATGTCAGTGTATACAGTCTGAGACACAGTTGCAAGTGAAATAATATCTAATAATAACCTGTCCTTTATTGGCAGCTATCTTAAACCAGACTGCTGCAGGAGAGAGGCATGGTAATGGCATGAGAGTCTGATACACACTTAAGACAAGGGATTGAGATGGACTGATCCGTCGCTCATGGGAGGATAGACTGACAAAAAAGCAAGCTGATTATTCAGAGATTAAGATATTTGCATGAAAATACGAGATGAGCCACGGTCTCAGCTTAGTGAAAAGGGGGGCAGAGGTGAAGATTAAAATGTGCAAGTAGATGAAAACAATGAATAATGGGGCAGTAAAATGAATGATGGAAAGCAGAGCATATTGCACTATGTATATAGATACTACTACATTGTGTTTGACAGTGCTTGGGGCCTTAAAGCACGAACGCACACAGACACACACAGACCGCTGTTAAAACCGGCAGATGGACAAACAGAGAAAAGGCTGCATCTGGAGCATTAAGGCCATTCAGGGAGATGAAGTGACTTCATCCCCAGCTCTCGGTTGTCAGCAGCACCTCACCCCACTTGGCAATGACTTATGTGCTCATTAGGGGAGCCTCAGCACCAGCACAGAGGCTGATTACTGCAGAGCAAACAGAGCCAAGTAACAGACTAACCTCAGGAGAGGGAAGGAAAAACACAAATTGATCGAGCAATAAAAAGTTGTATGTGTAGATCATTTGGGAAGTTAATTATAGCTTCAATGCTTGCAGACTTTACAATCAGTGGAAGGGCCAGAAAGAAGCTATAGATGGATAATGTCTTAATTGCATACAGATGTCATATAAAACTTAAATTTGTTTATGCTACAGATCAATTAAAATTATAGTGACTTAATAAACATATTTGGCTGTTAAAGCTGAATGAAATAACCCACCCAACGTTTGGATTAAATATTACAGTATACACAGGCATTCTATACAGGATCTACAGGGAGGATCAAAGTGGAATATTTAATAGTAATAATAATAATTGTAGTTTTTGTTTTTCCAGGCTTGGAAAAAGATTAGATTTACTGTCACTATTTGACATTTGACACCTCGACACACGCAATGAAACGGCCTCAGATGGGGAAAGTTTCCAGCTACTGTGGCGACTTGATCTCTTCACCAGCAAACCTATAGAAACAGTTAAAACCATGTGATATTTCTTTAAATAAACAACACATTTAAACGTGGCAACATCTCTTGTTTAATACACATAATGAGCCAGTTGCACACACGAGCTAGCATCAAGATCGTATGTCATGTGGTGACTGTCGGAATCTAGCTAGCTGTGCGTGCTAATGCAAGCTAGCCACAAAAATTCCAGTTAGCACTAAGTGTGGATAAACACTGACTTTCAAGAGGCGAAGGGGGTGATTAAGAAAGCTGGTAAGCACAGGCAGAAGTCGCCCTAATTGCCTGATGAGCTAGTGAGTAAATATGAGCTAATTTAGTGGAAAATAAAATGGAGTTAACCAACTGCGCTCCTAACTACAGCGCTAACTAGCTGGACTAGCTTAGCATGTACCTTGTCGGAGTCGAGCTCGGGGTCAGCTTGGCTCAGTCTGTACAGAAATGATTTCGGATCTCGACACAGCGTCTGTCTCGTTGTTAAAAAATACGTCCCCCCGACGTTCAGGCGAATCCACTTCGATGCCCCGACACCGGTGTTTCGCTCCGCCGAAGAATGGGCCAAACATCTCCGGTGCACGGAGCTGCTCGTCTCGGAGCTGTTCTCTGCCATCCCTCTCTCCTCGTCTCCTCCGCCCTCGGCTCGGCTCTGGTCTGTGCGGCTGACAGGAAATATCTGAAGCTGCAGCCACTAACTTGGAAGTCCACGATTCATGCAAAGCAGGCTGCCAGAGCCTCGGCCACTCCTACTAGCTCTCTCCACCAGCACCGACACACACTTGCATAAATTATTCCAGAGGAAAGAAGGTCCTGCCCAGCTTGATCTACTGAAGCTTTAACACGGAGCCATGATCTCATGATGCACAGATATAAGAGACAAACACCATATTCATATAGTTCATGTACAGGACTAACCAGCTTCAGGTTTTCTCCTGTGATGCTTGTGTGTATTAAAGTAATTTCCACGACACAAACACTGATAATGGGCCAGTACTTTATTTACATGCTGCAAAATGTGAGATGCCATTGCCACTGAATGCTGCTGCTTTCACTGTGTCATGACTGTAGTTGTTAACAGAAGACAGGACACATGGCTTTATTTGTATGCCTAAATCCCTACATGCTTTAATTACTGGACTACCAAGCATTAAGTGGAAAATTCATCATTCAACATCTACTGACCTAGCGCACAAATAATCAGAGAGAGAATGAACAGATTCATTAAATTATCAGAATATGATTAAATCACTGAGCAAATAGAAAATGTATGATATAGTAAGAAAAAAGCTGTAAAATATTATAGTTTACAATAATTATTCACATTCAAAGGCTTTACATCTCAATACATACACAACATGGCCCCTGAACATGACTTCAATCCAAATATGATTCATATATTAGAATTTAAATAACACAGAATGAACTAGAGGCTAAACAATAGCCATCAAATAACCTTATACAAGAATAAAAATACAAAAACTGTATCCTAATATCATTGCATTACTTGCTTCAGATTTTAATAATACATCATCTGTACATCACAGTTCTAGTCAGTTACAAGCCAGGTAGAGTATTCCATACACAATGTAACCGACTGCCATCGACTTGATTCAAACAATTTTTCTAACTAGAGGAAAACATGTCTCTAGTGCTTCCTCAACTTTATAGACAGATACAGCAATTTCATCGGTTATTTGGATCAGATAGATATCCTTTAACTGACATCCAACCACATCGAGCCCCGGGCCCCAGGGCCAGAGGGTCCTATTCACCTATACTCCAGTCACACACTGCACACACAGACTCAGCTGAAGGAAGAGGACCTTTGGAAAGGACCTTAAGGTAATATGTCAAAAATTAAAAGCATTATGATAATACATATTGCTAAAACAAGAGCACAAGTTAAATCAATCGCTTTAATTTCTATTGGGCCAAACGTCAGAATGGAGGAAAAAAAAAAAGAGAGAGAGAGAGACGGGCATATCAGCCCGATGAGGCAGTTCTGCCATCTTGTCCAGGGACAACAGCTTTACTGTGATTGCTTCCGTGAATGATAGTATGTGTATGCATCTCTGTTGATGAAGGTTTTCTGTTCAGCATGGGTTGGTCAGCACATAAGATTTTGTTTTCAATAGGACATACTGAAGATGAGCCGACTATCCCACCGAAAAAGGAAATCGAAGAATTCACACCACAAAGAAATAGCCAGTGAATGGTACAGTACAGCCAAATCATCCAATATTCGCTATGGTTGCCAATGCAGTCAAAAATACCCACCTTTAAACTTGAATAAACTATATCTCCAGTGCCCTAGGAGAGAGAAGCGGACAAGGCTGAGCTACAAAACTGGCCATGCAGGAAAGATAAGCAAGTTATGATTAGGAAGTACAACCTAGTGGCATGTTTAACCCGCCCCCTATTAGCAATACATCCTCAGTAACGGCAATGGAAGGCTCACACTTACACAGAGACTGATTCGGACCCATGTCTCACTGCAGACCGGCACTCTGCTTTGTCACATCGAGACCTTAATTGGACTTCAATAAGCAAGTACCAAGAGACTTTAAAAAAACAAAAACAAAAAAACAAAACAACTCATATACTGTGGGAACATTTGGGCTCTGACAAAAATATATATAGGATTCGAGTTTGGTAAACGTGTGAGACTTAATCAGCTTACAGTATCTGTTACAACTATGGAGTATATGCATTAGAAGTGGGGCCTGACTACAGCTTGCATGTACGATGTAGGATTAGGATATGGTTTAATTAAGATATCAGGACAGACTCTGGTTCATAAAAGCTAGATTTTGTGTTATGGTATCACTGAAGCAGGAAACCAGTCCTTGCATTTGAGATAGTCCTAGCGGTACCCAAGCTTGTGTCACTCTATAGAACAAGCTTGCCCTTCTCTTCCCCCCCTGCAGAATGTACAAAAAGCAGATGTGCATGGTGGCAGTCTTATCATCCATACATGGAAAAATGCAATAGAAGCCTCACAGAGAGCACAAAGAACAAGCAAAGCAACCCTGAATCCAAAGTTGTATTTTTCCCATGGTTCTACTCAGGAAAACAAACAAGGTCTAGATGCCAGCGTCTCTAAGAGTTTGTTTACATTGCGGTGATGAAGGGCACTAAAGAGGGTGTTACTCTGCTCAGTGATTGGCCTCAGAGCTAAAGAGGAGTGGCCACTGGAGGAACTGTGCTCCTATAGGCCAGGGTTTTGGTGCCTTTGATAGATCTTTCTCCACACTTCCTGGATCTTCTTGCACCACCTGTCAGCATTTCCGCTGGGGTCCATCAAATAGTATGTTCGGTTAGGCTGCAAACATCAGAAAATGAAGAACATATGAATATATTAAAAAGGGAAACCACATACTGTATGAAAAGAGTTTCTTAACAATAGGCAAGTATAGGGCTGCACAATTAATCGTTAAAAGATTGCGATCTCCATACACATGTACGTGATCTCATTTCTAAACACGGATGATTCTGAAGCATTTTATTTCATGGGCTGTATAATAAACAAATGTCCCAAGATGCAGCATCGCCGCTGCCTCCTCCCTCAACCAATGGTAAAGTGTCTTTACAACACACAAGCCTGCTCCTGCTGCTGTCGGTTGCAGTTGAGTAATGAAAGAGTGAGCGGAGGAACACCTGCAGTAAGGAGAGTGAAATGGATGAAAACCCCAGTGGTAGTGGCAAGAATCACCCATCAAAACTCATGCCCAAAAAAGGTTCACATTCGGTGGTGTGGAGGCATTTCGGATTCAAGCCAGACGATGACAAACAGTCTGAGGTGTATTGTAAAGTATGTTTCGCTGTTGTTGTGGCACTGCAAGGCAACACTACAAATCTCTTCAATCACCTTAAACAGCACCACAAAGCACAGTATGATGAAACCATACTAGGCAAGGCAAGTTATCAGCCGCATATCTCTCTTTTAAATTTTTTTTTAAAAATTTTGCCTTTATGCTTAACAGCAATTATAGCAATAAGCAAAGTTCTTGCTGCTCACTCTACTTAAATGACCATTTAAATGTTTTTGTTTTTTTTAAAAACTTCATCAGCGCAATGAACATTTTGTGAAAAAAAAATTGTGACAGAGAATCGTGATCTCAATTCTAAACAAAAAAAATCATGATTCGCATTTTTGCCAGATTCGTGCAGCCCTAGGCAAGTATCAACATTCTACTGGAGGAAAATATGCTGGACAGACATCAAATATAAACCAACAGTCATGTACCGTGTGAACAAAGAAGGTTTTGAAGTTCTTAGCCTCAGGGCGTAGCTCTAGGGACCAAGGAATCTCCCCTTTCAGGACCTTGTTGACAGGATCCACGTAGTACAGGTGTGGTCCTTCAGTGAGAAGCAGCTGTCTCCGTCGAGCAAACAGACCCTGCAATGGAATGCCACACGTCTCAAGACATTAGTCCACCAACAGAGGGGGCTACGAGGCCAGTGAGACTTTCCTCATCAAGCAGGGAAATCCCCTTTACTTCCTGTATGCTAGCAGTCAGAGCAATGCCATGGGAAGTGACTTCATTTATGCTGAGCTAACTTTAACTACAAAACATATTACTTCCATTATTCCAAACACAGCTACTATATTGTCTAGTTGGCAGAAAGTTCTTAACCTATCAGAAAGTTTGAATTGAAAAGGATTAACATTCTTATATATCTTTAAATGTATAATACATATACAACATTACAATAAATATAATTAATATTTAAACATATATGGGCTAGAAATCACACACACCTTTCGCTTATCCACTGGGCCCATTTTCAGGATCAGGTTATTCTCCACAAACTGGTGCCTGTGTAAATAAGAAACAGTCATCTGATACCCTTTCTTTTCACTTAGATTCATTTTTCTCCTCAATATATGTACTGACTGACAAACAAATAATTATCTAAAAAATAACATTACACTGCAACTGCGTTCCACATTATTATTACATGAGAAAGACTTTGATCCATAAATGATTCAGATTAAAATGAAACAATAAACAGCACTTTAGCACACACACACACATACAAAGATTAACAGGTTGACAAGGCTAAAACAGTGGAGGAGGTTTACCAGGGGTTTCCAGTGGTCTGTTTGTCTAGCAATAGCTGCTTCTCTTCTTCAGTGAACTGCAGGTCCAGCTCAAAAGAGTTATTGTCTAGGTCATGGATGTACTGCTCAATGTTGCTGCTGGACCTCTGTGGGGGCGTCGATTCATGTGGCGACAGGGAGTGTGATGAGCTGGACTGGGCCACCTGCATGTTGCTGAACTGGCTCAGCAGGTCATCGTACTAAGATTGGAAATGAGATGGGAGTAAAAGATATAATGATGTTGGGCTGAAGATCTGTGATTTATTGAGGGGTTTGGGGGAATCCATATATATATATTTCAAAAAGGTACCACACCTAATCAAACAATGGACAGAAAAGGAGACCTGAGACCATAATAAAATTTCTCACATTTCCATAGCAGTCCTCATCATCCTCAGACATGGCTGGCAGATAGGGGGTGAGCTTGGGGGGTGTCTGTATGTGTAGGTCACTCCAGGAGATGGTGTCGAAGAAGGGGTGCTGCTTCAAAGGGTCATACCCTCCCATCTCTTCACACCCGATCCGCTTGGAAGGGTCCAGTGACTGAGGCAGAAAACAGAAACAGATGAGGCATTTTCATTCAGTAGGAAAGCCCAGTAAATATCCAGCACAGACAACTAATACACCACATGAATGTCCCCACATATATCCTACATTTAAGAACCATGGTACTTGATGACCTACCAAAAGCTGTTTGACGAGATCCTTGGCTTTGGGGAAGAATTTCTCTGGGAATTCATATTCCAGCTTTATTATCTTCTGGAATATTAGGTACTCGTTTCTACAGCATATGAAGCACAAAAGAAAAAGAATAAAAAAGACTTTTAAGAAGATGTACAGCAAGTAAACAGTTGTTTGCTATCTTAACATTACTGTGTCAAGGTTATTCCCACGCATAGCTTTTGTTGCACTTGAAATAACCTTAAACAGTAAACTTTAGATCAGCCATTGTTGAACTATGAATTACTGAGGATTAAACTGAACTGTGACAAAAACATCCCTTCAGTACTTACCCAGCTCTGAACGGTGGTAAACCAGCCACCAGCTGATAGATAATACATCCCAAGGCCCAGAGGTCAGAGCTTAAAAAAAGGGAAAACAGAGAAATAAACTTACAGATTTGATGCCAGTCAAATCTGACACACCTAAAAATAGAACAAAAATTTGCAAGTGTATCAGTTGCATGATGACCAAATTCCATTACCTTTTGCAGGCTGATTTCTCTGTTAGCAGCTCTGGAGACACATACTGTGCTGTTCCAACAAAGGAGTTTGCTCTCGCTACCAAACGATGCAAATGAAAGTTAAAAACAGATTAAAAACTTCAAACTGTTCACAGAAAGTAAAACATAACATTCGTGTCACTAATACACTTGATATACTTTATGCTGAGAAGTACAAGTAAAATCAGGATTGTGTTTGCACCTTGTTTACTGTCTGATGATAACTGTTTTGCTGTGCCAAAATCTGTTATCTGGATGTGCATGTCTTCACTCAGAAGAATATTCTCTGGCTTCAGATCTCTGAAATGAAAAGAAGACAATGAAACATATGGTGTCAACAAATGCTTCAAAGGGTTTCAAAATAATATCAGGAATACAGCAAAAACCACTGAAATATCATTATGAATAGAACAAACAAACTCTTACCTGTGTATTATCCCCTTATTGTGTAAGTATTCTAGAGCACAAACTATTTCAGCTGAGTAGAATCTAGTACAGGTCTCATCAAATGAACCAATTTTGCGAATGTATTTCAGAAGCTCCCCATTCTTAGCGTAGCTGAGACCAAAATCTAAGAAAAGTTAGTTAAGGAATATCATATTTAGCAGAGATCAATTGTTACTACAATCTAAGATATTTTAAACACAAAAACAACTAGTAAGTTATTAATATAGAAACTGTACTTAAAAGGATACACAACTTCTCATCATCTTGAAATGTGAAGTAGAGCTTGACGAAGAATGGGTGATCTAGATTTGACATCAAATCCCTTTCTCTTTTCACGTACTGGGCTTTGTTCTCCTTCATAATATGGCGCTTCTCTAAAATCTTAACTGGAGGAGAGAAAAGAAAATTTCAGCATATAATAATGAAACACACCCAGCAACTTTTTCATCTTCATAATAAAGGGTAATTCACCAAAAGCTGGTACATTTTTATTATTACTTACTTGCATATTCTTTCCCTGTTACCTGCTCTCTTGCCAGGACAACCTTAGGACGAAAGAGCAGAAAAAACATAGCATGGCATCTTTCTTTCTAGTCAGACTTGAGAGACAATCTAGTAACTCTTAGAGCCTGTTTTGTCAATTCACCTCATATGAACTGAAGATGACTCATCCCAGTACGTTAATCAAAAGAATGCTAGCATGTAGCAACATCTACCCAGGTATAATTCAAAAGTGGAATGCAAGTAACATACCGTTGAGAAGGAGCCCTCTCCCAGTATCTTGCCGAATCTGAAGTCCTCTGGCTTCTTCTTGCGTGGCTGGGGGGCCTGCACAGCCGGCTGTGTGCGGAGGTCTGAGCCCTGGCTGCTGGCAGACGCTCCTACAGCACGGGCCTCTGAGGCTGAGCCCTCCATGCTGGGACAGTGGCTACTGCTTGCGCCTGGGATAGCAAGTGGCGAGCAGGAGTCAGGGTGGTTTCTTACCATTGATGGATGCGAGCAGGAACAGATGACAACGCTGGGCTGAATGGGCACAACATCATACTGAGACAAGAGAGAGAAAATTGACAATATATCAGTCATAAAGGCGATGCTGTTTTAGTTCTTGTTTTAAAAAAGCCATGTCCACTGACAGCTAAAATAGTGTACCTTCACTTCAGAAATATGGTAGACCAAGCATCCTGGTCTAAAACAGTCAAACTGCACACACTCAAAAACTACTGCTGAAAATAAAACATCCATGCCTTCATTGTGACTAAAAATTACTACGTTAGGAAGCTTAGACCAGCCCCATCTCACAACTGTATTGGATATAAATTATTAGAATAAAACAAAAGTGAGAACTGCTTCCAATATCAATTTGGATAAAGAATATCAGTTTAAGGGGAACTCCTTGCTTGGTTATATAATGGATCATAATTCACATATCATTTCAAAAGCCTCCTGTGGACAAGTTTTGCAAATTAGCATGTGTACTAATACACTCTACTAATGCATCTGGTTTGTCCAATGTAATTGTGATGTCCACATCAAATAAACAATAAAATAAATAAACATTTGAATTTACATGAAACCTCCTTAAACAAGATGACACAATGGTGAGGGGAAATAATTAACATAATTCTATACGCCAAAATCCAGATTAAAATGGTCAATTTGTTGATTTTCTGTTGGCACACTGTACAATATAAACAATATGATTTACTATAAACGAGCCATTAGACAAACTATTCCAGAAAATGTGGATATAACAATAGAGGAGAAAGGCTTTAGATGATGTGGATCATGTAAAGTCGACCCACTTTCCAAGGTCACCGGACTTAAATTTACAGCAGCTAACACATGGTATATTAACTTAAATATACAATTTGAACTGAAACCACTTGAGGAGCAAAGTCTAGAATTGATAAGGACAAGCAACGACTGTTGAAGAAGCCGCTTCCGAGCATGGGGATCCCACCCTCCAGTGTTCAAGTTGTAAAAACTAACTTATGTCAAAGTTACTGCTTTCATGTGACAGCTGTACTTTCTACTACAACTACACTGAACTCATCAAATTTGTATGTGTACGATGAGACTGACATGGCAGCTAACACACACTGACGAGAAAATCACCAAATGATTGTTGAAAACTCACAAGTAACAAACAGCGACAGGTTGTGCTTTACAGAAAAACTGTTTGGTGCTTGTACAAAAGTTGGTTATTTTTAACTTATTGAGCTGCTGTATCTCTTCACTAATGTCGTTCAGCTTACAACTCAGTTAACGTTAGTTAGATCAGTTGGCCTAGCTTCTTCTCATTCAAAACCAAGGTGTGGCCATATAGCTGCCTTATCCGGACTTCACTGTATTGCTGCCAACTGGTCGTACAACTATAAACTGACCCATTACCATTAGTCGACCACGTAATGGTTTATAGAAAATGTCAGCTAACGTTAACCTAACCCTGAGTACTCGGGTAACAACAGGCCTGTGCGAACTTTCTTTGCTAACGAACGCCTGCTAGCAAGCTAACGCTAGCTCCTGCTGCCTTGTCAAATAATGCCGGCCATCACTGACAGCGAGTTATAAACTTAACGCTAACAGCCAGTCAATTAGCTAACGTTAGCAAAGGCAGGTAACATAAGTAACTTCAAAACCTTGTGCCGTGTTCACGTCACGTTGCTTAATCGTGAAAGTTAGCGTACCGACATTAACATCGAAATGTGAAAGTCAATGGGTTGACAAGCAAACTACACAACGTTAAGCTTAAAAAGCGATCTTTTAAGCAAAGGTGGATCGCAATAAAGCTAACGTTAGCTTGTTAGCAAGCAGGAGCATCGCTCGAAAGCGCGAACATGTTTAGCTAACGTCAGCCAACAGATAACGCTACTGACCAAGGGGAAATGGTCATACACCCTGTAAAACTAATAGCAACCGCTGGTAAATGCTATATCAGCACCAAATATATCAACGAACCTTTAATTATGAATCATACCAGGTGTTGGACAGCGCCGAGTAACGTAGCAAACATTAGGTGTTGTGTTAGCCAACATTAGCGAGCTAACGCTGCTAGTGGGTCGTAACGTTAAACGATCTTTTGCGGCTAGCACCGCTCTTCAAATGAAGGCCCGACCTAACTATTTGTTGTCAAACAGCCGCCGCACCGTACATTTCCAGCGCCGGCTTCGAGCTGTTATTCATGTTAAAGTAGCGACACTCACCAGCTGACTTGTAGCTCTTGCCATGGGAGTTTTCCGCGAGTATTTATTTGGAATAAAATAATTAGAGAAGCTCCAGTAATGGCCGCCTCTGCGCCTTCATTTTCGAGCTGTGACGTCGTTCCACAACAATGTTACCGCAGGACAGCAGAGGAGAGTCCCGCTGTGTCCGCCCCCCTCGACACACTCACAACCTCCTGAACCTCAGCTCACTGATCCGGATCCACTCAGATGTTGATATTCAAACCCCGCAGTCAACGTGGCCAGTTTTAGATGGACCGATAAAGCTTTGAAACGAGGTTTATCCACAGGTCTTTTACACCGTTTGAACTAAACTTTTCTTTATTTACTGATCATGTCTTTATCCGTCAAACAATGTGCGTCCAACTCAAACTGAGACAACCCTGTATCCCAATATACACCTTAAATTAAATGACAGTTGCAAATATTATTTTATTTATTTTGTTTACAATTAAAAAACATACACATTTTTGTAGGATTATCTTTTTTTGGGGGGTACTTGTACAAAACTGGCGAGCCCCAGATAGAATCAGTTTATGTATGTGTGATGAGTGTTGTAAAAGTTTCAGTCCTTGTAATAAAATAATCCAGTTAAAATGTGTGCTTTATTGTGATCACGTTGATTCAGTCTCTTCCTCTTCATCATGATGATGTGAGACTGTTCTCGACTCAACATCACTCTCTGTTTTTTCATCGGCTGCTTCATCTTCGTCATCCTCTGACGCGTCTGTATCCTCACTAGACTCATCATCTTCAGGGACACTAAACACAGAAGTACAATATGGTGAGTTTAGTAACCAGACTCATGGAAAAAACAAACTAAGAATGTACAGATTCAGGGTTCAAACAGCAAAAGTAAAATTCAAGCACTTTAAAGGTACTAAAACCAAAAATATCCAGACTCTCGAGGCCTTTATCATTACTTCTAAATCATTATTAGAATGCATTGGTGCAACAATGGCTTATTGGTTTTTGAATTTTCGCTAAGGGTAGGTTTTAAATTTAAAAGTTGGATAAAATGACATATGACCAGCACAACAAACTAAAAACTGCTGATTCTAAAAATGGGCCAACTGTCTGCAATAATGTGATTCAATCAGTACTGATTATTCATTTATCAATATAAAAATCACAAACAAACATTGCATCTGAGGGATAACCTCACTCTGACTTAAGTTTGAACTTGCTTACCACTGACGTCTGTTGAGATTCCTACATTCTACTCCTGAGTTAACGTCAAATGGATCTGTGAATAAGACAGATGATTAGCTTTCGTTAAAAGGAAAAGGGCTCCAGCAGCAGAGGCTACAATTCAGCAACAAATTACATCCTTTTCTGTGTATGGGCAAATTTCCAGAGATGCTGGAAACAATTAGCTTGGTTCCAGACTTTTGAATCATTGCCCACATCTCTGATTTGTTCAGCAATTCAAATAGAATCAAATGTATTCAAAATCAAATAAATGAAGTAAAGAAAATGGTGATTTCGGCTAATTTCATTCTAGGTAACAATGCAAGGAATGTTCACGTCAGGGTTTTGGAAGAAGCTGCCTAGAATTATAGGTCAGGTAACACAACTTAGAGTGATGTCTATTTTTTGATAACTCATTTTACTCATAAGGAATTGAAAAAGATTAAAAGCCTTAACGATTGTGTTTTGATATTCACATCATAAAAAAAACAGTGTTTCCCCAATAACAATTTAACAAGGTGAGTTACTACAAATACTACAAAAAATAACCTATGAGTGTTGAGTCTGACATTTAGAAGGAGAGATTTCACCATAACAAATTTTAATAAATAAGACATATTTTAGGGCTAAGTTGTGCATGAAGCCAAACCAACATTAAAATAAGGACAGATGTGGGACTAACACCCAAATGACCCCAACCACCTCTGCTACACAAATATGTAGGGAAAACACTGGATAGGACCCCAGTTCATTTCTGCCTCATTTTTACCAAACTCCTCCTCCTCTGGTTTAGACATGAGGAAATCCTTTTCTACAGAGAGCAGCTCCTCCTCTGACTGGCAAGCAGCATAGCGCTCCAGCAGAACTTTATTGAGATCCAGGAACACTGTCCCCCACTTGAATTTCTTCAACAGGAGCACTGCTAGTTCTTCAAAACCTGCAAATTCAGACAGAGTATCTTAGAATTTCACTGTGGTAACTTGTAATAGGATACAAAAAACCATCAGGTCTAAAGTACAGTGCTTAAGTCCTGAATGACTAAAGCGAAAGCCTTACCCACAATGCAGAATGTGGCAGCAAAAGCCTCAACACAAGACAATTTGCAAGGCTTGCCATAGTTGACAGGGTTTGCAGCTACAAGGTACGGCAGTAACCTGGGATGAGTTCCGACCATCTTATTGAAAGGAGTCTCCTCCAGTTTGGCCCAGGAACAATCGATCACTGCTAACCCACATTGAGCCACAATCTCCCTGTGGGTAAACGTTAACACAAAAAGTTTATCACAAACAATTTCATTGTCATTTGAT
Organism: Centropyge bicolor; assembly: GCA_037975185.1. NCBI lineage: Eukaryota > Metazoa > Chordata > Actinopteri > Pomacanthidae > Centropyge > Centropyge bicolor. Next base: position 1,294,243 of record JBBMOC010000024.1, on the reverse strand, counting down.
CATAATAAGAGATTTATTAAAGAAAATTCCAACAAACAAAACAAACATTCAACATTTGTTACAGTTTAATGTAATTTATTGTTGACAATCAATTAACCATATCAGTTTGCAAGAAAATAAAAAAAACTGTGAACAACATTTGCTAATTGCTACAAGTTTTAAAACATTAGCTAATTGCTACAAGTTTTAAAACATTAGCTTGGTATTATTTTTTCATTTCCTTATGAAATATGCGTTTTTTTCTTTTCTTTTTTTTTTACTGTTGATCAGCCAAAAAAAATCAAACATTATACATTAAATTATTAACTGATCAATCTAAAAAGAATTACTGGGTGAGCTGTTATATGTTTTATGAATCATCATGGTGTTATAATAATAAAAAGAGTACAGACGATCTGAAGCCTAGTGATTTCTGATGGTGTTGTATGGAGGAACACACCTGTCAGCTGGCGTCACATACTTTGTGCCCATTGGACTAAGTATGAGTCCATTAAATCTCTGATTGAGGCGCAGGTTGCGTACAAAGCCCTTGCGTACCAGCTTTCTGCCAGTACAGCGTTTGGGATCACAGTGACCCAGCTCCCACATGGCAAGTGGACAGGGCAGTTTCACCTGAGGGGCCTCTGCTCCCTCCTCTAGGTGAAGACTTGCTGAAAAACACAGTGACAGAGGAGAGAGTGTACATTATGATGTGAGTGTGATCACTTTTACTCAAGTACTAACAGTTTCAGGGTTTTCATAGTTTTCATCAAAGACACATCTAAAACTAATTAATAACTGTTTACTTACTGTACATTATGTATTACTATAGTATATGTTAACAGATGTAAATTGCTTTCATTTTTCAAATCAGCACATTTGAATGAACACGAACAGCCAAAATTATTTCACCCATTAAATCATAATCTTAAGATAATAATAATACACCAAAGACTTATCGATCCATACCAAAATACAGGACACTCATGTAAATCTTATTAGCTTACTGTTTAGACATGGACACATTTCTTCCTTTCTAGCATATGTAATTCAACATTTTAGACAGGACAACTATTAAATCTTGGTGCTGTAGTCCACGTATATGAGGCATTAGAGCGATCATATTTTTGGATTACAAATAGTCAATGCATTATTACCTTCAAAAGCAGAGTGCATTTCTTCTGTAAAGGCCTCTAATGATTTCTCCTTCATTTTATGCCTTCTGTCTTTGCCTTTGTAGTCAGGGCGCACAAACTTGCCCTGTTTCTTTCGTCCCATGTTGCAACCAGTGAACAGCTAGTTAACTACTGCCAAATTACAGCCTGTTTTCTCACTCACCAGCGTCTGTTTACCTGCTTCACTTTGTCACTAGCTAGCTAGCTATCCCACTGACATCAGCATGTCGCGAGAATTTAAAAGTAAACCTTTCGTATTTTATCAACCAGTACACAATTGACAAGGTCAAATATGTTATCACGATATAATTACTATTAGCGTCCCTCTATCCTGCGCTGCTTTTTATGTCAATTAAAATACAGTTTGCTTGGCTTTGGCTAACTTTGTATCGTGGAAAGCACGTCACAGTCCTAGACAGATGCGCATGCGTACATGTTATTGTGACCATGTGACCTGTCACCTGACGAACGACTTCCAAAGTAGGAAATGTAGCTGGAAAACAACAGAATAACACATTTTTAGTGATTCCAAAATAAGCCATGTACTGCTGGTGTAACGGAATACATCATTTATTAATGCTGTTGATGGTCTGTCACTTCAGTAAGTGCTTAGATACTCTGCTGAATGCATTTTGTTTTATTATATTAACGAAGACCAAACCAGATGCTCCACATTGTATTGTGATTGTGTGTGTGAATTCAATTGAGTTGAGTCTGATGTCCCCTATCTTTCTTATGCAGTAAACCATGGATTTGCTGGTAAAATGAAGATAGTTGAGGAGCCAAACACATTTGGGTACGTTAAGCTGAAATACGTCTGTCATGCATTGTCGACATTAGTCGCTTTCTGACTGGTTTCTCTGTGTTTAGGTTGAACAATCCCTTCCTGGCACAGGGAAGCAGACTTCAACCTAAAGCAACCCCATCTCCAGTGTCTGGTAAAATAATTCGCCATCATTTAAACCCTATATTGTATTTAACCTTTTAAAATGTGTTAAAATATCGTGAAGGAAAGCAGCTATCTGCTAAATGTTGACTGAAAGTGATCAAAGGATTTTCTTTTGATAAACCAATCACTGAATTTACTTAGCATATCAACACTCATGTCTCTGCCAGGCCCTGCACACCTTCACCAGCTTTCTGGAAAATGCTTCAGTCTAACAGAGTCAACGTGAGTATTTGAGAGTACAACAGTTGTGTTCTTAATTTACCATTTATGCTGGCTCTCTGCCATGACCTGTTTTGAATACTTGATTGTTGATTAATGCATGCAACATCAGAGTATCTGGAAAAAAACATTACAGGGTATTTGTGTGTCTGATTATTTTGTAGGTATAAATATGAATTGTGTCCATTTCACAATGTCACCCAACATGAGCAGTCATTCAGATGGAACGCCTACAGTGGGATTCTGGGGTAAGATGCAGTTAATTGACCTTCCATTACACACAGTGACCTTTATTGGAAATATCAATATGAAAATGATTGACCAATAAGACAACTGTGGGTTTGTTATAGGAGCAGCCTTTTGTGTGTTTTTAACAGGATCTGGCAGGAGTGGGAAATAGTAAACAACACTTTCACAGGCATGTGGATGAGAGATGGGGATGCTTGTGGAACCAGAAACAGGGAAACAAAGGTCAGTGGGGTTTGTGCCATACACGTTTGTGTCCAGTGTCTGTGTGTCTTCGTAAATCAAGCCCAATTAAAACTTCAGGAGATAATGAATGAAACCCTAAGCAGCAACCATGAGTCTAGACCCAACATTTAACACTCTAAAAAAAGTTAGGAAGAATCACCTCAGAGCTATCTGGCAGACAACTTTCCAATTAAGACAACTCAAAATCATTGTCACTGCTTGTTGTATAACTTGTTTCTTGTCATGTTTCTATAGGTGATCTTTGTCTGCAGTCCAAGCAGCAAGCTGGCCCAAGTCTCTGAGCCAAGTACTTGTGTGTACTCCCTAACCTTTGAGACACCGCTTGTTTGTCATCCACATTCTCTTTTGGGTAAGACAAAATCTTCCAGCACATGTCAGGGTCAAGTCAATGTTGAAAGTGATTTCTTACCATTTGAATGCTCTTTTTAAGTGTACCCAACACTGAGTGAAAATCTGCAGGAGGAATGGGATGAAGCTGAGCAGGCTCGCTATGAAGGTCTCATTACTGAGCAGGTAAAGATCACTTTGGCTGACAGAATAAATGGCACAGCTGGCTTTATCATTTGCATGCAAGCTGATGAAATGTATGGGTATACAGAGGGTCCCCACAGTGATTTAAATACAAATATATAGTCCTTTGTTTCATTTTCCAATGTGTGCCTGCCGCAGGGATACAACAATCTCTTGAAGGATATTTTTGAGGAAGCTGGTCTCCTGAAGAGCCAAAAAGTGAAGATAAAACAAACTGAAGCTCCTGCTGATTCAGAAACACACAACTCTTTACAAAAATGTACAGAGGTGTGTATATTTACGTACTCTTTCAATTGATAGCCAACAAAACAATATGTAGTCATTATAATGCTGCTTAAAATGTTTGACAGAAATGTTATATTCACTTCATTTTTTTGGTACAGGATTTCCAAAAACAGAGAGAAGAGATTGAGAGACTGCGCGCTCTCCTCACTCAACACAACATTCCTTTTGATTCAAAGCAAAGTAAGCAAAGGCCACAGATAGGCTGCCTTCAATTATCTAAGTTTTATACAATGTGTAATAACTGAAATATAATTTGTGCCATATCTTTGTTATTTGTTGTAGATGAAGCAAAAACCACGGTGAGTGTGACAGTTAAGGATCAACACCTAAGGGGAGACATCGGTCTTTTTGATCAGCAGTGAAAATCTTCCTGTCGTCTTCTCCATTTTTGTGGATCTGAGAATTTTCCCTGTCAATGTGAGCAATACAGATGCTTGCTGGACAGTATTGCGTCACTGGTGTCAGCACTAAAGGTTAATTTAAACAAGTGACACTGATAAACACAGAACCCATTTGGGGATGACAAACTTGTCAAGACTTTTGCAGACCTTTTTTAAAGAGACATTACAACACTTAGTTGGCTTTTCCAGGATTTTCATCAGAAAGGATCATCTTTTCATGAATCAGATTCTGTAAATATGTGACATATTGAGAAATAAAGTATGGTTTGAAGAGAAAATGTACTGTGCACTTTATGCATGTGACAGTGAAAGTAGCTTTTTAAAATGTATGTGGAATATTAAGTGTACTGTATTTAGGTGTGTTTTTATAAATACAGGAACTAATGTTACTGGTCTTCACCCACATATAGAGATCATTTTCCTTCCTGAAAATTTTGTAAGCTGAGTTAGGAGTCAAAACATGAGCCTTTGTAATGCAGGAGACCTACATTCTCCCTGATCCTGCAGCCACAATGGGCAGCTGCTCTGGCACCTACTGTATAACTGTTCTGAGCATGTGAGATTAGAATTAGCAGATAAACACAAATCTCAAATGCACATGTATGGAACATGAACTGCTGGGCTGGGAGGAGTTATTATAACTAGCTAGTTGTAAATCAAAACATGTTTATCATGCCAATACCACGAGTGGATGAGAAAAGTTATTCTCATCGGTGATGTCACAGATTATGGGCTTTGACAGGCACAAACATGTCTCGACTATGAACATTCCTGAGACTTTTAACTCCAGCAGTCTCTCAGCTTTCTGTATCATCTTTGGAGATTCACATCTCTTCCTCTGTCCATAACAGTGAAACTGGACTCTGTTATGTGAATTCTCTACATTTTGGTTTGGAAAAAGTAGTGAATATTGGCCACTGTGTAACTTGAAATAATTAAAAAAAAAAAAACATGTAAGATTTCATATTTTATAAGATGACTTCGGTGACTGATTACTAACCGGCAATAATGTAATGATGTCAAGACATGAGAAGAAAAAAAACGGAAAACTTACACACATTCAAATTTTAAAATATGAGCAATAATGGAAATTTAATCCAAAGTCTTCCTTTCTCCAATGGACAACTCATAAAACTACATTTATAACAACAACCTTTAGTCCTAGCTTGAGACCAGAGCAAAAATTCAGTCCTCTGATCAACAAGCATACTTCAGTCTTTTTCTGTTGGACCCCATGTCTTTCTTTGATGCTGATGGGTTCAGGAGAGCAGCTGGATTACTTCTCTGGCTCTGTGCGCCCTCTGCTGGACAGCTTTGTCCTCTGGCGCTTGTCCCGACTCTTCAACGAGGGCCAAGGCCTTCTGCACCGATGTTTCTCTGGCTCCTCCGCGAAGCCCCTCCAGGTACTGGAGCAGTATGGAGAACCTCTCATCTGGAATCTAAGAACAAATTTAAATCCTGTCACTATCCATTACATGACATAGTCTCTGTCTAATGAACAAGCAATTACACTGTGTACTCTGTGTACACTCTGTTATTAGTGAGTTAATGGTAGTAAAAATACTTTTACAAGTGAGCATTTTTAAATATATTCTTAAGACAGTTCATTAGATTGATACTGCAAGAACTCCATAAATGAGATGAAACTATGAACTGTGACCTTTCTTTTACAGAAATGTTTGTAACAGCTCAACCACATTGTCAACATCAGCCTTAAAAACATGTCATTATTCTTTCTGAATGAGGATTAGAGAGGGGGGTTTAACTGATCAACTATTTAAACAGGAAGTCACAGCTCTGAGGTCAACACTTCCCTCACTCTAAACCTCAGCTGAGACAAAAAAAAAATCCACCCATCATCAAGCGCTCACACAGGTTAATTTTACCTCTTCCGAGTTGAACATGTGCTGCAGTAACCACGTCTGCCTGGTCTTCTGAAACTTCCACTCTGTACGCTTTTCAGCCCAGCTGCAAAGACAAAAGCAGTGTGAGTTGCATGTATGGGCTGTAGTATTGCATTAGTGAACTACTGCAAAAAGCTGATACAGTTTACAGAGGAAATTATGAAGAATTATAAGAAAGTTTTTTATTTTTGATACCACAAATTGTTATAATGGATGACTCTATGGTGCTTACTGTATTTTGATCTCCACATACAGGACATAAAAAGGGGCAGGACAAAATAACAGAAACACCTTGAAGAGGAACTTCACTACCTCCTGTTGCACTTTCATAAAGATGTGTAACTCACAAGAGACAGATGAGAAAAAGAAATGTCAAAAATCAAAGCAAAGCAGGTCAAGATATCCTGAGTTGGAGTCAATATGGGTCAATCTCAATAACACTGGATCATACATTTCCCACAATGCAACCCCCTGCCTGTCTGGTGAATGCAAAGTCAATGCCCCAAAGTTTGTAACACAAGCTCTGACTCATGATGATATTTATTACTATTTATTATAATTATACAACTGTTTTTACAAGCAAGGAAGTAGTCTTGAAGATCAGTAAACTGAACTTTATGTGTAAAATCAGTGGGATTCCCCTTTAAGATATAATTCAGTCCAGATCCACAAAAGTCCCATTTGTCTTGAGGGCTGTTTTGAATTGCATTACAGTATTCAGGTGTTCCCAGTTATGTCTTCTTGCATATTTTTGCTGTAAAATGATATAAAGGAAATTTGTCATATTTAGTGCTATCAGCAGTGGACAGCAGGCATCAAGATGGCCAGTTTGTGAATCACGGTTTAAATATATGAAAAGCAAATTTTAATATAGCACAAGTGCAGCGTTTCGAGCCAACTACTTGCTTCCTGGTTAAGTGGATACAGACGTGGGGTTGCTTTGGATCTATGGTTTCTTATGCAAGAGGTGATGACATCATAAGCAGGAGGCCTATCCTGTACTGAATAAGAGCGGCTCTTACCAGGTGAGGTAGTCTAATGCCTGCTGAGACGCAGTGGGTCCAGATGCTTCTGTTTTCTTTAAAGTCTCTCCCTCCGCTTTGAGCCTTTTCTTCTCCTCCTTTTTCAGGATCTTCTTCATCTTCCTCTCCAGGACCCGTGTCTCCTCAGGGCTCAAGTCCTCCTCTCCCTCCAGCTCACGTGCCCCTTCCGGGCCACGGGGTGGATCTGAAATCTACCAAAGCAAAACAAAGGCCCGTGGGAGTTATCTACGTTAACAGACCTTCCTTTGTAGACCCTTATCATTTTCTGTGTTTGTGTGAAACTATCAAACATCCCTAAATAAATCACATTGACTGAGATTGAACGATAAGAAAAATGCAATCACTTCAGCTTTGTGTACATTACAGACCACTTCCTGCCACTTTCCAGTACTTCAGTTTTCTGGGTCAGAGCATAGCTTATATTTCCTGTGCCTTAAATATCTAATGTTTAATTTCTGCTAACTGACACATAAATGTGACATTTTGCTGTTATACAGTGTAAAGGCGAGTGAAAGTTAAATGCACTTTTTGGGTTTGGATCATTTCCTGTTGCACTGCTGCTCAGAGGGACGTTTCCTGTATCTACAGCCTTATGAGGTCAGCACCATATGCGTTTAAACTATGTGGTGAATATATGTGGTGCAAAACATCCCTTCAGTGATGCATTCAAAGTAGTCACGCTTATTCACGGCACATGTTCTACTCTACAAAAAACCACCTGTTCAGTCAGGTTTTTTTGCCAAATCACGCAGAAAAAAAACAGACCATATGTGGGTCAATTTGAATCGAAAAACAAAAGTGGAATTTCAGCTTCATGATGGAGACATTTTGCTGGGAAGACGACACTATCACAGAGAAAAAGAAAATGAATTATTTATACTTTATAATAGGGTGAAACTGAGAATCTATCTCCTCATTTGTCTGCAGAATAACGACGAATGAGGAATTGCTTGGCAAAAACTTTTCACTGCCACTTTTCAGTCAATCCGCTGCTGCAGCCAGTGACTACAGCACAAATTGAAAGTGTGCGTTTAACTCATAGGGGAAGTTAAACAAGGCAGTCAGTATGCTCTCTGATTTAACAGACCTCAAGCTGCAGGGTGATGAAAAAAAAAGGGGAGGAAGGGGAGGAAAAGATTTTGATCACATGGACACGAAGTCATTCTGAAAGTATGCTGGCGGTGCATTGCACACAGAAATAGAAAAGCGCTTCACAGCGAGCGATCGTGTCCATGCAACGAGCATCATTTTCAGAGCTTTGAGTCGATCAGCAGCGTCGGGCCGGGGGACACAAAACAGAGGGCGAGCGGGTGTTGACAGCAAAAGATGGTAAGTGGAAACATGTGTTTTTACTGAGCAGGCAGTTTCTCAAAGGGGAACAGACAAAGGCTGGCCAGCAGGGACGTGTGGCTGTAGAAATGATCTTAGAAAGAAAACAGCTTTTGTTAAATCAAGATTGCAATGAACGTTTAGAAATCTGTCGATGGCATCCAGTTAAGTTCAAATTCTCGCTCAACTGTAAGTTAATTTAGGAAGGAAATGCACTATATGTTGTAAGAGTGTGTTCCTGTGGAAAACCCACTCACTGATTCACAGGCTGAGCAATAGTAAACACTACTAAAATGTATTAGAAACAGCTGCAAAATGAGTTTAATTACTCCAACAAGGCTCCTCTAACCAACATATTTCCACTTGTTGCTGTGCACTAAAAGCTTTTTTTATTCATAGACACCAGGTGCTAAACACTTCCCTAACTTTGCTGATTGTTCAGTAGCTGTCTGTTCATAACCTGATGGGAGGAAATGCTCTGACAAACAGTGGAGGGTGACGAGGACAGGATCTCATCAGTGTGTGTTTTCTCTTTTCATTTCTAGTCTACTCAAAGCCTGGGCGATGAGAGGAGCACCACGCCCCTGTTTTCTGCCAGTCCCACCATTGTGGTTACCTCCACTTCAACAGTCTCCCCCACCCCCTCTGAGTTAGACGAAATCGCAGCAAATGACATAACCTCCAGAGCAAACTACGTCTACATTTTCTTGGCGGGTCTGGGCTTCCTAGCAGGCTGCTTCATGCTCTACAGCTTCATCCAGACCTACAGAGCCCAGAGACGGCTGGCCTGGCTCGAGTGCCTGCTCTGGACCTTCTGTGGCTTCCAGATGCTGCTCCTGCTCCTCTCTCTCCACGCTGTCTACAAACCGAAGTACCTGCAGACCTCAGGTTTGGGCTGTGCCGCTCTCTCCTTCACTATCAACACAGCCTCTCTGTGTGGCCTGTTGGTCTTAGTGCTGATGGCTTATGTCCTGACTCTGGATCCGCCATCCCATGCCCTGCTGAGGAAGCCTGGGGTCTGCGTGGCTCTGGTGATCCTGACTTCTGTCCTGATTTCTCTGCTGCTGGCTGGGCTGCGTGGACCCCATGATGATCTGCAGAAACGGGGCAACTGTTATATGGATCTCGTCAGTGCTGGTGTTTCATATGCAGCCGCGAGGTTGTGCCTGGCTTTTTTGATTCCCTACATGCTCCAGCTGGGACTTCTGATAGGTGGCTGCATCCGGCAGTGGAAATCTAAGGGGCGTTTCCTCTCGGGCTCTGAGGAGGGTCCTTTGTTCCTGACGGTCACAGTGGTGGTGTTTTTCTGCCAGCTCTTCTACGGCGTGGCGCTGGTGAGAGGAGCACAGCTAGAGGGCGAGGGGCTGAGCTATCTCGAGCGGGCGTTTCTGAGCGTGGCCGAGTTTGTGTTCTTCTCAGGGAGCAGTGCCAGCCTGCTGCTCGTGCTGCTCATGCACAGGCCGTGTCGAGAGAGTCTCCACGGAGTGTTTAGGCAGCTGAGGGACTGCTGCCGAAACCCGGGGCGCACGCAGCCCAACAGAAACATCATAGCTCCACACATCGAGATCACAGACACCCTGCAGGACATAGAGTCTTAGAGGACAAACCCTCTCATCTATAACAACAGACCTCTTTGATGCATCCAATGAAAGACTTTGGAGATCTAATGTATGAGACATTAATACTCATTCAAATGTTTTGCTGTTCATTTTGCTCTTAAGTGACCATGTTAATGTTTTTATACACATGCATTCTCCTTTTTAGTGTCTCTAGTGACTGAACGTTTGCAAAATTATTTTTCAAAAGTTTTCAAATTTTGTACATTTTTATTTTACAAAAAATGCTTTGTTGTACATCTTCAGAATTAATACAGTCTTTATTGTTACTATTATAATATGTATATGTATGACTACGAAAAAGGCGTTAAAAAAGGCCTTCCTCTCGGTAGTATGTGCAATTTTATATGTCTTAATCCTGCTCTCACACACACCTCTTTTCTTGGCAAACAGGATTTGCGCAAAAGCTCATTTAGACATAAATGCCTGGAAAAACCTGTGCTATTCCCAAAATGCCACATAGGAAACATGTAGTCAAGGAAAAATAAAGGTCATATTCTAAGTTTAGTTCAACAGCATCAATATTCTTCATGTCATTATTTTAAAAGCTGTTAAATAATCAAAACAAGCCAGGCAAGTGAACTTTCCAACTCCTTTCAAGAAACTGAACAGTTAAGCAACAGTTCTAGGAATAAATGACCTGCATGGATCATATATCGCATCAGTGCCAACACAGAGTGGCACAAAACCAGGTACCAGTAGGAAAATTAATACAGGAGCCGGGCTGCAGAAAATGTTGGCGTCGTGTGAAATGTCAGGCCTCATTCATATGATGTAAAATCATTGTCGTAATCCCTTAAGATCTAACACATGTCCTAAAGTCATTACATGCAATTTCCGATTCATTACAGCATCGACATGGTGAATCATCCACAGTCCTAAATGGTTGGCTGTAGACCATAACTAAAAGGAAAAGGCTAAATAAACTGTCTCTTTGTGTTTTAAGGACCCTGAAGCAAGAAAAAAAAAATTGAGCGGGACTATCTCCACCTGTCCTTCATCTTGTTTTGTGTAAATATACTGTTGGTCTGTCGTCGTTAAAAGTGCCCGACTCCCATATTTATATATTTTAACATTCTACAATCATAGTCATGCTCTGACTTCAATGCCAGTGTTGACAAGTTGGCTCCATGTCCTGACTTGACATAATTATTTATGCGATCAAATAATGAAATATAAAATACATAGTGGATGTTCTATATGATGATTTATTGTACTACTAATAAACTGAGGTGAAGCTACCATGAAAACATTGGGTTTTTTTTTTTTAAATGTTTGGCTAAAAATATATGATTGATTTGTGTGTGTGTGTGTGTGTGCCTGCATTGTGTGTTTGTGTTTCAAGCCGTAAGTGGTGGGTGGCACCGCAACACGTCTCTAGATTTACTGACACCTGCTTTAGTATAGTCGTCACCATAAGGACAGGGAGAATTATAAGGACCACAGTGCAGAGCAAGGAAACTGAAGTTTAAGGTAAGGTAGCTTATATTAATACCAAAGTATGATCACAAATGAATTTATTTCAAGCTAACTATTGTGTCTTATACTTTTCAAATGAATGCTACTGTCATTTGTACCATTAATTTGAGCATCATTTGTTCTAAAGCAACTGCAGCATAACAACTATAACAATTTTTGAAACATTTTGGGCTCTTATGCCTTTTTTGGTTGACAGCACAGAGGTGCCAGGAAACAAGGGGGTGGCACTACAAACCACTTAACTACCAGGGCATTCCACTTTTACATTTTTCTATCCACATAATGGACTCAAAAGAGGGATGCATGTTCACTTTATAGAATTCTTTCCTGATATTCACTCTGAAATAAATTTAAAAACTGCACAAAATCTGACATATTTTCAAGACAAACAGCTACAGCAGAGAAATCAAATAATAATAAATTAAGTTGTTTGTAACTGATTTTGTATGATGAACTAGAATGGCATAGTATATGACATTTTGTAAAGGTGTGTATAATCACTCTCATCTAAAGAAGAATTATCCTTTAATCCAAAATTGCTCAAAAAATATTTCCAAAGTGTCCATAAACTACAACGCAGTATATTCATAGCTATTCATTGATGATATTACCTCCAGAAAGCTGATTCATTTACACTAACTCTTGAGAAGCTAAAAAATAAGCTGCTGAATGACTGCACTTCTCCTTTCTGTCTAGAACAGAGATCATCAGCTTCATGATACATCCAAGAGCACAAGAAGACCACAGTGCAGACAGAAGAAACATATGGCACCACACACTTCACACGGTCCAAAAACCTGTGGAAAACTAAAAACAATGGGACCCTAACACAAGATCAACACAAACGTGGAATACGGACATGACCATGTACGTGGATTACAGATTCATCACCAAGTATAACTTGACTGTTCAGATAAATGACACACAAACAGTAGTCGTCTCTGATTTTCTGCAGGAGGCTACAGAGAGCCAACAGCATTATATTATTAGCCTCATCCTCTCCAGCCTCTACACTATATTCCTGTTTCCTGTCGGCTTCATTGGGAACATCCTTATCTTAGTGGTCAACCTGGACCACAAGAGCCGCTTGTCAGCCCCAGACCTCTACTTTGTGAACCTGGCCGTGGCCGACCTCGTCCTTGTGACAGACTCTCTGATCGAGGTGTTCAACCTGAAGCAGGGCTACTACGACGTGGCCGGTCTCTGCACCTTCATGAACCTTTTCCAGCAGGTCAACATGTACAGCAGCGTCTTCTTTCTATCCTGGATGAGCTTCGACCGGTTTGCCGCGCTGACTGGCTTCATGGGTCGAAGCCTTCCGTGCGCACGCCTCAGCTGCTGCCTCATTTGGGTGTCCTCGTCTTTGTTCACCGTGCTTCCATTCGCCATAGCTCAAAGGCAGCACGCCGGAGAACTCCACTTCTGCTTCGCCAACGTGACCCAGATTCAGTGGCTGGAGGTGATGCTGGGTTTCTTGCTACCTTTTTGTATCCTGGGTCTGTGCTACTGGAGAATAGCACAGGTGCTCCTGCAAAGCCAGAGGGAGCGAGATGGCCCACAGCAGAGGCCTCGCAGGCAGAAAGCTCTGCGGATGATCTCAGCAGCTGTGTTGGTCTTCTTCCTCTGCTGGCTCCCGGAGAATGTGTTTGTAAGCATTCACCTTCTACGAGGCGACACGGGCAGCACACTGTGGCAAGACTACCCCCTGGCAGGTCATGCTGTCAGGCTGGCGGCCTTTTCCAACAGCTGCCTGAACCCGCTCATCTACAGCTTCCTTGGGGAGACCTTTCAGGATAAACTGAGGCTTTTTCTCCAGCAGAAGAGCAGATGGGCCACGTTGCACAGGTCATCCTCAGGAAAATCCATCTATGGACCAGCTGCAAGCACTTGCATCCACGCAACATGCGACAGACGAAGCCAGTCCACAGATTTAAGCTCTAATATGCTTTTGCAAACTGTTTCACTCCCATCAAATAAATACCAACTGCACACAGTAGATCACACTGATAGTAGATAACAACATGTCTGTATTATTAGTGTAAAGACAGTTATTATTAATGGACAATGTAAAAGTCAGGATTCCAACTGTTGCGGAAAATTTAAATGTTGATAAAGTATGAATTTACAACATTCTTACCTCTGTTTCCTCCATCTTCTGTGTTTGCTCAGTCATTTGTTTCTTTTTACGTTTCTTTTCCTTTTTCTGTTTTTTATCATCTGCTGTGACTATCACCTGAGGAATCTGTACTGGAGCCTCCTGGATTAAATAAATAAATATTCATTATTATTTTTAAGCATTTTCAGGTGGTGTCATTTAATATCAGTCAGAGGCACACACAGGACTGTGCTACTCACCTCCACTTGTATCTTTTTTCTTTTCTTTTGTACTTTAGTGTTCATCATTTCTTCCACATGAACCTCGCTGGCAGTTGAACTCAACTTCTTCCTTTTAGGCAGACTTGTGTCTGATTTCAAAGATTTGTCTTTGGCCATGAGTTCTTTTACTCCTACAAACAAAAACATGAATTGACCAGTGAATATGGATAACATAATAAAACACGAATATCTTTATACTTTATCCTACTATTGCCGAGGACTTGATGTCTCCATGGACATGACTAAATAAAGTTAAAAGCTCCATTTCCCTAAAAAAATGTCAACGGTTTTTCACAGCCCCGAACACAAATGTGACGCTGGCCACCATGGTTTCTACAGCCGCCACATAAAATGCTATAAACACTGAAACTTGTACTTGAAACATTGTCCTTATACACAAATAAACTTACTTGACTTGCGAGAAAAACGTGCAGAGATCTTAGGCATACAACAAGCATGGAAACTCAACCAGGAAGTGATGTCGCCAAGAGGAGTCCTGATTGGACGGTGCTCTCTTTGTTTTGTGATTGGTCGACGGATGTGATTGCTTCAAAGACCCTCGTAGCTTTAAAACCAAACACACACACTAGAACACAGTGAATTTAAAGCATGATATTGTTACAGTATAAAAATATAAAGCTGCTGGTATTAATGATTGGATTAATACAGAACGCTTTAGTCCTATCTGTTTCTTAAGCCAAAACATGATATGAAATTGTAAATTAAATTTTGACCTTGGTAGCAGCAGTTGACAAAACACCCCAAGGTCCTTTTAGTATCTGAGAGTAAGTTGTAAATATTAACATTTCTATAACAACTGGGAAAACTCCATTTACTATTAAAGATCGCGTAATATGTATATATGTATAATATCAAAAGCTACATAACCTTTAGGTGAGGTTGTTATATCACAGTCACATATATGCTATTCTAGCAAATAAATAAAACATCTTTAATCCTTTCAATATGTTAATAATACCAGTATAACGCAGTAATGGAAAAAAATAATAATAATGATGATTTTAAAATTGGATTTCCGACTTAATTCTACATTCAAGTGGAACCAACGTTCAGCGGCGGCACCGGAAGGACTTCAACGTTGCACAATGTCTGTTACATGACCTAACCAGGGTGCGTTTGGTAAGAAAACCTTCAGTATCTTTGGCCCAACGCTTTGTGTCCTAAGATGAGCAGTTGTCCGACATGTCTACAACAGCAGGACGAGTTTTCACCGGTCTGACACACGCCGCTTTCAGACGGACCATCTTTAATCATAACGCCGCTTCAGCCGTGAGGTGAGTGAATCCGAGGTTAGTTCACAGAAACCATGCTGGATCTGTAATGGTGGCTCAATGACAAGATTTTAACTGAAATCACTGTCACACCCAGTTCTGACAGATCTGTTGTTAATATTTAAACCATGTTGTCACTGTGAATATTTGTATCATGGTAACACCCTTTTAATAGCTGTGACCTGTTAGCTAAAGTCATGTGATGTCCAGAGGATTTACAGCAGATTGAGTCACACTGATAGCTAACAACTAAAAATTCAGACCCCAAACATAACTCAGATTTTGATATGTCAGGTGTCTGCATAGTATTATCAGATGCCCAAAGTGCAACAGGACCTGATCTTGTCCTCAGATGACACATGTTGGAATTGGTCTCCTGACAGTGGCCCAGTGACTCTATGTATTTGACATTACATCATGAGTTTTAACAGCTTCTAATGCTTAAAATTATGACAAGGAAATTGTGGGTGTTGCCAGTGTCCCATTAAATTTGCTTTATAATTCAGTCAATGAAGCATCTGCAGGATTTGTCTCCAGGTCATAAAAATGATTTCAACCTGACTGATAAAAGATTTATGAAGTCAATCCCTATGTTAATATTTGATAGTTTAAAAACTCTTATAACAGTATATCGGGTTATTTTATACAAATACATATCAGATATATTTGATTAATTTAAAAACTGTGATCAAGACATGTCCTGAGTGACATTTTACATTTGAGAAGTGGACACTCAAATTGACCTCATACTTTTATACTTATCTTTGCCCTTTCTGTGGTGCAATTTCTTGTTACTTATTAGCCAACATATATATACAAATGCTAGTATATCTGCCATGAGATAGTATTAGTCAATATACAGGCTGAGGACATTATCAGTCTACCTCAGGATGTTATTTTTCTTTTAAGTTTGATCCTGTACAAACTCACCTTTTGAGTCCCATTACACATCAGTCATTATCATAACTTGAGCATTGCATGACGAATGCTTCTGCCATGACTAGACCTGCTATATTTAACTCCTTTTCTTAATTAAAAGTTACAAGAATGTAAATATGCTATAAGTTAAAATCCCACATCAAAAAATGTATTTCAATGAAAGTAACAGCAAAATCTTTCTTATTGTCATTATTACAGATTGTGTAATTGGATTTTATAAGTAGCCTTTTACTGTGACAGTAGATCATTTTAATTTTATGTATAAAGTTCAACAATGTCTTAACTGATGTATTTTATTCTTCTTTGTCAGCAGACTGAACAATGTACGGCCCCTGGCTCTGAGCTCTCAGAGGTCAGCTAAGTCTGCAGATGGTGATAAAAATGTGAAAGATGAGCCCATCAAGTTCTCCACCAGTAAAGCCAGTCACAAAATCTGGAAAGTTGACCGCTCCTTGGGCAGCCAGCATCAGCGGCCCTGGTGGAAGGTCCTCCCCGTCAGCTTGTTAACCATCAGCTTCCTTCTGTGGTGTATGCTGAGAGGAGAGACAGACATGGATGCACAGCTGGAGAAGCAGCTGTTTCACCATTTACCAGACTTGCTTTCAGAAGAACCAGAGGAGGAGCAGAATGATTCAAGTTAACAAATACAGGACTTCTGATGTATATAATTCAGGCTATATTTATTGTGAAAAGTGTTTCTAGTGTTTTTGGCTGTGGCATCAACTTATTGCTCTCAGGCTGAAGGTGTTGTGATGAAGCCGTCCAGTGGCATGTTTTTTTTTTTTTTACAGCGAAGAATTATAGTTTTAGACCATACATTGCCTCAAGTTTTGAATGTTTGACCAAAACATATGGATTAAAATGCCTTGATACAAGCAACTGAACTTGGTTTATTCCTTTTCTATCAATGTGAGTTACATAAGACAGGCATATTTTAACCATTCTCAGCCACCATAACACACTTTTGAACAAGGGGTGCCCTGCAGTATTGACTCATCACATGAAGTTTTGTAAAGTGGACGAAATAACCCTGCATCACCATGCCTGCATCAAAGGTTTTATCATAGTTAGAGCTTGTTAACTTTATTATAAAGGTCAAAGTAATGATAACTTAAATTCTGCTTTAACCTCTGTAAATGGTGTATAGTTGTATAGTCCTTTAAACACACATGGTTTTTATTATCAGACCAACATCAACCCAGGAGAAAAATTTCAAGCCAAGAATTTGAGGTAGCGGAAAGTTTATTTACAGCACAACAAGAAATCCTATGACATGCACACACAGGATTGAAAGGTATGGATCCTAAAATAGATTTGCAAACCTGAGAAAGGCAGTGGAATATTTTGTTTTTCAGCATTTACAGATATGAAGCTCTATTCTACAGTGAATAGGACAGTTGAAGAGAGTCAGAGTGAAGTGACAAATGAAGTACAAAAAAACATGCCAGAGACTACAAATGACAAATTAGGTGGCACACATGCTGGTAATAGTTCAAGATTTACAAAACAAACCCCAGTCAGTTCCCCCCCACCCCCCCACTAAAAAGATAAAATCCATTCATTTATGCACGCTCTCCTCTAATTCGCCTGGCCAGCTGAATGTCCTTGGGCATGATGGTAACCCTCTTTGCGTGAATTGCACACAGGTTGGTGTCCTCAAACAGTCCAACCAAGTATGCTTCACTGGCTTCCTAAATGGGGAGAAGAGAGACAAAGTTATACTTTTAAGCAAATGATAGAAGAAAAGTACTTGCTAACTGTAAACAGTAAAGGTGTATAAAGATCATGCACCATACCTGCAGAGCTCCAATAGCTGCACTCTGGAAACGCAGATCTGTCTTGAAATCCTGGGCGATTTCCCTGACAAGACGCTGGAAGGGCAGCTTCCTGATGAGAAGCTCAGTGGACTTCTGGTAACGACGGATCTCACGCAGAGCAACAGTACCAGGCCTGCAACAGCAAATAAAATCTGGTTAATTGACTCTAAACGCTAAGTAGTAGGTAGCTGCAGTGGAAGTAAAGTATTAGTGTGTCAGAAATGATGCACGGTAAGATCTGTTGCTTCTCACAGCAGTTAAAAAAGAGCAAAAGAGAAAGTAGTTCACTGGTGAATATATGTACCTGTATCTGTGGGGCTTCTTCACACCACCGGTGGATGGCGCACTTTTCCTGGCAGCTTTGGTGGCCAGCTGCTTCCTGGGAGCCTTTCCTCCGGTGGATTTACGAGCGGTCTGCTTGGTACGAGCCATACTTAACCTAAAAACAAACAAAAGATGAGACAAAGTTCGAGTTTAATAAAGTACTGTTTTCAGTATTATCTTCTATTGGGCCTGCCTAATGAACATAGACTGTAGCAGCTTCACTATCGACTCTCAGTCATGACCAACGTGATCGTTACAGATCATAAACATAATGTTCTGACACAGTTTCACTATTGACGTTTGTACAAGCAAAGACAAAGCATATTAGCGCCGTTAGTCAGCGGTACACTCTTAATATATTCTTAAAATATGGCCAAACGTCTTTGGACACAGCGATGGTATTAATATAATAATCAAACCGATCCAGAGCCCCGCCACCATTAGGCTACAGGGGACGGACACGTTTCGTTGCTATCGTTAGCAAGAAATTTTAAAGCTAGCACGGACGGGTGCAAAATGGCGCCAGCTAGCCACCACGGTGCCTTACATCAACATCAACCGCTGCCGTCTAAGCCCATTTAATATACAAGAATACGTCTGTATTAAACCTTGATTGTGCGTTTAATTGTAATATCTGGTGTTTCTTAGTAAGTAATGTTTGTACAGAGCGTCTCAAATGTAGCTAATAGTCAGCTAACAGGCTATAACTTAGCGCGCCGTTTTGTTGTCAATTAGCTGACGATTAACACGAGTACGACCGTGTTATAACGCGTCTTAACGGCCTGAAAATCAAGTTACGACACAATATTCATGACTATCAAACTAGAAGTTATGCAAACACAAAAGTGGTAATAATCATTCTCTTGTTACCTTTTGTGTTATTTTTCCGGGAAGACGGCGCTCTCCTCTTGTACGTTGGCTGACGATAATGACGGGGGTGAGCGGAGGCGTTATTTATATTCAGTGAGAAATCCCGCCCTTGAGGCCACAGGACTGGTTGAGGCGCAAATCCCTACCGGAATGTGATTGGTGAAAGAAAAAAATGAGGCTCGTTGAGTCTGGATTTGAAATAATGAGACAAGTTCTTTTAAATTGAGGGATCGAACACAGTTTATTGTTATTATATCCGCGTGTTTTACATTTTCCTTCTCTGTTCTAATTTCAAACTGCATTTTATTTTTTCCATTAACTACATCCTAATAATGTATCAAATGATCTCTTTAAATACGGTGTTTTCCGATTAGTTCCCATTTTTCATTAAACAAACAACAAGGCTGCCATTTTGAACAACATATGTTACGCTATGGTTAGAAATAAGCGTCCTCATTAATGAGAAAAAACTCAATAGACCACAATCACCAGGCGGCTATTTCCTCTGACGTCATGCACATGGTGGGAAGTTCAAATGCTTGAATAATGTCGTAGCGCTGTATTTCAGGTTGAACGTCGTATAAATGTCGGGAATCTAACACATTTCCATTTTCCGACTGTTCGGCAACTAGAAAAACAATGGATGCTCAAGTGCTTAAACCATACTCTTTGTGTTGGATGTAATGTGTGAACTTTGCACTGAAATATGTTTTCAAGTGAGAATAATGTCACATATCATTAAGAAAACGTAACATTGTAAGCTTGATTACATCCAGTGAGTAAATGAATGTGTCCAGGATGTGTGTCGATGTTGCAGAATGTGTTTACTACTTCATATCGTGTAACCTAATCAGACGGTTATGTTGCTAGGAAGTGGTGAATGCTAACTTTACCTGTTGTCTAATGGCAAGTTGGTTAATGTGTTATTGAATATGTTGTTTAACCTTGAAATATGCCCTTTAGATTTTACTATCCATCGTCTTTTCAGTTGTTGATCAATTGATAAGCGATGGAATTATAACTGATCTGTTAGATACCTTACATTTAAAAAACGTGTAACCAAAGTTTGAGCCTCCCAGGTGATGATGGAAAGAAGATTAAAGCTGGAAACAAGCCTTATTTTTAACGAGTTAATCAGTGGTGACTATTCCTTATCTATGTTTATTTATTAGAAATGTAAGAAATATCAAACCAGCCTTTAAGGTCTGTTTATGTATTTTATAGTTTGTTATAATTCTTTTTTTTTTTTAATGATATACAAATAAACAAGTCGTGTATGTCAATTCAACCAACTGGATCGCAACATCAAGCGGAACTACATGTGTTGGGGAAACGTTACCAGACGGATCTATTCTGAAGTGACACCAGTGGTAAGTTTCTGAACACAACACGATTTGGTGGAAACGAGGGGAAAAAGGCTGTATTTTATAAAAACGTTGACTCACACTTCTTCCTCTGAGTATGCGTTTATCTATTAAGCGTCGATTGAAATAGTTCAGTCTAAGTGGCGCATCTCAGCGGAAAATCTGCAACACTGGAAGGATCAGCATGACCGAGCAAAGGCTGCTGTTTATAGGTACCTTCTCATTTAATTATAAGTATTAAAGCAGCATACGCTAAAAATGTTTCCTATGAGCATTGCTGCATGTACAAGTGTGATTTAATTTGGGGATAAAATGTGGATTTATACTTTAAATTTAAGTGTGTAGTTTCTTAAAATATATCCCATTTAGTTTAAACTTAAAGGTACGTTTTGTTATGTATTTGTCTGTATCTGTGTAATTAATTTATGCAATGCACTAAAGTAAGTGATCCTAATGTTTGTGTGCATGTTCATTCATCAGATATTGAACCCAAGTCAAACAGCTCTGCTCCTGCTGAAAAGCCCCTCTGGACTCGCAGCGACAACACCTTCAGATTTAATTTCTTGTCTGACAGCTCTCCAGCACTTCAGGAGGAAATAAGTCCTTCATCCGACAGGACCGAACCGACAGCGGGCCGGATATCCTTTACAGGACAGGGCTCTGCTTTTGCCTTCAACTTTCAGATTCCTCCTCTTCCACCTGTTGAAGATATGGAGACAACAGAGACCCCAGACACCTCTTCCCCAGGAGTCCAAGAGTCCCTGTCACAGGAGGTTAACTCTCTGCCTGAAACATCAGTGCAGTCAAACACCAAGAAGAAGAAGAAGAAATCTGGAAAGAAAAAACCCTCAGATAGCACCGAGCCACAGCAGAATCCAAGTTCAGCTGAGGGGAGTCAAGGAGATGAAGACACTGAGCAGGTCAGTGATAAATGTGTTCCTTTTAAAAATAATGATGGTGGGTTCCAGTTCATGAGCTGATTCAATATCCGAATGTCTTTCAGAGTGCAGAAGAGCAGCTGAACAGACAGCTGGACTGGTGCATCGAGCAACTGGAACTGGGGATGAGATCCCAGAAGGGGACACCGAAACAGAGTATGTGTTTCCTTAGATATCTGTTTAATACTTGGCACTAAAATGATTCTTGGCTCTGTTTGGATGTTCAGTGCAATAAATACAGGCTTGAATATAAACAATGTTTGGGATGTGAATATTCAGACCATGTTGTGAGGTCCACACGTCAAGCTTAGTGTGAACAAAATTGAATATTTTCTCACCACAGAGGAGGAAGCCTCTCGTGCCCTGAAGACTCTTAAAAGCTCCAAAGCTCCTCTGGTCAAGAAGAGACAGGTGATGAGAGCCATGACTGGGGATTACAGGAAGAAAATGGAAGAAGAGAAGAGCAAGCAGCACAAACTCATTCAGAGTGGTAAGTGTATTGTAGCAGCAGAGTGATTTTAACAGTTAAGGTCGCTCACATGTTAAAAAGTCCATCTTGTGAAAGAACTTTTAAGTTTGGCCAAATTGCCATTAATTGACAGATTTCCCCGATCCCAACAGAAATTGCGTCAGCTCAGGTCAAAGTTGTGTCAGATTCTCCAAAGAAGTGTGTTTTCCACCGGAGAGCTGAAGTGAAACCCCAGACAGCAGCCACAGACAAGAGCCTGCAACAAGCTGAAGCCCAGGATACAGACTTGGCATCAACGACTCGAGAGGGGGCGTCAGCTTTTGTATTTACTCCATCAAAGGAGGAGTTTCGCTTCAATTTTCTCTGATTTGACCCTGAAGACACGTTTCACCATATATTATATTGGACTGAGCCTGGATAGCCTGATCTGAGTTGTGTGCTGGACAGTCTTTGCGATAGAAACAATAAAAAGCACATGAAACAAGGGACTGCATTGGAGAAAAACACAATCAGAATGCTAATACTCAAAATATTGAGATATTCTAAGATCTTGTTGTCTATTTGTGCCATATGTCTAAATAAAGCATTTTGTATTTTTGTTTGCATTGTTTTGTTTTAATATTAATGTGTACAATTATGATAAATTAGTTACAAGTAACCAAAGGTTTACATGTCGACAGGAGTTGTGAGCAAATCTGAAAAATACAGTTAAAATTTTAACTGCAACAAATTTTTTATTTTATTTTTTTCTGAACTGCAGATTTTTGGGGCATCCCCTGATGGTCTTACGTCCCAGAAAGGGAACCAGTGCCTAAGAATAAAACAAGAAAAAAAAAAATCAGATTCTCAGACATTTTCCTACAGAGATAGCAGTGAGCAGACTTGATTATATACTGTAGTTTCGTATGTATGCTGTTGAAAGAAGTTGAGCAGTACCGTTCAAACAGGAAAGGGCGGGGCGTGATTCTACACGAGCACAATTGAGTGTTACACAAAAGAAAAAGTTTCAGCCGCTGAGAAAACAAACTAACGGGACCTGTTGACTGTAAGTTTTCAACGCTTGACATTCACATACAGCGTAAATAATAGTTAGTTTACTATGGTGGTTGAAAATTTGAAGAATTTATTTTACTCATAACATTAGTTTATTTGGTAGGTGTGTGGTGAGGAAAAGTTCATACCAGGCTCTCGCCGAGCTAACGCTCAGCTAGCTTAAAGCAAAGTAGCGAGTTCTAGCTAGTAAACATACATATCAGCCTTAAAGTAACAGCAAGTCAGAGGGTAGTATTGTTAAGCTTCACAAGCTAAACCCCACAACATCAAACGACTCTCGCTGTGTGATATTAAAAGAGTGAATCGCTGGGGTCAGCTCTGTTTCCAGGTGTGTGGAGGCAGAAAATGTCTGAGCTCAGTGATGAAGCCAGTGAATCCGAGCAGCTGGGTGCCAGCCTCTCCCTGTGGCTGGGGGACTCCCTGGTGCGACCTGAGGAGCTGGATGTGCCCCTGGACCTCCACACCGCCTGCTCCATCGGCCAGTACGATGTGGTGGCAGAGTGCATCAAAAAGTGGGCGCCTACATAACAATAACAGTATGTGATCAGCCTTTATGGCACATTTCACTATGTATATTGACTATGATCTTTTCCAGGCGTGAGGTGGACCTGGATGGAAAGAACATTGGAGGATGGACCCCACTGATGTATGCATCCTATATTGGCCATGACAACATTGCAAATCTCCTCCTGGAGGCTGGTGTGAATGTAAACGCCACCACTGCCAAAGGATTAACTCCCTTAATGCTGGCAGCAAGCTGCGGGAATGAAAGTATCGCATACTTCCTGCTTCAGGTACAACTGCTCTGTCAGACTGTATGAATGTTCACGCCATGCCATTGGTGCTGTGTTCAGAAATCCAAGCACAACATATGTTCAGATATGTTTGTTTTTTTTAAGCAAAATCCCTGGGCATGATCACACAGCAACAAAGTGAAGCCATGCAGAATGAATGATTGAATTGTTTGTTGGAGACATGCATTGCTCATATAAGTGAAAATCAAATCCAGAGGCAAACTGTAAGCATATACATAATGTCATAAATGCCTTTTAAAGTGCAAAAGGTTGCTCTTCAAATGCTCAAAAACCCAGATGTTGGGTTTGGATGTAAGTAAGCTTTCAGCAGTTTTATCATGCAAACATATCATAATGTTTGACAAAAGAAAGTGTATTTTCACACTGGAATGAATGAAGAATGAACACATCCTCAAGTACCACAAGTCCGGAGTACTTTAAGATCGGGCAAGAATTGTGACCTAGTATACAGATTACAGGTGGCTTTTTAAAATTCAAAATCTTCTTGAATCTTGTTATAGCAGCTACCTGTATTTAGTATTATGTAGTATGAAAGGACTTTTGTTTTTCTTACCCCAAAAGCAAGGTGCTGAGTTGGAGCGGAAGGACTCTCGAGGCTGGACAGCTCTGTTCCACTGCACAAGCACGGGCCACCAACAGATGGTCAAGTTCCTGCTGGATAACAACGCTGATGCCAATGTCAAGTGAGCATCTTTATTCATCCAAAAACTACTGCAACACTCCAGTCAGACAGTTTTTCATGACTTTGTCTTTCATCCACAGGGAGCCAGGGTCTGGTTTCACTCCCCTGATGGAGGCCGCTGCTTCTGGCCATGAAATTATCGTTCAGAACCTGCTTGATCATGTGAGTAGGTTACTTCTACACATATGCTCTCTACTTTAGCAAGACAGAGCTACAGCACCAGGAAAATTGCACACCACTGAGGATGGGTAATGACGTTACACATAGAAGAGACTAATTGTCCTGCTGACATAGAGGTATGATCCCAACATTTGTTTTGTTTTTACCATTTACAGAAAGTTAAAGCGGATGATCGCAACTCTAAAGGAGAGACTGCTCGAGCCCTCGCCATGATGTATGGCTACACCAAGATCGCCAGCCTCATTGACTCACGTTCTCCAAGGATCAAACCAGGTTCTTGTTGCAAACAGCCTAACATGTCATTGTTTATTTGTTAAAAAAAAAAATTATCCTTTTTCCTTTCTGATTTTTGTTATTGTGAGTGTGCTTGTGGGTTCCAACTTGTCAGGACATTTTGAAGACCTGAGCTCCTCCGAGGACTCGGACAGCGCACCACCGAGTCGCAACAGAGCTAAAGGCATTAGCATCCACGATGGGCCCACGGCCATCGCTAAGTTCCGAGTAGGAGGCACCAGCAAACTGTGTGGTAGTGTCACATTAAACATCTAATCTGCCAACCCATATCCATACTAGTCACACATTAAGTAGTGGTTCTAGTGGGACAGCAGCATGTTAATCCTGCTTCATTGCTCTCAGATTCCCCTGGAGTGCCACCAGGCTACATGACATTTCGTGATATTGGTGAGCAGAGCGAGGGCCTCTGCTACCGTGATGTGACCTCACCAATCAACGAGCTGGACGGCCAGAGCAACAGCAGCAGAGGTGAGAAGCACATGACCAGTTTTGTCAAATCAGAAATACATAATTAAATTTGGTACACTTGTGTTTGGAAAAAAATCACTGGATGAAATAGTATATTATTAGTAATTATACTTGGTATAATTACAAGCAGTTTACTTTATATGATACCTCCACAGATGACAGTCCATTCTTTGACAATGACATGCCCACCATGAGGAGCAGCAGCAGTAGCAGCAGTGAAGGCCTGCCTCATGTGATTGGCCTCAACTGGGAAGGCTCTGTGGAGAGTAACGAGGTGAACACGAGCACAAAAACATCCTACTGTTTTGAAGTCAAACACCAGATCTGATTTAGATGTTGCAGTGACACAGTGCATCTCTCTCCACCAGGACTCTGACCAATGCAAAAAGAGCAGCTCACGCAGAGTCAATAAAGGCCATCACTCAAAAGGCAAGAGTCGCCATGGAGGCAACGACGCAGCTCACTCCAGTGGTACAGTAAACTGTGGGATGCGATCACATGTTGGTCTTCCACCCTCCTACACTGGTCCAAAGGCATGTCTACGCTTGGTCACTCACACTTGATGCATCAGTAATATGATCTCTAACCGTGTGTATGTGGTTTATGCAGTTTCTTCTGGACTGTCTTGGGCTCTTGACCAACCCTGAAATCTCTTCCTGTAGGATCTGGCAGAGTTCTTGGAACAAATTGGCTTCTCTAAG
Organism: Centropyge bicolor; assembly: GCA_037975185.1. Classification (NCBI taxonomy): domain Eukaryota; kingdom Metazoa; phylum Chordata; class Actinopteri; family Pomacanthidae; genus Centropyge; species Centropyge bicolor. Next base: position 1,268,259 of record JBBMOC010000024.1, on the reverse strand, counting down.
TATCTCCCCTTACTTGAGGAGCAAGACATTGACCTGCGAATATTTCTAACCCTCACTGAAAATGATCTCAAAGAAATTGGGATCACGTAAGAAACTTCAGACCTCTCTTTAACATTAACCCCAGCACTTACAGCATTTGTTTTCACAGGGTGTTAAAACGCTGACTCCGTTCTTCTTCTCCAGATTGTTCGGACCCAAGCGTAAGATGACCTCGGCTATTGCAAGGTGGCACAGCAGTGCTCGGCCACCCAGCGACGCTCTGGAACAGGCTTATGCTGACCAGCTGGAGGCTGAGATGCAGGAGATGGCCATTCAGCTACACAAGGTAGCTACGGAGGAAAAACTCACCCTACAAATATTTCACATTTTGACTTTTCTTAACCGAATTGAAAACCTTTCACACATATTCATCTAACTCTCTATATATAGCGCTGTGAGGAAGCGGAGAGCCTGCAGAGCCAGGTGTCTCAGGAAAAGGAGCTGCGTACCGTGATGGAGGGATGTCTCATGGAGGACAAGATGGCCTGGAGGAGGGTCCATGCTGAGCTGGTGGAGAACCACCGGCTGGCTCAGCAAATGAGTGCCACACTGGCGGAGTCCAGAGCCTGCCGCACTGAACTGCTCTCCTGTTTGTCTACTGATGGAAACAGTTGCTCTTATACTGGCGTGGAAGATAAGACAAAAGGTGACACTGGTGTTAAAGGTGAGTTGAGGTCTCCTGTGCTGGAAAACATCTTTTACATTTTGTGAATGAAAACAAATTACTTTACTTCTTCTTGCAGCCGGGGAGGGCCTGACACACTCCAGTGTTGCAGAGCTCATAAAGAAGCTGAATTCCCATGAAGAAGAACTGGGTAAGATGGTGTAATGCTCAATGAAATAAGTGCTTTTGTGTTGTCAGTGGAGTCTAATGCTGGTTTTTGATTGTTTCATCATCACAGCGGGGACCCTGCAAACCGTGCTTCAGAGTCTGAGGCGACTGAGTGCCCCCGAAAAAGTCTCAGATAGCTGGGAACGGCCTTAACCTTATCAGGTGAGTACTTACAACTCTCTTTGGATGGATGCAAGAAGAGCTGAAAAGAGCTCTATGGATGGTAAAAGAAGAGAAAGTAACTTTTGTCTCCTCTCCTTTAAAAAGGCTTTTACCAATGTTTGACGGAGGGTGTTGTAACCACCCTGAACAATCTCACTGAAATGGGAGAAGGCCAAAGACGAGGCCGGCCCTGCTGGACCAGAGTGGCTCAGGGAGTGAAGCGGCTGACCGGCTGCTCCTCTGGGATTGGCTGACGGACCAGAGCTGGCCAGATGTTGACAAGGCCAAGGGCAACGGCAGCTACTGCAGGGAAATGACAAACAGGCAGAGAGGGCAAACCAGCCCTCACATGCTTGTGCTGGTGTTTACTGGACTCCTGTAGATGGGTTGTGAAAAGGCACAGAGAGGAGGAGGGACTGATCCTGGATCAGAGACTGTAATACTGTGAAAACTCTTCTCTTCCTATATGAAATGTGGTTGAAATTATGTTCATGCCACCAGCCGAAGAGATACATTTCCTAAAATTGTTGAAATGAAAATAAGTAGTAAAAGGAAATTCTGCTTTGTTTGAATGAAATCTTTGAATGCTGTTTTTAGGTATTTGAAAATAATGTCCTGCTGAATGCATTTTTAAAAGGTTAAAACTAAAGAAATGTCAGTTAATCATTTACAACAATACATTATGTTACACCAGGGAAGGTCTTTTTCAATCCATTGTACTGTAATGCCACAGAGATTTACAATATGTAGATGCTGAGTTATAAAATAAAAATAAAATTTGAAAACTACTGCATTTTTAGCTTTTTCAAAAGGACAAATACCTTCAGTTTCAGATTTGACTCAGGGGCACAATCAAGTTTTTAGTTATTAGTCAGTGATTCACTGGGGAGCTTCTTCAACGTGATATGTTTTACCCTGAAATCCTTCCAAATCCTTGAAATGCCTGACAGTCTTGGTTGTATCTGGTCCTGATTTGAAAACTTGTTGCCTGAAAGTTGAGGTAAGATACTTCAATACATTTTCTACTTTTCTATGCAACAGAACACTTAAATTTCTCTCAGGGCATAAACAAATGTTAAAGCAACACATCCTTGTAAGAAAGACAACTTTTGCTAATTATATATATATGTATATATATATATACACATACTGTCTTTTTTTTCCAAACATAATTATGCAACAAAAACATTTAATTTCATGTTAGCATGAAAAGAATATCTTCTAATTTATTGCAAGTCCCACAGTTGAGTGTTTACGTTGGCAGAGACCAGTGAAAAGCTGAGTGGTTATATATACACACAGGAGGACATAATGAGCCAAACAGTAAATACAAAAAATAGTCTACATCATATATAACAGTGGAGGGAGCTGTTTCACCAGGGCTTAAAAAAACCCTAGATTTCACTATGTATGGCTTAGTCTGTTTTCATATTCATGAGGTGATCAGGGACTATTTTCTCTGAGACTTTTAAATCTAAACTTGATATCCTGATAAATTTATTCAGAATTACTGCCTCACAGTGGTATGCCTCCACCTACTCTTGAAGTTGGCACCCATATCTGATTTAATTAAAAGGCATTAATTGTTTGTTTTTTTTGGGGCGAAATTCAAGTGAGCTTCATTACACGATGCAACGACAATCACCTGATGCTCAATGTCAGTGAAACCGATGAGCTTGTGGCAGACTACTGCTGGATGTCTATTAGTGTGCAAGTCCAATGAGAGAAACAAAACAGTCTCATTCCTTGTATGCGTTCATAAGAATGGGATGGACGGATCTATAGACAGAGGTAGGGACACTCAAAAACTAATATAAAAAAACGACAAAAAAAGGTATAAAATTTGGGCTACATTGTAAACCTGTGCATCACTTCAATTTTTCACTACATTTATCAGTGATTTTACTTTTTATGAAACCTCTTAATGGTATCAAAAGTTCTCAATGGACTCTGCAATAGATATAAGCAGATGTGTAAAATATATTAGTCTGATCAGGTGGCTCAGATTAGTTTGACCATATTAATGTTGTCCAATAGTTACTTTTTTTATTTCTAGGCACAACAGCCTGAGGGTTAGGGATTTCCCCTGATGTTGGGATGTCCTCACATGGAGTACATCTAAAAATCATCTATTGTGCCCGCAGCCTTGGCGGTAAATCAATGTGATGACAGTCATTGCTCAGTAACAACCTTGGCACAATATGGATGTTTGCTGAGTGTACGTAGCTTTAGCAGCTGATTCACAAACACCAGCTTCGGGCCTGCGGGTTTTAAAATGAGCGCAGACTCTCCCTACCTCGTACATCACTGCTCCGCGCTCACGACTGACAACTGTTAATGGGAAAGAAAACTACTAGAAATGATGGTTACTGCCATGGTGATATGTTAAGCTGTCATGTCTAATGCTGTTTCCTAACCACCTGTGCTGTGGTTCAAATTCGTATGCTATGTTGTGCGTGTTCAAATCTATGTGAATGATGAGGTCATTTATGTTTTAAAATGTCTAAATCAAAACAAAACATAATGTATGTCATATTGCTGTATTGCTTTGCAGGGTTATCATTGCATTTTGAATTGTGTGACATCTTTCCTGTTTTGGATGCCAGAATGCAGGAATGTTGATGTGTCACTGAAACCTTGCTGAAGTCTCTATAAATGAGGTCGAGGAGCAGAGGATCATCATCTGTAGTGATCCTCTGCTGCTGCTTCACATAAATGATGGCAGACAGGAGTGGAAGACAAACACTTGTGATGCTGAGTGGCAGCCACAGTGTAAATGTGCCCAAATAAACACAATCATTGTTGAGGGTTGAGACTGGAGTGATAAAATATTCTCCATCTGTCGGTGATAGTTTACTCATGTCGTGAACGTCTGCCAGTAAAACTGACAACTAGAGTGTAAAATCCTGCGACCAGTTGCCATCAGGCTGCACAGTACCAGGATGTAACAGGGATTCTTAGAGTAACAGTCAAATTTCACCCAAGACAAAGCTGCTCTGTTGAGATTTATCTGGACAGAAGTAGTCTCTGTTGGCTTCTACACTTATCTTGTGTATCTCACCAGCAGTGAGCTATACAAACTACCATAAGCAAACAACTGTGATTGTGAGCAGCACACACTGTGTCTAGCTGGTGGACTGGAGGCTAGAGACACTGGCGGGTTGCCAGTTGGGATTTCTGTGCCCATGAGAGTAAAGTGCAGTTGGGAGGAAAATGAATAAGTAGTGTTCTTTCCTCTCACTGAGGTGCCCTCGAGCAAGACTTTTTCATCCTGACTGCTCCACTGGAACAGCACAAGAGAGAAGAGGGCTGGATGTATTGGGCAGCTGCCAGGTTTCTATATGTGCAGCTGAATATGAATCTCAGTGTAAGTTCAAATGAATTCAGTCTACATTGACTTCATCAGGAAAGTTATGTATTCACTGAATGACAGTTCAGCTATGTTCTTAAAATTAAATGTTAAATGTAGCAGACAAAACAGACTTCAATGGTCCAAGACGACTTCAAGTGTCAATATGTATTGCTTGAAAAGAGAGCTACGTCTCATTTAAATTAGTTCATCATTATCTACAGTCCTTCAAAATACATTTTAAGCATTATGTACAAACATGATCAACTTAAGATGAGCAGACAATTGTTACTGTACAGCCTTCAGGATTTTACTGAGAGGTTTAAAAACAATGTAAAATGCAGCAAGTGCGAATTCACAAAAAAATATTGTTATATTCTCTGAATATCTGTTGCAACATCTGCTTATATACAAATTCATCATTCAAATTCAAATACAAATATGACTCTACACATGATTGTGTTTGCTCTTGAATGGCTGTCCAGGAGAGCACTTATAAACCTCTTCCTCCTTTGACGATCAGACTTTTGACTGATCTCACTTCAAACACACAGAGCCATCCTTCACTACACAGTAACAAAAGACTCCAGGCCCACGTGGACAAAAGAAGACATCCCATTTGTCTGTGCTGTGTGTGTATGTGATCCAGGCTGGTGAGAGGACAGATTCCCGCTCCCACAGAGCACCAGCTGTGTGAGCGGTGGGTGTGACGAGCTCAGGTGTACTCACACAGGTGACCGCAGCCGGCGGGGCAGTGGGCGCTGCTCTTGAGCCAGTTCATAATGTGCTCCAGATGTCCGCCGTGGCTGCAGCCCTGACACCATACAAACAGTCCCTTCACCACATGGTGGCACACTGCACATACACTGGCACATTGGTGGCACCTACAGGAGGGACACAAGGCGCTTGTCAGAGGTTGGCTCATGCCAGAATTAGATTAATATTCAGGGTACTGTAACGAGGTTGCATTTAAGACATTTAAGGCTAGCAGGTGGATTTTGTAACCTTTGAACAGAGCCTGGCCAGCTGTTTGCAGTCTTTATGTGAAGCTTGGTTAGCTGACTGCTAGCTGTGGCTTCATACTTCATGCAGACACGGGTGGTATCAATCTTCTTAACATTCGATGTAAGCTTTGTTGATTTACAGCAAGCACTACTAATTTCAACTAACTGGATGGAGTTTACTAAAACCAACAAGTGATAAATTTATTGAAGTAAAAGCAATAGATTTTGTATGAAATTTGATCTGCAAGAGATAAATCTTCTTCTGGTGATCACACAAAATTACTAGTTTGACAATTTGACAATCATACGTTAATATGTACACATAGCTGTGGAAAATGTTCGTACCTGTCACAAATCCAGCCCTTGTTGCTCATTGGCCGCTTGCAGTTGCTGCAGTTAATGTGCAGTGTTGTAGACGTCTGGTTCAGGCCGGTGATGGCGCTGCACGTGCTCAACTTGATGACCTCATTGGACACATTCCACAACTCGAATCGCTGCAGCAGGTCTATGTAGGACATGTACCAGTGCTCCTGAAATGGAAACAACTCGTTCAGGGTTTCCTGTTTGGTCTGCTCAGGTCTTCCAATTTTAAGACTTGGGTGTTTTTTAATGAGCAGTCACAACTTACAGTCATGCATAATACAAATATATTGTCTTACAGTGCAGTTTTGCAGACACAAGATTTTTTTTTTTTTAACTTATCTTACCTGGGTGAGGTCATCAATCTCTTTACGGATCCTGTCCCCCAAGACAATCAGCACAGACACGGCCATCTGCACATCGCCCTGCTCGGCATAGTAGCTCAGCATCTCCCGCACAATGGGGCAGAAGAAGCTGGCAGGTAGATGTGGGCTAAACAGTGGCTGGGAAATGGAGATGAGGGAAAAGGACTCAATGGGCGTCAGACAGGTGACTTCTGCCTCATTGCCACTGACGTGCGGAGAGTCGGCCTTGTCTTGCTGAAGGTGCTCTGGAGCAGACGGGTTATCCATGATCTCGTGGCGCAGCTGGAAGGCCTCCTGGGGCAGCATGTACTCCTGCTCCTCTATTATGACAAAAGGAGCAGAGATAATATTAGACAAAAGAGTGCAGAGAATGGAGGCAGTTAAAAATAGCAGCTGCTGAGGTAAGCAACTCTTTCATTTCCGCAGAGATGGGACTGTGACTGACCTGTTTGGTTGTCGTGCTCCATAGAGTAGAGGTCATCATCATCTAACTCTGCATCACCGAACATATACTCGGTCTGGCCCTCGCTGCCTTCTGTCTCCTCATTTTCTAAAGGGAAATTGAATGAATTGCTTATTCATAAAGTCTAGATTTTACAAAGAACATACAGACTGGCTTCTAAGACTTCTATTGGCCACTCTCACCTTCATTATTATTACTGATGTGCGAGTTCCCAGGTTCCAGGTGGATGTTGTCCTGCCTGCTCTCACCTTTACTGCGCTCGAGTCTGCTCTCTGTGCCCATCCCTGAACCCATCTCCTTCATGCTAAAACTGAAAGCATAATGTACATTGGGACTAGATGTTAGCCTTTAAATGGTTGGCATCACTGTTGTGTAATGGCTCACTAAAAAGCTTCTTTACCTGTTCATTAAAGGCAAGGTGCCAAGTTTAATGAGGTTGTGATTTGGACCGGGTGCTGTGAGGTTTGCTGGGTCAGAGAACATGATTCTCAACATGGTCCATGTTGTGGAAACCTTTCCATTGAAAAAAAGAAAAGAAAAGAAAAAAGACAGGTCATTCATAACACAGACCAAACACAATTAGTTTAGAACACATTATCTCAGAAGTAATGTGCTACAAAGTGATGAGTAACTGTAATCAATTTTTCCTTAAGTGAAACATGGCCCCAATTTCAGTCTGAAATTTCAGTTTCCGATGATAATGAATTTGGCTCCAGTACACAACTTAATTGTCTCAATTAGTGCAAACAGCCATAGCACAGTCATTGTGTGGTTGAGCACAAATCTAACAAGCAGTCTAGAGGTGAAGCGATTACCCAATTTATCCCTTAGTTAAATCAAAAAGAGAAGAAAACACAATTTTGGTTAACAATTTATGGTTTAAGTCATTTCTTAGCTCTCAAATGTGAACATTTTCTGATTTTCTTTGTGTTCTATGAAAGCACCGATTATCTTTGGGTTTTGGAGTTTTTGTTGGAGAAACCAAGAGATTTTACGACACAACCATGGGCTTATTTTTTTATGATTTACTGATATTTTTGGACCACAAGATTAATCCAGGAAGTAAGATACGTAGATTAATATATCATGAAAATAATTGGTACCTGAGGTCTTTTTAGCTCCTGGGCCACTTTGGCATTGTGATCACAGAGCTCAGCAAAGGGCTTCCCACTGAGGAGGTAGAGTTGTGCTGTCTTGACAAACCAGTCCATCCGGTTACTGTCCAAGTCTGTCTCAAAGACGCTAAGGGCACTAGACACATGGGCAAACTGCTCAGTCGGATCAGGCTTCTTGAAGAAAAAGATGGGGTAGCGGCGGTCGCCTCCAGGGTAAGGCTTCCTGTTGGCGTCACTGATGATCAGACTCTCTTTTGCTGCAAAGGCCAAGTCACCAAACAGTCCGAAGCACAGACCCTCGGGGTTGGCCTTGTCCACGGGACGAGTGGCATCTTTGAACATGTGCTGGTAGAGTGTGCTGTCCTTTGAGCCAGAAAGCAGGAAATGAGGGTCGTGCTGGTGGCGCCACACAATACCAGTGGTCACATCCTTGTGTTCCTCGAAGGTGGCGAAAGGAATGAAAGGTCTGCGGACATCCCACACATAGATGTTGTGATCCACCATCATGGAACAGGTGGCTAAGTGAAACTTCCTCTCAGGCCGCCACTTGACCCGTGCCACTGAGGCGATCGTCTGGACACAATAGATCTCCTTGGCCCGGTTAGTTGTCATGTCCCAAACCTTAACCATCTTGTCCCTGCCTCCAGTGGCCAGCCATCCCCTAAAATGGAAATAAAAGGAGAAAGCTATTAGCAAATGACAATAATAAAAACAACAACTAAAGCACGACTAAATTCTAAGAGACACTGACTGGGAAACTTTCAATTTCTCAGTTGGCTTGCATCATTAAGTCACTTTCTATTACCTGTCATCAGGGTGCCAGTCACAGCAGAACACAGGACCAGTATGGGCGGTGAACATTCGCTCATAGCGGTCTGGTCGTCTGATGTCCCAAAGCTGGACATTTCCATTCTCAAATGATGCAGCAAATGTGAAATAATCCTTCATGCTGAACTGGACATCCCTTACGCTCTCCGACTGACCTAGAAGAAAGGATTTTAAAAAATCAATTAAGCGATAAGAACCACAGATATAGTTGGTTTCCTAATTTCTAATCAGTGAAAACATTACTTCTGCTCCAACACAGTGATTAGTGATTCCTGAACACAGTAAAAACACAAGGAGTGAAAGTATGCATTAAAATGCTCAGAATAATTTCCAATGAATTTCAACGAGCCACACGTTAAAGACATATAACAATTAAATTCATGTCATACAAAACTCTCAGACATTGTATCTAACTTGTACTGATCACTTATCACATATGCTTATCGCTTAATATTCTACCTGAGAAAGTGCTGACAGACTCCTTCTTGCGCAGGTCGAAGCACTTCATGAATCCGTCCTGCGAGCCACTTAGCAGCATGTAAACCTCTGTGGGGTGGAAGCACACCTTGTTCACAGTACGTTTGTGCTCAGTAAACAGCTGGTCCTGCTTGTTTCTAGAGGGTTTTCCCAGGTTCCAGGTGACCACCGCCCCATTGGTGGCCGCCGTGGCCAGCAGGTTCTCCTCCATCTGGTGCCACATGACATCTGCACAGCTGAAGTTGAGAGAGGGTTTGCGGCCAACACGTAGATTCAGCTTCTCCACAAACTGCTCCTCCTCCAGAGTGTAGATCTTGAAGATGTTGCGGCCAGCTACCACCACCTGCGTGGCGTCACGGCACACGCTGATGGCGTTGGCAGGAGCGTCCAAGTGGCAGAACATAGTTCGGCCACTGACGGCACTGCTGCTGAGGGCTGTGGTAACCCGTGACATCTTCTCCATGTTCCTGGTGCAGACAACAGTGGTTTTACTTGAGCTCAGAAACAATAAAAGTGAGAAGATGCATCAGGTCAAATGCAAATTCATTTGCTACTTTTACAGCACTGCCATAAAAGGCATGTGAGCATGATTTAAATGATTTAAGGCACTTCATCAATCCACCAGAAGGTGGCACTCAAGCAAAATAAGATGTCAGATATACACATTACTTGGTGTCGGGGGCAGGAGAGGTGGCAGTGTGTAACAAACACAGTGCACAGTATTATATTGTAGCTATTAAACCTTATAGACAATGAAACGGCTGCAGAACTCACTTGGTGAAGAACCTCACGCCTTGTCAATGTCTGCAGCAGCACAGAGTCCTCTTCATGTGCTCCCATGAGAGCCAACTTACTGGATGAGAGATTGGCATGTGAGCTACATACAGCATGATGTTATATGAATTTAGAGTAAGAACAGATATATTATGTTTACCAGAAGCTAAATTTAAAAAATAACGAAATAAAAAATGATCTTCATGCAAATATTTGTCTCACAGACTTAGGTAATAACACTGACTGATGTATGCTTCCACTGCATCAACTTGAAACTGAAAACCGAAACTTTTACATAGTTAATCATATCAGCAGAGGGATCTTGGTTTCACTGTAAGTCTAAGCATATAAAAAGATGTCAATCTCTTTGTATTTAATGGGCAAAACTAAAAATGTACATGCATCAATACAGAGGGGAAACATTTGGCTGCCCATCATCAACTTTTATTATAATACTATAAACCCCTCAGATGGATCATCTTGTGTTTATAGCAGTCCCAAAATAGCATATAATGGCTGAGACTCTTATATTGTTCAATACATTATTATTTGAAGTTTCAAATACTGTCAGATGTGCTTCCTGTCTCGTCTGTCAATCTTGTTTTATTCTACCTCGTCCTAGTGCTTGATTATTAACTGCTTGTACTCATGCGAAGATGTGGTGATGACAAAACGAGCCATTCTAACAATGTGAGAGAACCAACTCACATTAGCAATTATTAGCAAACATTCAGACTGATTAACGTTACCAATATACTATCCACTACCTTACCTTATTACAACCTTGCTTTCGTGCTTTAGTTGTGGTTCCTTTTACTCCAATCAGGGTTAAATAGCAGCTATGTATGCATGAGTTCACCCGTATGCTGCTGTGTTGGCTACAATTAGCTGAGCCATCTGTAAAGTGTGCTTCCACCATAAACATGACAGGAATGTGATGCTAATGCTAGCTGGCTAACCTAGCTACCGAGCACTTTTGCAAAATGCGAAACGTGCACGACACAAGTTTCACAAGTATGTCAGACAATTTGAGAAATATAAAAAACGCGTCCTAGTGGGTAACAGTGTCTGTAAAAAAAAACAATAAGAAAGTATTTTAGGGGACAAACCTTCTGAAACTGTTGCTCACTGCTTGCGGTACCGGAAGTAGTGTGTCACTATCATCTCGCGAGAATTCCATCTGTCATAACGGGACGGAAGCGTCGTCACGAGAGTGCACTTTATTCAATTGTTTATCGGACATTTGGTGGTTTTACTTTCGTTTTTAGTGTGGAAATAGTGAGTATTCATTGGCACAGTGTTGTAATCCATTCCTATAAAACTGAGGCTTTGCAGAATTTGTTCTGTTTGTGTGTGCAGGTCTGAGCTACCATGAGTGCTCTGTTTGCCTGTGAGGATCCAGCCACATGGAGGAGTGTGTATGACAAATACTGGGATGTAGTGGAGGCCAAGGCCAAGAGCAAGAAACCTGGAAAACTGCTGAACCTTGACAAGTGGTAAATCCCTTTTCCTCACGGCCACAGAAACAAAATCACACTCAGTTCTTACAGGATGACAGAGAGATGTAAATCTGTTTAACCTGCTGGCTTTCAGTAGTATGTTATAGTATTGATTTTTTTTTGGAGTCACACAGAATTCTTGACGAATGGCAATAGCAAATGGACAATGTGAACTCAAGGTCAACTTACTTGCCTTTTCCAGGGCGTTCAGCTGTATCAATGTCTTCATCATCAGAGAGGGTTTGCTCAGTTGTCATGGATTTTTTGACGTTCCAGCTCAGTAGCTGTATGATGTAATCACAAAACATTTAGTACTTCTCATCCATGTTTGCTTATGATATGCTATGGAAAAAGCTAGTAAGTGGACTTTGAAATTGTTTTATCAGCTCTCTTGTGTTTACTCTCCCTGCTGTTACAATAGCTTTGTAGCCTTTTTTATGAGTGTAATGATAAAGAATGATATCAATATGTGGCTTCACTTATTACTATTAAGTGTGTTATAGGAGTTGAGTTTAGTCAACTTTGCTTAGAGTTTAAGAGTAAAAGTAACTGATCCTAATCTGTCCTGTGGTCAGGTATCAAGAGGAGCTGCACATACTCATTTCAAGTCGCCCCGACAAACACGTCACTCTGTCAGAGATGGTGAAACTGATGGAGTGGAAGCTCACTGTAAGTAGAAAATAAATCTTAATAATCCCAAGGAACTTGAAAACACCCATACAATAGACTGCTGCTCCAGTAAATACACCTTATAACATACAGCAGAGCTGTGAAGAGGCACTGACAGTGCACCAGCACTCAGCTTTGTCCTTGATTGGCCCTGTGTGCTTTTCTGCAGAGGGGGAAGTTCAGGCCGAGACTGCAGCAGCTGGTGGCTTCCAACAGTGAGGAGACTGTGGAGAAATGTTCCAGAAAGGCCTTCAGCCTCCTGCCTGATGTGCAGGCAGCGATCGCAGAGCTCAGCTCCCTGAAAGGAGTTGGTCCTGCCACAGCTTCAGGTTAGGCCAGAGTCTGCATTTAAGCAAATAGATCAAGGCTTAAGAATTCATACTGATAAGATGTCTCTGTGATCCTCTTTAAGCACAAAGTGATTGCCTTGTCAGAAAGTGCACAGTCCTTTACACTGGTGGATTGAGCTTCTGGGACCCCCCCTTCTTTCTGTTTAAATAGTCTGTACTCACTTCATGGATATATTCAGCTCAGCTCGGGGCTTACTGTCCATTTTGCTCCAGCTGTGTTGGCGGCAGGAGCTCCAGAACAGTCTGCATTCATGTCTGATGAAGCCATGGAGAGTGTACCAGGACTGAAGCCCATCCAGTACACAGCCAAACACTACGCTCTCTACCTGGGCAAGATGGTGGAGAGGACTGAAAAACTTAACAAAGGTGAGGAAATGACGAGGACACAAGAGTGGTTACAAGTATATCTGCTTTGGTCCACTTTGGTATTACAATGTTGTAAATGCATCTGTATTCTGCATCATTGATATATTATAAGATTTCATATTTTATTCTTATAGAAAATTGAATCAAAGGGACTCTAATGGGTAATTCAGAACACTTTGTAGAAACCTCTTTTCACTTTTCGTCTTTTTCTGTCAAGCAGTGTTAAGAAAAAAAAAAAGCCAAATTAATTCGACTCTGATTCTGATGACTGGCCTCCCCTCTCGTCCTCAGTGTGTCCACAGCAGGACTGGACACCCCACAGGCTGGAGCTGTGTTTGTGGGCGATGACCATAGCAGAACAGCAGCAGCTCCCACTCCTAAAAGACGTTGTTGTGAAGGGCAGCAGTGTGATGGAGAAGTGCTCAGATGGTTACACTGACCAGAGACCAGCAAAGAAACTCAAAACAAGATAAAAATCAGTATCACACAGCATCTTGTTCACTTTAAATTTGCTTTAATGTTTGTCAGTTTTTTGTATTTTTCGAAAGTAATAAAGCTTTAACCTTTTATATCAAATAGGGTAAATCAAGCTTTTGGGTTGCTTTGACAGACAATACTTTCATTTGAGAAGGGAAACCAGTGAAAATCTGATTAATTGTTGTGACTCAATGACAACGACACACTATAAAAAGCAGTAGGATGTTGCCACAGTATTGTTCTTTATTTATATTGTTTCTAAATTAAAGCAAAGTACAATGAACAGTACAAAATAAAACAAAATATATTCATATATATACAATATAAAATGGTTCCGTTCAGAACATTTAAAAAGTACAATAGATTGTGAAATAATTAATGAGGACTTTGATATAAATTATCCATTTGTAAATTTAGTTTTCCTTTAGTTTCCTCATGACCGAGAGAAAAATAGCTTCTTCTGCTTTTTCTTTTTGTAAACGCTGTGTTGGTACAACCTCTTGTCTGGTCTGAGAGATTGAACCTCGTAAGCTTGGCACCATTTTATCAATACAAGTAAGCAGCTCAGGAAAAACTACCACAGCAGCACAGATATGACTTTTTTTTCATTGTTCTAAACTGTTGGAGGGAAACGACTTTAAGAAACCACCTATGATATTTGCAAGACTTCGAGTGGCTCAGGCAGGATTTGTGAACGTACCAAAGCTAGAAACTGGGAAACTGAGACTTTAGCAATGTCCTCTGCCGCAAACCAGAAAATATACCCTCATATCTCCAGTGAGAAAACCTGAACACTGTTAGAAATTCTTCCATGCTTGTTTCTGGTTATGGCGGACGACAATGAGTGTTTACTAATCCACTTGAAAACCAGATTGTTCAGAGTCATTCCTCATTTAAACTTTAATAACTGTAGACTTTTGAGCGCGACAGATAGCTGGATAAATCATTGAACTATGACAAACTGCAAGCCTTGAGATTCACAGATGCATGTTTAGTCTGCAGTGTTTTGTGTCCCAGCCGGCGAATTAACACACACTTAAAATCAGATGGTGTTTCACACATTTTAAAGCATCATTATTCAAGAAAATGTGTGATCTAAAGCCAAATATCTGTACTTTTGAGGCCCTAGAATCTTTAAACCACCATTTCAGGTTTCAACAGCTTTAGTAAAAACATAAGTTTCAATGTATGCACTGGTGAGTGTCCAATGACTGTTGTACGTACAGATCCATCTCTGGAGCTACAGTAGCCTGCTTTACCTGCACAGTCCTGCAGCGAGACCATACATATATATCTAAGTAGCAATAAACACTAAGAAAAGGCATCCTGGCCGGCTTGTTGGCAAGCAGATATATTAACAACTTCAGTTGTTTGCACTGCGGCTTTTGTCTCTCATGGATCCTGTGCATGATCATGTAGAATATACCATACAGCTAAGTGCAAAGCAGCCTGTCTGCCCGGTGCTCAGTCTTGGGCTCATATACTATAACAAGGCATTGGGCATAACAGCACAATGGATTGGCATAGGGAGGTAAAAAAGCATTAAAGAATGTTTATGGCAGTAGAGAATATGGCACACACCAACATGTCACTTGACTACATTATAACAAGTGCAAACGAAAAAGCCCACTTAAGATGAAATACAGGAAATAAGAAAATGTCAAGTATGCAATGGTATGTATGGATTCAACTGTAGTTTGGGTGCAGTCACATCAACAAGGGTCCATGTATGAACGAGACTGTTGACTATGAATGTTATTGATAGTCATGCCATCCCTAACCCTTGCCTTCCTTATACTGTTGAAGACAAATATGTCACTCCAAGACAGCAATTAAATTAACATCATGCAGCCTGTCAGATCCACTTATTAAAGGAAGATATCCTGTTTAGGGCCTAGCTTTGGGCTCTGCTGTATCCTTGCTACAGCCATGCATCATCCTGACACCGGGGGTGTTGTGACATGAGCGCGACAGGATGGGAAAGCACGAACGCTGCTGCTTTTCAGCCCGGCTGAGGTTTTTTTGGTGAAAAGAGCTGGGGCTTGTCTGTTGTTTTCCGCCGTCCTTCCATCCCCCCCCACAAACCAAAACCGACACATGCCGCCAGCCAGAGGATGCGAGACAGGCCTCTATCGCTGCTCTCCTTTGAGATGAGCTGCTGTCTGGGTGCAGGAGAGGCTTTTAATCAGACAGAGAGGTGTCTCTATAGAAGGTGTGTTGGTGCTGTGGTCAGCTCAGGCTCAGGACCAGGAGATTTTGGCTTGCAGAGAAGTGATAAACCACTCCTGAAATCCACCACCTGGTTGTTTAAGCTACTTCTCATTTTCAGTGTCTGCTTTTATTCAGAGGAGACTAAACAACAATGAAACACCGGACACTTCACTTTGTATGGGAAGAAGATGAGAAGAGGGTTAGGGGCATCAAGAATACACAAGCCTTTGATTTTAGTCCTGCATGTATACTTCCAGGAGGGGTAATATTCAGTTAATGTGTTCTACAAAAACATAGCCATTTACTAGCCCTTTTTACAACCCTTATGGGTTCCTATGAATCTTATGTTAAAGAGGCACATTAACCTCCTCTCAGGCATCCTCTTTATCTTCATTATAGGCTAACAGGGTATGTATGCATTATTCATCAATGTATCTTTGCTATCCAAAGCAATAATATTTCCTAGTACACACAACAGTTTCCATCAAGGATCCATTACTTGCACATATTGGCGGATCCTTTCTTTTTCGTGATGTATCCGAGAATGGCTTATTCTGGCTATTTCATTCAGATTCCCTCATTTAACACAGAGTCTTCTGTTACTACTGACAGTTTCATGTGGAAGCAAATGCTGAGGACTGTATTTATGACCAACTATGAAAATTGGCAAATGCATAAAAATATTTTTTTCCCAGGCAGCCAGTGGACATTCAAATGAATTATTGATTGAAAGACTGAGAAATGGAACGTAGCATGAGTAAATGTAATTGCTATCCGCGCCTCAGCTTTCTAAAAAGCTTAAACCACTCTGCAGATAATATATGACAGGAGCCCTGTCTGTAATTTGTTATTTGCAAAAGAAGAACTGCGTCCACACACTCTAGGGGACAGTTTAGAGATGCGGGCACTTGCAAAAATGAAGCTTCATCCACTACAAACAAGTTGGCGAACAAGGTGTAAAAAATGAGTCCAGCCACATGAAAACATTGCAAAGAGTACAGAGTTTCATGGGTTTGTACTTTTGCACAGTTTGTCTCCTTTCACCTCGCCGGCTGAATCTTCGCAACTCAGAAATGATGTTTGATCACACACAACAAAAAATAAAAAATAAAATAAAGTTACACTGAATCTACCAATTAACAGGTTTCAAATCAACAAACACATTTTTCCTCTGCTTTTGCCCTCTCAAATTAGTTCTTTCTATGGCTTATTTTGTAAAGCACTAAAGATTTATAAAATCAAGTGAGCTCGAGTCGTCGGTGGTCACCTAACAAACCAGGGGATTCTGCCTCATAGACTGTTTTGCAGAGGATCAAAGCCATACAGGAGTTATCAGAAGAACAACAATCATAGCATTAATTTCGCACCATTTGAAACTTTTTCTCTTTTCCCCTTCAAAGAGGAAAAAAAAATACAAATAAATATACTCTTGGTTATGAACATACAATATACACATCCACTATCAAATGAAAAACGGGGACAACTTAATAACACTCTTTTTTTTCTTTATAGGTACATTCCTTTACAAAAGTATACAGTCCCTAAGAATGAGAAACTGAGGTATAGACTGGGCCTGACAGAGAGACCCCAATGCCCTCTGGGACACGAAGGTCAGAGGTCAGGTGATGACACATCCGCGCCCTCCCCAGTTCAGTCTGTCAGAGCGAGAACAGGCAGAGGCCAGTGTGTGTGTGTGTGTGTGTGTGTGTGTGTGTGTGTGTGTGTGTGTGTGTGTGTGTGTGTGTGTGTGTGTGTGTGTGTGGTGTTCTTCTCTTCAGTTAGTCCGTGTTGACCTACAGAATCAGGCAGTGGCTGCTCTCAAAGACAAAAGAGGAGAAATGTGTGTGTGTGTGTGTGTGTGTGTGTGTGTGTGTGTGTGTGTGTGTGTGTGTGTGTGTGTGTGTGTTTGTGTTGTGTGTAGGTGGGTGTGCTTGTCTCGCCGAGAGCCACAGAGCATGACATGGCATATTTTACACGGTGCGCCTAGCAAGTTGGTGGTTAGCATTTGACACAGCAACAGGA
Source organism: Centropyge bicolor (assembly GCA_037975185.1). Taxonomy (NCBI): domain Eukaryota; kingdom Metazoa; phylum Chordata; class Actinopteri; family Pomacanthidae; genus Centropyge; species Centropyge bicolor. Next base: position 1,250,897 of record JBBMOC010000024.1, on the reverse strand, counting down.
GGAGTTCACTCGCTCAGGTGATGACCCTCAATGAAACTTCAGCTCATAAGCTTCTTTTTCTTTTCTCTCCTGTCACGCAGTCACTCCCGTCTCCCATCTTTCGCGTCTTGTCCATGTTGTGTGAACTATGTTTCTGTATCCACAGTGTAGGTATAATGTCATGGAAATAAATTAGAAAAAAACTGACACCGTCTTATTTTTTAAGACCCCATGAAGTGAAAATGACAGTGATGTCCTTGACAGAATCCACAGAAAATTTTCTTGAAAGCTTGCATTTAAAACGTTTTCCTCCATTCTTCCTGCAACTGCTCTAGGAAAGGGTTTCTTTATTCCATTTGCACTCAGGGGCAAAGAATTTTGACTGGCATCTTCTCATCTACTTAGCAGCTCAATTTCAAGATGTTCTTTTAGGTTTTTGTTTTTCAATTAGTGCACAGCAATTTTGCAAAATGCCACAGTGACCCCTGTTAGTTACAGCGGGGCTGCAAAATAAAAAAAAAATCGGATTTCTTATTTTAATTGCTACCCCGAGAAATAAACATGCTTTTCCTGAAACTCTTGCTTAAATCCTCTCCTGCAGCTCTGATTTGTGGCACAGCCAAAGGACACGGGCGCTCGCCCTGCTCAAGTGCCTTTAAGCAAAACACTCGAAACCCTTCACAGTTGAAGGGGGCGCCGCTGCAGCTGATCCTGATCTCTGAACTTTATGAAAGACAGAACATTTCTCTTAGCGTTTCGCCAGCATCGTCGCCTCCACAGTACACACTCCTACTGTTTTCCTCTCTTTAATTCCCTGTCACCAGAGGCACGCGTCATGAACTCAGATCCTTCTTACTTGAGCTCTTTACATGTATGAAAGACGCCCTCGAAAGAAACAACTGATGTAACAGCTTTTCAAAATAAAAAGCCTCTGGAAAAAAAAAAGAGCACAACGGCTAAATGCTCACTGAAAGGTTAGTGCTGGTAATGTGGATGAGATTTCAACGAATATATAAAAAGATATAATGCTCCTCAAAATGGATCTGAGGAACTTTCACCTGTACTTGTTGCTACTGTAATCCCTCTTTAATAAAAGAGACATATTTTCTTTGATTTGCAAAGTATCTGTAAAAAAGGATTCTTGGTCGATTTTCAATTTGAATGATTTCATATCATTTCATTTGGGTCTAACTTGAGAGGAAATGGGTAAAGTTAACTATGGTCGAAGGGGGACCTTTGTTTGGAACAGGGGTTGGAGTCAGTGTGTATGTGGAGGAGGGTCTGCAGGGATGAGGAGGGGGCCTTCATCAGGGAGGAGGCGGTATCTGCACCCCCAGCAGCTCGTATGCAAAGATGTTCCAGAAGATGGCGAAGAGGAGGAAGGTGATGAAGGAGAAGACGATGACCCACCAGGAGCACTGTTTCTGCAGACTCTCCTCGTAGCTGCGCAGAATCAGCAGCCCCATGCTGATGCCAACCACGGCCCCTGACAGGTGCGCCATGAAGCTGGGCTGGGGCCCCGAGGACGGCAGCGGTGGCGAGAAGCGGAGCCAGACTGCACGACCCACCTCCGAACTCACTGTGGAGGACAGAGAGACAGAATCAAGGTGGTGTCTGCTCATCACTGGAGCTGTGAGGAAATCAGGCCAAACTACTTCTTAGAGGAATCTTAGATCAAGTTATCATACAAGTGTCGTTCAAGTGTGAAAAAAAACTGTGTTTACTGACAGCAGTTTCACAAAGTGTCCCTGAGCCCATGTAGTAATCTCCTGTCTACCATCATGTGTTTGACAAAGTGGTGAGCCTCTCTCCATCCTTCATCCTTGTGAACAACTGAGCCTTTCCTTTCATACCCAATCGTGATCCTATCACCTGTTCGCAGATAGACTTGATAAGAACATTTATATTTTTTTGCCATTAGGGTTGTAATAAGATTTCTATTACAAATTCTTACTAGCCACAATATCTGACCTCATGATCATTTAACATATAAAGTGAAGCCCTGCAACAATCTCATGTATGGCCAACTTTAAGTATATTATCACTTTTCATTTGTTTTTCATTTTATACATAAACACTGTGTACTTAAGAAGGGCATTTCCTAAATTTGAATAATCAAACGATAAATCCGTTTTCCGGTTCCACTGGTCTGTAACTGTCACTTAAGTATATTTGGCATTCTCAATTAAAGCCATCAAATATTGTCATAATCCTTGTAAGAATAGGAGTCATTTGTATGACTTTCCCATGTTTAAAGAATGGGGCTTTGGGCTGCAGCTGACTTTACGCTGGTGCATAAGATGAGCTATACAAGTGTTTTATCAGCAGGCAAAGAAAGGTCACAGGAGGATTTAAATGGATCTTTACTCTAAAAATTGCCTCTGAATGTTATTGGCCATTGTTTGTTGCTGCTCTTCCAAAGCTGAAGTCTCCATAAAACCAAAGCAAATGTTAATTCAGTCTTCGCAGCATCTCACACAAACAATGTGTCACGTTTTATTTTGAAAAGCCGTATTCCCTGTTTGTGAAACACCGAGGAGAAATATCACATCCCAGCAGAGACTCGCCGCTCTCTCTGTTCGGGGGCGGCAGGCTCGGGACAGATGGAGGGAACATATTGCTCACTAATGAAAGTCACAGTGAATCGGCCCTCGTGTGGAGAAAAAGGACAAGTAGTATGAGTCAAAAGCTTGGAAAACAAAGCAACATGTCCAATCATGGAGCCTCTCATTCTGAGCAATTAACACAGATAGGTTGAGTAGCGAGTCTGCTGCTCATCTTTCAGAGCTTTTTAAACCTCCGCTCACATGATTAACAATATGTTGCACTGTGAACAGGTGTGCGGACATTTAATATTCTGAAAATGAAAGGCTGCACAAAGTCCCTATTTGATGATGCAACTATAAATCCAACACAAATACCAACAGTGGGAACAAAAGCGCAGCGGCCTTGAGAGTAGATCTGGACAACTTACTGCAAACTAGCGCCAGGATCATGCGGAGCAGCTTGTATGGACAGCGCATCCCGGCCCAGTTCTGCAACACAGAGCCAAAGTGTCCCGTCAGCACAAAACAATCACGACAGCAGCAACCATTATATATTTGAGTATGTTAACAGTGTGGGAAGCAAGGCCTCGGTTTCTACCCTCCGGACATATTTAGACCTGAAAGAAAGAAAATCCATATCCTTATGAAGGAGGAGGCAGCACTTACACTACACCCAGACGTGATTATACACCTGGCTGCTCTCCACTTACTGGTTCCAACCCAGTGGCACTCTATTAATTAGGGCTAAGATAATTTAACAGAAGGGGAGAATGGACCAATAAATAGCCATTTTGATTCTCTAGGGGAAGAGAACAATAGCGTCCTGCGTTAGAATAACACATTTAGTCTCCAGGATGAAAAACTGCACCAATCACATCCCTGCTTAACTTCCCCAGCTGTGGGAATATGGCCGAGTGTTTTCTGCTCCTCTCTCACAGCAGAGAAAAGAAATGGTGACCGCCATGCAAAATTAAAGACAAGAGGGGAGGGTATAAATAAAACCTGCCGTGACCGTGGTAATGTCACAATATTTTGACAGATAAATGATTCATATCATAGAGGAAGGAGGTCAAGTGCAGAGGAGGAGGTCTGAGGTGGGTGTGATGTGGCGCTGCTGCTCTCTGATGGGAGGCTTTGACTTGCCTCCACTCTCACAACCTTTGACTAAAGGATGGCCCTTATGCGTCTTGTTTATCACACTGAGATGAGATGGAGAATGGCTGAAGGAATCTGATGTGTGTGTGTGTGGCTCAGTGTAAGAGTACTTGCTGTTCAGACGACGTAAGCAAGAGCTAATTTTTCTTTCAAAACACAAAGAAGTTTAAGTGTCAAAAGTTGAATTTGTGCCCTGCCTGGTTCCAAGATGTATCCAGACAGTTTAGCTGCATCGACAGCCTTGTTTGAAACATGTCTGCCGAGCCGAACGGACGATGATGCTCTATGGCAGATGGCCACAAAATTTTCTGGGTCGAGAGTGGACAAGGTTTGGAGATTTCCTTCAAAAACACAAACTAGGGGAGGAAAAAACAGTCATCGGAGCAGAACTAAGACGGGCCTTGAAGGATTCCCCAACAACGAAACGGGCATCAAGCGTAACAGAGCAAGTAAACTGTCTGTTAGCTGCTACGACGACGCAGCTACAGTTACAGAGTCCTTCGCTTTGGGCCCATCAGCCTACTTTGATTTCTATCCCTGCTGGCATCTCCGCTGCCCACAGTGAACAGCGACATTAGTTAAAGTGATTCGTCAGATGCAACACCGCCTCGAGAGTTGAAGGGAACGTGCAAGGCATTTCGCATGTAAACCTTGTGACAGAGAGCCACACAAATAAATACGAGAAGAAAAAAAGCTCTCAAGCAGCATCAAGGGAATTCACTCCTTGGTTTGCTTTTTTTTTTCTTCCAGTAGACACAAATAAACACAGCTTTAATAATTAATGTAAGAGTCTGGGGAGGCTGTTAATGGCACATTCATCAATACAAATGACGAGAGGAGTGGACAAATGTTATGGTTTGACGATACTAGAAGAAGTAATTGGGATATGTTATTCATCAGCACTGATCACTTAGAGCTTCTCCAAAGAGGTCACATGCAATATTCAATGACGCTTTTCCAAAAAAACAATTGGCAATAAAAACCACTTATCACTTCAATGTGACTCTACTGTTGCAGGGAAAACTTACAACTAACATCTGTTGATAAAAACAAACAAGTGAAGCAGTGGGAGTGTGCGGTGGTCTCTCTCACACACACTCACTGACATTTTGCCTCAGTTGAAAACCGCTTTCAGACGTAACAATGGAGGCCATGATGATGACAGTTACCATGACGACGTTGGCCAGATGCGCCGAGCACAGAGCGTAGACCCCTCCGGAGCCCCCCACCACCGGAGCACGCATGTCGGTGATGGACACTGTCAGCGAGCCTGCAGAGAGAAACACAGAGAGAGAGAGAGAGAGAGAGAGAGAGAGAGAAAGAGATTAGGAGTGTAGACGTAAGAGAGGGAGAGCACGCAATGCAGGGAGAAGAGTGTGTGTGTTGATAGGAAGAGAGAGAGAGAGAGAGCAAAGGACAGCATTTTAGAGCAGGGGGGGAAAAACAAAGGGAGAGTCTGATTACTCATCACGCAGCAGCACAAGTCACCTTCCTCGGAGCAGTTTTTAAATATCTCTGAGTAAAAATCACCCTCTGTTCACAGGGACTGTGCCACATCAGCTGACCTTCACATGACCTTTCATTTAACATCTAGAATACATGACACACGCTCACAACACAGTGTTGCTCGAGCCTTTTCTCTATGCAAGCAGTCCGCCAAAACTGCAGCTGAAGAATAATATTAAAAATGGTCAAGAACTGGAAAAGGAATATTTCCTAATTGGATTTTCCTTCAATTAAAAAAAAGTCCATCTCGGAACGATCTCCGATCAAAGTGAGGCCAGGAGAACACAGGCGAACCTCGGAGAAAAGGATAATTTCCAATTTGTGGGCTTCTGAAGATGCTCTGTGTTATATTCATGAGCTAAATGTAATCTGGGATATGCAGATATGGACAGATGCCAAACGTGCTGTTAAAAAGGAGTTATAATATGAAAAGTGCAGCGGCAGTCGTGGCAGTGACCGAGGTATGAACATTATGTAAAGACATCCACCTGTAAATAGACTTTGACGCCGCCACACACGATCAATGAATCATTTTCAAACAGTTATTTGGCGTTGAAGTCTTGTAATTCATTGTGTTTTAAATCATACCACATCATCAAATGACTCACATAACAATAATAAAGATGTCCCATCCTGACAAGTGCAGGTGATGAGAATATTGTTTTATAGCCTGGTGAATGAAGCATAAGAGAAGGAGCTTTGCAACATGTTTGAATTTGAATTGACTTGTTTTCTTTGTTGTACAGGAAATATCTCAGTGTGATGTCGGCCAGTTATTAATAAGAATAACAAACAGAGTGTACAGTATGTGGCCAGCTGCTGCTTTTAACACAGACATGATCCTGAATGCGGCACAGTGCACCTGCTGCTGCATTAAGAGTTGCGGTGACACCATGAAGTAGGACAGAATCCCAAGCAGGAGGAAAATCACAGTGGCAGTTGCTGGCGAGGACAGCGTCAGACACAGTTAATTATGCAAATGAGCTGATAAGGGAAGCGGAGAGGGCTGATAAAACAAAACAGCCTCTTTTTAATCACAGTTGGGGTTTGCTGGAGTTGTGATCTCAGATCTATAATGCATGTTGTAACATTCATATTCTGTGTGTGTGTGTGTGTGTGTGCGTGGCAGAGCCTCACAAAGTAAACATCGTCTTAAAGAACGCCTTGTCAGCCCGTGGTGGCAGCGACGATCATGGAAAGACAGATGGTAATCAGAGCGCGTTCCCGACTCATTCATCTCTCCTTCGCTCCGACACCTATGGGCTCTTTTACGTGGATTTATGGGGCGTATGAAGGTTGGCGCTAAGATTTGAGATCCACCGTGCCCCATTTTTAGGAGTTCCACAAAAACGCACTTTCACAGCGTAGCAGCATTATGTGGCGTCTGATCTCTTCAAAGTAAAGGAGAAATTGAATTGGAGCAACTTCACCAGCGTCAACATCCGAGTTCCTCTTGTAGTCCTCTTCTCCGGAGCTTCACAACTTTTCTTCGCAGTTCATTTATGTATTCAGCGCCGCAGAGCTGGGAGAGATATTAATGAAATATTGATAGAATGACATGAGAAATAGCGTCTGGAGTTTTAGCTTTGGAAATATTGTGATTTCGGTTAAATTCGGTCTCTTACTGCTCTTAAACATTCAGTACAATTAAGTGATACAGTTTTATGAATTTATTTTACTGCTTTAGCAAAGTGCTATGAATATTAATTTTTTTTCTTATTTTTCCTTCTTCTTCATTTCTTCTCTCCATTTACACATCCAGCAGCCAAGGAGCAACATTAACATTCATTTGTAGCTGTGCTTTTGGTCTCCAAGTCCAATATTCTCTCTCCTTTTAGCTCTGTTTTTCTCTCCACCAACTCCTGAGGGAAATATAGCTGCTAAATGTTCCACGATCTTGACCTGCTGGTTGCCAACTTCAGCTATATTTGCCTGACTATCTTTTTGAATAGGTTTTTAGAGCTAAAGTTTAGAGTTAAGTTGCGAGCTATAAAAGCAAAATAATAAGTTACATAAGTCCTCTGGGAGCTGCAGACTGGAGGGATATCCACTGTGGGTTCATCACCTCCAGCGACCCCCCTTCACATTACACACATTAATTTCATCCAGTGTTTATATAAAAATGTGGATTAAAGCAGCTTTAAGAGGAGTGAAGTGGCTTGTTTGAGACCACCCCTTCACAGGAGACACTTGTCAGGGATGTGACACCACCATCTGTGGGCGAAGAAGGGAAGACAACCTGAGACCTCCGGCTCAGAGGAAGAGACGGGCTCCACGGGGAGGAAACAAACTGCTCTCTCCTCCTGCTCGCTCCGCTTTGGTGAGAGGCTCCCAAATACAGTATGAATATTAAACAGGCCTGTCATGTGGGCTCTCCTGCTGAGGGGGATTTAAGATTTAGGATTCTCGCGCTCAGCAGGAGCTGAGACGCGAGGTGTACGATTATTTCGGCGCCAAGTTGACACATTCCATCTCGCGGACAGATTATTTATTGTTGCCATCCTCAAGTCATCATCAACATCCTCAAATCTTTTTGTGAGCTTGCGACATTCGCAAGTGCGCCGCAGTGGAGACAGTAAAAATGATGTACTTTGTATAGAGTAAAAGTCAACACTCAGGGCTATACTCCATCTACCGCAGTATAATCCCCAATGCAGCTGAGAGAACTGAGCCTCTGTCAGACCATACTTGCTACGCCATTACTGTTACTCCAGGCTGCCCTTAAGCTATGGGTCAACTTTGTATTCTTCAGTCTCTCTGGGATAAGGTGCAGACAAGGGATGGTAAGCTGATCCAAGGCCAGGGTTTTGACAGTGCCTCAGGCTGCGCCTCTCTGTAGCCTCTCCAGTGGAGGCAGCGCCAGAGCACAGTAAATGTTGCAATAAAAAAAAATAGATCCTCTAATCTCTGGAAAATATGCCTCTGCACAAACACTTTCAAACCTGATGCTGTTCACTGTCTGCTTTCTAGAGTTGTGTAAGTGGGGGGCTATTGACTTTGATTACTGACTATTACCGACTGGCTAGATGTGTATGTGGTCGATGTCGGTTTTTCAGGATCAAATTGAGTTGACTATAGGTTTAAAAGGCATATAAATGGCTGTAGATGTCTAGGCTAAAATTAAGCTACATATAGTTAAAGGGTGAATCAACATCATCAACAAATAAGCACTAGTAAAATTTTAGCCAGTGACCTCTCATGCCCCTCTCTCTCCCCCAGTTTCCTGCCTTCACCTGTCACTATCCAATAACACGTAATCCAATAAGCGTATGTATGCTCTGATGCATGACTTTTATATTGCCAGTCTGTCTTTAAATATGTAACAATGTATTTGCTGTTTGGTGTAAAAGTGGGTTACACAAACGAGCATAATACAACACTGGCATTCACTCAGCTTATAAAGTTGATATGGTGAACATTTTAGCTGTTGACTATTGATGCATCTAGCTGGCACAGAAAAACATTAGCATTTGAAGATGTGCTTCAGGCAAATGTAAATCCAATATTCGCTCTCTTTTTTAGCTGTGTTTGGTTTTCATCAGCTCCTGAGGGGAAATATTTGTCTCTTTAGTTTCTAAATGCTCCACTATGTTTACTACTAAATTGCCAACTATGTCTGTCTGGCTGTTTGGTTCTCTACAGGTAGCATTCAGTGAGTTTATGAGAGGTTTTTTCTTCTGTCTGTATCTGCAAACAACCCACATGAGAACCGTGAGACTGAATCAAAACAATACAAAGCGGGCCAGAAAAACAAAACAATGAGCACAGAGATGCTTTAAAGCTCCACAGAGCTGAGGGGAAATGCAGAGACAGGTGACACATTTCTGTGGGTTCATCACTACTAACGACACCCTTCACATTACACTTAATCATGAGACGTTTGTTAATACGAAAATAATGTACTGGAGCAGCTTTAAAGCACAGACACCACAATGAAAACTGTGGGAGTAAAGATCCAATGAGGAAGGAAAACATATTTGTAAAGACGTCTACCAGAAGGTTTTTTTCTGGGAAACTAAAGGATGTCTGAGAAAATTAATATGCATTGACTTGCATTCCTTGGTTGCTCAGCCAATACATTACTCAGAAGAGGACAATTAAAGGACAATGTCTGCTTGTTTATTCAGGTGATTTAGTCAGTATTGGATATAAGCAAATCTGGCAACCTTGAGCTTTTATTCATTATACAGTCTATTGATATAAGCTCTGCGGAAAGACCCAGCCAACACACATTTATTGTGTTATGCTTCATTAAGAGAATAAAAACATTTGTAAGAGAGTTTTTTTTTTGTTTTTTTTTACAATTACTAATAAAATAGTAATTGTAAAAAAAGTTCAGTTTCCTTCAAAAAATGTAAAATATTTCAATAGAAAACTCACAGTAACAGTAAGGGAAAGCTCTGATACTGAGGGGCTGTTGTCTGTTAGGTCCAGGTTGCTCTATTTGTGCACACTGGCCTCAGATCTATCCTTTATGCATTAAATCTTGTGGCCCTGCACAGAGATGTGCTGTAGTCAGCACTCCTGCAGTCACAGGGCTGCCTCTGTTGGCTAATAAACTGGGGAAATGCCTGATCAGATTTATTTACTAAGCACAAATAAAGAGAGAGGGAGACTGATGGGAAGAGTGGAGGAGGGAGCGCATGAGGGACAGTGATACAGATGCACCGAGAGCAATCATGCAATCAGAATTACAGGATTTCTTCTCTGTTTGTTTGTCGTTTTTAAAATATTCTGCTGCCAGATTATAAGAGAACGACTGGAGTTTCTGTTCAATTAGCTGATCATGAACGAGCAGTTTACTTTTATTATTTTCTCACTTATGCTAAAAAACTGCTGACTATCAGATGTAAATATGACAACAAACTTTGGGTTTTGTAGTTGAAGGAAAACAGAGAAACAGTTTAATACATGACGATGTCTGGATATCATAAGTCTTACTGAATGGAGTTGGAGTTCATAACATATAAGATAAGATAAGCCTTTATTCGTCAGACAGTGGGGAAATTCACATCTGACACTGTAATTATTATGTTTCAATTCTGTGCAATATCCACAAAACATCACAATTATTATATGTTGCTCTACTATATGTTGCTCTATGTATGGGTACCCTTATTTTCGAATCATTTTGGAATGACATTTCATCTTTTACATGTCAGATAGTGAAAAATGCCAATTGTAGCTCGGTCAACACAGGATTTTTTGAGGCAGATACTGATACTGAGAGTCGTCTGTCATTTTTGTAATAAACGCACACACAAACGTTTTTGTTGTTTTGTTGTGACAAAGATATGATCTCAGTGGGACATTTTGCTGAAACAATGTAATGGCAACACTATTCTAAACAATCATTTCTCATCACTCATCAGCCGAAGTATAAACCAACACCCACATGTGTGCAATAAGCTTTTATCAGCTGTATAGAGGTACAGCCATCACAATTCTGTTAAATTCTGTTGCAGCAGATTAATCAGTTGATTGTTTTGGTGCTTGCTTCAAGCATCATGGAGAGCGATATTATTTGATTTTGCTACTTACTTTAGTTTTGGTGTATGAGCAGAAACAGTTTTGGGGGTGACCAAAGTCAAAATAAGTAAATGTCAGGGTGACTCAGCTGGCAGCAGACCATCTGTCACATAGTCTTTTGTCCACTTTAGAGTGTATTTGAAAAGCTCATAGCTTCAAATGTCATTTAATAGAGTGGCGTTCATTTCAAAGACTCATTTCAACTATAATAGTGCTGTCAGACTTGGGGAGCTCTATTAAAGATATTTTCCACCTGGGAAGGAGATGGACTCCTCTGTGTCATCCAGACAGAAAGAGATAAGAGAAATAATCATCTCCGTCCCTGATGCTTTCCTTAAAGTGTAGCAGCATCAGTCCTCATCCAATCTAACATCTTCATCCATCTCCCTGTCCCTGTCTCCGTGCCCTGGTGGAGCGTGGGCGGGAGGGAAGAAAGGCCTCAGAAGGTGTGAAGGGAAAGACGGAGTCTGCAAAGTTTTACTTATCTGCAGCGTCAAGCTGCGGCGGAGCATCCAAACTGTCAGCACCCTGAAAGCGACAAAACACTCCTCACCTGTGCTGCACTGCAGTCAGACCAGATCATTAGATGAACAACTTCAATAAGGGAGACACACATTCAGAGTCCAAACACAACATAAATCAGGACTACTCTTGTCGCTATATATCAAAGAACGTAAAAAAAAAAAAAAAAAGCACCAGCACCATTGATGCCAAGCTTTGGTCTGGAGGAACGGATGCAATTCATCAGTTTCACTGACTTGCCAACATGGCCACTGTAAACACACCTTTCCCATGGTTTCCTTAGAGATTGATTCTGTTTATTCTGCCCTGTCCAAATTTGCCACATAGGAAAATATGATAATATTTATGCTCCTCCAGAGTCCAGGGGGCATCAGGAAAAATCAATAGTCTCCACAAGTCATATCCTCCAAGCTGCTGAGAGGAGGCCGCTCAGCACAGCACCAACTGCTAGTGGAGAAGTATAATCATATCTGATTATAGAGTGAGAGTGTGTGTGGGCATATGAGCATGCCTAGAACTGAAGAGGCAAAGAGACGAAATTCAGAGATTAGTGAGTGTACGTCAGAATACGCCTGACACTCCAGAAGTTGTTTATATCATAAGAAGAAGCTGTAATACAAAAAAATAAATTCTTGTCACGACTGAAGCCGTTATCACTCACAAACGCTTTTCAGCTAACAAGCACAATGGGCTGACCTTGGATGGAAATTACTGAAATTCTTCAATGAAAAAGAGCATGAAATCACTTCCTGTGATCAAGGTTATAATGCCACAGTGATGGGTACAGTGAGGGTGATGTGCTTCTTCTTCTTGGGAGGAGGACCTTGAAACTAACCACCAATGTGATATAAACTGAGCAGATGAATAGCTGCCTCTCGAATTCCAACAGTGTCTGACAAATATTGCTGTCCTGCATTGGCTTCACACAGCAGATGCAAACAGACACCCATAACACAGTGGGCTCGCTCCACACAAATGGGCTACCTTCAATTAGGCTGCATTACAGTAGAAATATTCATCATCCCTGGTGTTGTTATCAGCGATGCTGCAGGGGGTGGTTGTAGAGGAAGTGAGCTCGGTGTCACCTAGGAAGAGTTGACTGTGGGGCGGGATGGGGGGGGGGGGGCGGAGATGGGCTGGGAATTACCATAATCACACTGGCAAGCCTCTGCAACGCACCAAGGTCACCCTGCCTCCTCAGTTCAGCTCAGCACCAGGGGAGTACATCAGAAACGCGGGACCAGATTCTTCAGCACCGTCGGCACCATCCGCCGCTAAAGTTGGCCAAAAACACAGAAATCTGACCTTGTGTACCAACAATCCTGCACGCCACACACTCCACCAACGAGGCCTTCAAAGTGAGAGCAAGCAAGAAATAAGTGGTATTCAACTGACAACAGCAACACAAAGACGACTCCAGAGCTGTCACAGTCCTAAAAACCACCCCCCGCTCTTCTCAAACCTTCCCAGATTCACCTCCAGCCAATCAAATCAGCACCTTGCTAAGTATCTCTGCACAAGTGCTCGAGGTGAGTCAGAGCCAAAGTGGGAGAGTCAGAGACAGAGTCACGCTCCTCTGAGGCTCCGAGGGTTATTTATCCAGCTCTGTTCTCTGACGCTTCCTCTGCTCTTCAGCCCCCTCTTGTCTTCTTTATCTCCCTCATTAACCGTGTTTGGTTGCTGATGCAGTCTGAGGGCGCGGCGGCATTGCTTTATCTGACTCAACTCTGCTCCAAGAAAAACTCAATTTTGCCCAAAAAGATCCCACGTTTGCAGTCAAATTTTGTTGAGGACCACAATCACCTTTTCTAGTGAAAATGTTTTTGCTGTTTTTTCCTTAAAAAGCTTTATTGGACTAAACTACAAAGCATCAGGAAGTTTCATAAAGCGCTTTACAACAATATACCTTAAATCAATGTCCACTTACAGGCGTTACAGTGTTTTCAACTGCATTCCACTTTACTGAAAAAGACAGTGAACTGCAGTTGAAAGCAAGTAAGTGGACGAGTCTCATCTTTTTTGGAATCAGGTTGAACACGTTCACACTGCATTCATGAAGCATTTTCAATTAAATGTATTAAAGATAACTAATAAAACCGATAAAGTCAATCTGTAACTGATGACATGTGAGGGTGAACCCAGTCTCTCACCTAATGTCAGCAGGGATCGTCTTCAGGCCCCTGTGACCCTCCAATGAATAAGTGCTTGTAGATAATGGAAGTCAATCTGGTACCAAATTAGAAATCTACCACCAAAGAAGGAAAGCTCTTTTTTATTTTTCGAATTTATTGATTTTGATCTTGTGGATTCACTCTCAAATCAATCGAATAGAATAACTCGCAGCTTGTGTGCCTCGACCAAACATCAAACATCAGCAAAACAGATGATGGACAAAGTCACTCTTGGCCACGCACCAAGGCCCTCGATTCACTGGCAGCATATAGAATCGTATTTACCCTGCCTAAATATGTGCAGCGAGCTTTTAAAAAGCATCAATCAGTTACATAACGGGAACGTGGAAGTGGTGGCGTAACACAGGCAAAAATAAGCCTAAAGACCTCCAGTCATTCAGAGAATGAATGAGCTTTTATTAGCGTGAGAGAATGCGGAAACAATGATGAGGCTAAATTAGGACCAACAGTACAGCGAGTCTCAGGGCCGCAGCAGAACTGCCACATCCTGCCTGATATCACAACGACATTAATCAAACCGCTGAAGGATTAAACATTACATGCAACTTGGCATGGCGCTTTTAAGTAATGACAACATCCACTGGCTCGCAACAATGAGCTTATACTGACATGCAGTCATTTATCACATTTCCATTACAATTTCCCAAAAGGCCACAAACGACATCAGGCTGCATGTCTCTTCCTTCTCTTGACCGAGGACACCAATAAGCAGCGGGAGCACAGTGCTGTCTACCACCGGCTGGACGCTTTATTACAGATAATATTCTGTTAACAGGCTCCCGGACACAAGGAGGAGAAAAGCTTCCTGCATAATTCAAACCATAGGCTCCTCCATAGGTTGGAGACTAATCCAGCGGCTCTTAAGGTGCTCGGCAACACGGTGAAACCTCTCAGGGTTTCCAGTTCAGCAGCTCTGGTGTACACATAGGATTTTTTTTAACCTTTATTTATTGAGGGATTGAGATGGAAATTGTGAAAAACACCACATATTCTCTGCTTCCAGCTTCTCATATGGGAGGATTTGCTGCTTCTCTTTTACCATATATCACTGTAAACTAAGGGTTTTTTGGATTTTGGACTTTTAGTTGAGCATAATAACACATGTGAAGACCGATGGGTACTTTTTCACTATTTCTGGACGTAATTAATTTAATAAATGGTCAGATTGATCAATGGAAAAGATAATTATTAGTTACAGCTCTAATTAACACCAAAGTGATTTTTCGGAAGTATCGGAAGTAAAAATACACATTATGCATAACATTACCTGATTAGGTCGTTATTATTGATTGTTATTATGTAAATAGAACTTTAATGTTATAGTTGGTTGAGGTGGAGTCAAGTTGAAGTACTTCATATACTGTTGGGTTATTTAATATAAAATAATGCATCATGCTTTATAGCCTGGTAATATGCTTTGTATGTAAAAGTTGAATCTCAAAGTAAAAGTTGTAAACATTGAATCACTTTCTGATGAATAAAACCGGCACCTAGTCAGGGGATGAGATGAGGTGTCTATCATCAGTAATTTGTATTCTTTTATGAAACTTTTATCATCATTCCTGCTTTCCACTTGTCGTCTGTTTCGAATATGTGCATATGCATTTTATTGCATTTTTATAGTATTTTTTATTGCCCTGTTCATGCATTTGTTTCTCTAAAAGCCCATCTGGGGGACAAGCGTTGCAAATTAAACGCTGTGATTTGTGGCATTACTCGGCTCAGTGAATATCTATGTGTCTCTGTCCCCATTAAAATAAACAAAAATAAATAAATAAACTGAAATGAAATCCAATTAAGATATTTTTTAAAAAGATTATTTTTCTGCAACAGCAAACAGAATAGAAAGAACTGGACACGTGGCAGTGACACTTTTGTTTTCTCTTAAGTGTTTCTTTCATGCTTGATTGGAGCATTTTTCTTTTCAACCAAATGTGAAACCAGTAGAATTCGCTGCTGTTTCAGCAAAAATCAGATGATTTAAAGTGAAAGCTTTGCCCTGAGGTCTTTGTTTTGTCACAGTGAAGACTGCTGAATCAGCTTTGACATAAACAGCAGGAAAAATAGAGTATGTCAAAACTCAAACCTCCTCATCAGGTAAGTGGGACACGGTGAGACAGCAGACTCTGGCTTGGTGCTACGAGAGGCTGCTGGAGGATTTGGGTAGTCTCAAATGTGAGGTGTTAGGGGAGGCAGAGACCCTGAGGCACACACAGGGCTACAAGGAGAAAACATGGTATTCTGGCACCTGTTGATGTCCTGAAGCTGAAGGACTTGTTGGCCCGAGGGAAGGAGACCCAGATGAGAAAGAAGTGTGGGAAATAGACGGTAGATGAAAAAAAAAGGAATCCCTGCTTCTCTTTAATGTGGAGCGGGGCTGGAAAGTTGAACTCGACATTTTACATTCATCCCGTCAGGACAGTCTGAAACTCTGACTGTTCACATTCGGAAACATGAAATTCAAGTGGAGCTCTTCAGTGGCTGTTAGTACAGCAGAGCTACGGATGGTTACTGAGTGGATGCAAAGAGAGAGAGGACAAGGACCAGGGTCTGAACAGCACTGTCCGAAAATAATTACAGAATTGTTCCTTTTGTCAGCACACGTCCAAGGACGGATTGTGCAATGTCATACTTTATTTTCAGAGCGCGCACTACAGTACAGGACCTAAGACTACAGATGTTTATATTACACCTGTGACCTACCCAGATTAAAACCTTGCACTTTGCGAAACTAATTCATCTCCTCATTTAAATTGCAGCATTCATTATTTCCAAGATAATGACTGCAGAGATGTGTGTTCAGGCGTGTGAGACATTTCTATGTGTGAGAACGTTTTTAAAAAAAATAATTTTACACTATTTGACGCATCTTCAAAAGAAGAACGCTCTCTTTTTTCTTCCGGCTTTGAAAGCAAGCCCTCGCGGTGCAGAAACTCTTTGCAGCGTGTCGAGGCACAAACATAAAGGCACAATACCTGCAGCACGGCGCCCCCTAAATGCACGCACCGGGTGCAGCTGTAACCTGAAAGCCCCCCACTGCCACACAAAAAATAACAAGCAACATGCGTGCAAGGGCTGATAGCAACAGCCAACATGATTGAACTCATGAGCTAGAATGAGGCTGCATGAATATAAACATGAGACAGCCATGGGCAACAAAATGGGGAAGGAGGGGGAAAAAAAAAAATCAAGAATTTCACTGAGTAATCTAAAGCACCGGGCAATTTCTAACATCCACAAGCGACTGTAAGTTTACAAAGACTGAGGGAACACTGGGAAAAATGCAAATTGAGAGGCAGTGAAACAACATGTAGAGCCAAAGTCTACACAGACACTCACATATCAATGAATAGAGGAATGGATGACTGGAAGGAAGCAAATGAATTTTGGTTGCTAATGTAAACTGAGAAACCATCATAAACCAAAATGAAACATCACATGCAAGCTTAAAAAGAGTCCATAAAATCTCAGCTGCAGCATAGTTACATTGTGCATCAGTTAAAACAACCTCAGATCCGGCTCTTCATAAAGTGAGGACATCACAAATTTAATACAATTCATCCTGAGGTGGATGAAGCTACAATACGTGAGGCTTCAGGACTGTGTGTCTGGCACGGTGGTCTGCAGCACACGGGCCCCACAGGGGACAGTGCTCTCCCCCTTTCTCTTCACCCTGTACACGTCGGACTTCAGCTACAAGAGAGGGAGCTGTCACCTCCAAAAGTTCTCCGATGATACAGCCATCGTCGGGTGTGTATCAGGCGGGGACGACCAGGAGTACAGGGAGGTCATCAGTGACTTTGTCAGCTGGTGTGAGCTAAATCATCTTCAGCTCAATGCCAGCAAGACGAAGGAGCTGGTGATCAACTTCAGACGGAAGCCACCCCAGACTGCACCGGTGAACATCCAGGGATTGGACATCGAGAGGGTGGAGACCTACAAATACCTGGGTGTTCACCTTAACAATAAACTGGACTGGTCACATAACACCAATGCACTATACAAGAAGGGCCAAAGCCGTCTGCACCTGCTGAGGAGGCTGAGGTCCTTCGGAGTATGCAGGACTCTACTAAGGACTTTTTATGACACTGTGGTAGCATCTGCACTCTTCTATGCAGTGGTCTGCTGGGGAGGGGGGAGCACAGAGAGGGACAGGAAGAGACTTAACAAACTGGTCAGGAGGGCTGGTTCTGTCATGGACTGCTCTGTGGACTCCATTGAGGAGGTGGGTGAGAGGAGGATGTTAGCCAAGCTGACATCTATCATGGACAACCAATCTCACCCCCTGCATGAGACTGTGGGAGCTTTAAGTAGCTCCTTCAGCAACAGACTGAGACTCCCACCCTGCAAGAAGGAGCGCTACCGCAGGTCTTTCATACCCACTGCTATAAGACTCTTTAACACCTCATTACAGTAAATAACTGCATTTAAGTCATGGCTGCATTTTTTCTGCTGCACACTGTAAATAATGTAATATCTTTTCAGTGCAATAACATAGAAATTTCTGTGCAATAGCATTTATAGCATCTTTATTCTCATATGAATAATAGTATGTCTATTACTTCTGGATGCCAAAGACAAGGAAAACATGTAACATAATGTAAATACTCAACCTCACTTGTCACTTTATTGTCTTATGCCACTTATTGTTTCTTGTTTTTTATTGCTGCCTTATTTCTTTAGCCACTTACTGGTATTTATTTTTGAGTTAATGTTTACTGTCTGTTACTGCTGCTGTGACAAGTAAATTTCCCCTAAGGGGGATCAATGAAAGTTATCTTATCTTATCTTATCTTATGAATGGGTGCTACTAAATCAGTATCAATCCAACAGTTGTGAAGGCATTTCCCTCAAAAATCACAAAGTTCAACCTCATGGTGCTAATTCAATTCATTCATTTTAATTCACACACCATGGAGGGGGTTCAGTAGTAGGAGTCACAGTGGTTAATAACATCTTGAAATCTGGTCCTGAAATTCAAAAGTTAACCTTTGCAATGATAAACTTGTTCTAAAAAGCCAGTTTGAAGGATTGCAAATTCACCATGCAACAGCGCCATCCTCACCGCCAGTATGCCTCGCTACACCAGCTGACACAGCCTGAGCGTCTTTTGAGAACCTCCTGCCATGCCCGAAGCCTGGGCCGTGGCCTTCGTCTGACCTCTCACCTGCAGGCGGCAGTGGCATCTCTCTGCTCCCGCCTGAGCGAACTTGCCTCCTGCCATTAACCCTGGAATTGTCATTAACCCCCACTGACTCCTCTGAAACGCCCCAAAACACCCAAATTACACACACAAAGAGCCCAAGTGCACTTCCCTATTGCTTTCTAATGGACTACCCTCGCAACTTTTGTGCCAGCACAGCTCCAATTTCGACTTCATCAACCAGAATCAGACAGCGAAATTATATATCAAAGCCGTTCGTCATCTTGTGACCAGGAGACAGCTCAGCTCTTCCTCGCTGTTCAGGAGGAATTCAACTTCCTCTTTCTCCAGACTAAAGAGCGGAAGCATAAAATATAGCAAATGCTGATTTAGTTAAAACTGATTGTCTTGAAATTTAAACGCAATAAAATTCAAATTTCATTCCAGACAGTTACACACGGATTCAACTTGTACTAAACCGATTCAGTGTTTGATCACTACGATGGAGCTCAAGCGCCAATATTCTAATGAACGCGGTTTGACTCCAGGCTCTTATGGTGCAAATATCATCTCCTCATTACTTTTTCTTTTCCTTCCTGATTCAGGCTGCAGCTGAAATCTCCAAACAGCATCTCAAACTGCACTTTGGCTAATTCCCCAGGGAGAGGCCCTGCATTGCTCTCCCACTTTTCCTCCTCTCAGTCCTGTGCTCGCTTGCTTGTGCTCGCTCTCCGTGTCATCATTGCTAAAATAAATCAAAGCTACAATAATTCATGAGTGTTAAGAGTGTGCATGCATGCGTGAACAGGGGACTGAGGGTCTGACTTTTAGAGAGCACGAGGAGTTTTGAGGAGCTTTAACTCCATTTTGTTGCATGTGCAGAGAGGGACCAGGGGGGAAAAAAACATTTTTTTTTAGTCAGGCCTAAAAATCACGTTACAGAAAGTGAATGAATATAACTCACTGCGAATTAGACTATTGCTCTCGACAGTAATCAAATAATGGTTAGCAAGAGATTTACGAGATCCAAGACAGAAATTGTTCCCAGTGAAGATGAAAGGGAAAAAGAGGTTTATGCAGCCGTGTTGATATGACTTCTGAAAATACGCATTAACAGCAGGGAAAAAAAAAAAAAAAAACGCAGTGAGGAACCACATCCAGCAATCAGCGTGGATTTAAAATTTCCAATCTCCAAACTGGCTTGGAGGAGGATGAAAGTTAATGAGGTTTCTCGTCAACAAAGACTTGAGTGCCGCAGCCAGACCTCCGGGCACAGTGAGTCACCGCGTTGCATTCGGCTTGGTGACTTTTTTTTTTTTGTCAGAGGTCCGGGCCACCAGTCGGGCCGGATTTATCAAAACCATCAGACTGGCCGGCTCATGGGTGTCAGCTTGAGGACAAGACGCCAACAGTCTCACTGGTGGTGCTTTTGATGATTTTATAAAGCGAATATGAAACGCAATACGGGACCTTTAACTTGATAAATGATGAAGGCGATGACAAAACAAAACTCATAGCATTTTTCTGAGTAATAGATTGTACAAAGAGCAATGAAAGAAAAAACAAACTAGGTCAGGACAGATATAGTGCGGACTGGCAAAAATACACACAGAGAGCAGAATGAGAGTAAAACAGCTTTTTCTGCTTGTCACTGTTCTAAAAAAAGGGAGAGCACCATCCATATTGCACTGCAGATTGTCTGACAATATCTAAAGGCTGTGCTTCATCACTGCAGAGTTCATATCAGTCTTTTTTTTTTTCACATGCCTCCTGATCCCAAAGTCCACCAACTCAACACAAATACACTTAATAGCAGAAAATGACACAGTAAATATCTGTTGTAAAATAAGAAAAACAACTTATCAAATACATGTGACAGTATATGAGCTAATATTAATATTGTAAGTTATATACATAATAACGACCTCGTCACAATTACTCAAAATAAAAGGAGTCAGTCAGTTGAGATTAAGTGGCTGTGCAGATTAAATATTAAACTTAAAATAAAGAAGGTTCAAGAAAATTGACTGTGCTTATTGTAAACTTATTGTTCAAAAGTAAAGTTGTCATGTCATCAATCTTAGCTGCAGTTTCATTCTTTCTCATTTCTTCCATTTTAATAAGTTTGTAAATGAGATGTGGGGGGAAAAAAAGTTATGTGTGATTAATCAAATGTCACCGCTTTTTGATGTGGTGTGGTGTTATTAAAAATGTGTGAAGTGGAAAAAAAAAAAAATGGAAATGTCATGAGGCTCGTGCTTTAGAAACCAAACATGGTTTACATAATAACACTGATACTGTGAAAGACACTCACCGGCCAGCACTCCTGCCATGTAAAGCAGACTTATTCGTAAGATGCCGTGGACCATCTCTAAAGGAACGCCAATCATCAGCTGCAGTAAAGCATTGAACCCCAGCTGCTCCAAACTGAGAAGAAAACAGAATGAGAAGATTCAAATGAAGCTGAACCAGCCCTGCAGAAATCAACATGTGGCAGGTGGCGCTTCCGTACCCAACGTGCATGAACATGTAGCTGAAGAAGCGCCACACTTGTGCGCGGTGGCCGGGATGGTAGACCAGGGGGCTCTTCATGAAGTCGGGCTGATAGGTCTGCAGCACCCACTTGTTTAGCATGATACCGTAGCACATGAACACGATGATCTGCAACAGACACAGAGATGACACCAAACTGTCAGTTCTTGCTGACATACTCATTACACGCTCTCTCTCGGTGCAAAGCTGGAAAATGTGCTGCAAAACAAAACCCATTGTGCCTTATGAGAGACACGTGACGTTTCCTCGTCTTTCTGTATTCCTCAGCTGACGCTTATTAGCCTTGTGGAGACAATTACTGCCCGCAGAAGAAAAAAAACGGCACATCTGGTTCAATTCCATTAATTTCTTTTCATAGAATAATGACTCATTGTCTCTGTGAATTAAAATGAATGTGAACCGTCATTATCACATCCTCATTGTCATTACAGACCATTCAGTGCCATTTGGAGGCATTATGAGAGCACTTGGCTTTCTTTTCTCAGAATTATGATGATTTCAGGGGAAAAGGTTGAAGTTTTGTTAAGAAGCTGGAGGCTATTTTCGCCGCTTAATCCCCTAACCATTCAACAGTGGTCCGTGAGGGTGTTTGTGTTAGTGGCTTTCCTTTTCTTTTTTCCCCCCTTCTTCCCAAATGAACATAATAGGTCATTTAATGTCACTATGGATGCCAGGGTGCTCACTGACCTGGTTTCCAACTTCCAAAATCAGTGTCTGTTAAATAAATAAAAAAAATCCCCGCATGCAGGCTGACTGAGGGATTCAGCTTGGAGGAATGGCATTAAATGCACCCACTAAGCCCCCCGACTCCCAAATGGGTTACCAGCTCATATCGAGCTCATAGTAAAAGCGTGTGATCAAAGGCAGAAAATCTTTTCAGAGGGTCTGAAGCGAACGACTGAGCCCACAGAACAGTCTGAAATCACTGCTGTGGGTTAGTAGCACATGCTCAAGTCAAATATTGCAGACCAAACATGTTTAAGGACGATTTGAACATGAGGGATGGTCCATATTCTGTTGTTTACATATACACCTAGTATATTGTTTTTTTTCTTCATTCCTTCAATAATGGCTGTTTTAACATAGACAAAAATAGACAAAATAGACTTTAACATAGGCAAAAATAGTGTGATTCAGACACCGAATGAATTATTTAAATTTGAAGAAGTTTCGGTCCCAAAAGAAGAATAATTAATTCTAAACTTCCATTTAGTCGATGTCCCCAAAGTGTTGCATAACAGATAGTACTGTAACTATTTTTCAAGTTTGAATTTGTTTTCCAGTCCAGAAAAGCACAAGTGACCCTGGATCATTATTGAACCACAACAAGAAGTGGGCTCGAAATATTTTGGGAACATGCTTCTCTTTGGGCCCTCTGCAGTCTGCTCAGTGGTTGGACTGAATAGGTTTAAACAGATTTGTCTATCGTATGTTCAGCCAGTAGTCTCAACACTTGAACAACCTTCTATTTCTGTTTTCAAGTTTTTAGAAAAGATGAGCTAAAGTAACACACCGTTTCTTTTACCAATGACTGGTGACTTCCTATATTCTTATTTAACTGTTGCTCTAATTATCTTTGTCTCTTCTGCCTTTTCACTTTGGTTGAACCATTGCACAGTGTTTTGTTCTACAAAAAACAAAACATTACTTTTTTGCAAACATCTATTTGCAAAAAGGACCATCTACAACCTAAAAACACGAAAGACCATTTAAAATATAGAGTCGTCCTCTCAGCCATCTCACTGTACTGAATCGAGCTTTTGCAGCAGCCAATTTAAATTTAATTCTCACCTGTACGATGGTGACGATGGCAATGAAGACAGGCGGGGGACACAGGCGGTTCTGGTGGAAGTACCAGCGTCTGTCCGTCTCGCAGGGCAGGATCTCGTAGGCCACATAGCGAACAAAGCGTTTGTACAGACCCAGCCCCGTCTCGTCCAGCAGGATCTCCCTCTGCAGCGTGCGGCGGCCATTGGCGATGGCCCGTCGGAAACTGCTGGAGCGCTTACTGCTCATCTGATGGAGAGGTTCAAAAACATGATCACTCTGAAGGGTTCAGTACAGTATCTGCTGGGTTTTAAAGCAACTTAGAATCATCATTTTCCAAAATTAAACTGATGGGATCTTAAAAAGCGTCCTGAATGCTGTCATGATTATGTCACAATTTGAGATTGTGATCATCATTTTTGACACAAACTTTTGACAATTGAAAATATTTAATGTTTGACCTCATCAACTTCATTGCTCTTTTGTAAAAATCTGCTTATTCTGAATTTGACGGCAGCAACATGTTTCAAACAACATTCCACAGGTAAACAGGTTCATTGGTAACAGGTGATAGTATCATGATTGAGTATGAAGGGTTCATCCTGGAAAGACTCAGTCGTTCACAAGCGAGGATGGAGAGAGGTTCACCACTTTGTCAAACACATGATTGTATAAAGGAGATTAATACACGGGCTCAGGAACAGTTTGTGAAACCGTTGTCAGTAAACACAGTTTGTTTGGAAACGACTGTGTTCTGCTTTCTCATTTGCAGATGAGAAACAATTTCCTTCTGCTGATAGACTAGTTTATTGCGACTTGAAGGAATCAGCAGACAGCTTTGCATTCATTTACTGTGCTTGTTTTTTTTTGTTTTTTTTTGCTGTTGATGACTTAATGTCTTCTTTGCAATAAACGTGTCTCGAGCTGTTTTACGAGCATCGCTGTCAGCAGCTGGAGAACACCTTACCAGGATGAGCAGATCTCATCATCGCCTGCTGCTGAATTTTTCATTTTAGCAATTAAATCCATAACTTTCTTCACGCTTAGTGGCTCAAACATCAGCGAAGGGGGATTGCTTCTTTTCATATAATCTGAGGGAAGCTCATCAGTGTGACTAATCATCCTAGATGGGGAGCCAACATTCATAAAGTAGTGATTTCACGAGGGGTAGCATGACGGTTTATATAAGTTCTACTTTTATCGTCACATAGTCAGGGGAAAGGCTGGTGACACTTTTATCTTCTTTTAGGGCTTTTTCTGTTGTTCTGACAGTGTTGCTCAGAGGCTTCAATAAACACTTCCTCCTTTGCACATTGCCACATTCAATGGGTACTTTTATATAAGTACTTTTAACTTTATTTTGAACTTTCATTTATTTGTGAGTTCAAGGTTTTTCAAACTGCTTTTTGTATGTGCTGACATATGGAAGTCACTTATTCAGAAAAATGAAATAAAGATTGTTCTCACGCAAAATGATTCATCAGCATCTTCAAGCTTTTTTTTTTGCTCAACACACTGATTTCAGTCCCATCTGTGTGACAGAAAGATAAGGGACAGACGCTATTATAGTGTTACGTAGATAACAATACTGTCTGTATGATAGATAAAGATTTTAGTCTAACAAATGCAGAAATTATGTATAAACATTAATGCTTAATAAATCTGTAATGAGTGTTTTATCTAACAGGTGTTAAAATAAATGTTCAGTATTCAATATCAAAGCTGTTTCAGGTGCATAAACAACTGGGGATCACTTTTTTTGCCACAAGCCAGACGACAGAGGTGCAGCTGAATATTCACGGCTGATAAGAAACTCAATAAATGTATAAGTGCGTTTTGATTTAGACAGAAGGTAAGCATGACCGCTGGCAGATTTGATTGCAGCTCAGACATAGCAAATGGGCTGTTGGAGTGATTTCGCCATTGAAAAGCAAATCTTTGTTAAAAGGAGCTATTTCGTGAAAAAAAGAGAAAGTGTGCGTATGTGCAGTGTGTGTGTGTGTGTGTTCATGTTATCACAGACTCCAGGTTTGCTTAGTGAGCAGGAGCTCTGCAGCAGCCTGCAGGCCAGCGGGACCAACTCGTGATAAGTTCTTTAATAGAGGCTTAGGATGAAAACTATCCTAATGCTGCTATTTTGACAGGCGAGGCAGAGAACCGTCAGGGTAACAACACAGAGGCTTCCTTTACCGCCGGAGTTAACACACTGAGAGTACTGTCTGACCAGCTCCCCAACGCAGGGAGTCGATATCTGTGTTTCCTCACGGGCAACAAGCATGCGCGTTTCACAGGTAAAGATTTACTTAATGGCTGATACTCAGCAGCAGTGGCAAACGCCTGAAGTCTCCGGTGTACCTGAAACAAAACAGCTCCTCTGAGGACAACTGGCTGACTTTGCAATTATCTCTAAATCATGTGTTATGATGTGATGTGACACTTTATGAAAATTAGTCTCGGGGAAAATGAACGAAAGCAGAGAAAGCGAGCATGTGGACAACAGCTGCGTCTGTTAACTGTGTAAATGTACAACAGCAGACCTTATGTGTAGGTTTCTCTTAATGGTAACCTTCGACAATATGGCAACTTCATATGAAGTGTGCTGAAGCCTCGAGAGGGGGCCTGTATAGGAAGCACAACCCACCATTAAAGTACACCATTCGTAAGTCATTAGCCAGGTCCTGCTGCTTGTAGACTCATTATATGTAGACACAGCGGGGGGCATAGCGAAAGAAATTGTGGGTCAATAGCTATAAAAGCTAATGAGCTAAATATACTGGAGGACAAAGACTGTAAATAAATGAGGAAATAATGAAGAAGTAATGAACAGATCGCTGCACAAACGGAGCAGATTTTTGTTCTTTTCAAGAAATCACACAGAAAAATAGAAAAAATAAAAATGTGCAGAGCCGGACAGAACTGTGGGTAATCATGACGCCGGTGGTCGCACAGTGAGGGTCGAGGGGCTGTTGCACAGTGATAACCAGGACGATGTGGAGCTCCGGCTGCTGGCTCACCCCGCAGATGGGAGGGATGCATATTTAGTATGGAAATCAGGCCTGGATAAATGCAATTATGCTATACTTGAGGCAGGGAGCGAAAGCAGTCGAAGAGGAGTAGGGGGAATTAAGAAGGGAAGAAGAGAAGATGAGCTTGATTCACAGATTCTGGCCACTACTGGACAGTGAAGGTGAGACATGTACTTTCTAAATATCCTCAAACTGCTGAATTGGCAGTGAAAAAGAGGAAGTTTGTATGAAGAAGAGAGGTGGAACAGAAAGAGGTTAGGGGATATAAATATAATTGTATTTTCCTTTTCTGTTGGCTCTCTTCTCCAAATAAAGTCTCTGCATCTGACTTTATTTCACCCAGGTTTGGCTTAGTGACAACCCCTGCCTCCTCTCCACCCTGCACGCTCTCTCCCATTCATACAACCACGGTGAGAGTTTGTTCCCACGAGACACGGCTGAGCGTAGCTGTCACTCCGCTTCGCCTTCCCTGACACGCAGGGCCGCCGCCTCTAAAGTGAGCATTAGCAGCCTTTTGAAGCGGCGACAGGAGACGGTGAACGACACCATAAGGCGGCGAAAAATCCAGATAACACGCAAAGGGAAGCGACAGGACAAGGTGCACGTGATGTCAGATGAAACGCTGGAGGAGGGGGAAGCCTCTGAGTTGTGCATCGCTAACGGTGGAAGTTCCCTGACGAGGCAGCGTCTGCCAGGGAATAATTGATGCCGAGGCTAAAAGCACAAAGATAAAGATAGTATTCCCCTTTAGGGATGGCTGAATGGGCCAAACTGACAGCAGTGTGTGTGTGTGTGTGTGTGTGTCAAACAGCAAGGGTCCATCCTCCTCCTCTCGGTAGCTGCATGCTGCCTACTGTACATGCTGCTCTCAGCTCCAGTCAATTGTCCTTGATGGATTAATTAGCCACACCACATGGTCAATACCTCACAGCTCAATACTAATTAGTAATTACAATTAAAAATGTGGTTTAAAGGCTATTCAGGAATCAGCACTGCAGATGCAAAAAAAAAAAAAAATCCATTTATTATTCTGATTTTGTTTGGTTTATGGTGGTGACCGTCTTCACCAACATTGGACTCAGATGCACTAAATCATTTATCGTTACTAGAATATTAGAAGACTGCGCCAATTAACTGAGCTTGCATAGTGATTCACTACCACCAGAATAACAGTGTCACCATACCCATTTACTATCTAATTTGTGAGTCATTCAGAGGACCAAAATCTCTCTCTCTCTCTCGTGCTCTCTCGCTCACTCGTGCACTCTCACAGCAGAATCTAAATCACTGCGGATCTCAGCCCCTGCTGATTCTACCCTGACCCAGATACTCAGGTTCTTTCTTGCCCAAATCCTTTTAAAATGAGAGTCCACCTTTTTTTTTTTTTGACCCTCAGCAGTTTGCGGCCGCAGCCTCCCTTCATGCTTTAATCATTGTGGTGCTAAAACTCGAAGGGGGGGACAAAAAGAAAAGAAAAATAAAACAATCTTCACTCCAGGACACTTAAGCAAAGTGCAGCACTTTTAGCCGTCAAACAGAAAGTCTTGACTGGAGTTTGCTGGGATGTGATGCTGACAGGGTTATCTTTGTCCCTGGAGACAGATGCACTGTGGGTACTTCATGTGACTTAAATATACTGTGCACCACTAGAAGAGTGTCTCTCGGCCAGGGACTGTAACACAAGTTCATCCAACTTCTGACTCTGCTTCGAATATCTGAATATATGTTACATAAGTATTTTTCTAACTGTTCCTCCTGAGGGAACGAAAAATGTAAGTGCAATTGGGCAGAAGAGCAAAAAAAAAAAGAGGCACAAAGCAACAGTCTTAAAACTCCTTCAACCAGAACAAAGAGAATCCCCCGCCATAATCTCTAAAATACACCCTCCACCCGTGTAATTAACCATGGCAGCCATTTTGGATCTGAGTCGAACATTAGCCAAATTACTACCCGAAGGAAAACAATGACACACTTCTTCAATTACACAGCTGGTACATGATAGCATCACAGGAGTCTCTTTAAAGAAATCGATAGGCGCAATTACACACATAGGAATATATCCGGCTTCATGTTGGCCCGGTTTTACCCTCCACTCATGAACAGATGCTCGTCCATCATAAAATCCACTCCCCCCCCAAAAGCCGGACCATGTGTGAACTTTGACACCTCGGGTGTCTCTCAGCCTCCTGCATCGATAAAATGTTGTGTGTAATTGTGCGGAAACGTGTCACTGTGTGTAAAATGCGTGCAGGTTGTCTCGCTGTGTGGGATTTTGTGGATTAGTAGTCAGATACACACCTAGACTCTTTGTGAGTGCATACAGTATGTATGAGTGAGTAAATGTGTGTGTGTGCATGTGTCTGTGTGTGTACAGTTCCCCAAGAGAGGTTTTAGCAGAGCGTTACTTATTCACCCCTCTGGCTGAACTGATGGAGCTCTCTGGCTAAGATCGGCCCGCATGAAAGATGGGCTGGAACACGAGCGATGTCAGAGACGGTCTTGTACTCGCGAGCTCGCACATGCTCACACACGCGCACGCACGCTCAGACACCAGAGAAGCTGTTGCCTGACGGTGCGATTCAAACATTTACACCCACTGAGGTCGAGAGAAGTGGCGTGGATTCGCAGCTGCACTGTGTGAATGTAGAACAACAAATCGGAGAGATGCTGCACACTCCCGCTAGAGACACAGCTGAGAGAAATCGCAGCAGCTTGTGGGCTGAAAGCATCGAAAAGGCATGGACTGAACACACACACACACGCACACACATTCTGCATGTTAGCACGTCCATTTTTTTATGCGACACAGGGGAGTTGGAGCTTCATTTGAGGCTGGACCACAAATCAATAGAGACACTTGACTTTAGGCACTGGTTATGATATAATGGCAGTACTGAACTTTGCAAATCAAAACACGACTGTCATCTGTCACACACTGCGGAGTGATACTTATAAATCTACCCGAGACACGAAGACGTGACCAGAGACAGACAGTGAAGGAGGGCGGCACAAAGCAGGAAACACGGCCTTGAGAAGAGAGAAGAGAGGAGCTGAAGAAAGAGGCGGAGAGACACATGTTAAAATGACAAAAGTCAGAGAGCAGCAGCGAGAAAGCAGAGGAGGAGAGAAAGAAGGCCGGGGGTGGGGGGGAGGGGTGGGGGGTGTCTTTCGGCAATGACCCGGTTCAAAATGTCATGCTACATGCAGCACTTGCCGAGCGGCAGGCCTGGAGCTGATCCCAGAGAACAGACACCTGCAGGGCTCACGTGCTCATGTGCTGCGCGACGGGAGCCCAGGTTCACATTAACATGCGAATATCCTCTAAATTAACCAGCAAATCTGTAGTGGCAGCACTCATGTGTATGAATGAGAGTCTGTCTGTGTTTGAGACTGCTTGTGTGTATCAGGACGAGGGGAATAGCGAGGCAGACTGAGAGGAAGTGGGTGGCTGCATTAATTAATAATAAATCGCTAAGAAAGCATTTGTATATATGCAAATCATATGTGTACACAGAACGGCGCGGGTATGGTAACATGCGTGCATCAGACAAATCTTTAAAATCAAACCTGGGGGTCGATATCTGTGTGAGGCTGGGCGTTCTCAAATTGCCTCAGATTACTGCCTGCTACTACCAATGCTGGGCTAATCGAAGGCAATTTGCATTCCCTGATGCCGTCGGAGGCGAGGCAGGTTTTTTTTTTCCCCACCTAACATATGCTCACAAGGCGTGTAGAATGAAAGGGAAGGAAATGAGATCTGAGGGTTCAAGGAGGCAGGTTCAAAAAAAAAAAAAGGAGGGGGGGGGTAATATTACATGGCTTGAGGAGGGGAGGGTTGAAGATGAGCATGCACTGAAATGAGATAGATCAAAATATATATAAAAAATAACACTTCAAGAATGAGGTAGAGGAAGATAACTGTGCACTTCCAAGAAACAGGGTGAAAAAAAAAGAGGCTGCACTGGAAGCAGCACCTCCACGCTGATTCCTGTGTAGTGGCACAGACTCCAAGAACGAGACCCGCTCCAAATAGAGTGGCCTCGTGTGGCCTTCATTATAAACCACGGGGCAGCGCAACACAAGAGGAGAGAAGGAGATAAAAAAGAATGAGATAAATAAAGAGAGGAAGAAAGAGAAGGGGGGGAAATGAGCTTAAGAAAGTGGAAATTTGCCAGGAATCGCATTGTGTTGAATTAATCTCGGTGCTTACGCCCGTGCGGTGCCGGGAGCTGAAGGCAGGTGCTCATCCACGCGCTCGGAGAGAGTATCAGCCTTTCAAAATATGAGGCTCTACATGAATTTGTAATAGGGGCACAACTGTAAACACAGATAGGTGATGAGGCAGGGAGAAGAAAGAGAAGAGCCTGGCCTCACATTCAAAGCAGCAGCAAAGCCAAAAAACTGCCTTAGAACAAGACATCTGCAGCTGTAGTTAAGAGAATATAATAGTACACCCTGTTCTCACAGCATCAGTCGCTGTTACACTATTTAATATGTTAGTTTCTTCAGAATATAACTGTGTGTGATATATAATATTTGTCCCTGACACTGTGGCTCCGTCAGCTTGGTGTGGGTGTTTTCTAGTAGTTGGTGTCGCGCAGCTTGTGAGGTTAAGTGTCTGGATTTACCGACACATTAACTGGCGAGATTGATCCTCCTTTTGCAGGACAACGACCTGAATGCTCGAGTCAATTTTCACCACTGCGGAGCTCGCTGGCTCTGTCTGAATCAATTCTGTAACCTTTCTGAAATCCAGCAAAAGCGGGTGGACGTGTGGAAATTTGTGCCTGTGCTGCCTCATGCGACTCCCCCCTGCATCACTATATATGGATATGTGTGTGTGTGTGTGTGTGTGTGTGTGGTCTCCACTCACCAGCTCAATGAGCTCCTGGTAGCACACCTGTCCCTCTTCATTGCTCTGGACCAGGGCTAACAGCATGTCCAGTTTGGACGGGTCCAGCTGCAGCTCATGGTGCTCCACCAAGCTGGTGAAGTTCTCCACTGCGATGAAACCGGTGTTCTCTGGGTCCAGCTGTAAACAAAAAAAACAACAAAAAACAACACACTGCTGATAACAGTCATATTGAAGATGTTTCTGTTATGCATCGTGATTTTTTAATTAGCAGCGCTGCGGAGATGGCATGTCAGTTTCCCCTGAGGGAGAATGCAACAGTAATAGACAGCTGAGACATATACACACACACACACACACACACACACACACACACACACACACACACACACACACACACACAATACATAGTCATGAAGACAAATGAGAGCTACAGGACTGAAGGCAGAAGCTCAGACAGTGACACTGGTATTAATTAAGCTGTAGTGGCTCTATGATGCCTTTGAAAGAATTAGACCTGCTTTAAGAAAAAAAAAAGGCCTCATTCAGCTTCACTGAAGGAGCAGGTCTGTCAAAGCAAAGAGCAGCATGGTTGATGTTGTTGGGAGCAGCGACAGAAGACAGGCATGTTATTGCAATATGCAGTGACCTGACCAAACAGAAAAAAAAAATCTATTTATGCTTCATTTGCCTGTGTGTCCATCCTTGGTCACATTTGCAGCTCGCAGTCAGCGTGGCTTTTTATAATCACCGCTCGCTCGCAGAGACCCACGGCCCCATGGGTTATTACTGCTGATGTCTGTATGCTAGTGCTGCCCCTTGTAATTGATTTAAGCAGGAGAGAGTCATAAAAATGGCTGAGTGTAGTCGTCTAAAATAGCGCCCGGTTAAAAATGGCTTGTAAAGTATAGGGTGTGTATCTACGCTTGGTTTTTTGTAATGTGGGGTTTTGTTTTTTTTGGGCAGCAGCTTCACCTACTCGCTGCTTGATTTTCTCCCCCTTTACCTTCTCCCCTTAAATGCATTCAATCGCTTTGTAATGGAGCGTTAATTTCTCGTGCCAGCTCTCCTTAGTGCATCTGATTGTGTTTGTGAAAATGTGCCCGAGGACAAAGTGGAGCAGTACAAAGAGACCACATGGGAAGAGCCCTCGCTGCTTCGCGTTTTACTGTTTCCTGAATGCTAACACAGCCTCATTAGGTTTCACGTAGTAAACCAACAGCCTCTTGTTGCCCCGGGGAGGAGTGAGCTTGCAGATGTTGCGTCAGTGTGGAGTCAGTCGTGCTGGATCATCGTTGCCCATGTCATGAGCCCGCGAAGAAGAAAGGCCCGTTGAGGCCGTCTCAGTCCAGATACGGTGAGATGCGGACGTTGGGTCGGCTGTGCGAGAAGAGCGGCGTTAGATTACGCTGAGCTGTGTCGGCCTTTGCGGCAAGAGGCTCAATGGTTAAAGCTCTACTGCTCAACGAAGGAGCAAAGACCCATCAGGGAATCTGTGTGTTTGCATCTCTGTCTGAACATGTTTACTGCATGTGCTTCACCCAACACTGTTTCCAGGGTGTGTTTTTTTAACAGCCATTTACTTGAACAGGCATCCCTTTAATTCCACTTAATCTGTTTTTATTCACTCCCCTGAAAACTTGTGTATTTATTCACCTGAGAGAACACAGCGGAGGCAGGAACTAATAGGTTAGTTTTGATGATGCTCGACTCAGAATGAGTGTTTTCCCACTGCTGGTTGATGTAGTGAAGGGATTTTGGTAGCTATGATACTTTCAAAATACGCTGCGTTCACTAGCATGACTCAATAGCACAAAAAAGCTTTTAACCACCATTGACGAAGATTCAGTACACACACAACTATCGTTCTCTCAAGGGCATTTCTACCGATAACACGTCATACACATTGTTTAAAACCCATATAATACTTGATTATCTCCCTTCTTGGTCATTGTCCCTCATCTCAGCCTCTCAAGTCAGTCTGTAATGCACATAAAATCAAATACATAGGGAAAAAATTGAACCAAGATGGGAAAGAAAACGGGCCCAGGTCTATTTTTAGATAATCCCCTTAACTGTGTTTTCCATGGACGTTTGTTAAAATACGGCCCTGTTCTCCCCACGAGGCTTCCCGAGCAAAATGGTGCAGATATGACCAGCGTTTGTGATGTGCAAAGGTAGCAGGATGACATATGGGGGAATACAGGTAAGAGAGAGAAAGTGTGAAAAAAAAAAAAAAAAAAAAAAAAAGAAAGACAGCAGAGAGGCAAGAGGTGGAAAATGAGAGAGGGAGGTGGGTGGTGTTGGTTGACGAAACGAAAGAAATGAAAAACGACAAAGTTAAAGGAACAGGAGAAGGAGGAGAAGGTATGAAAAGAGAGGCGAGGGGAACAGAGACAGCCAGACAGAAATGAAACGAAGACGCTCAGAGAATAAAAATGCCTTGCCGCTGTCTGTTATTCTGTGCATCTGCCTAACCCAGCAGTCTGGCAGTGAGTACTCTTCTTCTCTTTCCTATAAGAGGGCTGTGACACACTCCAGTGCTCGGCATTCACTTGCCACAGAGGGGAGATAGATCAGATTCTAATGTGCTCCTGGCTCAGCCCGGGCTGACAGGGGGAACAGAGAGCCACACTGGGGACGTCTGATTACTGTCAGCCTCCATATGTCAGCACATCACTACACATACAGCAGCGGCACAGACGTGGAGGCGCACTGTATACGACTGTGCACACGCAAAACCAAGCGTCGACGAGCTGTCACGCTGCACCGATGCTGTTCCCTTCGTAGTCTGACCTTATTCAGGAAGAACGTTCCACAAGGGAGACGGTCTGCCGAGGATACAAGGAGGTGGGGGATTGGTTCTTGTCGCCAATTAGGGTTATCAATTAGCGAGATGAGGTACACGGAGATGAATGAGTGCTGGCAACAAGAGCCTGTTTTTTTCTTTTTTTTTTCTTCCTTGGGCACTGTGGTGACGTGAGTGAACAAGGGGGGAGAGACAGAGAGACAAAAAGGGTTGGAAGAAGGAGGGGAAAAGCGCTGAGAGGGAAGCAGTTATTGAAGCGATCCAACACTGGTGAGGGCGACACTTTGACAAGCTGCATGCGTTGCCATGGTTACCCGTCGCCTGTGTGTCATCCCTTTCTTGCATTTTACCCCCCCTTTTTTCCCCCCTTCCCCGACATATTGGCGCTCGAGAGGCAAAGGAAAGGCACAAAAGAGGAGGGAAGAGAAAGAGGCGACGAAAGGAGGGAAGGATACAGTGCGGAAGGGAAAATCGAGCACAGATGGAAGGAAGGACTAAGGAGGTAATAAGATGAAGGCAGGGTTGAGATGTAAAGGGGAGGCGGGGTGGGAGATTATGGATGCAAGGTGGAGGTGTTACGGCAGAGAGAGCAAGAGGACCCGGCTGGCTCGAGAGCAAGTGGGAGGAGATGGACAAGACACAGGATGAGAGTGTATACACAAGTGTAAGGAAGGAGGAGGAGGAGGAGGAGGAGGAGGGCAAAGAGGAGTGGAATGCTGACTGCAGGGGAATGATCTCAGTGTTAACCCCGGGGACCTCTATTACCTTCAGCGCAGCGATTCCGACTGACCCCGGCCTGCAACTGGCTTATCAGTCTGTTCCACAGGGGTTCAAGAGCGAAGCCTCCAGCCCAGGAACCAACCACAAACCCGACCACGATAGAAGTAAAGCCAAGCAGACCTGTCGTCCCACCCGCTGAAGACTGACCCACAGCCAGTGACCGGCCTCTATAGCAGAGCTGTAGTTAATGGCTACAGTAATGATAAAAGATTCCCATGGTTGTACTTTGCACACATTTGTCTTTATGGTCTCTAGATGGCAACTGTTTTATCAGGCTCTTCTTGCTTTCCCTCTAGTAAAGGTATCTTAAAAGTACTGTAAGTATTGGAGCTGAAACTTAGTTGATTAATTGTTTAGTCAACAGAAAATTGACAGCTATTTTGATAATCACTTTCCGAAAAAAAAGTTTTGCACATTGAATTTCTTCACTATTTTTCATGTCACTTTTCATCACTGACA
The DNA here is from genome assembly GCA_037975185.1 of Centropyge bicolor. Lineage (NCBI taxonomy): Eukaryota > Metazoa > Chordata > Actinopteri > Pomacanthidae > Centropyge > Centropyge bicolor. The sequence continues at coordinate 1,216,079 of JBBMOC010000024.1, read as the reverse complement.
CTATAGAGACTGAATTATTGATCAAGATTATAAGTCCCATAAACCTTAATTTCCAAAAAAGATTTATTTTGAATTGTGCTAAGAAGGCTCCAGCTCACTTGAGGCATCCATGCTTGTACACACCTCTTTGTACGCCATCAATTAAAATCTCAATTCCATAAAAAAGTTTGAAACTTGAAACTTATTTGAAACGTACATCAAAATCAGAATAAGTATATATTCAACAAAATCAACGATGAAGTCAAACATTAAATTTATCTTCGTACTGCTATCAACTGACTATTTGTCAGAAAGGATTAGCAAATCATTATCACATTCTGTTTCATTCATGCTTTACAAAGCGTCTCAGCTGTTTTGGAATCAGGCTTGGACCACCTGCTCAGATATACTGAAATTAAAGTATTCTGCTCTTTACAAATTAGCTTCAAATTAACGTCTGTGAGGAGGGAATGCAGCACTGGTATGATTCCCAGTCTCGGCGACACAGTGCTAACCCAGTGGCACTGGGCCAATACTACAGACCGCTTTGGTCTCTGTGAACAAGACTGTGGAGCTTGAGCGGGGCTGTGTGTCTGCAGAGGGCAGTGGCATTTACAAGGCAGAGCATATTTGCATGGCATCAGATAAAACCCTTTGAATTGTCTCTGCTGCCCTCAGGACTCGCTGGTGTTCACCAACAACTGGGCCACTGACTCTGTAATTATCACAGTGCACATTCTGCCCTGCTGTTACCATCATTACGCTCAAACTTTACCACAGTGGCGCTGCCATGTGATGGCGATGTGAAAAGCCAAAGCACCCTCTCATCAAGTGGAGACAAGTGAAGAGAGACATCCAAAGAATTTTCCTTGATGCAAACAATCATCTAACTACATTTCCTGGCGTTTAAACACAAACAGCCAGAGGCATTTTCAAATACAACTCAGTGCAAATTAGCATTAGAGAATGATAAAAGGCGGCAATGTGTAAAATCCTTATTCTCTCTGCTTGACACAAATATGTCAGACTTGTATTCTGAACCCCAAGTCCTTATGGGAGAGATATAAATAAGCCAGATAAGACCTGAATGTCACATGGGGAGATATTCACCCACTCACGATAGCGTACTTCAGTGGAGTGCTGCCGACCATCAAGTTGCCTATCAGTGGCGCTGCAATAGAAAGACTATCAGAGAAACTGCGTCTGTGTGTGTGTGCTCTGATCATGAGCATATGTGTGAACCCGCATAGGCCAGAAATAGCCTGAGCTCAGCATTGCAACCTCCTGCAGACAAAGACTAATAAACTCACTCATGTTGCCACTGTTGCTTTCTCTTTCTCTTCCCCTGCAGCATTTTCATGTGGTTCAGTGTGACAGGGCTGCAACCCCCCCCCCCCCCCCC